>CM060953.1:10632471-11832471 GCA_030765055.1 Mantis religiosa | reverse complement strand
CCATTGCAGTTAAAGGCGGGTATAAATGTGTACGTGATCTAATGATTAAAACCCAACGAATACGAGTTAACACCTTCGATATGTTCCAAAGGAGAACGGCCGCCGATATGACCATTGCAGTTAAAGACGGGGTATAAATGTGTACGTGATCTAATGATTAAAACCCAACGAATACGAGTTAACACCTTCGATATGTTCCAAAGGAGAACGGCCGCCGATATGACCATTGCAGTTAAAAGCGGAGTATAAATGTGTACGTGATCTAATGATTAAAACTCAACGAATACGAGTTAACACCTTCGATATGTTCCAAAGGAGAACGGCCGCCGATATGACCATTGCAGTTAAAGGCGGAGTATAAATGTGTACGTGATCTAATAACTAAAACCCAACGAATATGAGTTAACACCTTCGATATGTTCCAAAGGAGAACGGCCGCCGATATTACCACTGCAGTTAAAGCCGAGGTATAAATGTGTACGTGATCTAATGATTAAAACCCAACAAATACAAGTTAACACCTTCGATATATTCCAAAGGAGAACGGCCGCCAATATGACCATTGTAGTTAAAGGCGAGGTATAAATGTGTACGTGATCTAATGATTAAAACCCAACCAATAAGAGTTAACACCTTCGATATGTTCCAAAGGAGAACGGCCGCCGATATGACCATTGCAGTTAAAGGCGAGGTATAAATGTGTACGTGATCTAATAAATAAAACCCAACGAATACAAGTTAACACCTTCGATATGACCATTGTAGTTAAAGGCGGGGTATAAATGTGTACGTGATCTAATGATTAAAACCCAACGAACACAAGTTAACACCTTCGATATGTTCCAAAGGAGAACGGCCGTCGATATGACCATTGCAGTTAAAGGCTGGCTATAAATGTGTGCGTGATCTAATGATTAAAACCCTACGAATACGAGTTAACACCTTAGATATGTTCCAAAGGAGAACGGCCGCCGATATGACCATTGCAGTTAAAGGCTGGCTATAAATGTGTGCGTGATCTAATGATTAAAACCCAACTAATACGAGTTAACACCTTAGATATGTTCCAAAGGAGAACGGCCGTCGATATGACCATTGCAGTTAAAGGCGGAGTATAAATGTGTACGTGATCTAATGATTAAAACCCAACGAATACGAGTTAACACCTTCGATATGTTCCAAAGGAGAACGGCCGCCGATATGACCATTGCAGTTAAAGGCGGAGTATAAATGTGTACGTGATCTAATGATTAAAACCCTACGAATACGAGTTAACACCTTCGATATGTTCCAAAGGAGAACGGCCGCCGATATGACCATTGCAGTTAAAGGCGGGTATAAATGTGTACGTGATCTAATGATTAAAACCCAACGAATACGAGTTAACACCTTCGATATGTTCCAAAGGAGAACGGCCGCCGATATGACCATTGCAGTTAAAGACGGGGTATAAATGTGTACGTGATCTAATGATTAAAACCCAACGAACACAAGTTAACACCTTCGATATGTTCCAAAGGAGAACGGCCGCCGATATGACCATTGTAGTTAAAGGCGAGGTATAAATGTGTACGTGATCTAATGATTAAAACCCAACGAACACAAGTTAACAAGTTCGATATGTTCCAAAGGAGAACGGCCGCCGATATGACTATTGCAGTTAAAGCCGAGGTATAAATGTGTACGTGATCTAATGATTAAAACCCAACAAATACAAGTTAACACCTTCGATATGTTCCAAAGGAGAACGGCCGCCGATATGATCATTGTATTTAAAGGTGGGGTATAAATGTGTACGTGATCTAATGATTAAAACCCAACAAATACAAGTTAACACCTTCGATATGTTCCAAAGGAGAACGGCCGCCGATATGAACATTGTAGTTAAAGGCGAGGTATAAATGTGTACGTGATCTAATGATTAAAACCCAACCAATAAGAGTTAACACCTTCGATATGTTCCAAAGGAGAACGACCGCCGATATGACTATTGCAGTTAAAGGCGTGGTATAAATGTGTACGTGATCTAATAAATAAAACCCAACGAATACAAGTTAACACCTTCGATATGTTCCAAAGGAGAACGGCCGCCGATATGACCATTGTAGTTAAAGGCGGGGTATAAATGTGTACGTGATCTAATGATTAAAACCCAACGAATACGAGTTAACACCTTCGATATGTACCAAAGGAGAACGGCCGCCGATATGACCATTGCAGTTAAAGGCGAGGTATAAATGTGTATGTGATCTAATAATTAAAACCCAACGAATATGAGTTAACACCTTCGATATGTTCCAGAGGAGAACGGCCGCCGATATGACCATTGCAGTTAAAGGTGAGGTATAAATGTGTACGTGATCTAATGATTAAAACCCAACGAATATGAGTTAACACCTTCGAGATGTTCCAGAGGAGAACGGCCGCCGATATGACCATTGCAGTTAAAGGTGAGGTATAAATGTGTACGTGATTTAATGATTAAAACCCAACGAATACGAGTTAACACTTTCGATATGTTCCAAAGGAGAACGGCCGCCGATATGACTATTGCAGTTAAAGGCGGGGTATAAATGTGTACGTGATCTAATGATTAAAACCCAACGAATACGAGTTAACACTTTCGATATGTTCCAAAGGAGAACGGCCGCCGATATGACCATTGCAGTTAAAGGCGGGGTATAAATGTGTACGTGATCTAATGATTAAAACCCAACGAACACAAGTTAACACCTTCGATATGTTCCAAAGGAGAACGGCCGCCGATATGACTATTGCAGTTAAAGCCGAGGTATAAATGTGTATGTGATCTAATGATTAAAACCCAACAAATACAAGTTAACACCTTCGATATGTTCCAAAGGAGAACGGCCGCCGATATGATCATTTTATTTAAAGGCGGGGTATAAATGTGTACGTGATCTAATGATTAAAACCCAACAAATACAAGTTAACACCTTCGATATGTTCCAAAGGAGAACGGCCGCCGATATGACCATTGTAGTTAAAGGCGAGGTATAAATGTGTACGTGATCTAATGATTAAAACCCAACGAATACGAGTTAACACCTTCGATATGTTCCAAAGGAGAACGGCCGCCGATATGACCATTGCAGTTAAAGGCGTGGTATAAATGTGTACGTGATCTAATAAATAAAACCCAACGAATACAAGTTAACACCTTCGATATGTTCCAAAGGAGAACGGCCGCCGATATGACCATTGTAGTTAAAGGCGGGGTATAAATGTGTACGTGATCTAATGATTAAAACCCAACGAATACGAGTTAACACCTTCGATATGTACCAAAGGAGAACGGCCGCCGATATGACCATGTCAGTTAAAGGCGAGGTATAATTGTGTATGTGATCTAATAATTAAAACCCAACGAATATGAGTTAACACCTTCGATATGTTCCAGAGGAGAACGGCCGCCGATATGACCATTGCAGTTAAAGGTGAGGTATAAATGTGTACGTGATCTAATGATTAAAACCCAACGAATATGAGTTAACACCTTCGAGATGTTCCAGAGGAGAACGGCCGCCGATATGACCATTGCAGTTAAAGGTGAGGTATAAATGTGTACGTGATTTAATGATTAAAACCCAACGAATACGAGTTAACACTTTCGATATGTTCCAAAGGAGAACGGCCGCCGATATGACCATTGCAGTTAAAGGCGGGGTATAAATGTGTACGTGATCTAATGATTAAAACCCAACGAATTCGAGTTAACACTTTCGATATGTTCCAAAGGAGAACGGCCGCCGATATGACCATTGCAGTTAAAGGCGAGGTATAAATGTTTACGTGATCTAATGATTAAAACCCAACGAATATGAGTTAACACCTTCGATATGTTCCAAAGGAGAACGACCGCCGATATGACCATTGCAGTTAAAGGCGGGGTATAAATGTGTACGTGATCTAATGATTAAAACCCAACGAATATGAGTTAACACCTTCGATATGTTCCAAAGGAGAACGACCGCCGATATGACCATTGCAGTTAAAGGCGGGGTATAAATGTGTACGTGATCTAATGATTAAAACCCAACGAATATGAGTTAACACCTTCGATATGTTCCAAAGGAGAACGGCCGCCGATATGACCATTGCAGTTAAAGGCGGGGTATAAATGTGTACGTGATCTAATGATTAAAACCCAACGAATTCGAGTTAACACTTTCGATATGTTCCAAAGGCGAACGGCCGCCGATATGACCATTGCAGTTAAGGGCGGGGTATAAATGTGTACGTGATCTAATGATTAAAACCCAACGAATATGAGTTAACACCTTCGATATGTTCCAAAGGAGAACGGCCGCCGATATGACCATTGCAGTTAAGGGCGGGGTATAAATGTGTACGTGATCTAATGATTAAAACCCAACGAATATGAGTTAACACCTTCGATATGTTCCAATGGAGAACGGCCGCCGATATGACCATTGTATTTAAAGGCGGTGTATAAATGTGTACGTGTTCTAATGATTAAAACCCAACGAATACGAGTTAACACCTTCGATATGTTCCAAAGGAGAACGACCGCCGATATAACTATTGCAGTTAAAGGCGGGGTATAAATGTGTACGTGATCTAATGATTAAAACCCAACGAAAACGAGTTAACACCTTCGATATGTTCCAATGGAGAACGGCCGCCGATATGACCATTGCAGTTAAAGGTGAGGTATAAATGTGTACGTGATCTAATGATTAAAACCCAACGAATACGATTTAACACCTTCGATATGTACCAAAGGAGGCATAAAGGGCGAAAAAAATTGGAGGTCTTATTTTACGCCTCGTACATCTTCTTCTTCCTTCACGGGTTAGGCTTAAGTCTGTTCCGGTCTCACATTTCCTGAAGCCATCTCTTTAGGGGGTGTCCTATTGATTTTCGTCCTCTTGGTTTATAATCGAAGGCTTGTTTTGGTATTCTTTCTCTTGGAATGTGATTAAGGTGTTCGACCCATTCGTTTCTATATCTTTGGATTTGTTCTTATAGTGGTTGTACTTCTAATAATTTCATTCCTAATAAGATCTTCTCTTGCACATCCTTTGATTGATCCTAAGAATCTCATTTCAGCATCTTGTATTTTACTCTTCTCCTTTTCCCTTATTATCCATGCCTCACTTCCATAATTTAGTTTTGGGATTGCCATCACTTTGTACAATCTTATCTGAGTTTCTTTCCTTGCTTTATTCCTGAGGATTCTCTTAATTGTTCCACAAGCTGCATGGAATTTTTCTGTTATATTCCTTACATCTTGATTTTCCGATTCATAGGTTATATCACAGTGAAATAATTGAAAGTGCGATAGCTTCCTCTACTACAATTTTGGTCCTTGTTGGGTATTTTCCCTGGAATGCCATTACTTTTGTTTTTGTCTTTGAGATTGTCAATTGGTTTAGTTGATATATTCCTTTCTGTAGTGTATCTTCCTTGTTAAAGATTAAAACTATATCATCTGCAAATGGAAGAGCGTTTGTTTGTCTTCCTTTTCCTAACCTAATCCCCTCATGCACTACTTTTTTCGTACATATTGCTGTAAATTCTCCCGAGGTATATCTTATGACATAACAAGGGTTGTAATCGGTTTTTAAAATTAACTAAAGCCAGGGAAAGGAGAGAAACGTCGTATTTATGAAAATTAAGGACGAATTTTTTAGCCCCAAACCTCAGATTACACTGGGGAACAAAAAAAAAAAAAAATTATTTTCATATACCCGAAACAAACTAGGCAAATTCTTATGTTAACTGATCTGCTGGTTCCAAAAATGCCCCTCAAAATGCTGTATCACGTAACGTTTTTTAGGTACTCATAATTTTTTATGAAAACTTACACTATGTGATGTGATAACTCATATTTGATTAATTGAAAATAATAGGTATTTTATTGCCAAATGACATTGAAAATAATAATAATTATTATTAATTATTGTTATTAAAATAAATAAACACAAGATAATGACGAAAACCAATACCTGAATTATCTCAGAAGTGTTTCACTGTTGATTTTTTTGTATTGACTCTCCCTTTTGAGGAACCAACAATAGTCTCGGAACATGGCTGAATCCCAGCGATACCCTGGTAACGTCTTTCCATCTCAGAAATGTCCTGGTGAAAACGCTCACCTTGCTCATCACTTACTACAGCTCCTATGTTTTTAGGGAAACTATCAAGGTGAGAGTGCAAAAAGTGGATTTTAAGTGACATACGGCAACCCATTTCTTTGTAGCTCCTTAATAGTTCTGAGACTAAAGTTTCATAATTTTCTTCTTTGTTATTGCCCAGGAAGCCTTCCACCACTGATTTAAAAGATTTCCATGCTGCCAGTTCAACACGTTTAAGCTTTGATTAAAAAACACTGTCTTTAAGAAGTAGTCATATTTGAGGACCGACAAATATACCTTCCTTCAATTTAGATTCACTTATTTTGGGAAAGATACTTCTTAAATACTCAAATGCACTTCCACTTTTGTCCAAACTTTTAACAAAATTCTCCATTAAGCCGAGCTTTATGTGAAGAGGGGGGAGAAGAACTTTGTTTGGGTCTACTAGAGGCACATACTTAACACTGCTTGCTCCAGGGGTATAGTCTTCCCTTTTCCCCCATTCTTTCACTATAAAATGCTTGTCTGTTGCCCTACTGTCCCATAAGCACAAAAAAGCAATATTTTGTGAAACCTCCCTGCAGTCCCGTTAGCAATGCAACTACCTTGAGGTCACTACAAATTTCCCAGCCATGGTTTTGATAACTAATAGCATCTAAAATTATGGACATGGAATCGTATGTCTCCTA
The DNA here is from genome assembly GCA_030765055.1 of Mantis religiosa. Lineage (NCBI taxonomy): Eukaryota > Metazoa > Arthropoda > Insecta > Mantodea > Mantidae > Mantis > Mantis religiosa. The sequence continues at coordinate 11,825,660 of CM060953.1, read as the reverse complement.
CATTCCTATGGCATGAAATAAAGGTATTGAAGGTAGTAAATTGCCATTATGAAGCAACACTGCCTTTAAGCTTTACTTAGAAGAGTCAATGGCTATTATTTTAAATTAAGTCAATATGAGTTGCTATCATACCTCATTTCTGTAATTTTATATAAAATAATAAGAATATCTAAAAACCGTTACGTGATACAGCATTTTCAGAGACATTTTTGGAATCAGCGAGTCATTTTGCATAAGAATTAGCCTATTTTGTTTCGGGTACAAAAAACGTGTTCCCTAGTGCTATCAATTGAGTATTCCCTTAAGGGTATATATGACTGAAATTTCATGAAAATCGTGAAAATAACGACTTTTTTTTTATTTTAATTCTATAAAATAATTTAGACATTCCCGAATGTGAAAAATGCATAATTTGCCTCTGGACGCCATTTTTAAATGCTTATTTAAATGTCGGTGGCCTTTAAACTCTGTCAGAGTCACGCCCTCTTTTGCCTACATCCACATTCTTTGTCTGTTTTCCGTTCTTAAATTTTCAATTCAAGAAAAGAAAAATAAATGCTTTCAGACAAAATAGTTCCTAAAATGTTGCCAATATATCAGAGGCTGGCTTCTACAAAATTACTAGAGAGGTGCAAAACAGGAAAAACGCAGAATGCCAATGAATCTTTGCATCATGTCATATGGAATAAGTGCCCAAAGGAAGTTTTCATTTCAAAACAAAAATTGGATCTTGCTGTTATTAAAGGCATCAGTGAGTTTAACATGGGTAGTCTTAAGTCATTGGAGCTGCAGCAAAATATCAGAGGTGAAAGTGTAGTAGACTCAGCAAGGAAAACTTCAGTGCAGCGAGATCACACTCGTATCCTGCAAAGCAAGAAACGAAGTTGTGCAGAAGAAAAGCAACATCTAAAGAAGAAAAAGGTGGAAAAAGCAGCAACAGAGGAGAGGAAAAAGAAATCTGAGGGTCCAACCTATCAGCCTGGTGGATTTTAATGTGAGTTATGCAATCAAATCTTTAATCGCTGTTTTCTCAATGTTCATATTTTCAGCATTTTTCTTCCTGTAAAATGCTCCTTGCGATGCAGTTTTTGTGCTACATTCATGAAATTTCCTACACAGGTTCAGAATATCATGAGGAATGGAAATTTCCCTAGGTTTTATTGTGAAATGTATATAAACATATATTTTTAATTTTCAAACACAAAACTTACAGTTTTTTAGACAAAAAAATATTTATAAATTAAAAAAATTTTGTGACCCAAACTAAAGGAGACACAGAAAAACCCAGAGCAATTTCAAAAAGTATGTGTATTATGAACATAGAGTTAAAATATTAGACCAAAATTCAAAATATTTTGTCGCAAGGGACGTTTTAGTGACGTAACAAAAAACATACAAAATTTATCATAATTTCTAAACTGCTGGAGAAAAATGGTTTAAATTTAGGTTGTAACATGTTTACATTATACTACATCTATGTTGTAAATTTGAAAAAGCTAGCATTATTATTTCAGAATTTGAAAATTTTAGTCATACATACCCTTTTAAGGTAAATGGAAAAATCGTGTTTGAAATGGGCTCCCGTAAAGGATTGAACTCTGATCCTTCCGAATACAGGCTGCACGTGTTATCGTGGGGGCGTCTAAACGTGATACTTTGTTTTGCCGATGCCATCCGAGAACTGCTGGTAACGTTAGGAACTAATTACTCCATATAATGTAGGTACAGAAACCGAACCGTCTCCGGGGAACAAAAACTCGTCTTAAGTTACTGAAAATTTGATTGAGAAAGTGAGACAACTAATTGCACGTCACTATACCAGTACTAATCAATGTCAGAGTTTTAACAGTGTAATTAGAAGCTGTCTATCTCGTCCAGGAAGTGGGTCAGAACTGGACTGCTTCTGCGAATTTCATTTAACTGCAATTACGTTCTAAAAAACACATGCTTCTAGAATCTTCTTTTTCTTCTTCTTCTTCTTCTTCTTCTTCTTCTTCTTCTTCTTCTTCTTCTTCTTCTTCTTCTTCTTCTTCTTCTTCTTCTTCTTCTTCTTCTTCTTCTTCTTCTTCTTCTTCTTCTTCTTCTTCTTCTTCTTCTTCTTCTTCTTCTTCTTCTTCTTCTTCTTCTTCTTCTTCTTCTTCTTCTTCTTCTTCTTCTTCTTCTTCTTCTTCTTCTTCTTCTTCTTCTTCTTCTTCTTCTTCTTCTTCTTCTTCTTCTTCTTCTTCTTCTTCTTCGTCTTCTTCACTTCACGGCATTGGCAGAGTGCCCGTTCCGGCTCACAATAATTGCTCCTTCCATCTCTTTTTGGGTCTATCAACATCTCTCTTTCCTTGTGGCTGATTTTGGAATCTTGGGCAGTCTTGTTTCGGACATTCTTTGTATATGCTGCATCCATTCCTTTTGATATTTTTCAATTTTGCTACTCATCCATCTACGTTGAGTTACTTTCTTATGGCTTTATTTCTTATTCTATCCAACCTTGTGCATCCCTTTGTTTTACTTAAAAAGTTCATCTCTGCACTTTGAATTTGGCTTTTCATTTTCTTCGCGAGTACCCATGCCTCACTTCCGTAAAGTAGTGCAGGGCCTGCCAAATATTTTGTACGGCTTTAATCTTGTATCTGTTTTTGTTTTATTTCTCAACGTTCTATGCACTGTTCCACAAATCATTTGGAATGTTGCAAGCTTTTTGCTCACATCTCTGTCTGTTTTCATCATATAATTAAGATTACATCCTAAATAGCTGAATTCTTTTAGTTGTTCTAGTGGTTTGTTGTTTAAAATTATTTTTTATCTTATATGTTGTTTTCCCCAAAAGGCCATTATCTTAGATTTTTCCGTCGATATTTTAAGATCATACTGTTGGCATACTTGGTTCAAGCAGTGTAGTGCACATTGTAATTTATCCTCCGTTTCTTGTATTAAAACCACGTCATCTGCATATAGTAAAATATTTAAAACTTGGTTCTTAATTATTTTTATTCCTGATTTAATAATACTTTTCCAATTTTGGATGATGTCATTTAAATATATATATTAAATAGAGTAGGTGATACACTGCACCCTTGTCTTACGCCCTTTTTAACTAAAATTGGTTGGGTTTTATGAACTCCTGTGATTATCATTATTTTGGAGATGCTATACATATTTTTGATTAGTTTAATTTTTGTGGATATCCACTATTTCCATAATTTTCCATAGCTTTTCCCTATTAACAGTGTCAAATGCCTTCTAGAAGTCTAGGAATGCCAGGTGTGTTTGTGAATAATACTCTTGTCTTTTCTCAATTATTTGTTGCAGAACATATATATTAACTGCTGTCGATCGTCCTGTTCTAAAGCCGCTTTGTTCTTCCTCTATTAATAACTCGGTATTCTTTTAAATCTTTCGCTTCTAGAACATGTGCTAAAATCAGATGTTCTGCACTCTACTGCACTACTCTTACTACGCTTATTCCTTTAGATAAAGGAAGCTGTTAACCTGAGTAGTTGCAAGCTGCATCACTTGGCTGGGGTTTTATTAACATGCAAACTGCATAACTGTCACACTGCGGCCTGTGGAGGTGACAAGGAAGATAATGAGACAATAAGCGCTTCACGTACACGGCTTGCTGAACAGGTGCTACGGTCCTTTAGAATGCATTTAGTGCATCCTCCTACACCCGTACAGAAACCAGCGCCAAGTGTGCTTAAATACAACAGCCTCGTAGTACTAAATTTGATAATATGTAAAACAACTGCTAAGGGACAAAATTACAACAACGATATGCTAGTAAGTGACAGCGTCTTCTTTATGCAAAATATTCTATAGCGTGATAAAACAAATGATAGTATATCCAGTTTGTACATACATATAGGAATATGCGTTATACGGGGTGGATCAAAAAGTAACGCCTCCTATTTTTTTCTCTCTTTTAATTGCCAAGAAGGTTGAATGCAATTTGCAATTGGCAATATGCGGCCGCGCATTATCGTGGTGCAGCATCCAGCCTGCTTCACGAAAATGTGGTCTTTTGCGCCTGATATGAACTTGCAATGTTTTCAGGACATCCCTGTAGTATTGTCCAGTTACTGATGTGTGTGCAGGTACGTCATGCTGATAAACCATTCCATAAATATCAAAGAAAGAGATGACCATAACTTTCCCAGCAGAAGCAACGAGTTTTGCTTTTTTGGGGGTTGGTGATGAAGGAGATTTCAACACTGAGCTTTGCTGATTGCTCTTAGGATAAAAAATTATGTAGCCAAGTTTCATCAGCAGTGATTACGTTTGAAAGAAACTCCGTATCTTCCTCTAACATCAACTTTAACTGCATGCGAATGTCCTTTTGTTCGGGAATCGAGCACAAACACGTCTCATGTGTAATGTTCCGTCACCAACGTGTGAAATGTTCAGTATTTCAGAAAGTACTCTTAAGGTAATTCGTCGATCCTCTCTCACAATGGCAGCAGCAGTGTTGATGTTTTCTTCCGTAAGAGCAGTAACCGGAGCACCGGGTCCATCTTCCTTCGAAATTAATTGCCTTCCCTCTTTAAACATATTAAACCATCTTCCAGCTGTGCTGTAGGGACCTTACAGAACGGTCTGTGAGAAGGAGGGCCGGGATTGCAAAACGATTATAAGGGTTCGTCCAAGGATTCGGCCGACGTGCACACGAGTTAACTAAACAGACTTTAAGCAAGGTCGGCCTGGTGTTTCGGCTTCTGCTGTGACTGACGTCTACATCAACACAGCTGCTGAGATTGTCCGAGAGGTTCGGCGTGTATCATTACGTAACCTCAGTGAAGCGTTGAGAATTTCATATGGCAGTGTTTACAATTTTGCCTGACCATCTCCAAACGACTCGAGTTTGTGCTCGTTGGGTGCCACGTCTGTTGACGCACAAACATAATGCTGTGCGAATGGAGACAAGCTGTGAGGTACTACGTCTCTTTGCTGATGGAGGGAATGCATTTTTTAAATCGGTTATCACCGGTGATGAGTCATAGCTGCATCATTATGATCCTGAGGGAAAACAAGCCAGCACAGTGTGGAAATCGCCTGGTTCTCTAGCACCAAAAGAAGGCAAAAGTTGTTCCAGCCGCAGGGAAAGTGATGGTGATTACATTTTTTTTTTTGTGAAAATAATAGAATGATTTAACAGTATGCAGTTTCCCCGCACACTACTGTTACAGCAGCATACTACACGTCAGTATTGGCTACACTGAGGAAGTACATTACAAAGAAACAACCAGAGCTTTCTCGGACTGGGTGACGACTTCGTCATGACAATGCACTGCCTCACGTCACATGCAGTTCCCCCTCACACTACTGTTACAACAGCATACTACACGTCAGTATTGGCTACACTGAGAAAGCACATTACAAAGAAACGACCAGAGCTTTCTCAGACTCGGTGACGACTTTATCATGACAATGCACGGCCTCACGTCGCAAATCAAGTCATGCAGTTTCTGCCTCGATTCAATATTACCTATGTACCACATCGACATTATAGCCGCGATTTTGCACTCTATGACTTTTTTTTTATTATCATCACTAAAGGCAAAGCTTAGGGGTATTCTATTTGGGAACTCTGAAGCAGGCTCAAGGAAATAAGATGATTCTCAAGAACCTGTATTCTCAATGGTGTTAGAACTATGAGAAAGGTTATAGGGAAAAGGAAAAGAGGAATCCAATGGAGTATCAAGAATTGTCTTGAAGATCTTGACTTTGCAGGTGATATATGTTTGCTAGCTCAAAGATTTAGGGATATGGAGAGTAAGGTTGGAAGGCTACAAGAAGAATCAAAGAATGTTGGATTGAAGATAAACTCCTCTAAAACAAAACAGATGAGGATAAATTGTAACCATCAAAATAAATTAGAAGTAAATGGTGTAGAAATTGAAGAAGTGAATACTTTCCTATACTTAGGAAGTATGGTTACAAAAGTAGGAGGACCAGAAGAAGATATAAAAAGACGGATACGACTAGCAAACGGAGCATTTGTGCAACTATACCCCATATGGAAAAATAATAACATCTCTTTGAAGACAAAACTTAGGTTGTTCAACACCAATGTAAAATCAGTCCTCCTCTATGGTTGTGAAACATGGAAGGTCACGGATCTTTGTAAACAGATGCTTGAGGCGTATTTTAAACATAAGGTGGCCGGAAATAATATCAAATGAAGAACTATGGGGAAAAACCAATCAAACCCCAATATACTGTCAAATAAAACAAAGAAAGTGGAACTGGATAGGCCATACGTTGAGAAAACCAGATGGAGCCGTTGAGAAGACTGCATTAGATTGGAATCCTCAAGGAGTAAGAAAGAGGGGACGACCTAAGAAGACATGGAAGCGATCAGTAGAGGAGGAAGCCAAGGAAGGAGGGAAAAGCTGGAAAGAAGTAAAATGGCTGGCTGGAAACAGAGTACGATGGAGGAACTTTACTGCTGCCCTATGTTCCACTTAGGAATAACAGGAAATAAGTCAAGTAAGTCAAGTCAAGGACCTGGCAAAGAATGGTCAGCAGCACGTGTTGAAAGAGTGGCAGAGACGCGCGCGCGCACACACACACACACATACACACATGCACACACACTTTTTTCTAAAAATGCCATTGTAGATTCACGAATTCTACAAGATTTATTTCCAATGAATTGTGATTACCGACGATAAAGTAAAATGCAGTTTTGGAAATATATATCTATTGAATAAGTACAGCCAGGCTGAAAAATTGAATGCCATAGCCACGTTTGAACGACAGATCTCGCACTGTCTGTGCGGTTGCCCTAAACTGCTGAGCTTCTGTGGCCAACTTGCCGACATGACATTAAATTCTCCAAATTCTATGTATATGTTCTGTCTTTATAATTAGGTTCAGCATATTCCAGTTATGCGAATTTTTAAGGGAATTATCCGGTTTCACAGTTCAGTTAATAAGGAAATGGCTTAAGACTTTCGTGACATTTGAAATGCATGTCCGGAATTTTCTAGCAATAACCGCTGAGATCCTCTTGTTTTTGAGCGACAGGTATAAACAGTTTTACTTCAGAAAAAGTAGGATACGATGAATCTTGGTGAAATATACAATTTCAAGTTAATAGTTTTCAAGGTTTGCCTTTATATTGTTTGACATTTCAATAGTTATTCTTTGGAAATATAAATTCATTAGCTTGCTCCTTGACTTGCAAGCGCGTCACCTGGCAACCAACTTTAAAAGAGTTGACTAGTCAACTTTAAAAGAGTTGACTATCGTTTAATTTCCTAGTAAGTTTATAAGAGAGGAAACCATTTGATTAAAACGCCTTCAGTGTACAATGTTTATATATAAGGAGAATTTTGGAGATATCTCAGAAAGATCAAAACTCTGCCGGAAGGAACTTTGTAAATAGATAGCTAATTCGAATTAAGGGCAAATGACTGGAACGCTTTTGAAGTTCGGTACGAAGTTTCTGCTAATTATATTAACAGATGATGAAATTTAGCAACAGTTTAAAAGTTGTCAAGCCTTAGTCACATTCTGAGATACCTTAACGAAAATATATTGAGAAATAGCGTTGGTATTTGTGATGCAAAGAATAATTCAAGTTTTAAGGTTGAAGCGGAACGTAAGTTAGGAGAAATTAATCTAGCCTAAACATGAATTTGCAACAAATAGAAGGGGCAAAAACTCTCTGATTTTGTGAAGAACTCTTATAAAAAATTTAACTGTCTTTGTAGCCTCTGGAACAATAGGTTAATACGAAAAGACGCATAAGGTTGAGTATAACTGAAATTTCTTGAACACTTTCAAAAAATAGCCTTTTAGCCTGTATAATCACAATAATGAGAGGAAAATTTGTAAAAGACATGTAAATTGAATTACATAAACAGGTTTTCGTGTATCACGCTCCTCATTTTTCTGTTTTTAACTTATGTTCTCCAACGTTAGGTCATATCGGACGATGAACGACATGATGTTTAAATGAGTACTGGGTACATAGAGCTTAGAGTTACCAGACATTCATGTTTCAGGATAAGAGAAAACCTCCAACGTTAAGTCATATCGGACGATGAATGAAATGATGTTCAAATGAGTACAGGGTACATAGAGCTTAGAGTTACCAGACATTCATCTTTCAGGATAAGAGAAAACCTACAACGTTAAGTCATATCGGACGGTGAATGAAATGATGTTCAAATGAGTACAGGGTACATAGAGCTTAGCGTTACCAGACATTCATCTTTCAGGATAAGAGAAAACCTCCAACGTTAAGTCATATCGGACGGTGAATGAAATGATGTTCAAATAAGTACAGGGTACATAGAGCTTAGAGTTATCAGACATTCATCTTTCAGGATAAGAGATAAGCTCCAACATTAAGTCATATCGGACGGTGAATGAAATGATGTTCAAATAAGTACAGGGTACATAGAGCTTAGCGTTACCAGACATTCATCTTTCTGGATAAGGGAAAACCTCCAACGTTAAGTCATATCGGACGGTGAATGAAATGATGTTCAAATAAGTACAGGGTACATAGAGCTTAGAGTTATCAGACATTCATCTTTCAGGATAAGAGATAAGCTCCAACATTAAGTCATATCGGACGGTGAATGAAATGATGTTCAAATAAGTACAGAGTACATAGAGCTTAGCGTTACCAGACATTCATCTTTCAGGATAAGGGAAAACCTCCAACGTTAAGTCATATCGGACGGTGAATGAAATGATGTTCAAATATGTACAGGGTACATAGAGCTTAGAGTAACCAACCATTCATCTTTCAGGATAAGAGATAAGCTCCAACATTAAGTCATATCGGACGGTGAATGAAATGATGTTCAAATAAGTACAGAGTACATAGAGCTTAGCGTTACCACACATTCATCTTTCAGGATAAGGGAAAACCTCCAACGTTAAGTCATATCGGACGGTGAATGAAATGATGTTCAAATGAGTACAGGGTACATAGAGCTTAGAGTTACTAGACATTCATCTTTCAGGATAAGAGAAAACCTCCAACGTTAAGTCATATCGGACGGTGAATGAAATGATGTTCAAATAAGTACAGGGTCCATAGAGCTTAGAGTAACCAACCATTCATCTTTCAGGATAAGAGATAAGCTCCAACATTAAGTCATATCGGACGGTGAATGAAATGATGTTCAAATAAGTACAGAGTACATAGAACTTAGAGTTACCAGACATTCATCTTTCAGGATAAGAGAAAACCTCCAACGTTAAGTCATATCGGACGATGAATGAAATGATGTTCAAATAAGTACAGGGTACATAGAGCTTGGAGTTACCAGACATTCATCTTTCAGGATAAGAGATAAGCTCCAACATTAAGTCATATCGGACGGTGAATGAAATGATGTTCAAATAAGTACAGAGTACATAGAGCTTAGAGTAACCAACCATTCATCTTTCAGGATAAGAGATAAGCTCCAACATTAAGTCATATCGGACGGTGAATGAAATGATGTTCAAATAAGTACAGAGTACATAGAGCTTAGAGTTACCAGACATTCATCTTTCAGGATAAGAGAAAACCTCCAATGTTAAGTCATATCGGACGATGAATGAAATGATGTTCAAATAAGTACAGGGTACATAGAGCTTAGAGTAACCAACCATTCATCTTTCAGAATAAGAGATAATCTCCAACATTAAGTCATATCGGACGGTGAATGAAATGATGTTCTAATAAGTACAGGGTACATAGAGCTTAGAGTTAGCAGACATTAATCTTTCAGGATAAGAGAAAACTTCCGTTAAGTCATATCAGACGATGAATAAAGTGATGTTCGAATGTGTACAGGGTACATAGAGCTTATGATTATCAGAAATTCGTATATCAGGATAAGGGAAAATACCTCAAAAACAGTGTTATTCAGATGACTTACCCTGAGGGAGGTTCTAACTCAGAACGTCTTGTACCTGAGACAGATATGCAACCACTTAAAGTACAGAAGCGTTAATTTCTGTAAATTTCGTTATCTGGTAACATACAATATGTGGAAGAAGAAGTATTTGTAAGTGTGAGTAGAGAAGTGGGTATGAGTATAGCCCATGAGGTTTTTAGCGGAGATCATCGCTTGCCGCAGGAGCGGAAGTAACAAATGCCTTCCCACTCCCTCAAGACGCGAGCGACAGTTAGGCCGTGTGCATTAGCACAAGCGTATCGATGGATCTGTGGCAAGACGAACTGCCTCCATTCTGGAACCATCCTCTCGAATCGCAAGCAATCAGTAAGGGAAGCGGGGTTAGGAGGAAAAGAATGAACCGGAAGACTGAGCATTAAGGGTACATTTGCCTGGATATAGAACCTCTAGTCACCTTTATACCTTCATCTCACTGAGAAATACTGGCAAATGTTTCTGCCGATGATATTACATGGCCTTATATACCAAACATAGCACGCGCCTACGTCAATTGTTATTTCCTTTAATTAGCTACTTTGCGCCTTCTTTAACATAATTCTAGTCTGCTTTCGTTGCCTTCATTACCACGTGACAAGGAAGTTTACCTGATTGTCATATTCAGCCTATGCCGTCTAAAGCTCATGTCCGTAGATCACATAACAATAACACCTAAGTCGCGGGCCTCTCAGAAAAAAAAAATCGCCATTTCTCAAAATACTCTCCAGAAATGCTAATCCGTTTCCCATGTCGGTGTTGTAATTTATTTAAAGCATCTCTGTAGGGCGATTTATCAGGGCGCTCAAAATACGAGTGCTGTTATGTAAAGAATGATCGCAATTTGTTTTTGACAACGTCCCTTTACCCATCCTCATAATTTTGATGATACTTCTCAAAATGGTCTCCCCTGAATGCGATGCACTTGTCCCAGCGTTTCTGCCAATCTTCAACGACATGCTGGAAACCATTTTTCAGAGATCCTTCAAAATCGCCTCCGCAGCCTTCATCACTGCTTCTGATGATGGATAATGCCTCCCACGAAGGCCTTTCTTCAGGTTAGGGAATAGAAAAAAGTCACATGGGGCTAAATCTGGACTATAGGGAGGGTGAGGGATGTACTTCACGTTGATTTTTACAAGATATTCAGCAACAACATTGGCAATATGAGGCCGCGCATTACCGTGGTGCAGCATTCAGCCTGCTTCACGGAAATGTGGTCTTTTGCGCCTGATATGGACTTGCAATGTTTTCAGGACATCCCTGTAGTATTGTCCAGTTACTGATGTGTGTGCAGGTACAACATTTTGATAAAGCAATCCATGAATATCAAAGAATGAGATGACCATAACTTTCCCAGTAGAAACAAGCACTTTTGCTTTTCTGGGGGGGTTGGTGATCAAGGAGATTTCCACACTGAGCTTTGCTGTTTGCTCTCAGGAACAAAATGATGTAGCCAAGTTACATCAGCAGTGATTACGTTTGAAAGAAACTCCAGATCTTCATCTAACATCAACTTTAACTGCATGCAGACGTGCATGCGAATGTCGTTTTTTTCGGGAATCAACAAGTCTTGGAACACATCGCGCACAAACACGTCTCATGTGTAATGTTTCTGTCACCAACGTGTGGGTGGCTCCCAATGAAATGTTCAGTATTTCAAAAAGTGATCTTAAGGTAATTCGTCGATTCTCTCTCGCAATGACAGAGGTAGTGTTGATGTTTTCTTCCGTAAGAGCAGTAACTGGAGCACTGGGTCCACCTTCCTTTGAAATTGATTGTCTCCCCTCTTTAAACATTTTAAACTACCTTCGAGCTGTGGTGTAGGGAAGAACAGACTCTCCATAGGCCTACTGTAACATTGTATAGGCCTCAACTGAAGATCTGTTGAGACGAAAGCAGAATTTCAAAGCCACATATTGTTCCTCGCGTGTTACCTCCATTGCAGCGGTAGGCGATACTGAACATGTGTGAACTTGTCTGGTTCTCACAGGCGGGAACCAGGAGTACCAACAATGAAACTACTGCGGCGTATTTGTTTCACATTAAGCTAAGAGAATATAATAAGATTGTATTTTAGTGCGAAAAATTGTCTGTAAAAAAAGTATGATCATTCTTTATTGAATAGCCGTAGTATATGTATCTCATAGTTGCAACTACTTATATATGTTCGTTTGGTGTCGTTTTGAAACACCCTGTATAGCATTACTTTAGGTGAGATTTAGTGTTATGGTGCAGCCTTTTCTGATCAATAGTTAATTGCATCTCATCTGAATTTAAAATTGTGGATATGGCTTCATTAATTTTCTAAAAATAATTAAATAAAATTTCTGTTGCTTGCTGAGTGTGATTTTTACCAACAATTGCAAAACAGGGGGGACACATTTGTTCTCTTTGTTGAACAGAGGAAAGCTTTACGTATGATGTTCGCTTATTGCAGTCTGGGAGGCAGATGTTTTGAGGAACAAGTTGATGCATGGATCGAAGGGTAAAGACTAGTTTGGCACTTGGTTGAAGGGAAAGGGACGTCGAGTGATAGATTAACCTTATCTCTTCTAAACACACATAAACGCGCACCGTTGACTTGGTGTCATAAATATTGTAAATGGCCAGTTGTGTAACATTATCACAGAACTTCAGTGAATATTGACTTGATAGATTACGGTAATACTCCTCGGCGATGTTGAAAAGTCAACGATCGATTCTCGATTATGGCTGGTGCCTCAGGTAGTTGGCTGCACAGAGAAATGAGAAATTGACTGCCGCTATGCTCGGGTGATCAGTGTTTCGGATTCTCCACCCAAAGCTGAAATAGTTTCTATTTGATGTAGAAGCCAGTGTAGGTGTGCCAATCATCTACAGGTAACATGAATGTACCATAGCCGGGATTTGAACCAGGGCTATTTGTTTTCAATATGTCGTCTTCTCGTAGTTTATTTGTTGTTTCACACAGTTTTCCCAGTCTTGTTGTGTTCCTTGTGAATTTCTTTGTGAATAAGTCGTCAACATGAGTCAGTTTAAAAATATTATTTATGTTTGTAACATAATTTGAGCCTATTCAATTGGATTGTACTGGCAGTGGTAAGCGGGAAGGTAGATCGTGTGTCATTGATCCAGCTGATACACTTTCCCTGGTTTTTAAACGGAAGAACAACTGAATAATGTTGTTTTGAACTCTCTAGACTAAATAGTGATTACGAAACAATTGATAAACTAAGATATGTGACTAGACACGGCCTGCTAGGCCAGTACTGTATGCCAACCACAAGAAGGCTAGAGGGGAATTAAGGGTAGAGGAGCTTGAACTTTTATATGCTCCCGTAGTGGACCTGTTTACTAGGAAATTGATATATTCTGTTAGCTTAATGTTGAACAAACACGCCGTAGTAGTTTCATTGTTGGTACTCCTGGTTCCCGCCTGTGAGAGTCAGGCAAGTTCAGACATGTTCACTATCGCCTACCGCTGCAATGGAGGTAAGATGCAGTTAAAGTTGATGTTAGAGGAAGATCCGGAGTTTATTTCAAACGTAATCACTGCTGATGAATGCCCGCCTCGGTAGCATGGTGGTAACATATCTGCCTCACGTTCAGGAGGTCCGGAGTTGGAATCTCTTCAGGGTGAGTTACTTCGATAAGGTTCTTTCCGGGGTTTCCGCTTATCCTGAAAGACGAATGTCTGATAACTCTAAGCTCTATGGGCCCTGGGCTCATTTGAGCATCATTTCACCCATTCTATTCATCGTCCGGTATGACTTAATGTTGGAGGAGGAAAATTACATAAAAAATGCTGATGAAACCTGGCTACATCATTTTGATCCTGAGAGCAAACAGCAAAGCTCAGTGTGGAAATCTCCTTCATCACCTACCCCCCAGAAAGCAAAAGTGGTTGCTTCTGCTGGGAAAGTTCTGGTCATCTCATTATTTGATATTCATGGAATGGTTTATCAGCATGTTGTAGCTGCACATATATCAGTAACTGGACAATACTACAGGGATGTCCTGAAAACATTGCAAGTCCATATCAGGCTCAAAAGACCACATTTCCGTGAAGCAAGCTCGATGCTGCACCACGATAATGCGCGGTCGCATATTGCCAATGTTGTTGCTGAATATCTTGTAAAAATCAACGTGAAGTGCATCCCTCACCCGCCATATAGTCCGGATTTAGCCCCATGTGACCTTTTTCTATTCCCTACCTTGAAGAAACGTCTTCGTGGGAGGCATTATCCATCATCAGAAGCCGTGGTGAAGGCTGCGGAGGTGAATTTGAAGGATCTCTCAAAAAATGGTTTACAGCATGTCTTTGAAGAGTGACAGAAACGCTTGGACAAGTACATCGCATTCAGGGGAGACCATTTTGAGAAGGACCATCAAAATTATGAGGACGAGTAAAGGTACATTGTCAAAAAATGTGATCATTGTTTACTGAACAGCCCTCGGATTATGTATAGGAGAGTTACGTGACAACACTTGTGTATTTTAAACCAGCCTTCCTTCCTTGTCGTACTCGGAAGGCAAGCACATACACCAAGGAGACTGCAAAAGTGATCATGTTACACATTCATGTAGCTTCGACCGTCTACCGCATCCTGAAGGTGTCCCGAGGGAAGATTTGGATCGTCTGGTCTGCTACGATGGTGCTGTTCGGGACGACCAGCCTTGAGGAGGGAGCAGTGTCGCCTCTGGCGGCCACTAGAGACAGTGTAGCGCGGAGATAAGGGACAGACACTGCCGGGCGAAGATAAAGAGCTTGACAAAGCAGATAAAGAGCATTTTGTATTTCTGCATCTTGGACTTTTAATTCTACGAACCCAGAAAATCGCAATAATGTAGGCTTTAATTACAAGTCGAAGCTGTTACACCTTGCACAGGAGGGAGATGCTGCTCCTTTCATAAGGCTAATACTGCTCCCTGCAGGGTTTTAGCATATCTTCAAGGGTTTCATTGGCAAATTTAAAATGCTACAGAGCAGTAGACATTAAGTTTCGGAAATAGAGTTCACGTAATGTCCTATTTGCTGTGAAAGTTGTGCTGCTCTTATACTTTGCAAGAAAATGGGACTCTCATTAATTTTAGCGGTATAAACTGCGCTTGAGGGGATTCCACCATCTTAGAAAATTGAAAGAAGTTCCATTAGAAGTAAATTATCTAGGGATGGCAAGCCACTTTGTCATGTCAGAAGAAGAAAGAATTTTCTTTTCAGTCTGATCTCAATGTGCAGCTTAGAGAAAATCATCATTATCTTCACATGAGGAAACAGGGAAGCTATTTCTGACTGCAGCTGGCCATCTTGCTGTTTCTTTTCTGTTCTCTCCGCTTTTGGTAATAATTTGATCAGCTTTCTCCTAATTTTCTTGTATAATGTAGCTCTTAGAGATATCTTTACTTCTTAGGGAAAGAATTAAGCCGCCTATTTGCAAAGTCGCAGATTTTTGGAGGTAAGTTCACTGTTTATTTTCTCTTCATCAGAATAATGGAATTCAATTTCACCTAAAAATGGGTACAGAAGCAGATATGTTGATGTTAAGGCCATTTTATCATAACAACACAACTTCAGAACATAGTAAATTTAGTATCAAATTTGGTATAGTCACGTTAGGATCAGAAACTTACTGTTTCGAGTCGAAGCGGAGAATTGAACCGCAGTAGTGGATACCAATGTCGAATCGTATACTGTTCGCGGCCGTTTGGGAATGTAATTAGAAAGCATTCTACTGTTTGAACTATCTCCCGCACCTAGCAACGTTAAGTCATATCGGACGATGAGTGAAATGATGTTCAAGTGAGTACAGGGTACATAGAGCTTAGAGTTACCAGACATTCACCTTTCAGGATAAGAGAGAAACCTCCAACGTTAAGTCATATCGGACGATGAATGAAATGATGTTCAAATAAGTACAGGGTACATAGAGCTTAGAGTTACCAGACATTCATCATTCAGGATAAGAGAAAACCTCCAACGTTACGTCATATCGGACGATGAATGAAATGATGTTCAAATAAGTACAGGGTACATAGAGCTTAGAGTTACCAGACATTCATCTTTCAGGATAAGAGAAAACCTCCAACGTTAAGTCATATCGGACGATGAATGAAATGATGTTCAAATGAGTACAGGGTACATAGAGCTTAGAGTTACCAGACATTCATCATTCAGGATAAGAGAAAACCTCCAACGTTAAGTCATATCGGACGATGAATGAAATGGTGTTCAAATAAATACAGGGTACATAGAGCTTAGAGTTAGCAGACATTCATCTTTCAGGATATGAGAAAACCTCCAACGTTAAGTCATATCGGACGATGAATGAAATGATGTCCAAATAAATACAGGGTACATAGAGCTTAGAGTTACCAGACATTCATCATTCAGGATAAGAGAAAACCTCCAACGTTAAGTCATATCGGACGATGAATGAAATGATGTTCAAATAAATACAGGGTACATAGAGCTTAGAGTTACCAGACATTCATCTTTCACAGAAAATCTCCAACGTTAAGTCATATCGGACGATGAATGAAATGATATTCAAATAAGTACAGGGTACATAGAGCTTAGAGTTACCAGACATTCATCTTTCAGGATAAGAGAAAACCCTCAACGTTAAGTCATATCGGACGATGAATGAAATGACGTTGAGATGAGTACAGAATACATAGAGCTTAGAGTTACCAGACATTCATCTTTCAGGATAAGAGAAAACCTACAACGTTAAGTCATATCGGACGATGAATGAAATGATGTTCAAATAAGTACAGAGTACATAGAGCTTAGAGTTACCAGACATTCATCTTTCAGGATAAGAGAAAACCTCCAACGTTAAGTCATATCGGACGATGAATGAAATGATGTTCAAATAAGTACAGGGTACATAGAGCTTTGAGTTACCAGACATTCATCTTTCAGGATAAGAGAAAACCTCCAACGTTAAGTCATATCGGACGAAGAATGAAATGATATTCAAATAAGTACAGGGTACATAGAGCTTTGAGTTACCAGACATTCATCTTTCAGGATAAGAGAAAACCCTCAACGTTAAGTCATATCAGACGATGAATGAAATGATGTTCAAATAAGTACAGGGTACATAGAGCTTTGAGTTACCAGACATTCATCTTTCAGGATAAGAGAAAACCTCCAACGTTAAGTCATATCGGACGATGAATGAAATGATGTTCAAATAAGTACAGGGTACATAGAGCTTTGAGTTACCAGACATTCATCTTTCAGGATAAGAGAAAACCCTCAACGTTAAGTCATATCAGACGATGAATGAAATGATATTCAAATAAGTACAGGGTACATAGAGCTTTGAGTTACCAGACATTCATCTTTCAGGATAAGAGAAAACCCTCAACGTTAAGTCATATCAGACGATGAATGAAATGATGTTCAAATAAGTACAGGGTACATAGAGCTTTGAGTTACCAGACATTCATCTTTCAGGATAAGAGAAAACCTCCAACGTTAAGTCATATCGGACGATGAATGAAATGATGTTCAAATAAGTACAGGGTACATAGAGCTTTGAGTTACCAGACATTCATCTTTCAGGATAAGAGAAAACCTCCAACGTTAAGTCATATCGGACGATGAATGAAATGATATTCAAATAAGTACAGGGTACATAGAGCTTTGAGTTACCAGACATTCATCTTTCAGGATAAGAGAAAACCCTCAACGTTAAGTCATATCGGACGATGAATGAAATGATATTCAAATAAGTACAGGGTACATAGAGCTTAGCTTTACTATGCATTCATGTTTCAGGAAAACGGAAAACCTCCAACAAACGTATCCAGATAGCACCGTGACCGAGATTTGAGCACTTTTTTGGCTTAAGAATAGTGAATTTACATGTATTTCCATCTGCGGAATTCAAATATCGCCATAAAAGGATAGATTAGCTCTTGTTTGGAGTATAAAGTGACGTTGCATTTATTAGAGTGAAGATTTTAAATTTGGGGGAATTTTTTGGGAGTTGGCACACCTGTCAAGTAACAAAACACAATCGGAGAGAAATTATGCAAATTATGTGATGCAAAAGTTAAGGAAGATCTTTTTGGCGGACCACAAATAAGAGAACTTGTAAAGGATCTGCTGCATTTGGCCAAATTTTGGAGGTGAAAGAAAAGGAAGCTTGGAAAGCCTTTAAGAGTGTTGTTCATGGATTTTTAGGCAACAAAAGAGATGACAACTACAAGCATTTGGTGACAGTGCTCCTGCAAAAAACACCATTACATGTCCGTTAAGATCCATTTTCTCCACTCCCACCTAGACTTTTTCCCTCCTAGTTGTGGAGCTGTTAGTGATGAACATGGGGAGAGATTCCATCAGGACATTTCTGTTATGGAACAAAGATATCAGGGCCGTTGGAATGAAGTAATGCCTGGTCTTTGTATAGGGATTCTGCGGAACTCCATCACAAGAGGCAAGTTAAAAGACGACGAAGTCAATGGGCCACCACATGATTCTCTCCAGTCACGACTATCTGCGAAGTATTTTTCCAGCAATTTAGAACTCTTAGCACGTAATTACCAGTTAAAAAATCAAATGCACTTTCATTGTTATTAGCATGTATGTAATTCAAATGTATCCTTTTCTCTCAATCCGTTAATATGTAATACTTCCATCTTGTGTATATCATAGAAACTAGAGCTAATAATTTTTTTTTTCATTGTGGTATTTGTTTTTTCGACACAAAATTAGTGGCAATTGCGTCATGAAGTGCTCGAAACTTTCAAAAATTATTTTTGTTTCCCAGTATTATTGGTACAAAAGTTGTCGTCTATTGAAATGGTTCAGTTTTATATGGATCGCGGTGTATTTTAGCAACAATAAAGAAGTTGAAGGTGGAGTTCTGTGTTTGTGTCTTTGCCTCATTATTTATGGTGAACGTCCTCCAACGCTGCGCTGGCGCGATGAGTGGTCTGGTCTCCGTCGAAACCGGCTTAGAGAGGTGAAGGAGTTTCCGCTTCCCTGCGGCACTTCGTCCCGTGCATCCCGGCGGGTGATTCTTGCTCGGCCACTGCGTTTTTAGTCACAACCATCTGTTAAATAAGCGCCCTGCTCCGGTTTGCGCGCTTTGTGGTGGTGCTCTCTCGGTCCGCCACGTATTTTTAGAATGTTTTAACTTGGTACGTCTCTGCCGGTCTCTCCAACTGCGGGCCAGCTTGGCAGAGGCTCTGGCGGACGACCATAACGAGGTGGTAAGATTTTGAAACTGTTTTTAAACCTTAATTTTAGAATATAATAATTTTATTCACTTAGCCATTTTAACCCTTTAAGTTTTAGTTTTTGACATATCTGTGTGTGTTTCTACGGGTAGTGCTTGTATTCGGGATGAACTTTTTAGGAAGTTTTTAGCATGAGCATGTTTATGGGTGCTTATGACCTCGCAGTTGTGCACCCTCAAATACATCTATCATCCAACGCTGCGTGGCGCTGTCACCGATTCTTTACACCGTCCATCCTTTACCTGGTGGCCCGGGTTGATTTTAGGTTCTGCATGTGACTATTCGCTGTGGATAAATAGGTGTGTTAGGTTGACTGGCTTCCCCCGCCATTCATTCCACGAACTGTTCCATAATCACCTTTCCATTCACGCTTTTGCTTTCAATTCATATTACCTTTCTTACTTGGAAGTGATCCGTTGCTGGTCTATAGCTTGTATGCTCTTCGATAGAAGATATTTTGGAAAATCCCCCCTGAAAGCACGTTTAGTACAGAATTTTTTATTTTATTTTATCAGAATATGTTCATTATACTTGGATAATGCCTAGTTATAATAGAAATGTCTTGAATCTTCTGGGAGTGGTCTCCGAATTTGTTTCTGTTAGACGGTGCCAAATCAGTCGTTCTGTAGACTACAGCCTCTATACAGATATACGAAACTAAGGACAAATAAGTGGTAGAGGATAGGTAATGCGTTACAATTTGTCAGTTTTAGTGTGTGCCGCTAATGTTGCCTCATTAATGAGGGGTAAAGCATTAAGGTACGCGTGTAATATTTTGTCGTGGTTTCTCTTTACCTCGCTGAAAGCAACGGTTAATGGGGAACCCAACACATTATCGCCGTGCGCATGCGCGCGTTTGTTAACAATTAGCAGAGTTCTCAAGTTACTCCGTCATCAGCCTTATCGTTATATCATTATAGCGATGCACAGGGGCGCGCCTACTGTTTTCAAAGCATCATTTTCTTTTTACTCTTGTCTGCTGTAAGAGATGCCGAGGTCTGTAACCGAGCGGAGTGGCTCAGGTAGCCGGTATTCGGGAGGTTCGGGTTCGATACCTGTGTACGACCCACCTGACCCATGTTTTTGTCGGGGTTTTCCCGGGTCAACAGGCGAATACCCGCCGAGCTTTCTATCCCTCCATTTCTCCATTATCATTCCACATCATCTCTCATCTGGCTGTCTCTCTCAGGGTAGAAGTTTCAGCGGGTGTCTCGGCGCTGCATGGCAGGATGATATTGTGACGACCTGTTCTTACTTTGTGAATAATTAAGGAACACGTGGTTAGGTCGAGTACTCGGGAGCAAACACTCAGAGCAGAACTACTTGCTTTAGCGAGAGGCTGGGATCTTTTCTATAAAGGTTCATTGGTAAAAAAGTAGGGTAAAGCTAATTAAAAGTGGAATTCATTTAATAAGAGTATTTATTACAATAAGCAGATTTACAAAGGCGGCCATAACGGCCGTTTACCTGCCCAGAAGCGGAGCTGGCTACATATACATGTTGTTCAATCAGCTGGCAGTTACAGAGAGAGAGGGCGTCTATCGCTTAAATATTATTCATGTAGTCATAAAGGAGGGAAGGAGTCACAAGGAGACTATGTTGAAAAACGCCGAGTACTATTTGGACGGGTTACAGAGATGAGAACATCGCAGGGAGAAGTGTGTAGAGTTACAAGGAGACTATGTTGAAAAACGCCGAGTAATATTTGGACGGGTTACAGAGATGGGTACATCGCTGGGAGAAGTGTGTAGAGTTAGTAGGAGACTATGTTGAAAAACGCCGAGTAATATTTGGACGGGTTACAGAGATGAGAACATCGCAGGGAGAAGTGTGTAGAGTTACAAGGAGACTATGTTGAAAAATGTCGAGTACTATTTGGACGGGATACAGAGATGGGTACATCGCTGGGAGAAGTGTGTAGAGTTACAAGGAGACTATGTTGAAAAACGCCGAGTATTATTTGGACGGGTTACAGAGATGGGAGCATCGCTGAGAGAAGTGTGTAGAGTTACAAGGAGACTATGTTGAAAAACGCCGAGTATTATTTGGACGGGTTACAGAGATGAGAACATCGCTGAGAGAAGTGTGTAGAGTTAGTAGGAGACTATGTTGAAAAATGTCGAGTACTATTTGGACGGGTTACAGAGATGAGAACATCGCTGAGAGAAGTGTGTAGAGTTAGTAGGAGACTATGTTGAAAAACGCCGAGTACTATTTGGACGGGTTACAGAGATGGGAGCATCGCTGGGAGAAGTGTGTAGAGTTACAAGGAGACTATGTTGAAAAACGCCGAGTATTATTTGGACGGGTTACAGAGATGAGAGCATCGCTGGGAGAAGTGTGTAGAGTTACAAGGAGACTATGTTGAAAAACGCCGAGTACTATTTGGACGGGTTACAGAGATGGGAACATCGCTAGGAGAAGTGTGTAGAGTTACAGGGAGACTATGTTGAAAAACGTCGACTACTATTTGGACTTGTTACAGAGATGAAAACATCGCTGAGAGAAGTGTGTAGAGTTACAAGGAGATTATGTTGAAAAAGAAAATGGAAAAAATGTCTTGTAACTTTATTAGGTCGGAAACTTTCCAGGCCACCTTCGTACAAATTTCTTCATCGAGAAATTTAGCATTTAACGTAATCTAGATTGTATGGGCTTCAGTATAAGGTAAGAACTTCCATATTTATGTGACAAATTTGTGAAATATTTACAAGATGCTGACCCTAATCAGCCGGTCTTACCTTATAGTAAGTCAAAAAAATTCAATATGTAAATATCACCGTAAATTTGTATTGAGGAATTAAATCTCAAAGAATTAATCCCTTTGAATACGTTACTCCGGTATATGGGTATTTGTAATTAATTAGAGCCAACGGGAAAATTCAATACCACGGCCGGAATTTGAACCACGGATCTCCTGATTTCCGTCCAGTCAGTCTAACTCCTTGAGCTACCATGGCCAACATGCCGACGCGACATTTTATTTTCCAATTGACTCATTCACCATAAACATATTGTTTTAAACCACTAGAATTCCCCGAAAAAATGTTTTACATGTTAGTGCATGCGGGCGCTCACACAGCTCAAAAAACTTCTGAGAGAGTATACTAAGGAAAAACACAGTAGACGAACATTATCCTTATATTCTATTTTCGTTTGGTAACTTAGTTATTTTTTCAGAGTACCTACAGAAGTTTACAGAATTGTTAAGAAAAACTGTTTTAAGTAATAGAAACAATTGAAGAACAAGGCAGCTAAAGTTTCGAGTTGCCATGGCACCGTTTATTGTTGATCAATAATGTGCAAGTGCTGACTTTGGAAATTAACCGGAATAGGAAACAAATGAGCATATCAACTAAAATGCAAATTTTCCTATTAAGTATCAGCAGCAATCTTGCGGTTTACGTTAAAAAGGCTGAAATTAAATAAAGTGCTTGAATACAAGACCGAGATAGCAGTTTGAAAACCGTGTGCTCCAATAATCTATCTTTATTGCCGTAGTGATAAAAATGCAAATTCTTGCAAACTGGTTCTAATAGCGCAGGGAGAAGCGTTTCAAAAGCAGGTTTCCAAAACAGTTATTATCATAATTAAGGTAAAAAAGGGTTATTTTGATATCTCAAGTGCTGCGTATGTATTGGAGACATTGCTTGGAATGGAGGATTTGAAATGAGTTTGAAACTATCTTTAACCTCGTAAACGGCGTCGCTGGTTAACGAATCGAGGCTCTATTTGCGTTTAAACGAGCGCATTACTTACCATATTTGCCAATTAAACTTTCACGCTCCCTTGCTCGTTTTTCTTTCTTTCATTGAAACGTGTAGAATTCTGCTGGCGTGTTATTTTCCACTGCACTATCACACAGATAATAATTGTAAATCAATCCGCAGAACCGCATGCGGAAACCTAGAGTTTGAGGAAGTCAAGTCACACTGTACATTTCGGAAATGTCAACAATGAAGTCTGACATGATGGAGTTCAATTTACACAAAATCGTTTGCCAATTAAGCTCTTCTTTTAAACAAATGCACATCTCCAACACGTCTCTTTAATGTTCGCCTATGTTTTCAGTTTGTCCTACTGATAATCTCTTCGCTGTACACACACGTTTACGTCTAACATGGAGCTGCAGGCCGATTCTCTCGAGAGCTGCTTCACTTGCACCGCTCACACTGCTCGCCGACTCTTCACCACGGAGCTTTAAGCTTTCTATGCGCTTGCAGACCAATTCAGCGCTCTGTCGACTCAAACAAATCAACTTACCGACTTACTGACTCGTGAAGTACTTCACTGCACCCACTCCTACCACGCAGAGGCACTCTTCAATATATAAGAGTTGCGTTCAGGTTCTAGCACCTATATTTTTTTCTCACAAAGTAATCACAAGAAAAATGTGAAACTAGTGTTACTTCTCAACGTAATCTCCCTCTAGCCGTACAAATTCTTCACAACGTCGACGCCATGATTCCATGACCGATACGAATGCTTCTTTAGGGGTGTGTCTTGACTACTGGAAAATCGCTGAGGCAATAGCGGCAGGACAGGTGAATCTGTGACCACAGAGTGTCTTTCATCGTGGGAAACAGCCAAAAGTCGCTAGGAGCCAGGAGCATGAGCAATCACTTCAATGTTTTCACGAAGAAACTCCTGCGTCCCGTTCGCCCGATGCGCTGGTGCGTTGTCTTGATGAAAGAGCACTCGTCCAACCCTTTCCGCCCGTTTTTCAGGTAATGCTGGGAGGAGTTTATTCTTGAAAACATTTTGGTAGGATGCAGCTGTCACCGTAGTGTCCTTTGGAATGCATTGGGTAAGGATTACACCACTGCTATCCCAGAAGATGGCCACCATCGTTTTGTTTACACTGGCGCTCACCCGAAATATTTTGGTGGAAGTGAGTCTGTGTACTTCCATTGAGCTGACTGGCGCTTCATTTCAGGGTTGGAAAAGGGTCATCCACGTCTCATCCATTGTCACAATCGATTGAAAGAAAGTTCCATTCATGCCACCATTACACGTCAACATCGTCTGACAATTTGCCACGCGCGCAGCCTTCTGATCATCCCTTCATTGAACTGTCGCACCCAGGAAGGTACATTACACACATCCATGTTACCATCACTACATGCCTCACTTAACTGCCTTGGTTTGTTGTCACTAGATGTTCTGTCTTCATTGAACTGTCGCACCCAGGAACACACATTAGACACATCCATGGTACCATCACCACAAGCCTCACTCAACTGTCTTGGTTTGTTGTTACACGATGTTCTGTCTTCATTGAACTGTCACACTCAGGAACGTACATTAGACACATCCATGGTACCATCACCACAAGCCTCACTCAACTGTCTTGGTTTGTTGTTACACGATGTTCTGTCTTCATTGAACTCTCGCACCCAGGAACGTACATTAGACACATCCATGGTACCATCACTACATGCCTCACTTAACTGTCTTGGTTTGTCGTCACACGATGTTCTGACTTCATTGAACTGTCACACCCAGGAACGTACATTAGACACATCCATGGTAACATCACCACATGCCTCACTCAACTGTCTTGTTTTGTTGTCACAAGATGTTCTGTCTTCATTGAACTGTCGCACCCAGGAACGTACATTAGACACATCCACGATACCATCACCACATGCCTCACTCAACTGGACATGAATTTCAATAGGTGTCACACCACGAAAATGGAGAAAACGAATGATTACACGCTGTTCTTGCAATGAAAACGTCGCCATTTTAACTATAAAAAACAGCCCTAACTGTTGTCGCTGCCACTAAGGTTCAGTGCACTGTGCGATGCTGCCATCTCTGTCACGCATTCACTAAGGGTCCATGTGTATTTTTTTAAAAAGGCAAGAGGTTCCTATGAGGTTCCAGTCCTGAAAAAGTTTTACGGAGATGATATCGAATTGAGAGAAGGTTATTTCCAGCAAGATGGAGCAACATGCCATAACCTAATGACACTAGGAAACTTGAAACCAGTTTACTTGTTAATCGAATAATCTCAAAAGATCTGCGGCCCCCAGATCCTCTGACCTAACCTCACCGGATTTTTTCTTGTGGGGTTGTCTAAAAATAGAGCGTACAAGAATATGCCACGGACAATTGATGTTCTCAAGGAATCCATTCGAACCGAAATAAGTAACATTGGCGAGGATACTCCCCGTAAAACTATAGAGAATATAGTGAGACGAGTACAAACTTGTATAGATGCTGGTGGAGGACACTTCAACATTCTCTCTGAGATGTTATTCATGAAAGCGAGGACCGTGCATTTGTGTGTGTGATTGTGTGTGTGTGCGTGTGTGCGTGCGTGCGTGTGTGTGTGTGTGTGTGTGTGTGTGTGTGTTGGGGGGGGGCACTTGTGTAGGGTTAACCGTTTCCGAATTAAATTAATTCAAAATAACTACCTTATAAAATTACACTGCATCTTTGGGTAAGTTACAACTTCAGTGTTTATAAGGATAACCGTTTGAGGATGCTTTTTCTGTCGTTCGTCAACCTGCAAGTTATGAAGGATATCGCATTTCGTCCGTGGTCGGTTTTTCTTGACAGAGCGGTTGGCAGTTTGGAGATTTTTTCTGATTAAAGTTTAATGATTCTACACGCTTGAAGCTCATTCAAACGTTTTGTGGACTCAGGACTTAATGATGTTTGAGTTGCGTCAAGTTAATTTCACTGCCCAACCCCCTCCAACCCCCATGCTGACTTAGGTTTCCGTCATTACCATCCCACAAATCGCTCCTGACAATGAACCTGCCTCCAAGACTCTAACCAGAAACAGTTACGTTGTTTATCTGAATATTGTAGATGGGCCAGTAAAACTGCCAGTTGTCAATTGTCTAATCCGTACAATTGAAGGTGCATAACGTATACAATTACACTTGTTCCAGATTTCAGCAGAAATATGCGTTTTGAGGTCCTCGATCAAAAAACAAACCAGCAATTTTAGAGTTGCTTGCCTCTGCCCCGTAGACGTTACCTTGTCTGCCACACGTTCAAGAACTACTGGTTAGGGTGAGTTACCTGAATAAGCCTTTTCATTGCTTTTCCCTTGTCCTGAAAGATGAATGTCAGGTAACTCTTAAGCTCTATGTACCCTGTACTCATTTGAACATCATTTCATTCATCGTCCGATATGACTTAACGTTGGAGGTTTTCTCTTATCCTGAAAGATGAATGTCTGCTAACTCTTAAGCTCTATGTACCTTTTACTCATTTGAACATCATTTCATTCATCGTCCGATATGACTTAACGTTGGAGGTTTTCTCTTATCCTGAAAGATGAATGTCTGGTAACTCTAAGCTCTATGTACCCTGTACTTATTTGAACATCATTTCATTCATCGTCCGATATGACTTAACGTTGGAGATTTTCTCTTATCCTGAAAGATGAATGTCTTCTAACTCTTAAGCTCTATGTACCTTTTACTCATTTGAACATCATTTCATCCATCGTCCGATATGACTTAACGTTGGAGGTTTTCTCTTATCCTGAAGCATGAATGTCTGGTAACTCTAAGCTCTATGTACCCTGTACTTATTTGAACATCATTTCATCCATCGTCTGATATGACTTAACGTTAGAGGTTTTCTCTTATCCTGAGAGATGAATGTCTGGTAACTCTTAAGCTCTATGTACCTTTTACTCATTTGAACATCATTTCATCCATCGTCTGATATGACTTAACGTTAGAGGTTTTCTCTTATCCTGAGAGATGAATGTGTGGTAACTCTAAGCTCTATGTACCTTTTACTCATTTGAACATCATTTCATCCATCGTCGGATATTACTTAACGTTGGAGGTTTTCTCTTATCCTGAAAGATGAATGTCTGCTAACTCTTAAGCTCTATGTACCTTTTACTCATTTGAACATCATTTCATCCATCGTCTGATATGACTTAACGTTAGAGGTTTTCTCTTATCCTGAGAGATGAATGTCTGCTAACTCTTAAGCTCTATGTACCTTTTACTCATTTGAACATCATTTCATCCATCGTCTGATATGACTTAACGTTAGAGGTTTTCTCTTATCCTGAGAGATGAATGTGTGGTAACTCTAAGCTCTATGTACCTTTTACTCATTTGAACATCATTTCATCCATCGTCCGATATTACTTAACGTTGGAGGTTTTCTCTTATCCTGAAAGATGAATGTCTGCTAACTCTTAAGCTCTATGTACCTTTTACTCATTTCAACATCATTTCATTCATCGTCTGATATGACTTAACGTTGGAGGTTTTCTCTTATCCTGAGAGATGAATGTGTGGTAACTCTAAGCTCTATGTACCTTTTACTCATTTGAACATCATTTCATCCATCGTCCGATATGACTTAACGTTGGAGGTTTTCTCTCATCCTGAAAGATGAATGTCTGGTAACTCTAAGCTCTATGTACCCTGTACTTATTTGAACATCATTTCATTCATCGTCCGATATGACTTAACGTTGGAGGTTTTCTCTTATCCTGAGAGATGAATGTGTGGTAACTCTAAGCTCTATGTACCCTGTACTTATTTGAACATCATTTCATTCATCGTCTGATATGACCTAACGTTGGAGGTTTTCTCTTATCCTGAAAGATGAATGTCTGGTAACTCTAAGCTCTATGTATCCTGTACTTATTGAACATCATTTCATTCATCGTCCAATATGACTTAACGTTGGAGGTTTTCTCTTATCCTGAAAGATGAACGTCTGGTAACTCTAAGCTCTATGTACCCTGTACTCATTTGAACATCATTTCATTCATCGTCCGATATGACTTAACGTTGTAGGTTTTCTCTTATCCTGAAAGATGAATGTCTGATAACTCTAAGCTCTATGTACCCTGTACTCATTTGAACATCATTTCATTCATCGTCCGATATGACTTAACGTTGTAGGTTTTCTCTTATCCTGAAAGATGAATGTCTAGTAACTCTAAGCTCTATGTACCCTGTACTCATTTGAATATCATTTCATTCATCGTCCGATATGACTTAACGTTGGAGGTTTTCTCTTATCCTGAAAGATGAATGTCTGTTAATTCTAAGCTCTATGTACCCTGTACTTATTTGAACATCATTTCATTCATCGTCCGATATGACTTAACGTTGGAGGTTTTCTCTTATCCTGAAATATGAATGTCTGGTAACTCTAAGCTCTATGTACCCTGTACTTAGATGTGCAGATATCGAGCAGTAAGCATTTTTTGAAGCTCAGGAACATTTTTCTCTAAATGTTGCTACGCACGAGAACAGCACTTTGTAAGTTTTGACAGCCTTTGTAGTTCGAAGTAGGGCAGCATTAGGACCATTACAGATTCGCCACCCTAGGCACCACAGTAACATCTGAAGATTAAAGTAGAAGTAATAGAGAAGTGAAGAACACACAGCGCACGTTTTCACTCCCGCGTTCATTCCTAAATCATCCAGTTTCACTATCTTATATTCAATCTAAGAACATACCATGAAATGAAAACACTGCAAACACTCAGACATTGTAGTACGTGAAAGAAATCTCCTCTAAAAGTTGCTCTTCATGCTAAGCCCCATCACGTTAGAGGAAATTACTTAAAGTTGGGTCACCAATTACTTTATACATGTTATAACTTAAATTGTTCTTTTGAACTACAAAATATTGATACAAGGGGTGTCCAGAAAGTAAGTTCTGTTTGAAATTATCTCCGGTTCAGCGCTGCGATCGCAGTTTTCCACATGCGCGATAGACTCTCTGTATTAAGAAGAAGAAACGTGCGTCATTGTGAGATCACTGTCAGCCACGTACGCTTTGTTGTGCTTGTTTATAATGTCGGTGGTGATTGAAAATCCCGCCGCTTGTGAAATCAGATCTGCGATTCATTTTCTGAATGCTAGGAAAGTGAAATCAATTGAAATTTATCGGCAAATTTGCGATGTCAGAATGTGTTGTGTTCCTTCACGACAACGCACGACCACACACTGAAATTGCGACGAAAAACATCCTACAGAGTTTGGCTCGGACGTGTTTGACCAACTCCCTGTACAGCCCTGACCTCGCTGCTAGAGACTGTCATCTGTTTTTGCATCTCAAATCTTTCCGTGAACACTTTAACAATGACGAAGAGCTAAAAGAAAATGTTTCCAGCTGGTTGAAGACACAGTCAGCAAACTTCTATGAAGAAGGTATACAAAAACTTGTGCCTCTCTATGACGAATGCTTGCAAAATTTCGGAAGTTATGTGGAAGAGTAGTTTAAGAGTTGTAGTATTTTGTGCAATAAATATTTTTTCTGTATCTCTACACAATATAATTTTATTACGAAACAGAACTTACTTTCTGGGCGTACCTCTGATATTATTGCCGGTTTAAGTTCATCAAACATTATTTAACATAATAAAATAACAAGTACTTTTGTGTTGAAGAAAACGTGGCGAAATTGAAGTTTTGGGAGAAGTACTCCATTAAACATACAATGGACTGCATAAAAGTTAATTTGCAAAAGTCACAACTGTATTCAACTGAATGTTCTACATGAGCTTAGCTTCAGCAGATAGCATCCGCCTCTTCAGTTGGTTCATCAGTAGCTCGGGACGACCGTTTGTTGTTTTGATGCTTCAGAAGGACTTTCTATGACGTCGACACAGTTGTTTTCGACACTCCCATTGCATTTTCTCTTATTGCTCTATTGTCGTAGCCATGGATACTGAAATTCATGATCAGTTTTCTTGGTTCGTATCCTGTAATCTCACATTGTTTCAATATAAACAGTAAAAATAAATGAATTTGTACAAGTATAACTGAAAATATAAATTTAAAATGGCTGTCAAAATCGGCACCAAAAGAAGTGGCATTACTAGAGTTGCGAAATATAAAAAGAGGGGAATAATAATAGAGAGACTACTGAAACTCTGGTATAAGTGTATTAAACGGCAGAAAAGTAAATTATTGAATCTGTGTAAGAAACAACAGAAAAGCGTTAAGAACACAAACAGTTGGTGGTCGGAATGGGAAAGAATGGTATCGAAGATAGGCATGGGAGATTTATGGAGAACAGAAGGCATAAATCATAACGGTTTTTGGAAGGAAGTGAGAACCAGAGTTGAAGCGATAATTCTGAACGTGAATTATAATATTGTTATTAAATATAAAAAGAATACAATTTGATATCGCTAGCCAAATGTTTTCCTTTACAGGGCGATCGTAAAATGTGCGTTGCCATAGAGACTGAAAAACACTTTTACAGAAGTGAGAAGATATATCACTGTCATAGGACAGTAGGGCAACTGACAAGCATTTTATAGTGAAAGAGTGGGGGAAAAGGGAAGACTATGCCCCTGGAGCAAGCAATGTTAAGTATGTGCCTCTAGTAGACCCAAACAAAGTTCTTCTCCCCCCACTTCACATAAAGCTCGGCTTAATGAAGAATTTTGTTAAAAGTTTGGACAAAAGTGGAAGTGCATTTGAGTATTTAAGAAGTATCTTTCCCAAAATAAGTGAATCTAAATTGAAGGAAGGTATATTTGTCGGTCCTCAAATAATACTACTTCTTAAAGACAGTGTTTTTGAATCAAAGCTTAAACGTGTTGAACTGGCAGCATGGAAATCATTTTAATCAGTGGTGGAAGGCTTCCTGGACAATAACAAAGAAGAAAATTATGAAACTTTAGTCTCAGAACTATTAAGGAGCTACAAAGAAATGGGTTGCCGTATTTCACTTAAAATCTACTTTTTGCACTCTCACCTTGATAGTTTCCCTACAAACCTAGCAGCTGTAAGTGATGAGCAAGGTGAGCGTTTTCAGCAGGACATTTCTGAGATGGAAAGACGTTACCAGGGTATCGCTGGGATTCAGCCATGTTCGGAGACTATTGTTGGTTCCTCAAACGGGAGAGTCAATACAAAAAAAAAATCAATAGTGAAACACTTCTGAGATAATTCAGGTATTGGTTTTCATCATTATCTTGTGTTTATTTTAATAATAATAATAATAATAATAATAATAATAATAATAATAATAATAATAATAATAATAATAATAATAATAATAATAATAATAATAATAATAATAATAATAATAATAATAATAATAATAATAATAATAATAATAATAATAATAATAATAATAATAATAATAATAATAATAATAATAATAATAATAATAATAATAATAATAATAATAATAATAATAATAATAATAATAATAATAATAATAATAATAATAATAATAATAATAATAATAATAATAATAATAATAATAATAATAATAATAATAATAATAATAATAATAATAATAATAATAATAATAATAATAATAATAATAATAATAATAATAATAATAATAATAATAATAATAATAATAATAATAATAATAATAATAATAATAATAATAATAATAATAATAATAATAATTAATAATAATAATTAATAATAATTAATATTTTCAATGTTATTTGGCAATTAAATACCTATTATTTTCAATTAATCAAATATGAGTTATCACATCCCATTTCTGTAAGTTTTCATATATAATTATGAATACCTAAAAAACGTTACGTGATACAGCATTTTGAGGGGCATTTTTGGAATCAGCAGATCAGTTTACATAAGAATTTGCCTATTTTGTTTCGGGTATATGAAAATAATTTTTTTTTTGTTCCCCAGTGATTATTAAAGTTACAGTTACAGGACAATTAGCAATAAGATGTTTATCTTGATTAGAATGAAGTACAGAGAGCTATAAGCCCTTAAAGGTTTCTACAAGAACTAGTAAAGTCACGTGATTACAACGTTTTGTTCTTCCTAAACTTGCACCTTTGGGTGCGGAAAGCATCAAGCAAAAGCGCCATCTCAATTCATAAGATAATGGCGCCTTAAATATTGAAAGAACACCGACTACTTTTCACTGAGATTGTACTACATTACACGCGTGTATGGGTGGACAGATCATTTAGAGAATTAATGAAACATGAGTGTGTGTTATTTATTCAATTATCGGGCATAGCCAATCATTTCGCGGTCCTCTGTAATTATATATCAAAATTACGAAAAGAATAACAATGGTAAATGAATAAATATTGCTCATTAAATTAATAAAAGACATGAGCCAGTTTATTTATGCAATGTATTCATAATGGATTTCATTATTTACACTTTAGATTCCGGCATACATTTGTGTACTCGGCGCTCGCTAATTAGTTCTGCAAAATGTGTTTATCCTCCGAACAAATGAAAAAACGTTTTCGGCTGTTAAAAGGGAACAAGTGAGCGTGATGACGGAGAGAAGGTGAATGATGTTCGATTGTTCTTTTAGTTTCTTTGCTGCCAGTCTAGAGGTGGAGAAGGAACTGCATTCGAGGTTAATACATATTTTGAGGTCTTCCTTGTAAATAAAGATCATAAACTGTGAAGAACCTCATAAAATAATTTTGGATAAACATAAATAGTTGTTTTTCTTTGTTTTCTATGGTTGGTAGCCGAATGCTGGCGTGGTTTCCAATCATTTATTGCCTTGTAATTTTTGAGGGTATGCTCTGAGGTTTCGTGGCGCATGGTGGTGTCAGACAGGGTACACTACAGGCTGTTAGGTTGACATATCGTTAATTTCCTTCTCTGGGCAGCTCTAGTTTTGGGACGTGGCATGTAACCGCCCTTGATTTTTTTCTGCGGTTTAGGTACATTACATGCCTATAGGACCCAGTGCTCCTACGATCGCACCTTCCTCTTCCAGCTAGCTGCAAAACAGAGAGGTGACGTGTGCGGCAGTGGTGGTCTATCGGGTAATCAAATGTGCTTTTTTGAAATAAAGAGTTGGCTAGGATAACAAGCACAAAGAAAGTCAATTTCATAAGGGTATATGAGTGGAGAACATATACTACGCTCATGTTTTCTTGAGCGCTGGATTTACGGTATGGTGCGGACAGAGGGGAAGAAGCGAGAGCTAGCGCTCTTTTGTTTCTGCAGTGTGGTCAACCTTGAATAATACAGTTCAGCAAAATAACGTGTAAGATAAGCGAAGATATCACAAGTAACGTTGCATCCTCTGAAAACATTCCTTAGTTTTGCCCACGCCAACTCAATTACATTCAGATCACAATTATACGGAGATGCCCCCTTTCGAGAGCCATAATGTCCACAAATGTTCATACAAATATAAATCATTTTCAAGTAAATGCTGATGTACACTCGTAACAAGGATAAACTGGCAATTCGAGCGCACCAAACGAGCCTTTATGAAGGAAGCTTTAACTACAAAGTGATAATGTTATATAATAAACTTCCAAATTCATTTAAACAAGCTACATCATTAAAACACTTTAAGAATAAGGTTAAGAAATTGTTGCATGCACAATGTTTTTATACGGTTAATGACTTTTTAGAACTATAACCATGTAAATGAACACTGGGAGCATAGTACATTAACAAACCTGTAATATTTATATTATGACATTTCTTGTAGTAAATTAGTCTATGCAAATACCACATGAAACAATAGAAAAGCTGCTTACTGTGTATGCTGTACGTAATCAATTTAACTTTATGTATATACTGTATTTATACATTTTGACGTGTCTCATAACATGTATATGTTGCCAAGGACGAACTAAAATTCCAATTCTAACATATGATTGTTGTAAACTGGTTAGCTAATTAACCTCGAAATTGATCAAAACGAAATATGGCGGACATGATAATGCTTAGCGTATTAGCCCCTAGATGTCAGTTTATAGCTCATTTCAAATTTCAAAGTTTTCATCTAGGTTTACGGAGTTAAACGAAACTTACGGAATGAGGACTTGGAGCCCGATCGCTCTTCTTATAGCGTGCATACTGTAATGACAATGGCAAACTGGCACTGCGTGAAGATAACTGAACTTACAAGGGAACTGTCGATGTACTCACACCGCTACGCACCTGGAAATTTGATGGGCCAATGCCTGCTGTATATATAGGATGGCCTGTAAAGTTTCGGACCTCAACATTAAAATGGCAGTACTCGTAAATAAAAGCTAGTCAATTTCATTGCTCATCTGTTCACCAAAGTTTCAGCCATTTTGGACGATCAGTTCTAATGGAACAGTCGTTTGAATGAGTTGATATGTTTTTATGAAAATGGACAAAATCGAGTTTCGAGCTGTCACTAAATATTTGATTTTGAAAGCCAATACGCCTTCGCAAATCAAAGATGACTTGAATTCTATGTATAGGAACTCTGCACCATCATTTACTACAGTGAAATTTTGGGCAGCTGAATTTGAACGTGGGTGTAAGAGCTTGGGAGACGATGAACGTTCGGGACGTCCAAAAACTGCAACTAGCGACGAAAACATCGCCAAAGTCCACCAAATTGTGCTAGACGACCACCGAATTTAAGTGAGAGAGATAGCGGAGGCTTTGAACATGACAAAGGAACGTCTTTGTCACATATTAAATCAACATTTAGACATGAGAAAGTTATCCGCGCTTTGGGTGCCGCGTGTGCTCACGTTAGACAAAAAACGTGTTCGAATGAACATTTCCAACGCTCTGTTGGCGCAATTTAGGCGCAATCAGTCCGAGTTTTGGTGCTGATTAATTACTGTAGATGAAGGTCGGATACTCCATTATACGCCCGAAACAAAAATACAGTGCTGGCCCCGTAGCTCAGGCGGTAGAACACCGGGTTCGATTCCCGGTGGTGGGGGTGGGGATTTTTCTCCGATGAAGATAATTCCTCATCTTCCCCAAAGCCTGGAAGTATGAATGAGAGTGTGATCTAATGATCAAAACACTAAAAGATAACGAGTTAACACCTTCGGTATGTTCCAAAGGAGAACAGGCGCCGATATGGTCATTGCAGTTAAAGGCGGGGTATAAATGGAACAAGGAAAAAAATACAGTAGCTTTAGAAGTGTGCTTTTCAATCACAAAGACATAATTCGTACAGATTCAATTTCAAGATAGATATGACACGTGTGGGAAGAACTTTCAGTCTCTTATCATGACAATTTTGTTTAATTTAGCGACTTTTAAAATTATGAGTTTGGTTTATATGGAATTTTAGTTACGGGGATTTAATGCCAGTAGCTTAATCCCTGTTCCAGAAATTTACAATTGATACAAGAGAAAAAACGAAATAGAATCAAACCTTAGGAAGTTTATTATTCTATCCACTTTTCAATGTACGTCCATAGACTTTAGAGCTGTCTCTCGTCAGACAATTTGTTTATTACTTTTATAAAAGTGAGCTATAACTATTCATAACCATAAATTATTTAACGAATGCATTTCTAAGGGTAAATCTTCACAAAACAGTTACATTACAGTAAAAGTTTCATATATGCTCAAGTTTTATTAACTAAACGCAAATATCAAAACACACTGCCATCTAGTGACTGAGCACAAAGTTATCAGCGGCAATGTTAATTTGCATTCTCATGTTATTTTTAAAGTGATCGCGAACCAAATTTGCTAATGCTGACGATTTCGATGCCCTATTACTCATATACTCTACATGCTGGAAGAATAATCTTTCGTAAATTACCACGGGTGTTCAATAAAGAATGGTCACAATCTTTTTTTTAACAACGTACCTTTACTCATCCTCATAATTTTGCTGGTCCTTCTCAAAATAGTTTACCCTAAATGCAATGCACTGGTCCCAGCGTTTCTGCCAGTCTTCAAAAAATAATTTTTACAGAAATACTCCAAAATCGCCTCCGCAGCCTTCACCACTGCTTCTGATGATGGATAATGCCTCCCACGAAGGCGTTTCTTCAAGCTACTGAATAGAAAAAGGTCACATGGGGCTAAATCCGGACTATAGGGTGGGTGAGGGATGCACTTCACGTTGATTTTTGCAAGATATTCAGCAACAACATTGGTAATATTCGGCCGCGCATTATCGTTATGCAGCATCCAGCCTGCTTCACGGAAATGTGGTCTTTTGCGCCTGATATGGACTTGCAATGTTTTCAGGATATCCCTGTAGTATTGTTCAGTTACTGATGTGTGTGCAGGTACAGCATGCTGATAAACCATTCCTTGAATATCATAGAATGAGATGACTATAACTTTCCCAGCGGAAGCAACCACTTTTGGTTTTTTTGGGGTGTTGGTGATGAAGGATATTTCCACACTGAGCTTTGCTGTTTGCTCTCAGGATCAAAATGATGTAGCCAAGTTTCATCAGCAGTGATTACGTTTGAAAGAAACTCCGGATTTTCCTCTAACATCAACTTTAACTGCATGCAGACCTGCATGAGAATGTTCTTTTGTTCGGGAATCAACAGTCTTGGAACCCATCGCGTACAAACACGTCTCATGTGTAATGTTTCTGTCACCAACGTGTGGGTGACACCCAATGAAATGTTCAGTATTTCAGAAAGTGATCTTAAGGTAATTCGTCCATCCTCGCTCAAAATGGTAGCAGCAGTGTTAATGTTTTCTTCCGTAAGAGCAGTAACAAAAATAAACTTTGTAGAAATAGTTTCAGATGTTGAATTTCGTTAGATTTGCCTCGCCCACAATTCACTCTCTGACGATTGTTGCGTCCCTGTTGTGAAAAGCTTTCCACATTCTCCCCTACAGTTAGTATGATCAGGATGTAGCCTATAGGTCATTCTCGAACGGCGTGTTTGAATTACTTTTATGTTTCTATTCGTCAAAGATACACACGCCAATGTACTGTTTTGGGAGGTAATAGGAGTTTGACTGGCTCAGCTACAGCATATAGGTAATTTGAAATGTGTAACAACCGTGAGTACAAACTAACTGCACAGGAAAATCTTGGGAGGTTATCCTTTTTAATTTGATTGTTTTTTCTTTGCAGGTAAGTGGATCAGTCATCATCTGACGGTTTGTCATCTTCCTTGGTATGTACAGCAATTTTCCTTTTTATCTTATGCGAGCGTCTGCTGATAATCTCACAATTATCCGACAATTATCTCGATTATCCGACAGAAACTGGTCCAGGACAAGGTCAAATAACCGAAAATATCGGATAATACAAAATAAGTTGGAAAATGGAGTAGGTAAAACATGGTATTACGACGGTGGCTCAAAATGTAATGCCTCCTAGTTTTTTTTCCCCTTAAACAAGTAAGTTATGTGCAACTTTGAATTTGGCGCAATTCCTCAAACCACCTTCTCCAATCCCCTGCAGCAGTAACTTCCTAAGTCAACAGGTGGCAGCACTGCATCCTCTTGCACAATGGCTGACATCGACATTCGTATTAGACAGTGTTCTGTGATTGAATTATTGACTGCGGAAGGTGAAACGCCAATTCGTATTCACGAAAGGCTAAAAAATGTCTATGGTGATGCAACGGTGGATGTCAGCACTGTTAGACGATGGGTTCGTCGCTGTAACGAAGCTGAAGGGCAAACACCATTGGCAGATGAAAAGCGAAGCGGTAGTGACTCCATGCAACATTCAGCGAGTCGATGACATCATTCGTGGTGATCGCCGGGTAACAACAGGTGAATTGTGTTGCATTACCTTCCTCAGTAAAGGCAGTGTGATGACGATTATTCAACAACTGGGTTATTCAAAAGTTTGTTCACGTTGCGTACCAAGAATATTAACCGCCCAAAACGAAGAAACAAGGAAAACAATAGCCTCCGAACACTTGCAGCGCTTCAATCTGGAGGGAGAGGAGTTTCTGGTAAAATTGTTACTTGAAAGGAAGCGTGAGTACATTTGTTTTGAACCTGAATCAAAGAGGCAGTCAATGGAATGGCATCACACAACGTCACCAAAGAAAGAAAATTCAAAACTCAGCGGTCGGCAGGGAAAGTTATGTCGACAGTGTTTTGGGATGCAGGGGGTGTGCTTATGATTGATTATTTGGAGCAGGGATGCACAATATATTCTTTCCAATACGTCAGAACCCTCAAAAAGCTGAAAGCACGTCTTCGCCGAGTTCGCCCAACAAAAACTATGGCGGATGTTCTTCTTTTGCATGGCAATGCGAGACCACACACCAGCCGTTACACCACTGCAGAAATTGAGAAGGGATGGCAAGTCTTACCTCACCCCCCCATAGAGCCCTGACCTGGTGCCATCAGACTTTCATCTGTTCGGGTCACTAAAGGAAGCTCATCGTGGGATTCATTTTGAAGATGAGGAGGCTGTGAAAACGTCAGTGCGTCAATGGCTTAGGAAGCAAGACCGTGTGTTTTACCACACTGGAATACATGCCCTAGTTAAAAGGTGGACCAAAACTGTGGAAAAGGACGGAGATTATATTGAATAGTGACAAATTAATCGTCAATGTTGTAGTTTTCAAGCTATGTAAATTGAATTCAATTTTCTTGGCAATTAAAAGAGAGAAACAAATAGGAGGGATTACTTTTTGACCCACCCTTGTATACTGTATTATTAAAATACTAGGTCTGTTCAATAAAGAATGATCATAATTTATTATTGAGATTATTATCTGCGAATTTTGTTAAAAAGTTTGGTGTGATATGTTTTTAATTTAGGTCCTCCAACGTAAAGTAATATCGCACGGTGAATGAATGGGATGGAGGGATGCTCAAATGAGTTCATAGTCCATGGAGCTTAGAGTTACTCGACATTCGTCTTGAAGTATAAGGGAAAACCCGGAGAAGGCCGTATCCAGTTAACTTACCCTGACCGAGATTCGAACTCGGGACCTCTTGAACGTAAGGCAGTCACGCTACCATCTACGCTCCAGAGGCGGGCTTGGTGTTATATCCTTTTATATAGTAAAACTATACCAAGTCTGTTTAACCAAGTGTTTCACCTACTTATTCTAAATGCGTGATGTAGGCAGTAAAATCCAGGAAGTAAAAGTTGAAGCGTTATTTTGTGTAGGATAATAAAACAACAGAAAGCTGTACATTAACGTAAGGTGCTAAAGCGTTGCTAAGCTACTGTGCCTATGAGAGTGTATCAACATGTGACCCGTGTATTTATTACTCACTGTATCATAGTTGACTGCCTTCTCGTTAAGCGGCGCTAGTAAGCCACTAATCGCCCACTCTTCTCAACTAGATTACTAAACTTAGCCTCTTTCTCTCGTTTGTTAACGACGCCTTCATTATGCCAACATGTGTTTGTCTTTTAAAACAATTGAAAACTATCAGTTCTATCTGTATATTCTAACTATGGATGAGAGGCTTGTTAAAAGATAACGAAGAGAATCTGCAGTGCTCACTGCACAAATTACATCAATCAAGCAAAGAGAATAACAGAGGAGAACAGGTAGTGGCGCTGTGACGTGAGCTCTGTCAGTCCTAACCTCCAAATATGCCCCCTAACGATAGGCAGCTTTGCCTGTGACGTCACCGCGATGATTTCTGCTGCCCAAGAGGAGCACAATATGAGGGTGAGTCAAATGAAAGCATTAAATTTGTAATAACAAATCTAAATTTCGCGCCGTTATCCTTTAAGTTGTTAAGCGTACTACAAACAGCGTGCAGAATGGCATGTAGGTGGCAGCAGCATAGTGCAGATGCACACATAGCGTCGCAGTATCAGTATAAAGATTTCACCTCACTTGTGACTTGTACCAGGGACGTACAGCGTCTGTTATTTGTTTTTTTTCGTAGTGAAGTTGTGAAATCTATTACAGTTCATCGACAAATGAAGGTTCAGAGCAGTGATGCATGTTTGTCACCGCAGCAAGTCTACCAATGGAGTAGGAAGTTCGAAAATGGTGTGACGTCAGTGGAGGGTGCTTCAGGTTCTGGTCAGGCACACAGAACATTGCAGCAGTTGAAGCTATAGTGAAGAAAAACCGCCGAGTGTCAGTGAGTGACATTGCAGCATGTTATACAGATTAGACATGGGTCACCACACCATATTGTACATAATGTGCTGCAGTATCACAAAGTGTCTGGCACCTCAGCTGACGCCTGAAATGAGAGAACGAAGTGTTGAGGCTTGTGAAGAACTTCTTCGGCGCTTTGAACGGGAAGGTGATGTCTTCCTTACAAGAATCGTTACTGGGGACAAAACCTGGGTTCACTTCCACTAACCGGAAACGAAGAGAGCAAGCAAGGTATGGCGTCATCCTTCATCACCAAAACCAAAGAAGTTTTGAACAGAACTATCAGCAGGTAAGGCTATGCTGACCCTTTTGGGACGAAAAAGGCGTCATTTTGGAGCATTACCTGACTAGAGGGACCACTGTCATCAGTGCATCATACACAGTTCTGCTAACAAATCATCTGCCGCCTGCAATCAAATCAAAGCGACGTGGATTGCTGTCAGCATGGCAATGCAAGGCCCCACTTTGTCCGTACCACAGTTGTAACAATCACATTCCTGCATTTTGAGTGTCTTCCTCATCCACCATATTCACCAGACCTTGCCCCAAGTGATTTCCATATTATTTTAGTTAATTGATGGAAATTAATCATTTCTCCACACTAGCCGTCTATAGGCTAAGATATTTGATGGATAGCGTCAACTTGAAAAATTCAATGCCAGAGCGACTGGACGGAAACCAGGAGATCCGTGGTTCAAATCCCGGCCATGGCATTGAATTTTTCAAGTTGACTCTATCCATCGTGAATTCCATATGTTTGGACTGCTCAGAGATGCAATGGGAGGAAAAAAGTTCCGTTCCGATGAAGAGGTACGCCAAGCGATACATGAGTGGTTGCGTGGACTAACAAAATAATTTTTTTCTAAAGGCATTTATGCACTTTGTAAGCGCTGGAGGACTTGCATTAACCGTGGGGGAGATTATGTTGAAAAGTGATACAGCTCTTCACCACTTCTGCACAATAAATAATATTTAAAACAAGTGTTTGACTCACCATCGTAGGGTTTAAAGTCTGTCTAGTGAACGGGAGTGCAGTTTGCCCCTCAAAGGGAACCCACTCTCCCGCCTACTAATGACCGTCATAAATCTATCTCCACACTTCAGAAATGGAACACTGTCGTTGAGGACCAATAGCAACCCTGATTTTCTTGAAGTGACAGTCGCATGTTTACTCCATGTGGAGTCTCAGTTCCCAGAATTCCAACTTCCAGTTGATCTGTTTCATTACGTGCAGAAATTCGTTGTGTGTCACAGTGTGGAGACCGTGGGAGAGAAATGCAGTGATAAATGCAAATGAAGTAGTAGATAACTTTCAGTCAAGTGAAAATAATTAAAGTGATGACAATAGTGTGAATAACTGGGCCGAGTTATATTACCGGAAAAGCCACCAAAACAAAATTATAACGGGAACTGTTTCTTAGCAAATTCAAGCGTTTGTTTTGAACACATAAATATATGCTGACAAATAATCTTGGTAAGGGGTCATGCAATGAACCTGATGATAAATTCTGGGTATTCACAGAAATACAGTAAGAAAAATTGTGGCGAAAGGAATACCAAAGACGCCGATCAAGTGTGAAAACAAAAGAAAACGTTTCTGTAAAGTAGATAATTTCACATGCGTTTTAATTCGTCGAGAAATTTATAGATTCTCTGCAAAAGGGAGAGCGCACACCTTAGACGAATTGGTTGCACATTTGCAAGAAATTTGTGATTTTCCTTAAGGGCACTGCACTTTGCGCGGTCTCCTAAAGGAGTTGGGTTTCAAATACCGCGCTTTGAATAAGATAAGGGTTATAATGGAATCCAGTAGAACTATAGCTTGACAATATATGTCAAAACTAAGGAAGTTTCGGAGCAATGGACATAAGATAATTTATTTAGACGAAACCTGGTACAATACCAATGACGTATCGAGAAAGGTGGCAACCTTGCAGAAAGATCTGAAAGAAGGAGGGCGGCTGTTGTAAAACGATTATAGGGTTCGTGAAAGGCAGCAGCCGTCGTGCACACCAGTTAACTAAACAGAATTTACAAGCCTAGAGGAAAGAGGAGCATTGAAAGAGGACGGCTTTAAGCCTAATGCCTAAATGCAAGTAGAAGAAGAAGAAGAAGACTTGCTATATAGAAGTTCTCGGTTCCGTAACAGAGGGGACAGCTGAGCCCTCTATTTCCGGATCAAGCTTTCATCTGTTCCCGCTGGAGGGGAGTAGCCAAGCATGTGGCTCTTAGGGAACCCAAAGTGTATGTACCGCTTACATCATTTACTGGCTTGACTATCTGGCTAAGATGAATTCGTTGCCATCCGCCCAAACAGCTGAAGGGTGTCTTAGTGGCTCCTCTCCAGCGGAAACCAACAAAAGCTCGACTAGGTAGTGGAGGCGAGAAGAAGCACCAGCCTTGCCAACCACAGAAAACCCGCCGAAAGAAAAAGTCCGGGTGACCAGCAACTATCAAAACCTAGACCTTTCAGATGCGAGTCTCTCTGGATTCGGGGGGAGAGGGATTTAGGAAAAGATCCATGTTGTGTGTGTGTGTGTGTGTGTGTGTGTGTGTGTGTGTGTGTGTGTGTGTGTGTGTGTGTGTGTGTGTGTGTGTGTGTGTGTGTGTGTGTGTGTGTGTGTCCGTGGTTTTCGCTTAAGGAAGCTCTTATTCTTTTAGACTTATTAGAGAATTCCTACTCCGGCTATGAAGACTGAAAGGTTTCGTTGAGAGACAGCATAAACCTAGTTTCCCTCGTAATTCTATTGAGCGTGCAGCCAAGAGTGGATCCCATTTAAGCAGCTAACTGTGGTAGAAACAACATTACCAACCGCAGGGCCTACTTGTGCTTCCAAATGTATTTGGGCTTCTAAAGTTGGAAAACAGTTGAAGTACCGCAATGGCAAACCTTACTTACTGAATCTGTAGTAATAATAATTAATGATATAATAATATTAATAATATAACAGGTGTACATAAATGAATATCGCAGTTTTAACTCTTTATAATATCTATTATATTCAATTTACAGTTAAAAATTATATGTCAAATAAAAAAGCAACTCAAACAGTTTGGCCAAGAACCTTATAAATGTTCAATGTAACTACCTTTTGTCACACATCACACATCAAGTATATAGCCGAGTTCTTCCCAAACGTTGATAAGTGTGTATTCAGTAATTGTAGCAACAGCTGCTTCAGTCCGGTTTATTAATTCAGGGAGTTCAGCTGAAGGCGGAGACACACACACACACACGATCCTTGATGAAGCCCAGGCCGCGCCGTGGCTCAGTGGTTACACCGCTTGGCTCTCACCAC
Organism: Mantis religiosa; assembly: GCA_030765055.1. Classification (NCBI taxonomy): domain Eukaryota; kingdom Metazoa; phylum Arthropoda; class Insecta; order Mantodea; family Mantidae; genus Mantis; species Mantis religiosa. Next base: position 11,782,482 of record CM060953.1, on the reverse strand, counting down.
GGCGGCGCGGGTTCGAACCCAGGCGACCGCAAAATGAGATTTGTGATGGACAATGCGGTGCTGGGGCGGGTTTTCTCCGGAACCTCCGGATTCCCCCGCCATCTCATTCCACCCGTACTCCGTCTTCATCTCATGTATCATCGGTGTCATCGCCTGCGGTGCCGTATGTAGTAAAAGCGGGCGTTAAACACTACACATTACATTATTGATGAAGCCCCTAAGGTAAAAATCGCATGGCGTCAGGTCAGAAGAACGTGGGGGCCATAAATAGCACTCCCTGTCATTGGGCCTTCGTGGCCTATCCAGCGCTCGAGTACAGTGACGTTCAACCAATCGGGTACTTCGTTATGCCAGTGAAGTGGCGCACCATCTTGATGGAAAATGAGATTCTCTGGCTCATTTTCTTCCAACTGAGGGAAGAGCCATTGCTCTAGTGTATCAAGGTATGTAGTGCCAGTTACAGTAGGTTCACCAAAAAAGTAAGGCCCATAAACTTTTCGCCGGGATACTGCACAAAAAAAAAAAAAAAAAAAAAAAAAAAACATTCACTTTAGGGGAATCTCGTTGCATTTGTACCATCTCCTGAGGATTTTCTGAGCCTCAAATGCGCACATTATGAGTGTTAACATGTCCACTGAAGTGAAAGGTTAACACGATCCATAAAATCGTCATCGTCATGAAAACGCATGTCGTTTGCAAAGTTGGTACGTAATTCGTGGTCTGCCGGCTTTGAAATCTGTAATAACTGTAAACGGTAAGGACGTAGCCTTAAGTGTTTTCTTTCAACTTTCCAAACAGTCTACAAAGGAACTTCTAGCCTTCCGGACTGATTTCTTTGGGCTACGAGTGAACAGACTCTTTCCTTACTCTTTTTTTTTCCTTGTTCCATTTATACCCTACCTTTAACTACTATGGTCATATCGGCGGCCGTTCTCCTTTGTAACATACTGAAGTTGTTAACTCGTTATTTTTGGTTTCTAATTATTACATCACGCACACATTCACACTCTCATTCATACTTCCAGACTCTGGTGAAGATGGGGAATTATCTTGGTCGGAGAAACATCCCCACCCCCACCGTCGGGAATCGAACCCGGGACCCCTAGCACGGCAGGCAGGTGCTCCACCGACTGAGCTACGGGGCCAGTCTCCCTTACTCTTAGTCGTCCGGTGATCTTCACTTTATATCTTCAAACTGATATCACTAATCCTTGTTTCACATAAGCTTGCCCCGTATCTCTTATCGGTCACGTGACCTTATCATCACTCTTTGACTGCTGTTGTAGTACAGACTGTTGTGCGGTAAAAATTAGTTCGTTATTTAACATGGTGACATATCTTTATATGTTGAAAGAGAATTGTCAAATTTATATTTTCGTAACTGTTTGAATTAAATATATTACGCAACGGTGTTGATTTATCTGAAAAGGATGTTAATTATTAAACGAAAGAAAGAGAAGGTTCCTTTGCTCTGAAGCCCGCCTTTCATGACACGATATCACGTGATTTAGCGGTAGTGATGACATATTTGTTTATATGACTTTTATCACTGACCTTGTTTTGAACTGGATTAGTTATATATCACCATTCGAAGGTGTGTTGTGTCGAGTGTGAGAGCTAAATTATTTTATTGATCTTTTACTGCGCGTGTACTTATTATATGTATAATGGCAGAGCCTACCGCCAGTTTTTTCGCTGAAGCATCGCAAGGGAAAACTTTTACAAAGCGGCGGAAAAAGAATTGTGGTGCATGTGTTTAATGCCGTCACAGAGAAGAATCCGTCTTTGTTAGTGAGAGAAGTCGAATAGTTGTGCTTTGAACTTACAGGTGTGAGTGTTAGATCCGTAGGAACATCGCGACATGAAATTGAGACAACAGGAAAACTTACCACTCCAGGGGCGATATTACTGTGTGGCGAAGACGTTATTTAAGAAAATCAGACTGTACCGGGATAGGCCGCGCCGTGGCTCAGTGGTTAGACCGCTTGGCTCTCACCAATACGGCCCGGGTTCGATCCCAGGCGACCGAAAAGTGAGTTTGTGGTGAACAACACGGCGCTGGGGTGGGTTTTCTCCGGGATCTCCGGTTTCCCCGCCATCTCATTCCACCGGTGCTCCATCTTCAGCTCATTTATCATCAGTGTCATCGCCTGCGGTACCGTATGTAGTAAAAGCGGGCGTTAAACACTACACATTTCATTTCATTTGTACCGGGATACAAGTCACAAAGTATACTACCTTAACGAGACTTTAGTGAATGAAGAACACACAAGTATGGCGTGACACGACTTTTAAGACTGAAAGACAAGCAGTTTTGCAAGGTATGTGTGCTGGTTTAAAAAAATCCCATTGGAAAAGGCCAAAGGCCTTTCATTATAAACTTGTTTCAGTTTCATAGCTCATTCATTCAGTTTCAACTTGCTCAGTTTCATTATGAACTTGTATTTTTGCATGCCTTCATATTCTTATTTGTATGATTTTATCTATATTTGGCCGCGCCGTGGCTCAGTGGTTAGAGCGCTCGACTATCACCAAGGCAGCCCAGGTTCGTTCCTAAGCGACCGCAAAGTGAGATTTGTGGTGGAAAACACGGCGCTGGGGCGTGTAAATGATTGTATCATTTATAATAAAATTCGGAATACAGTGCAGGAAACCGCTCTTCAGGATGATTTAAATGAAATCTGTAATTGGGCTGCGGCTAACAAAATGTCAATTAATGCCAAGAAAAGTAAGTCCATTGTTTTTAGTAGAACTAAGGGCAAAATTATTGTTAACTATCACATGGGAGGTGTGCAAATTCCACAGGTGGACAGCTGCAAATACTTGGGAGTGTACCTGGCAAGTAATGCTGGACGGGACGAACAAGTAAATTCCACATCTAGGAATGCGTGGAAGGCATTACAATTCGTAATGAGAATATTGAAAAAGGGGAGCGCTAGGTCCAGGGAAATTGCCTACAAGGCCTTAGTGCGGCCGGTTATGGAATATGGAGTAGCATGCTGGGACCCGTATAGAGCTAACCAAATCGATCCATTAGAAAAAATACAGTAGAGGGCATTAAAATTCATAAAAAGAGGCAAGTATTTTGGGCCTATAAAAGGAGAGGAGACTAAATGGGAGGAATTAAGAATCAGGCGTAAAAAACATAGGTTGGTAGCATTATTCAAAGCTAATGCTGGTGTAGAGGCATGGGTAGACGTTGGTGTAAGGTTAGATAATCCGGATTATTATGGACGAAACGATCATAGGTATAAAATGAAGGGTAGAAGATACAGAACCGACGTAGGAAAATTTTCTTTTGTTAATAGAACCATTGAAGAATGGAATGAATTGCCTGTAGCAGTCTTTCAGGGCTGTCCCCTGTCGCTGAAGAAATTTAGAAAAAATCTAGATGGTTTATAGTTTAACTTTTGAATTATAATGGTATATAATATGTAAATAGAGAATTAATTGGATATGTTTTAAGTGACTAAAGTTAAAATAATATCATGTTTGTATTGTTTATTGTGTTATTGTTGTATATCTAGTATTTGTAATTTGATCTGTATTCTTAACTCTGCCACCAGGTAGTACCCAATTGCAGTGAATAAATGCATACATATACTACCTTGACGAGACTTTAATGGATGAAGAACGCACAAGTCTGGCGTGACACGACTTTTAAGGCTGAAAGACAATGTATGTATGCTGGTTTTAAAAAATTCCCAGTGGGAAAGGGTGAAGGCCTTTCATTATAAACTTGTTTCAGTTTCATTGCTCATTCATTCAGTTTCAACTTGCACAGTTTTATTATAAACTTCATTATTTTTGCATGCATTCATATTCTTATTTGTATGATTTTAGCTATCTTCCTGGCAATTATTATGATGATTACTGCAGGTTTATATGTGGCGGGAAGGCACCGCCTATGGCCTATTTCGCGAAAGCATTAGCCAATTAGGGTGAGGGGGAAGGTAGTTGCAGGTGGAGTGATACATGTCAGCGGGGCAAGGTTATCCCTTGGGTGCAAACGGCGAAGTATCTCGGGGTGACGCTGTACCGTAAGTTAACTTACGTTCCGCACGTCAAGGGCAAGGTCCAGCTGGGGCACGTCGCACTCCGGAGCCTATACCCTATTTTCAGATCAACCATGCCGATCCGTCTCAAACTCCAACTGTTATCGGGCGATCATTCCGCCTATGATTCTGTGCGGCTGTGAGATCTGGGGAACAGTGGCTAATACCACTTTCGTCAGGCTCCAGACGCTGCAGAACAAGGCACTCCGCATCATCTACGATACAGGCTGGAGACTCCCGGCTCATATCCTACATGAGCACTCCCAGATCCCGTACATTGTCGATGTCATTCGCGAGAGGGCACGAACTATGTACGACAAAATCCAAATGCACCCCAACCCTTTAGTGAACTCCCTGGGAAGGTATGACCCGAGAGATCAAAGTCGCTTGCCGTCCTTCAGACTGCCGAGAGACGTCCTGGGACCCCTTGGGTAACCCAAGGAAAACCCCAGATGTCTCTGGGACCAACTTCTACGCCGAAGGACCAAGCGCTACACAACCCGTACCCAAAACGGAGCAAAAAAAAAAAAAAAAAAAAAAAAAAAAAAAAAAAAAAAAAAAAAAAAAACCTAAATCGTGTCTCCCAAAAAGGGAGAACGATTAAGTGCAGCTGCCCACGACAAGAGGGGCAACCCATTTCAAACATTTCCAAAATTTCAAACATTTCCAAAATTTCAAACATTCAAAAATTTCAAACACCCCAGCAGAACATGGATCTACTAGCTCTTTTCGCAGGTTAAGCCGCAAAGCGGCTAGGTACTGCGGCATAAGACACCCGGACGGGGATAGCTCCGCCCGACTAGGACTACCTCGGACCTCTGGATCACAACCGAACTTAATGCGGAACGCAGGATGCACAGTAACTACAGATTCGGTCTTTGCAAACTGCAAAACACAAAACGCTTTGTGTTTACTACTCGTCATGTTTGCTACTACCGCTCTCTAGCGAATTGCGGCAGAAACATTGCTTGCACATGCGCACTGGTACCAACAAACCAAGTTGCTTTATCATTTGGCATATCATTTATAGCTGAAAGTTATAATGTAATAAATATTATAAGTAGCTAAAATCCCGAAATTCATTTATATACACCCTGTATTACTATCCCCTCCAATCACAGTCGTCGGTATAATTCCCGTAAACACATGTTACAATTACTACACAGTGTTACATTGTAAGCTAAAAGAATAATCAATTGTTGCAGTAAACAGTATCAACAAACATTTGAACGCTACCTCCTCTAGAGCTTCCGCCTGGTAATTGAACTGGTATGTGAGAATTGCAAGTGACTTCATTAAACTTTTGCTGAACTGTGGTACAGACGTTTGGAAAGAAGGCACAGCCTGGGGGAGACATGTCTGTTATGTTACCAAATATTTGTTTAAGTTCCAGACGAATGCTGGCATCGCGTGTGAATAGTAATTCTGTCGTCGCTGGCGGAAGGGTTGATTTCAAACATCACTTTTCAGAGCCAATTTGGGGTGAGGATCACGTTCCTGCTATGTGATATGAACCTTCGGTTTGTTTCAAGAGCGAAAATGTTTGTGAACTTAATGAAGGCGCCGTAGAAGGCTGCATTGTAGATCTGACTGATATGCTCTCTTTAACTGGAAAATGAATCATGCGCTGTAATTCCTAACCTCGTTAACTCCATGCAACTTCGAATCCCCGGTTCGTGATATCCATCAAACTTCGTCTCATCATCATAAATGTCCTGCTTTATTCTTGTTCTAAACTTCGCATTTCGAACTGAACGTATTTTTAAGGCTTTGTGAATCATTCTATGTTTAGCAAGTCGATGGTGCCACGAAACTAACCTCTCCACACGAATATGAAATCGAGTAGATCTTCCAAACCCGGGAAAAAATAATTTGAGGGCGAGATAAGTGAAATCGAATAAACGCTTACACAATACCCTTATCTGGACATAGTTTTACCAAAACATTTTAAGTTCAAATCAATCCTTAACAAATTTGCATAGAACCTCCGACCTCTACAGTCACATGAGTTTCTCTACTCCTATTATCTAATTGTTGATGTTCTTGAAGTTGTAGTGGAATACGGAAAGACTTTAAGCGATAGTCAAATGTTTTAAACAGCTGGTTGTTGTGTAATGTATACATGCCTTTCTCTACTCTTATACAAACACTTATTGCTCTATCTACTTCAAGATAAACATTATCTTATCGTAGTTACAAGGGAATAGAGTAGACTTTACGTGGTAGTCAAATGTTTTAAACAGCTCTACTCTTGTACAAACACTTATTGCTCTATCTACTTCAAGGTAAACATTATCTTATCGTAGTTACAAGGTAATACAGTAGTAGTGATACTGTAGTAGTGAATACAGTAGTAATAGTCAAATGTTTTAAACAGCTGGTCGTTATGTGACGTATACATGACTTTCTATCCTCTTGTACAAACCTTATTGCTCTATCTACTTCAAGATAAACATTATCTTATTGTAGTTACAAGGGATTACAGTAGACTTTAAGTGATAGTCAAATGTTTTAAACAGCTCTACTCTTGTACAAACACTTTATTGCTCTATCTACTTTAAGATAAACATTATCCTATTGTAGTTACAAGGGAATACAGTAGACTTTAAGTGATAGTCAAATGTTTTAAACAGCTGGTCGTTATGTGATGTATACATGACTTTCTCTACCCTTGTCCAAACACTTATTGCTCTATCTACTTCAAGATAAACTTTACCTTATTGTAGTTACAAGGAAATACAGTAGACTTTAAGTGATAGTCAAATGTTTTAAACAGCTGGTCGTTGTGTGATGTAGACATGACTTTCTCTACTCTTGTCCAAACACTTATTGCTCTAATTCAAGATAAACATTATCCTATTGTAGTTACAAGGGAATACAGTAGAATTTAAGTGATAGTCAAATGTTTTAAACAGCTGGTCGTTATGTGATGTATACATGACTTTCTCTACTCTTGTACAAACACTTATTGCTCTATCTACTTCAAGATAAACTTTACCTTATTGTAGTTACAACGGAATAGACTTGAAGTGATAGTCAAATGTTTTAAACAGCTGGTCGCTTTGTGATGTGTTTGAAATTACATACCATCCGCGTTATATCCTATAATACGCACAATGGAAGCGTATCGAAACAGTGTCGTGGCCTTTGTAGCCCTTAGCAACAGCTAATAAATTGAAATAATTGTATCCAAATTTTACATCATTTTGTGTTCAAAGAACAATGGAAGGCGCAAGCGATTTCACTTTCAGATTTCAATTGTTTAATTTGTGACCGACCCACTATAAGCATACGATAAGCTCAATCAGTTTGAAACAAAACACTATCAGTAGTAAAACTAGTTCTACTGATTTGAAACTATTTGAAGATCCTTTCAAGAAAAGTAGCAATTTCACATTGGACCCAGTTTCGTTTTAATATTTATGTGGTGGTTGTTTTGGGAAAGTGCCTCATTAGCATTCATCGTCTTGCGTTTCGGAAAAGAGAGGGAAAAAAACAAAGTGTCTTTTCGAAGAAAGATAAGCTGGAGCATAATAAAAAGACAAAAGAAGTTGGCAGCACTGGTAAATAAGACGAAGATCTGGCAAATTCCATCCAGGACGAACCGAGATCTGAGCCTTTAATTTGGACGTGGAATGTTTTCCAGAGAGAGAGAGAAGGAATGCGTGGAGTAGGGTGAACTCCCTGCTGACTGGTAATGAGACTCGTGGATGTAGGACCGCGATCTTGATTGCGCGTTTAATTCACCTGTGAAGCAGCTGGGATTCCCCTCTCGCCCCCCAGGGAGAAGGGCGGGTTGCTGCACTTCACGGCGCATTTCCACGCTTCGCTGTTCTGCCTCCTCTTGCATAAGGCCAGCCAGAGATTTTCATTTGTTTGTTACGTTCACCTCCACAGTAACCCTTTGTTTTTGAGCCAACAAGAAAATTGTAGAAATCTGCACATGATGACACATTCGCCAAATATTACACAATTTTAGAAAATTGTTCAACGAAGTACCTGCACATTATACAATAAACTATACTTGTTATTCTGTACAGTTCATGGTAATCAAGCTTATTGAAGCTAGTAGCCACATTTTGGGTGGTGTTTGAAGGTTTACAAATATTCTGAAAGCCAAACAAATAAAAAATTCCTTAGAAATCTATAACTTCACGAAAATGTATTTTATTCTCAATTTAATTCTACTTCATGGAAATGTGGTCATTTGCACCTGATATGTACTTGCAATGTTTTCAGGACATCCCTGTAGTATTGTCCAGTTACTGATGTGTGTGCAGGTACAACATGCTGATAAACCATTCCATGAATAACAAAGAATGAGATGACCATAACTTTCACAGCAGAAGCAACCACTTTTGCTTTTGGTGGGGGGGTTGGTAATGAAGGAGATTTCTACACTGAGCTTTGGCGTTTGCTCTCAGGATCAAAATGATGTAGCCAAGTTTCATCAGCAGTGATTACGTTTGAAAGAACTCCGGATCTTCCTCTAACATGTCCGCGCCGTGGCTCAGTGGTTAGACTGCTTGGTTCTCACCAAGGCGGCCCAGGTTCTTTTCCAGGCCACCGCAAAATGACATATGTGGTGGCCAACGCGGCGCTGGGGCGGGTTTTCTCCGGGATCTCCGGTTTCACCCGCCATCTCATTCCACCGGTGCTCCACCTTCATCTCATATATCATCAGTGTTACCGCCTGCGGTGCCGTATGTAGTAAAAGCGGGCGTTAAACACTACACATTACATTAATTCCTCAAACATCAACTTTAACTGCATGTTACCTCCATTGCAGCTCTTTAAACATTTTAAACCGCCTTCGAGCTGTGCTGTAGGGAAGAACAGACTCTCCATAGGCCTTCTGTAACATTGTATAGGCCTCAGCTGAATATTTGTTGTGAGGAAAACAGAATTTCAAAGCCGCACATTGTTCCTTGCGGGTTACCTCCATTGCAGTGGTAGGGGATACTGAACTTGCCTGGTTCTCACAGGCGGGAACCAGGAGTACCAACAGTGAAACTACTACGGCGCGTTTGTTTCACATTAGGTTAACGGAATATAATAATATTGAATATAGTGCGAAAAATTACACCGTAAAAATTAGTATCATTCTTTATTGAACAGCCCTTCGTATTATGACGCCAAGTTGGCAATGGTAGCTCAATGGGTTAGAGCAACTGGACCGAAACCAGCAGATCTGTGGTTCAAATCCCTGCAATGGCATTCAACTTTTCATATGGACTCTATTCCAGAAATTATGCGCAGCTAAATAAATTTCGTTGACCTTACACATTTCTCCAAACATGCTTTTGTGTATTGAAACTAGAGGTGGAAGTGATGGAGTATCGATCTGTATCTAATATAAATATAAAGGCAGTCGCACCGTTTTGTACCAACGCTTTGTTTTTCCGTTCCGGGTATCTTATAAGCAGTTAAATCTCTATATTATAATACTTGCATTTGTTTACCTTAGTAATAAGCTACATAATTATTACAGAGAGAAAAATTGAGGAATGTTCATTTTCCTTCAGCTTAGGTCAGTGAAAGCGCTGCATCAAATATCAGGAACGCTTTTAATTTGAAAATTTGTATACAAATCAACCAACTTCTGCCACTGTAAAATTATTCTCACCGCCTTCTTCATACTACAATTACGTTATTAAATTAATTTATAAAAGCTCGATTCCCTTGAATCAGCCCAATTTGTTACTTCCGCGAAGTTCTCAGGAGATTTCCGTCTGTTCTAATTAGTTTACGCTAATCTACCACCGTCATTCCTGCCGGCTTTCTTGCTTCACTCGCAACACACAAAGTGAGTCTTTCATTTCAGCACTTCATAAACTAAACAACTGAATGACTTCTTTAAATCTCTCTATTACATGCTTAGAATAATCCAAAGTTAAGTCATATCGGACGATGAATGAAATGATGTTCAAATAAGTACAGGGTACATAGAGCTTAGAGTTACCAGACATTCATCTTTCAGGATAAGAGAAAACCTCCAACGTTAAGTCATATCGGACGATGAATGAAATGATGTTAAAATAAGTACAGGGTACATAGAGCTTAGGGTTATCAGACATTCATCTTTCAGGATAAGAGAAAACCTCCAACGTTAAGTCATATCAGACGATGAATGAAATGACGTTCAAATGAGTACAGAGTACATAGAGCTTAGAGTTACCAAACATTCATCTTTCAGGATAAGAGAAAACCTCCAACGTTAAGTCATATCGGACGACGAATGAAATGATGTTCATATAAGTACAGGGTACATAGAGCTTAGAGTTACCAGTCATTCATCTTTCAGGATAAGAGAAAACCTCCCACGTTAAGTCATATCGGACGATGTATGAAATGATGTTCAAATAAGTACAGGGTACATAGAGCTTAGTGTTACCAGACATTCATCTTTCAGGATAAGAGAAAACTTCCAACGTTAAGTCATATCGGACGATGAATGAAATGATGTTCAAATGAGTACAGGGTACATAGAGCTTAGAGTTATCAGACATTCATCTTTCAGGATAAGAGAAAACCTCCAACGTTAAGTCATATCGGACGATGAATGAAATGATGTTCAAATAAGTACAGAGTACATAGAGCTTAGAGTTACCAGACATTCATGTTTCAGGATAAAGGAAAACCTCCAACGTTAAGTCATATCGGATGATGAATGAAATGATGTTCAAATGAGTACAGGGTACGTAGAGCTTAGAGTTAAGAGACATTTATCTTTCAGGATAAGAGAAAACCTCCAACGTTGAGTCATATCGGACGATGAATGAAATGATGTTCAAATAAGTACAGGGTACATAGAGCTTAGAGTTACCAGACATTCATCTTTCAGGATAAGGGAAACCTCCAACGTAAAGTCATATCGGAGGATGAATGAAATGATGTTCAAATAAGTACAGGATACATAGAGCTTAGAGTTATCAGACATTCAGCTTTCAGGATAAGAGAAAACCTCCAACATTAAGTCATATCGGACGATGAATGAAATGATGTTCAAATGAGTACAGGGTACATAGAGCTTAGTGATACTAGACATTCATTTTTCAGGATAAGGGAAAACCCTGAAATTATGTTCAAATGAGTACAGGGTACATAGAGCTTTTATTTATTAGACATTCATGTTTCAGGAAAAGAGAAAACCTTGAACGTCAAGTCGTATCAGCAGTGATCTTCTATTGTTTCAGTTTGGTGTATTACTTCACCTCCGCTTTACTATTAGTTCATTAGGCAATGTTTCGGTTTGACCCTCGAAATAAAACATCAATTTCTCTATGTTTGTTACTGCTTGTACGTGTGTCATAAGAGCAGTGAGCTTCTGTTGTCTCAGTTTAGCGTATGGCTTGTCTCCCATCCGCTTGTTTTGACGTGGGTCATAACAGTAGTGAGCTTGTGTTGTCTCAGTTTAGTGTATCACATACGAGTAGCGAGATCTGCCATTCGCTTTAACATTAGAAGTTCATTAGTCAATGTTTTGACTTGACTCTGGAAATAAAACATCAATTTCTCTAGGTTTGTTACTGCTCGTACGTGGGTCATAACCACAGCTGGTTCATCAACACTGTCTGAATCTAAATACTATGCATTTTCATTTTCAGGAGCAATGCATGTTGCAATAATATCTTCCTCTGTAATCACGTATAACCTCCGGCATTGTTAATGTCTTATTCGTCAACATCGAAGCAGCCATTGCTATTTTTAAAAATGTCCGTAAAATCTTCTTCCACAATTTTTGTTTGTTTTGTTCTTCAATCGTGTTGTCTGGCAAGTCACGTAGATCAGGCCATAAATGGTGGTAGATGACAACAGTGCGTCTATAGATCCACAGAACTGTGAATAAGCTAAGGTTAGTTCGATGGGAATCCATCCCGCGATCTCCCGAACGTGAGACTAGCATGTTTCCATGAAAACTGTGTTTGTTTAATGAATGTTGAACTGTTTGCACTGATATGACCTTCAGACTAACATGTTTTCATGGAAACTGTGTTTGTTTAATGAATGTCGAACTGTTTGCACTGATATGACCTTCAGACTAACATGTTTTCATGGAAACTGTGTTTGTTTAATGGATGTCGAACTATTTGCACTGATATGACCTTCAGACTAACATGTTTCCATGGAAACTGTGTTTGTTTAGTGAGTGTCGAACTGTTTACACTGATATGACCTTCAGACTAGCATGTTTCCATGGAAACTGAGTATGTTTAATGAATGTCCAAGTGTTTGCACTGATATGACCTTGAGACTAGCATGTTTCCATGAAAACTGAGTTTGTTTAAGGAATGTCGAACTGTTTGCACTGATATGACCTTGAGACTGGCATGTTTCCATGGAAACTAAGTTTGTTTATTGCATGTCCAAATGTTTGCACTGATATGGCCTTCAGACTAGCATGTTTCCATGGAAACTGAGTTTGTTTATTGAATGTCCAAGTGTTTGCACTGATATGGCCTTCAGACTAGCATGTTGCCATGGAAACTGAGTTTGTCTATTGAATGTCCAAGTGTTTGCACTGATATGGCCTTCAGACTAGCATGTTTCCATGGAAACTGAGTTTGTTTAATGAATGTCAAAGTGTTTGCACTGATATGACCTTGAGACTAGCATGTTTCCATGAAAACTGAGTTTGTTTAATGAATGCCAAACTGTTTGCACTGATATGACCTTGAGACTAGCATGTTTCCATAGAAACTGAGTTTGTTTAATGAATGTCAAAGTGTTTGCACTGATATGACCTTGAGTCTAGCAGGTTTCTATGGAAACTGAGTTTGTTTATTGAATGTCCAAGTGTTTGCACTGATGTGACCTTGAGTCTAGCATGTTTCCATGGAAACTGAGTTTGTTTGATGAATGTCAAACTGTTTGCACTGATATGACCTTGAGAGTAGCATGTTTCCATGGAAACTGAGTTTGTTTATTGAATGTGAAAGTGTTTGCACTGATATGACCTTGAGACTAGCATGTTTCCATGGATACTGAGTTTGTTTAATGAATGTCAAAGTGTTTGCACTGATATGACCTTGAGACTAGCATACTTCCATGGAAACTGAGCTAGTTTAATGAATGTCAAAGTGTTTGCACTGATATGACCTTGAGACTAGCATGTTTCCATAGAAACTGAGTTTGTTTAATGAATGTCAAAGTGTTTGCACTGATATGACCTTGAGACTAGCATGTTTCCATGAAAACTGAGTTTGTTTAATGAATGCCAAACTGTTTGCACTGATATGACCTTGAGACTAGCATGTTTCCATAGAAACTGAGTTTGTTTAATGAATGTCAAACTGTTTGCACTGATATGACCTTGAGACTAGCATGTTTCCATGGAAACTGAGTTTGTTTATTGAATGTCAAAGTGTTTGCAGTGATATGACCTTGAGACTAGCATGTTTCCATGGATACTGAGTTTGTTTAATGAGTGTCAAAGTGTTTGCACTGATATGACCTTGAGACTAGCATACTTCCATGGAAACTGAGCTAGTTTAATGAATGTCAAAGTGTTTGCACTGATATGACCTTGAGACTAGCATGTTTCCATGGAAACTGAGTTTGTTTAATGAATGTCAAAGTGTTTGCACTGATATGACCTTGAGACTAGCATACTTCCATGGAAACTGAGCTAGTTTAATGAATGTCAAAGTGTTTGCACTGATATGGCCTTGAGACTAGCATGTTTCCATGGAAACTGAGTTTGTTTAATGAATGTCAAAGTGTTTGCACTGATATGACCTTTGTATTTAAATCTTTTCCTCGAACCGTTACGCGGTAAGCGTGCGTATGTCTCTTGATGAATGCCTTTTTGAATTCACCAAGCTGTCAGTTTTATTCTGTAAGAACGCAAAGCGTCCCTCATCTGTCACTGGGTTCAGAGCAGTCCCGAGCGTGTTGCTTCCAGGAAGAGGCGCTTTTATTGCAATCTCTGCCATTAGTCAACGTTTTGCTCCTCCCTGGGAATATTATATAACAGATTATGACATTTATGCGCCGTCCCACTGCTCCCGGATAATACCAATTTTAAGCTTACTTGTCATTCCGAAAACGCAAGTACTTTCCGAGGGGACTTTTAATTAAAGTTTTCGTAATCGGATTCCCGACTTTAAACTGCACAGGATCTCAAGTTCGGTGTCATCAGAACTTTCATGGGACCTCGCTTTCAGTCTTTGTGCCTGGCTTTATCACCATACCTGACGTGTTGTGCAAGTTCTGATCATGTAATAAGTTTATTTGAAAAGTAAACTACTAGTTATAATGTTATTATGTTGTGACAAAAGATGAAAACATATATTTTTACTTCTATTACATTGGGCAACAATGAAAATGCTTCGGGCTTAAAAATAGTGAATTTACATGCATTTCCATCTGCTAAATTCAAAAATCACCATAGAAATGGTAGATTAGCTTTTGTTTTGAAGAGAAAGTGACATTTCATTTTTTATGGTGAAGATTTTAAATTTGGGGGATTTTGTTTTTTTGGGAGTTGGCACACCTGTGAAATAACATCACAGAGAAATTTTGGAAATTAAGTGATGCAAAAGTTAAGGAAGGCATTTTTGTTGGAACACATTTAAGAGAACTTGAAAAGGATCCTGCATTTGACCAAATTTTGGAGGGGAAAGAAAGGGAAGCCATGGAAGCCTTCAAGGTTGTTATTCATTGATTTTTAGGCAACAAAAGAGATGACAACTACAAGCATTTGGTGACAGTGCTCCTGCAAAAATACCGTAACCTTGGATGCAACATGTCCCTTAAGATCCATCTTCTCCACTCCCACCTAGACTTTTTCCCTCCTAGTTGTGGAGTTGTTAGTGATGAACATGGGGAGAGATTCCATCAGGGCATTTCTGTTATGGAACAAAGATATCAGGGTCGTTGGAATGAAGTAATGCTTGCGGATTACTGTTGGTCTTTGTATAGGGATTCTGCGGAACTCCATCACAAGAGGCAAGTCAATAGGCCACCACATGATTCTCTTCAGACACGACTATCTGCCAAGTATTTTTCCAGCAATTTAGAACTCCTAGCATGTAATTACCGGTTAAAAAATCAATTCACTTTCATTGTTAGCATGTATGTAATTAAAATGTATGCTTTTCTCTCAATCCTTTAATATATAATACTTCCACCTTGTGTATATCATAGAAACTAGAGCTAATAAAATCTTTGCATTGTCATATTTGTTTTTCTCAACTCAAAATTAATAGGAATTGTCTCATGAAGTGCTCGGAACATTCAACAATTATTTTTTTCTCGCCCAGTGTAATTACATGAATGTTAAAGTACAGTCAGCCTTTCTTTCATAGAAATACAACACGTCTAAACAGTGTTCAAAATCTGTAGCATGTACTCTTTATACATCTAAAATGTTAATATGAGATCTACTTCAAACTTCCGAAGACGCCGGCCTCTAATACCCGGGAGACGATGGAGGACTCCGGGGTTTTTTCCCTGGGCAAATACCTAAGAGTCTAAAAGCCCTATCGCCAACGACAATAACTTCAAGACGGGTGGAAGTGGATACGCCACTTAGGCGCGTCAACTCCGTAGGGAAGACTGTCGAATAACCTCGGTGCGGCCGCTTGTTGATATATCACACTTTCCAGGCTAGTACCGGGACTTCTTAGGCAACCATCCACCCCCTCTGGTTGTCTGAGTCCTGCCCGAGGTATCCAATCTCCCACAGGTGTCGGGAACATACTGCTTGCTCGAGACCAACCCAAACCCAACAACTCTGCATCGGGACGTGCTCGAATGTTGAGCCCGAGGTACCTTTCGTAAGGTAGGAAGTACCACGAGTGCTAAAGGTCCGCAGCGCCCGCACCACGGCAGCTAAAGGGGACGGATCTCCTCCCCTACGGACCCTTTATACACTTAAGTGCAGAGGTTGTACTCCCATTAGTCCTGGACCCGTAGAACCACGGACCCAGGCCTCCTTCTACCAGGGAGTTACTGAGCTGTCCCAAAAGGGCGCCCGGTGCGTCCAAGGCTCTTTACACAGGGCAAGACCTAGAGACTAACAAGCCTGTGGATTCTGGTCTTGTGGACCAGACGGGATGGACGTGGATACGTTTCTTACGCGCGCCAACTCCAAAATGGGAAAGCTACCGATATGACTTCGGTGGGGCCGCGTGGTAGGTTAGCACACCTTCTACTGGCTAGTACGAGGGAATAGTATGGCTTCCCTCAGCTCCGTCCCGAGACGAGTATCTGGAACCACTGCACCGTCGAGCCCAACCCAATCCAAACAACTCCCCTTCGGGAAGGGCTCAAATGTTGGGCTCGAGGTACCTTTCGTAACGTCGTGGTACCACGAGTGCCAAGGGTCCGCAGCGCCCGCACCACGGCAGCTGAAGGGGACTGATTTCCTCCCCTACGGACCCATAATGGCACGTCATTACCTCAATATCATATCGGCACGTTGGCCATAGTAGCTCAATGGTTAGAGGGGCTGGAGGGAGACCAGATGATTCATGGTTCAAATTCCAGCTATGGCATTGAATTTTTCAGTCTGGCTCTACCCACTTTCATAGTGCGTCCTACACACGGCTAGTGCGAAAGAGCAATTAATTTCCATAAATTGACCTAATAGTGGTTAACTATAGCCCGGGCCTTACATGTTGGAAGTCGCCATTAAGGTAGTTGTTTCATGTGTTTGTCAGAACACCTAGTGGTTTACCGCGAAAAACACGAGTCAGTTGGAGAATTTAATGTCACGTCGACATGTTGGCCATAGCTCAAGGGTTAGAGCGGCTGGACGGAGACCAGAAGATGCGTGGTTCAAATTTCCGGCTATGGCAGTGAATTTTTCAGTCTGGCTCTACGTTTCCACAATTTAGCCTACACACGGCTAGTGTGAAAGAACAATTAATTTCCATTAATTGTACCTAATAGTGGTTTACTATAAAGCCCGGGTCTTAAAGTACTTACAGTACAGTAAGTCGCCATTAAGATAGTTGTCTCATGTGTTTATGAGAACTCATAAGTGGTTTACCTTGAAAAAACACGAGTCAGTTGGAGAATTTAATGTGATATCGGCATGTTGGCCATAATAGCTCAATGGTTAGAGCGGCTGGACGGAGACCAGAAGATCCGTGGTTCATATCCTGGCTATGGCATTGAATTTTTCAGTCTGACTACGTTTCCACGTACGTTAATTTCTCGCGGCAGATTCTGTAATCGTCTATTTAACAATGTATACGCCCATAGATTGTATGTTCTAAGGGCGCTAAATTTTTAGTGATTTGAGATATTTTGTGTCTCTTAAGGTTTACTGGTAATGCAGAAAATATCCAGAATGAAAAGGTATTCTGAGGATACTTCCTGAAAATTCAAGCCATACCTTTGATTTGTCATAAAAGTACCTTAAACATATATACCTGTTCTTGAAAATGTTTCTGTCACATCTTTGGAAGATGCATGTAGGATATTTGGTGTGTAGCCCAGTTCGGAAAGTGAGAGACGGTACTACTGTACAATTCTACACTGAGTCCAGCATTAGCGTATGTGTGGTATAACCAGTCTGTGTGTAAAGATGACTTACCTCTATTTGTGGCTCTCAGTCGGCCATCACACTGTCTATGAATAATATTCACTTCCCTCTGGACTTGTATCATGGAATATAAAGAAGCTCCCTCAGTGCTGGCCTGTTTGTATGCTATGTAGGTTGAAGGATTGATGATGTGCACTGTCTGTTGCCACACAGAGACGATTTTTTATGCAATCCCGTGACATGGAGGGAAATGAAGGTTCTGTTCAGAATATTCCGTCACAACTCTCAACTGTTTACATGTCAACCATGGCTCTTTTGGACGACGGTCTTTGTTGCGTGCCTAAAGAGCATTTTGTGGCGCCGTCTTCTGCATGACAAATGAAGGGAAACGGGTACCGTTTGTTCCCAAAATGTAAAGCTTTAACATAAACCGATGCTTTTATGCAATATGAGTCAAGCACATGTTATTTTCAATCACGGAATTAGCATTTCGGCCATTCAAATAAGTAAAGTTGTTTTTTTTTTCCTTCTAAATGTTAGATTATGCAGTGGTATTTTTAAATTTTGAAAAACAAAGTTTTACCGTTAGTTATTAGTTAAAACATATTACATACGGAAAGATAGAGTCAGGCTGAAAAATTCAATGTCATAGCCGGGATTTGAACCACGGATCTTCTGGTCTCCGTCCAGCCACTTTAACCATTGAGCTACTATGGCCAACGTGCCGGCATAACATTAAATTCCTCAACTGACTGGTGTTTTTCCCGGTAAACCTCTAGGAGTTCTCATAAACAAGTGGATTAGTTTGTCAAAACCTGTTCCTTAGGTGGCGCTAGTGTATTGTTTTGTTTGAACTAAGAAGTTAACTACCTGAGACAGTTGACTGTGTAATGCGATCGTGTTTCGTCAGTCCAACACCAAATCCAATACTCAGACCATAATACAGATTCCAAGATGGCGCCCGTCGAAGCCCAGCGACTCTGGTTACGTAGAATAGGAAACTATACACAATGGACATAATATAATCCATATTACGGAGCAGCGAGGTAACTCCTAAGCATTTATCACTTTATACTTTCAACTAAAATGTGTAATAACATAAATAAAGAGCATCATGACAAATCCTAAGAGCTTGTAACATTATATAGTAGCACGACCAGTACTATGCATTTTCCACCTTATACTTCCAATCAAAATTTAATTTATAAGGTATGACAACTCATAAGCATTAAACACAGCAAACTTTATCTTATTGGACTGTATCATCCTATCGTCTGTAGCAAGTACTAAAGTTTCTTTTATATTGTTTACATGGTAACCTTTTCTGGCAAGGACATACTGCTTATACTATAA
The DNA here is from genome assembly GCA_030765055.1 of Mantis religiosa. Taxonomy (NCBI): domain Eukaryota; kingdom Metazoa; phylum Arthropoda; class Insecta; order Mantodea; family Mantidae; genus Mantis; species Mantis religiosa. The sequence goes on along the minus strand of CM060953.1, from coordinate 11,763,579 downwards.
TATTTAAGAGAACTCACCAGATTGTCCAGTTTACTCCAATTGTCACGTTTGAAGGTGTCAAGTTCCCTCACACTGCAAGATTCATTTAAAATGTTCCACTGGTAGTCTCATAATATTTCTTCTAGGTTATGAAATACTTTGTAACTTATTAAGTGAAGGAACATCAGTGAAGCTGGGATCTTGAATGTTATTGAAAAGAACGTAACTAATCGTCTTTAATAATGCCTATCAATGGGTTAAAATCTCCTCACCACTTCGGTTTTTAAGGACTCAAAACTGTCAATAACATCTTGTGCACACCAAATATTAAAATTATCTTCACTCTCTGTAAAATGTCTTGGATGCATTCTTCAGGATTTCGTATTTTCTGGTTGAGCTTTAATGTGTGATAGGATGGCTGATTCTTAAAAATCGTGGGGTAGGCATCATGTATTAATTTTTGTACTTTTCGAAGGGCACGAATTAGTTCACCATCATTTACGGGAAATATGTCTTCCTTAACCTTAAAGCACTGTTCAAAATGATGAATACAAACTACAGTTTTTTCATTTACTTTAAAATCTTTACGATGTATGTTCCTGGTCCACTTATCCCATTACGATTTTACCTTCGGAAATTTAAATGTCGTGTGAGGTACACTACCATAATTAGATTGCAGCTGGGAACACAACAACGATGCATTTCGACAATACTTCACAGTATATATTTAGGTAAACGTTATCACTTTATGTCAAATACTTAACTATGAACTAACTCGTTAGTCACTAATTGCCACTGTAATATGAATTACATTAATTCTTCAAACACCCAATCAAAGTAAACACACACTTTACTCTGTAGATATAACCACAACATAACAAGCTGGGCCACGAGCGCCGCCATTTTTCCTACAATCGATTCTCGTATTATGGTCTGAGTATTGAAGTTGGTGTTGGTCAGTCTAAGTGACAAATCGACCTTCTTTTACGGAAACGAGGTATGTCATCGCTTCATTTCTGCTCTTTTGTTATTTTTTAACTTCGTTTAACATTGATTTATAAAGAATATGTATTGAAATTGCTCCAGAAACTTATACAATAAGAAAATACAGACTTTCTTACATCCATAATCCTCCTTGTTATTGGAGTTACTTAATCAGTGCTGCAAACTGATAAAAATAAATACTGTTAATACAGTGCGCGAGCGGATACATTCTCCAATGTTAATTTATTTCGGACGATGAACGAGATGGGTGAAATGATGCTCAAATGAGTTGAGAAGAATGGAGAATTGTTACGCGAAACCTGTGTGGGCTGGCACTGTGGGAAAGAAGCAATTCATGTGTAAAATGTGTGTGAGATACATAAAGATATGAAGTGTAGAAATGTGTTATTTTGTTCTCATGATTACATTGTGTACTAAAACCCACTGTTTTTCTTTCCTTTGCGATTTGTTCGCTATTCATCCTCCAATTGCGGGTGATTAGGATTAGTTTCCGCTAGGAATAAAAATGAGAAGGGAAATATACAGAAATTTCTTCATCAAAAAATTTAGCGGTTGACATAAGCTAGAAGGGCGTTTGGGTAGCCCAGGAGTTTCGTTCGCGATTCTCATGTTAGTTGTCCCGAGTTTGATTCCCGGCTTTAGGCTGTGGATTTTAAGTCGGTCCTATCCGCGCCTTCAGCTCTGTCTAGCTCATGTTAAGTGTCCCCTATGCCCAACATGGTTTGGAGTCCACGGTATACACTTTAGGTCTACTCGCCTCACCGTCATCTTCGTTATCACCTTGTTATTGCAGGTAATGACCACCGCCCTCTGGGTGCCTCCACCTAAGAAATGGGTGCGGTCATTACGTGCTGGGCGAGGTTATCCTGAAGGCCTTAGTTGCCACATGGGTACTGTTGGATACATACACAATCTAGAATGTCCAGGCTTTAGAATGAGGCGAAAGCTTCCATATTTACGTGAAAAATTGATTTTTGTGAAAGACTTTCGAAATGGTTATCCGTTTCCTCCGGCTTCCCTTAGATCAGGGTAAGTTGGCACTAAAGGTATGTACCTCTTTATCTATTTGAGAACTCCTAGTGGTAAACCGGGAAAATGTGAATCATTTGAGGCATTTAATGTTCTACTGGCAAGTAGGCAGTGTAGCTCAATGGTTAGAGCAAACAGTGTCCGTGATGTCGTTGGTTAAATCCTGGTTATGACAATTTTCTCAGTCTGCCTCCACCTGTCCATTTCTGTCCAAACTACTTAGAACAATAGGAATTTATAAAAATTCTTCATTGAAAAAGGCGCAGAGAAAACGGCGTGGAAGTTATACATCAGATTTGTTCCTTCCTTCCTTCCTTCCTTCCTTCCTTCCTTCCTTCCTTCCTTCCTTCCTTCCTTCCTTCCTTCCTTCCTTCCTTCCTTCCTTCCTTCCTTCCCTCCCTCCCTCCCTCCTTCCTTCCTTCCTTCCTTCGGTCTAGAGTGAAGTAGAAGTGGAGATGATTCCTCACTATGCCTAAAGTCTGTCTAGTCAACGCGAGTGCAGTTGTCTCACAAAAGAAACTGAGCCTCCCGCCCACTAATAACCGTCATAAATCTATCTCCACACTTCAGAAATAGAACACTGTCGTTGAGGACCAATAGCAACCCTGATTTTCCGGAAATGACGGTCGTATGTTTACTCCACGTGGAGTCTCAGTTGTCAAAATTCCGACTTCCAGTTGATCTGTTACATTACGTGCAGAAATTCGTTGTGTGTTACGATGTGGAGACCGTGGGAGGGTAATGCAGTGGTAAATGCAAATGAAGTAGTAGATAACTTTCAGTCAACTGAACATAATCAAAGTGAAGACAATAGTGTGAATAACTGGGCCGAGTTATGTTACTGGAAAAGCCTCAAAAAACAAAGTTATAACGGGAACTGTTTCTAAGCAAATTCAAGCGTTTGTTTTGAACACATATAAATATGTACTGACAGATAATCTTGGTAAGGGGTCATGCAATGAACCTGATGGTGAATTCTGGGTATTCACAGAAATACAGTAAGAAATATTGTGACGAAAGGAATACCAAAGACGGCGATCAAGTGTGAAAACAAAAGGAAACGTTTCTCTAAAGTAGATAATTCCACATGCGATTTAATTCGCCGAGAAATTTATAGATTCTATGCAAAAGTGAGAGCGCCCACCTTAGACGAATTGGTTGCACATTTGCAAGAAATTTGTGATTTTCCTTATGGGCACTGCACTTTGCGCGGTCTCCTAACGGAGCTGGGTTTCAAATACCGCACTTTGAGTAAGATAAGGGTTATTATGGAATCCAGTAAAATTGTGTTTGTCAAAACTAAGGAAGTTTCGCAGTAACGGACATAAGATAATTTATTTAGACGAAACCTCGTACGATACCCATGACGTATTGGGAAAGGTGGCAACATTGCAGAAAGGACTGCGAGAAGGAGGGCCGGTGTTGTAAGACGATTATAAGGGTTCGTCAACTGAACTCGCGTTGACTATACAGTCTTTACAAGGAGACCTGCGGGTTGAAATTATGACTTTGGAGCGTTTGCACATGTGTCTTGGAACCCAGGCGAGATCCGTGAGGTTGTCCTATTGGTTCCTAACCTAAATAGGTTTAAGGGTATGTATGACTGAAATTTCACGAAAATCGTGAAAATAACGACTTTTTTTATTTTAATTCTATAAAATAATTTAGACATTCCCGAATGTGAGAAATGCATAATTTGCCTCCGAACGCCACTTTTAAGTGCTTATTTAAATGTCGGTGGCCTTTAAACTCTGTCAGAGTCACGCCCTCTTTTGCCTACATCCACATTCTTTGTCTGTTTTCCGTTCTTAAATTTTCAATTCAAGAAAAGAAAAATAAGGCTTTCAGACAAAATAGTTCCTAAAATGTTGCCAATATATCAGAGGCTGGCTTCTACAACATTACTAGAGAGGTGCAAAACAGGAAAAACACAGAATGCCAATGAATCTTTGCATCATGTCATATGGAATAAGTGCCCAAAGGAAGTATCAAAACAAAACAAAAATTGGATGTTGCTGTTATTAAAAGCATCAGTGAGTTTAACATGGGTAGTCTTAAGTCATTGGAGCTGCAGCAAAATATCAGAGGTGAAAGTGTAGTAGACTCAGCAAGGAAAACTTCAGTGCAGCGAGATCAGACTAGTATCCTGCAAAGCAAGAAGCGAAGTTGTGCAGAAGAAAAGCAACATCTAAAGAAGAAAAAGGCGGAAAAAGCAGCAACAGAGGAGAGGAAAAAGAAATCTGAGGGTCCAACCTATCAGCCTGGTGGATTTTAATGTGAGTTATGCAATCAAATCTTTAATCGCTGTTTTCTCAATGTTCATATTTTCAGCATTTTTCTTCCTGTAAAATGCTCCTTGCGATGCAGTTTTTGTACTACATTCATGAAATTTCCTAAACAGGTTCAGAATATCATGAAGAATGGAAATTGCCCTAGGTTTTATTGTGAAATGTATATAAGGATATATTTTTAATTTTCAAACACAAAACTTACAGTTTTTTAGACAAAAAAAAAAGAATATTTGTAAATTAAAAAAATTTTGTGACCTAAAGTAAAGGAGACACAGAAAAACCCAGGGCAATTTCAAAAATTATGTGTATTATGAACATAGGGTTAAAATATTAGACCAAAATTCAAAATATTTTGTCGCAAGGGACTTTTTTAGTGACGTAACAAAAAACATACAAACTTTATCATAATTTCTAAACTGCTGGAGAAAAATGGTTTAAATTTAGGTTGTAACATGTTTACATTATACTACACCTATGGTGTAAATTTGAAAAAGTATTAGTTCCATTATTAGTTCAGAATTTGAAAATTTCAGTCATACATACCCTTAACAGTGCAGCGCCGCTCCCCCACCCTACTCAACAGGTATAGGCGACTACAATGCCGCCGCTATGCCAAGCATTACACAAATCCTCCAAACGGCAGCACCACACTCGCCTTCGCAGACACTTCCGTCATTGAAATCATAACGCCAGGCTCTCTGTATACAGAATAAATCAATTGTAAAGCGAAAGTGGTTAATTTGAAAGTGATCTTTTTAAAATCTTATTTCGTATTGCAGGAATATTTTAGTCCACGTCAGAACTGATTTAAATACTTTTATTGACGTACTATGTTATCAAATTCGGTTTCTGGAAGTAACAAATCCAGCGAAAATGAGCCACAGTAAGTTACCTTTATTGGAATTCAGTTAAAGGCTTTGACATCATCATCATCATCTCGCTTCCTATTCAAATGAAGCCTCGCTGTATGACTATAGAGATATACCAGATGGAAACACTCGAATTGCTTAATTAACTCTATCCAACTCTGGAAACTTGCCTTCCCAAAACTTGGTGGAAAAGTTTTTCTCTCGCTTTATCCTTCCATTTCCTCCCTTCCCAAAACAGGCTAATTATTTCAATCTCTTCTTGCCGTGGAAAGAAAGGCTAATTGCTTTTCTGTTATAATGCTTCGGTAGCTGGGAATCCTTTAATCCTATTGGCGCATGCGTCTGTTTATCGCAATCATCACACCTTACCTGGACCGAAGGGATAAACGTGATGACTGCCCACGATGTGAGGCTTATAGCGTCACTGCTTGTTCTCTCAAAGTTTATGTGTATCTCCTGAATATTTTTGTGGTCATTAGTCAAAGCCCAGGTCTTTGGGATAAACATCGAAGTGTCTTTACTGACTGACCTCTACATATAACCCAATTAATCACCAAAAGGGAATTATTAACCTCTAAGATTAATATTTTTATAAACAAGTAAATGATTCCTGTAGATTAAAGTCAACTCTGTAGGGAACCCAATTTATCACTTTTTAGAGAAAAAAGATCACTAGGAAATTCCGTGTAAACAAAAAGACCATTACACTCCATCTCAGGTTACTTTAATCCTGCTGCAAACAACAATCATCTTATTGTAGGTACAAGGGAATACAGTAGACTTTAAGTGATAGTCAAATGTTTTGGTCGTTATGTGATGTATACATGACTTTCTCTACTCTTGTACAAACACTAATTGCTCTATCTACTTCAAGATAAACATTATCTTATTGTAGTTACAAGGGAATACAGTAGACTTTAAGTGATAGTCAAATGTTTTGGTCGTTATGTGATGTATACATGACTTTCTCTACTCTTGTACAAACACTTATTGCTCTATCTACTTCAAGATAAACATTATCTTATTGTAGTTACAAGGGAATACAGCAGACTTTAAGTGATAGTCAAATGTTTTGGTCGTTATGTGATGTATACATGACTTTCTCTACTCTTGTACAAACACTTATTGCTCTATCTACTTCAAGATAAACATTATCTTATTGTAGTTACAAGGGAATACAGCAGACTTTAAGTGATAGTCAAATGTTTTGGTCGTTATGTGATGTATACATGACTTTCTCTACTCTTGTACAAACACTTATTGCTCTATCTACTTCAAGATAAACATTATCTTATTGTAGTTACAAGGGAATACAGTAGACTTTAAGTGATAGTCAAATCTTTTAAACAGCTGGTCGTTATGTGATGTATACATGATTTTCTCTACTCTTGTACAAACACTTATTGCTCTATCTACTTCAAGATAAACATTATCTTATTGTAGTTACAAGGGAATACAGTAGACTTTAAGTGATAGTCAAATCTTTTAAACATCTGGTCGTTATGTGATGTATACATGACTTTCTCTACTCTTGTACAAACACTTATTGCTCTATGTACTTTAAGATAAACATTATCTTATTGTAGTTACAAGGGAATACAGTAGAATTTAAGTGATAGTCAAATGTCCTAAACAGCTGCTCTCTCTTTGATGACTTTGAAATTCAGTCCTTTTTCCCTGGTCAAGACATGAAGAAATAAATAAAAAATTGCATTTGAAAAAGTACAGAGTCCGTATAGCTTAGAGTTACCAGATATTCATCTTTCTGGATAAGAGAAAACCTCCAACGTTAAGTTATATCGGACGATGTTCATATGAGTACAGGGTACATAGAGCTTAAAGTTACCAGGCATTCATCTTTTTGGATAAGAGAAAACCTCCAACGTTAAGTCATATCGGACGATGAATGAAATGATGTTCAAATAAGTACAGGGTACATAGAGCTTAGAGTTACCAGGCATTCATCTTTTTGGATAAGAGAAAACCTCCAACGTTAAGTCATATCGGACGATGAATGAAATCATGTTCAAATAAGTACAGGGTACATAGAGCTTAGAGTTACCAAACATTCATCTTTCAGGATAAGAGAAAACCTCCAGCGTTAAGTCATATCGGACGATGTTCAAATGAGTACAGGGTACATAGAGCTTAGAGTTACCAGACTTTCATCATTCAGGATAAGAGAAAACCTCCAACGTTAAGTCATATCGGACGATGTTCAAACGAGTACAGGGTACATAGAGCTTAGAGGTACCAGACATTCATCTTTCAGGATAAGAGAAAACCTCCAGCGTTAAGTCATATCGGACGATGAATGAAATGAAGTTCAAATGAGTACAGAGTACATAGAGCTTAGAGTTACCAGACATTCATCTTTCAGGATAAGAGAAAACCTCCAACGTTAAGTCATATCGGACGATGAATGAAATGATGTTCAAATAAGTACAGGGTACATAGAGGTTAGAGTTACCAGACATTCATCTTTTAGGATAAGAGAAAGCTGTTGAAACCTTATCGAAAAAAACTCGCCCTTATAGAGATTCGATCTCGGGACCTCTTAAACGTGAAGCAGACACGATGCCGGCTACTGTATTACTGTGTAAATGATAAGTGATTGTTATACATACAAAACTTTTAAATCAGTTTTTTTTTTTTGTAAATGTATTCCATCTACATTGTAGTTAAAGTGTTTGAGTATAGAGAAAAACATAGCTTGGCAGTTTGGTTATAATAATTAAGGTTGCGAGGTAATTTTGCATACATTCATTATAAATATTCATAATGTAAATGCAAACGCATGAGAGAAATTTAAAGAAGGCGGATATTTTGCTTGTTCCAGTTAAAACTGAATAAAAATGAAATGCCCTGAAACAATTTACAGGAACAATTTATTCTTAATTGTAGTTTCTATGTTGTGTTATAAGTGTGAGTAATGTTATTATGTTGGTTGTTATTTTTGACGTGTTACACGAATTTAAAGTCCCTTCTCTCAGTGAGAGTGTAGGTATATCTGTATTTCCTGCATGTATATCACATAGAAGGGCTTCTGTGCCAAATGGCCCTTCAAGTAGAACAATAGGAAACGCCGTATGGCGGTAGTGTGAAAACAAATTGGTAGAGCTTCTCCTTCATTGTTGCATGTGTCGGAATGGTGTTATGGAAGCGATTTGCTCCTTTCTTTCTTTGTTCAAAATTTGTTCTCAAACAGTTGAGCGCAGTCCTTTTGTTGCTCTCTTACTGCTTCAGTAAGCGATTGTTGTTCAGCAATAAAGGTACATTTTGTGATATTGTTAACAGGATGAAATGTAGAGCACAAAGGTGTAAGAAGCTGGTTCAGAGTATTAACGGGTTCATATTTTCACTATTCCATGCATATCTTTAATTTTAGGATGTCATTAGTTATGCCATCTATTACTAGTGTCTATTACTATAGGCTATACGTCTATTACTATTACTAGGATACATCTATCACTATTGAGTAGTCACAGACGATACTTATTGGTAATTAAGCGCATTCTGGAACAAATACGTTAGATATATGCGGTTTGTATTGGTCATCAAAATGCATTTTTCCCACATTTTTATAATAGTAATTTTTGAACATTTAGATGCATTTTCCGTTCATTTTCTTTCTTTTTCACGAATTTATTGGGCATTTTCATCCGTAGCCCGCATTTGGGAGGCCTGGGTTCGACTGCCTTGGCCGACGTGACCCTGTCCCATGGCTTTTTGGGGCTTAAAATAATTTTTATATCATCTTTTATGAAATGGAAATCTTTGTAAATGTGGTAAACATGTAATTAACACAGGTCAGTGTCCTAACAGTGCTGGTGTATTTGTGACGCATCAATTCAAGGAATCGCCAATTACATCATGCAATATGTGTGGAATGCATCAGTCTGGACTTCAAGAGGTAGAAGTGTCGCAGTAGCAGAGTAGTTTGTGAGGTGTGTAAATTTGTTGTGTTGTGGAATTGAAATGCCGAAACAAGAGCAGTCAACTTTGTCCGTTTGAAACAGTATGTTTCAGGGTTTGGTGGAAAAAGAAACGGCTTCGACGTCAAGTAACAAGTCATTTTACTTTTATAAAGAATTATGTGAAGTGTTTGTTAGCGAAAAAGTTCTGTTTGGAAAATTAAGTAATTTCAAGTTACGAGATTTTCCTGAACGTCACATTGGTCATACAATTCCAGATGAATCAACTTTGCGTACAAGTTACCTACAAAAATGTTATAAGGATACGTTAAACCGAATACGTGAATGTGTGAATGGGGAAAAATGGTGTATCAATTAATGAGATAACTGATTTAGAGGGGCGTTATGTAGTCAATGTAGTGATAGGTACGCTAGAAGCTACTGGTGCCGGACAAATGTTTCTTCTGACCTCAGAGGTTATGGAAGCTGTTAACCACTGTTTCCCGTAGGGGAGGGTATCCGTCCCCTTCAGCTGCCGTGATGCGGGCGTTGCGGACCTCTAGCACTCGTGGTACCTCTGACGTTACTAGAAGAACCTCGGGCCTGACATTCGATCCCCTCCCTGATAAGGAGTTTTTCGGATTGGGTTGGACTCGAGGGGGCAGTGGTTCCCGATACCCGTGGGAGATAGGGTACGTCTCCGGACGGGGTTGAGGGAAGCCGTATATTCCCGCGTACAGATGTATTATTTTATCTTAACAGGAATCATGCGCGGTAGGGATGAGTAGCAACTGTAGTGGGGATAGTGCACCTATCGTCACAATGCGTCACACGCGTAAGGTTATGAGAGGAGAGGGCGTTGCATAAGGTGTCTAAAAACAAATTTCATTCTCGAAGCCAGTTTTGCAGCTCTTATAAACTAAGTTGTAATTCTTACTATGGTAGTAATCTCCACGCTTTTGTTGGATCTTAAATAGTACATAGACATTTGGAACAAAACCCTGTTCTCCTCCAGCAGGCATGATAAACAACTGCCGGCCTTTCAATATCGCTGCAGACTCCCTGTAACGTATTTCACTCCAGGCATATGGTCCAGTATGTGCTGTATGTATATAAGTTTCATCCATATAAACTATATAAACTTCACTTCGATATCTCCGAATATTTCGTAAATGCTTAAACCTTTTTGCACGTATGGTGCGATGTTCGATTAAAATTTGTCTGTCACGCTTAGTGATTTATTTTTCAAATAATCCTAGCTTCAAAAGAACTCTTCTTAATATTCAGACACTGCCTTGGAAGTCAGTAGAATTTATAGCTTCATAAGCACTTTCTTCAAAGTTGGTCTTTGTTTTTCTGTGCTTTAAAAATTATTCATAGTTCGCCTAACTACCTCTGAATTAAAACATCCAAATTAGATTTTGTGCATGTTCTTAATCTTTGTTTACTGGGCATAGAGAAGGACGTTGTTGCACTAGCACCAATGGTTTTTCTTTCCTTAATAACTCTCCTAAACTGCTTTCAGACACAACTGTTGCCGCTGATACCCTTTCCCAGATTTTTATAGCTGACCCAGACCATTGTTTCTTTTTTATAAATCTATGGATATTGGCTATGACTTCTCGTGTTTTTAAATGTAGCACTTTATTTCCTAGTGTGCTACTAGGAGGCGTCATTTATAAATGCTCTCTTGGAACCAGGAGACAAGTACATTCTGAAACAAGCTGTAGTGTTTCCGAGTAGCTCTGCACGTGTTTACTTGCTCGCAACTGAACTTCCCTCCCCTCCAGTTGCAACCGTTCTGAGGTGGACTCGTCCACATACCACTGCGCATCGCTCTGCACTTTTCAAGATAAAGAAATACCTCTGTACTAGCCAGCATAGCTAGTAGAAGGCAGGGGCGGTTCCTCCAAAAGCTTGCAGGTTTGCGCTACACCCACCGATTCTGAATATACAACAGGTGCGTTTTGTACATTAAAGCTGTACTTGTTTGCATTGTTTTATATACAAACATGTTTCAATTACGCTTATCGTCTGTAGCTGCCCATGACCGCAGAAGTCGAAATAAACAGAGGTTAGCTGTAGGAGCCGCAGGTTTGCAGCGAAGAGTTAACCTAAGATTTCGCCCAAATGTAGGCTCTCTGAGGGGGTTACGGGAAGGTGACGAGATGGGAGGGGCTACTTATACATTGCTTAAATGGAGGTTTATAAACCTAGCTCCTCCTACTCTTAGCAACGGCTATAGCGTGACCTTCAGGCTTAGCTTCTGTGTGCTTTGCTTTTCGAACACAGGGAGAATTTAATTAAATGCTGGAGGTTATTCAGAAGAGAGCTCTGTTAAACAACAACGCCACACTTGTTCAGGCTTCTGGGTTTATGGCCAGTTTGAAAGATTATAATTTTGTATTCTGGCTGTCTTTCTTCTACAAGATCATGCCACATGTGGACATTTTGTACAATCAGCTGCAGAAACGAGACTGCAATGCAACATTTGCCATCGCCCTTCTAAACGCATTTAAAAGGAAAGTGCAAAAGGTAAGAAATAGCGTGGATATCGAGGAACACGAACAAACTGCAATTAAGAGGAGAAGAATAGAAGATCATGATGTGAAAAGAAGAGAAGCTCTTGAAGTATGTGACATTCTTAGAGAAGCAAAGGACAGACTTAGCTTCACGAGGCATCTGGTAGCCCCAACTTTGTTTGATCAAGAAAATTTCTAAGACATTTCCAGAGGATTCCCTTAGAGAAACAATAAGATTCTATCCTTTTATCATTGGAACAAAAATTCGTAGAGAACTGACTGTAATTTAAAGTCGAGAGGAATTTCGTGGAGTGTCCGGCGCTTTGTGCTTGATGGACTTCAATAAGGGAAACAATTTATGTGCTACATTCAGCGAATATGTCAAACTCCTCCGAGTACTGTTAACTATGCCAATGTCTACCGCTGAAGCAGAATGCTGTTTCTCAACTTTAAAAAGAATAAAAACTTTCCTTAGGAACACAGGGCCGATTGTCAGCATTAGCAATGCTTTAAATTAAGAGAGATTTTGTTATGAAGATCAGCGACTTCAACGTAAAAGTTATCGATAGATTCCCCAGGTCTAAGGAGATTAGAGCAGAGAATCTGTATAAATAGGTGAGTCATTACTATTTTTCATTTGTGCACCACCAATAGTTTAACCCACCAGCTGCCACTGGTAGAAGGTGTGCTAGATCACCAGGCGGCCCTACCCAGGTCATATCTGTAGCCTTCCTATTTTTGAGTTGGCGCGCGTAAGTGGCGCATCCACTTCCATCCCGCATTGAGTACACAGGACCAGATGGGGGGAGGCTTGTTAGTCTCTAGGTCTTTTCCAATGGAAAGAGCCTCGGAGGCGCCGGCCGCCCTTTTGGGACAGCTTGGTAACTCCGTGGTCGAAGGAGGCCCGGATTTAGGACTAATGGAAGTACAACCTCTGCACCTAACTTGTTAACTACTGTTAGATATGCAAACTGTTCGATAAATCCATGTGTTTATTGTGGCCTAGTGGTGTGTTCCTAAAAGACGCGGCGACTTACATGCTAAAGGTGCATGTTACGTATTTGGCCCATGCTTTTCATCGAATCGCGGAACATGTCAGGTCAACATTTCCAGAAGTAAACACACTAATTTCCACAGTAAAGAAAATGTTTTTGAAAGCGCCAACCCGAACTATGTATTTCAAAGAAAACGCCCCTATTATAGATTTGCCCCCCGCACCAATTTTAAGACGCTGGAGTACATGTCTAACTGCATGTATATACCACTGTGACAATTTTCAAGTAGTGAGAGAAGTGGTGAATAGTTTTGATACGGTAGATTCTTAGACAATCGAGAGTGCACAGGTCCAACGTAAATTAGCTTTCATTACATCAAATTTTGCAATTTTGACGGATACCTTAACCCGCCTTGAAGAATGTGGCATGGCATTGGATAAGTCGATTGAGTTAGTGAGGATTGTGGAAGAGAGGATACAAAATGTAAAAGGTGAGATTGGAGACAAAATTAAACAAACTAAAATTTGTGTTGGACAAAAATAAAGAATGGAAATTAATTTTTCTTTCACACTAGCCGTTTGTAGGACGCACTATTAAAGGGTAGAGCCAGAATGAAAAATTCAATGCCATAGCCGGTATTTGAGCCCCGGATCTTCTGGTTTCCGTCCTGCCGCTCTAAACCATTGAGCTACTATGACCAACGTGCCAACATGACATTAAATTCTCCAACTGACTCGATGTTTTTCCCGGTAAACCACTAGTAGTTCTCATAAACACATGAGACAACTACCTTAATGGCGACTTACTATGCTGTAAGTACTTTAAGGCCCGGACTTTATAGTAAACCACTAGGAGTTCTCATAAACACATGAGACAACTACCTTAATGACGACTTACTATGCTGTAAGTACTTTAAGGCCCGGACTTTATAGTAAACCACTAGAAGTTCTCATAAACACATGAAACAACTACCTTAATGACGACTTACTATGCTGTAAGTACTTTAAGGCCCGGGCTTTATAGTTAACCACTAGGAGTTCTCATAAACACATGAAACAACTACCTTAATGACGACTTACTATGCTGTAAGTACTTTAAGGCCCGGACTTTATAGTTAACCACTAGGAGTTCTCATAAACACATGAAACAACTACCTTAATGACGACTTACTATGCTGTAAGTACTTTAAGGCCCGGACTTTATAGTAAACCACTAGAAGTTCTCATAAACACATGAAACAACTACCTTAATGACGACTTACTATGCTGTAAGTACTTTAAGGCCCGGACTTTATAGTAAACCACTAGAAGTTCTCATAAACACATGAAACAACTACCTTAATGACGACTTACTATGCTGTAAGTACTTTAAGGCCCGGACTTTATAGTAAACCACTAGAAGTTCTCATAAACACATGAAACAACTACCTTAATGACGACTTACTATGCTGTAAGTACTTTAAGGCCCGGGCTTTATAGTTAACCACTAGGAGTTCTCATAAACACATGAAACAACTACCTTAATGACGACTTACTATGCTGTAAGTACTTTAAGGCCCGGACTTTATAGTTAACCACTAGGAGTTCTCATAAACACATGAGACAACTACCTTAATGACGACTTACTATGGTGTAAGTACTTTAAGGCCCGGACTTTATAGTAAACCACTAGAAGTTCTCATAAACACATGAAACAACTACCTTAATGGCGACTTACTATGCTGTAAGTACTTTAAGGCCCGGGCTTTATAGTAAACCACTAGAAGTTCTCATAAACACATGAAACAACTACCTTAATGACGACTTACTATGCTGTAAGTACTTTAAGGCCCGGACTTTATAGTTAACCACTAGGAGTTCTCATAAACACATGAGACAACTACCTTAATGGCGACTTACTATGCTGTAAGTACTTTAAGACCCGGGCTTTATAGTAAACCACTAGGAGTTCTCATAAACACATGAGACAACTACCTTAATGACGACTTACTATGTTGTAAGTACTTTAAGGCCCGGACTTTATAGTAAACCACTAGAAGTTCTCATAAACACATGAAACAACTACCTTAATGACGACTTACTATGCTGTAAGTACTTTAAGGCCCGGACTTTATAGTTAACCACTAGGAGTTCTCATAAACACATGAGACAACTACCTTACTGACGACTTACTATGCTGTAAGTACTTTAAGGCCTGGGCTTTATAGTAAACCACTAGAAGTTCTCATAAACACATGAAACAACTACCTTAATGGCGACTTACTATGCTGTAAGTACTTTAAGGCCCGGGCTTTATAGTAAACCACTAGGAGTTCTCATAAACACATGAGACAACTACCTTAATGGCGACTTACTATGCTGTAAGTACTTTAAGGCCCGGGCTTTATAGTAAACCACTAGGAGTTCTCATAAACACATGAGACAACTACCTTAATGACGACTTACTATGCTGTAGGTACTTTAAGGTCCGGGCTTTATAGTTAACCACTAGGAGTTCTCATAAACACATGAGACAACTACCTTAATGACGACTTACTATGCTGTAAGTACTTTAAGGCCCGGGCTTTATAGTTCGGACCACTATTAGGTACAATTAATGCAAATTAATTGTTCTTTGACATTAGCCGTGTGTAGGACGCACTATGAAAGGGTAGAGTCAGAATGAAGAATTAAATGCCATAGCCGGGATTTGAACCACGGATCTTCTGGTTTCCGTCCTGCCGCTCTAAACCATTGAGCTACTATGGCCAACGTGCCGACATGACATTAAATTCTCCAACTGACTCGTGTTTTTTCCCGGTAAACCACTAGGAGTTCTCATAAACACATGAGACAACTACCTTAATGGTGACTTACTATGTTGTAAGTACTTTAAGGCCCGGGCTTTATAGTAAACCACTAGGAGTTCTCATAAACACATGAGACAACTACCTTAATGACGACTTACTATGCTGTAAGTACTTTAAGACCCGGGCTTTATAGTAAACCACTAGGAGTTCTCATAAACACATGAGACAACTACCTTAATGGCGACTTACTATGCTGTAAGTACTTTAAGGCCCGGGCTTTATAGTAAACCACTAGGAGTTCTCATAAACACATGAGACAACTACCTTAATGGTGACTTACTATGCTGTAAGTACTTTAAGGGCCGGACTTTATAGTAAACCACTAGGAGTTCTCATAAACACATGAGACAACTACCTTAATGACGACTTACTATGCTGTAAGTACTTTAAGACCCGGGCTTTATAGTAAACCACGAGGAGTTCTCATAAACACATGAGACAACTGCCTTAATGACGACTTACTATGCTGTAAGTACTTTAAGGCCCGGGCTTATAGTAAACCACTAGGAGTTCTCATAAACACATGAGACAACTACCTTAATGTCGACTTACTATGCTGTAAGTACTTTAAGACCCGGGCTTTATAGTAAACCACTAGGAGTTCTCATAAACACATGAGACAACTACCTTAATGACGACTTACTATGCTGTAGGTACTTTAAGGCCCGGGCTTATAGTAAACCACTAGGAGTTCTCATAAACACATGAGACAACTACCTTAATGACGACTTACTATGCTGTAAGTACTTTAAGGCCCGGGCTTTATAGTTCGGACCACTATTAGGTACAATTAATGGAAATTAATTGTTCTTTCACATTAGCCGTGTGTAGGACGCACTATGAAAGGGTAGAGTCAGAGAGAAAAATTCAGAAGATCCGTGGTTCAAATCCCGGCTATAGCATTGCATTTTTCATTCTTGCTCTACCCTTTAAAAAATAAAGAATACTAAACAGTTTGTCAGATTGCCGATATCTTGTCAGGAGAAATTTTCAGAACTGGTATTTTTGAACAGGGTTTAGCAGGCAGTGATATAGTTTTTTTCAAATATGCAGCTATAACGTCTGTGGAAGTGGAGAGAAGTTTCTCAAAGTATAAAACAGTTTTAACTGACAACTGCCGTTCGTTTATTTTTGATAACTTGATGACCATGGTGGTATTCTGCAACGTTAAGTAAGGTATGTTTTGGCTAATGATACAGTAACGTATATTTTCGTATTTTATAAAATTGAAAATGAATTTTGAATATATTTATTATTTATAAGCAATAATTGCATTATTTACTAAGAAAGTTAATCTTAAAATGTGGTTATTCGAACCATATATTTATTATTTGTCTGTGACAGTTATTGTTTATTATTATCAAAGAAAATGTTAATTTTCGTTAGGACATTTTTTTTACATTTTATGTGCATTTTTTTTATATTTTAAGGACATTATATAGCTCAGTTTCAGAGAATTTTTAGGTCAGCAACTTCCGGGACCTATCTATTAGTTATTAAGGGATGTAATACCATTGTAAAGTATGATAAATTCGTGACTCATAACCTCAAAACCGTATATATTTATATTGAAAGGAATAACCTAAGCGCAGGTGAATTTAATATGTTTAAAGCCTTTCACAAAAGCCGTATTTGTCACGTAAAAATGAAAGCTTTTACCTTATATTGAAGCGTGCGTATTCTAGATTTTTAAATGTTAAGTTTTTAAATTAAGAATTTTATATATGCTTCCATTTTGATTTTTATTCCGAGCGGAAGCTAACCCTAATCTCCCGCAAATGGAAGATAGACTTGGAGTACACGAATCGGAATGTAACATTCAATTTGAGTACATATTGTAATCATGAGAACAAAATAACACATTTCTACACTTGTATATTTATATCTTTATGTATCTCACACACATTTTGCATATATGAATTGCTTATTTCCTACAGCGCCAGCTCACACTGGTTTCGTAGTAATATTCTCCATTTTTCTAGGCTCATTTCAGCATTATTTCATCCATTTCATTTTTCGTGTGAAATGACTAAACGCTGGAAAATGTAAATAAAAACAAGGCGATTATGGATGTAAGAGAACCTGTATTTTTTATTGTACAAGTTGCTTTAAAAATTTCAATGCACATTTATCATAAATTTATCTTAAACTTAAAAAATAACAAAATGCCAGAAATGGAGCAATTTACATAACTCCTTTCCATAAAAGAAGCTCAATTTGTCACTTAGACAAAACACAATCGTATTACACAGGCAACTGTCTCAGGTAGTTAACTTCTTCGTTCCAACAGAACAATACACTATCGTCTCCTTGCGCTCTACGCGTGGATGCTCTATGTGCTACCATGGTTACATTTCGATATGGCCTTTAACTCTCCAAGTGATTCGCATTTTCACGGTAGGCCATGAGAAAATATCAAATTCGGGATCACATATCCCAATGGCGATTTACAATTCGTAAACTTTATAAATGAAAAATGTATTTACATATTTAAGTATGCCTTAGCCTAGGATTTGTGGATTTTAGAAAAGGCCTAAGTATGCAAAATTTTCAGTAAATGCCTTCTAATCATTACGTACTTCATCTTTCATGGCCTGGGGGTGATGTGCTAACCTCTGGTTTCCAAAGTCATTGGTTCAAGTAAAGTTGGTGTTCCTGTATCGTGGGTTTACGGCACGTGAGCCTCTGTAGACCCCTGAGAAGCATGAAGTGCTCTTTCACACCCGTAAAAGTTAAAAAATAGTTCTTAAATAAAAAAAAGTCAAACTCAATTCATTTTATTATTGTCACATAGTAAGTATTTTGCTTGCAATCAAATTAAAGAGGGAATTGCGATGTGCACTATAATTTAGTAGCAAATTCGGCCGTTTAGTCTCTCCTCTTGAGCGAAGGCTATTAGTGGAAGTAGGTCACGTGACGGTTTTGAGAGAAGGGGGTTGGGTCGGAGGAGACATCGATTTTGGCAACTGGCGAAGTCTGTTTTGTCTGAAACCACGGAGTCCGGACATCCTCAATAGGACCACGGACTTCGTCATAAAGCGAACAAGTATCCTGCTGAAAAAGTTAAGTCACTCTAATATTTTGAGGATGTGCTTTCTGGTGGCTGGTTTTACAGTAGGTGCTATTGTGTGTGCAATTGAATTATTTAGTTTTACTGTAGTCCATTATTTCTAGGGCTTTTTGTTGGTTTAAGGGAGAAATGTATGAGAAAATCCTTGTAGATTACTACTTTTACTTTTTAAGTAGAGAAAACGTTATATTGTACGCAAAAATATACAATTTTAGTAGACATGCACGAGACACTGTAGTGAATTATCTGTGAATGGACTTTCTATTTGAGAAAGTTATGAATATATAGGGAAATGGGTTATGTGCAGTTAAGCGGGATGCATGTATTATTGGAGCATGGTGCCATCTGTCATCAAGTCATTTAACTTCTTGTTCCCATGCTTATCAGTCATAAATAGCGCGTTCATGCCGGTCTCACGTGATCTAGTGGATTTATTGCATGTTGAAGAAAAACCTTTGTAATGTATGGTAGTCGCAAAAGTTGATGGCGGCTGAAGGTTGAGCACTAATAGCAAAGCGCGACGCTGCCATATATCAAAGGGCAGGCAGAAGCTATATGCAGTAACAAGATGAAATGAAAACACTTTATACGGTATTGCTGTAGCAGTCAAGACATTTTGACTAATCGATCAAAGAATATTATTAAGGGTATGTATGACTGAAATTTCCAAACTCTGAACTAATAATGCTAGCTTTTTCAAATTTACACCATAGGTGTAGTATAATGTAAACATGTAACAACCTAAATTTAAACCATTTTTCTCCAGCAGTTTAGAAATTATGATAAATTTTGTATGTTTTTTGTTACGTCACTAAAAAAGTCCCTTGCGACAAAATATTTTGAATTTTGGTTTAATATTTTAACCCTGTGTTCATAATACACATACTTTTTGAAATTGCTCTGGGTTTTTCTGTGTCTCCTTTAGTTTAGGTCACAAAATTTTTTTAATTTACAAATATTCTTTTTTTGTCTAAAAAACTGTAAGTTTTGTGTTTAAAAATTAAAAATATATGCTTATATACATTTCACAATAAAACCTAGGGCAATTTCCATTCCTCATGATATTCTGAACCTGTGTAGGAAATTTCATGAATGTAGTACAAAAACTGCATCGCAAGGAGCATTTTACAGGAAGAAAAATGCTGAAAATATGAACATTGAGAAAACAGCGATTAAAGATTTGATTGCATAACTCACATTAAATTCCACCAGGCTGATAGGTTGGACCCTCAGATTTCTTTTTCCTCTCTTCGGTTGCTGCTTTTTCCACCTTTTTCTTCTTTAGATGTTGCTTTTCTTCTGCACAACTTCGCTTCTTGCTTTGCAGGATACGAGTCTGATCTCGCTGCACTGAAGTTTTCCTTGCTGAGTCTACTACACTTTCACCTCTGATATTTTGCTGCAGCTCCAATGACTTAAGACTACCCATGTTAAACTCACTGATGCTTTTAATAACAGCAAGATCCAATTTTTGTTTTGATATGAAAACTTCCTTTGGGCACTTATTCCATATGACATGATGCAAAGATTCATTGACATTCTGTGTTTTTCCTGTTTTGCACCTCTCTAGTAATGTTGTAGAAGCCAGCCTCTGATATATTGGCAACATTTTAGGAACTATTTTGTCTTCTAAAGCCTTATTTCTCTTTTCTTGAATTGAAAATTTAAGAACGGAAAACAGACAAAGAATCTGGATGTAGGCAAAAGAGCGCGTGACTCTGACATAGTTTAAAGGCCACCAACATTTAAATAAGCATTTAAAAATGGAGTTCGGAGGCAAATTATGCATTTTTCACATTCGGGAATGTCTAAATTATTTTATAGAATTAAAATAAAAAAAGTCGTAATTTTCACGATTTTCATGAAATTTCAGTCATACATACCCTTAACATCTCTAAAACAACTCCACATAAACAGAAGAATTCAATTACGGGAACAGAAATTGCCACCGTAAACACGAAAGCAGAAATCCGAACTGAAGCTATAATAGCCTAAGACATTCAGTTGTTTATTCTAGCCAAGCTGTTCTCTTTTCTTTCTTCAGTCACAAGCTGACACAATAAACAAAACAGTATCGAATGGATTTTGACACATACATCTTTAACAGAGCTCCTCTTAAAAGTCGAATTCAAAGCACATTCATATCTCTGCAACCTGTTAACATAGGAAACTGGTTTTTACTCTAGTCGCTTCAGAATAAAAATGCTCGTCATGACCAGGTTACTCTCTTTCCTGTTGCGCAAATAAATGTTGTGAGCGCAAATTATATTCAATCACCGACTTCACCGCAATGCTTGACAAGTATCTGATCATGATCAGACATGATTTCTGATATTAAATACATTACGACACCAAAGTTTTGTTCATGTTTTCTTGGATTCCCGGGCTTACCTCATGTTCCGCTACTATTCAAGCCAGCAAAGAAGAATATTCGCAAATATATATTGGACATAATTTGTGTATTTCAATTAGACATATTCGTTACTGTTTTATGTAAATATGTAAACGTTATCCAGAATGAGGACGAATAAGAAGTTTTTCCCAGGAAAATCAAGATATAAATCCAGACGCTTGGAATAATAACGGTATATCACAACCAAAGTTCATTTTGAGATGTCATTTTCTGTTTTTTTTTTCAAAACTTAAAAAGTAATTAACTCTAAGGCTTGATATTTTCTGGGCATTTAAATTAATTAATGTCAAGTTTCTGTGCAAAATTTTTGAAACACTGTAATAGTTTCTTTGGATTTGTGTTCTTTATTAGAACAAAATATACAAAATAAAAAACGGTGTAAAATAGACTTTTGTTTCATTTAACATCAAATACTTGATTCCAGATCTTCAGATTTTTAGTCGTCAACTTTCTTCTGTTTATCACCCATTCAGTTTGCCTTTATCACTCTTTTTGTTTCCTTTGGGATTCAGGAATAGCATCTGTAGAAGGCACCATGTTCACTGACGTTCACTAGAACGCCATGAATCCTAAATAAAACGATCATAAATAAAGCACTGATAATTAGAATAAGTCATTTTTACTTTGAGGATGTGAACGTTTTTATTTCGGAAAAATTTTAAACATAGTAAATGAAAGCTTTGGCATATCCCAATTTGTTTGATATTTCATCACATGAAAGGTAGATGGCAGCTCTGTATGGTCATGAGCCTGAATTGCATTTGTGATGAAAATGTCTTAATCGTTTGGTTTCTTAATCAAATTAAAAAAAAAAAAAATTATACATCTTTATATAAAGGATGATCTGTGGATTAGGAGTTTTCCTGAAAATCGTGTCGCATCCTTGGAGGATACTGTAAGTATCGACTTCACCTTTTTCAGTTCCGTAGCTCACAGATAAAACACGGACGTTCTCGACTCAGCTTCAAACTATATAAGCGCAAAGATAAAAACACTAACGGACTAATACAGCAACTAGGCAATTACGAAACCGAATACAATAAACACAAAAGACCGCTGTCCATATTTGATAGGACCATAGGGATGGGAGATCCAGAGATAGACATCCAAGAGTATCTTAACACTCTCGTAAGACTTCCATAGAAGTAGTAAGATTACCCATGACTACACGACACCCTGACATTTGGCAGTTCCACAAGTCCTTGCTCTTAGTCAAGGCGGCTATGGTGTGGAGGCAACCCCCTCCCCCCATACTTACACGACAATCGCTATGAACAATGGTTATGATCAATCTGATGCGAACAAATTCAACTTAGAATCAACTTCATACTAGACGTAGCTTACACATAGAACTAACAATTATACATTATACACACTAATTTTACATGTAAAGATAATGCATGACTAACGCTATCTTAGCGACCACCACTAGCCTTAATGACACGTTCTACCCTCTCAGGGTAGACAGTACATTAACTAAGAACTATAAACTAATGCAAATAAAGTAGTATAACTCACACATGACAATTTCCTCTATCATTGAGGACGCAACCACTATGTTAGGACGGTGTTTCCTGTTGGAAACGACAATACACCCAACTACATCCCTCACCACGAATCCGCGAGGGCATATTCAGGGCTTCGGCCATGCTTATGTCCTAGCGTCCAATCTCACCTTGGCCAGGCCATACGGCCAACCTCTACACGCTCTCCATGAATCCGCAGGTGCATATAGCGGTACTGCTGGAATTCCTCACCTGACTTCCCTCCGGTGGAGGTTTTTTAGTGGGTAGTACTTTCGGGTGAAGCTCACACTCCCGGCTGCACCATCCCAGTACAGTCGGGGTTAGTCCATAAATGGATTTTTCCTCCACTTGAAAAAAAGACCTTTTTTTTGATTCAGGAGTCCTTAGGTTAGGATTATTATGAAAGGAATTCGGACTGAAACCTTTGGAGAGGAGACGAGACGAGCCATTCGGTAATATTTGCCCCACGCACTAATATACATTACCTGCAGAGAACAAATATGAATTTACATTAAAATTTGTCTCCCATAAACACAACAGGAAGCACTTCCACAGTTCGATTTCGGACGCACTGCATTTGCAACTAATTCTTTTCAGGTTCTCTCTCGTAAAGTTTTTGTTTGGAACATATTGATTTTTTAAAAATGGCTATCAGCAATCAGCACTCTATTTTTAAAATTCTCATTTGCTTTGTAATTGCATTCGCGAAGCAGATGTAAAGCGAGCGGGCTGCATGCAGAGCGCTGCTGACCCCGTTTATTATCATTGAAGTTTTTAAATTGGTTTGAATAATGTGACAAACTCGTTTGGGTATTAGGCCGCGATGATTGGCTGATGATATGAGTGTCAGACAGCCTAGATTATGTTGGCTCTGTGTAAAACGAGCGTTTGCGCACTCTTCCGTTTCATTATATTTTTTGTTGTTGTTTCGTGTGGCATATTTATAAGCTGTTGGCTTTCATTCATTGTGCATCCCGCGTAAAAAACATTAACCACCATACTTTCAATAATAACGTAAAATCCATATTCAAGTTGGTTTTGGCAATCGAAGTATCAAAGCGACAACAGCGGTCACACATTCACTTGTTCTCTGTTTGCTATCACGTCGCGTTCCCTTACATTCTTTAAGAAAGTATTGTTACAAAAACCAACTCCTTAAATTCCAACAGTTAAACTACAAAAACGTTGACAGAAACGATTTTCAGTAAATAGTAGGTTGCTTAGACATTACATTGATTGTAAATGCAGGTTTTAAGATTTTCTGAGTGAAGGCGTAGGCTCAGGCAGTTTCTTCTCTGGTCTCCACTCGGGAGAGCAGGGTTCGATTCCCGTGGCCAACCTGCATGACCCATAGACTTTTCCACGGGTATTCCCAGATCGCGAGTCGAATGCTGGATAGGTTAATTACGACTAGGGGCGGCTCCTCCATAAGGTTGCAGGTTTGCGCTACACCCACTGATTCTGAATATACAACAGCTGCATTTTGCACATTAAAGCTGTACTTGTTTGCATTGTTTTATGTACAAACATGTTTCAATTACGCTTATCGTCTGTAGCTGCCCATGACCGCAGAAGTCGAAATAAACAGTGATTAGCTGTAGGAGCCGCCACGTTTGCAGTGAAGAGTTAACCTAAGATTTCGCCCAAATGTAGGCTCTCTGAGGGGGTTGCGGGAAGGTGAAGACAGGAGAGTGGCTTCTTATACATTGCTTAAATGGAGGTTTATAAACCTAGCTCCTCCTACTCTTAGCAACGGCTATAGCGTGACCTTCAGGCTTAGCTTCTGTGTGCTCTGCTTTTCGAGCACAGGGAGAATTTAATTAAAAGCATGGAGGTTATTCAGAAGAGAGCTCGGTTAAGCAACAACGCCACACTTGTTCAGGCTTCTGGGTTTATAGCCACTTTGAAAGATTATAATTTTGTATTCTGGCTGTCTTTCTTCTACAAGATCATGTCAAATGTGGACATTTTGTACAATCAGCTGCAGAAACGAGACTGCAATGCAACATTTGTCATCGCCCAGCTAAACGCATTTAAAAGGGAAGTGCAAAAGGTAAGAAATAGCGTGGATATCGAAGAACACGAAGAAACTGCAATTAAGAGGAGAAGAATAGAAGATCATGATGTGAAAAGAAGAGAAGCTCTTGAAGTATGTGACATTCTTAGAGAAGCAAAGGACAGATTTAGCTTCACGAGGCATCTGGTAGCCTCAACTTTGTTTCATCAAGAAAATTTCTAAGACATTTCCAGAGGATTCCCTTAGAGAAACAATAAGGTTCTATCCTTTTATCATTGGAACAAAAATTCGTAGAGAACTGAATGTAATTTACGGTCGAGAGGAATTTCGTGGAATGTCCGGCGGTTTGTGCTTGATGGACTTCATTAAGGAAAACAATTTATGTGCTACATTCAGCGAATATGTCAAACTCCTCCGAGTACTGTTAATTATGCCAATGTCTACCGCTGAAGCACAATGTTGTTTCTCAACTTTAAAAAGAATAAAAAGTTTCCTTAGGAACACAATGTCACAGGACCGATTGACAGCATTAGCAATGCTTTCAATTGAGAGAGATTTTGTTATGAAGATCAGCGACTTCAACGCAAAAGTTATCGATAGATTCGCCAGGTCTAAGGAGAGTAGAGCAGAGAATCTGTATAAATAGGTGAGTCATTACTACTCTGTATTTTATTTTTCATTTGTGCACCACCAATAATTTAACCCACCAGCCGCCACTGATTACGAGGGTGGTCTCAAAAGTTTAGTACCTAATCAAGATACAAAAAATTTGAAGTAAAAGTTCACAGACATAGCTGGACGGTATGCGTGCACGTCACGTGACTATTCAAACCTAGCAGGAGCATGCATCAATCGTCGAACGCTGCTAGTCGCATTGCAAACAGTGAAGTGGAGGCGTCAAAAGAAGAGCAAAGAGGTGTGTTCGTATTCTGACAGTGGAAGGAGTAGGGTTAACGGACATTCATCGACAAATGTCACAAGTGTACGGCGAACACTGCACGTCCCTTGCAAGGGTCAAGGCATGACACGAGGAGCACGGGTGTTGTTAGCCGATGATGCAAGGTCTGGAGCATCACAGCCCAGCTGGTTAATGCACTCATTACCCAGGACCCCGAATTACAGTGAAAGCCATAACCGCCGAAGTCGGATTGAGCGTCGGGAGTGTTCACACCATCATGAACGAACGACTGCTCTTGCGCAAAGTGTGTGCCCAATGGGTGCCCTACAGTCTTCAACCACACCAGGAAGCATGTCAATGGCCCACTGTCTTGGTCATCTGTAGCATCATGCTAGGGAAGGGAATGAGTTCCTGGCACGAGTGGCGGCTGGAGATGTCTCATGGTGTCAGAGCGACAAAGTCTCCATGGAAACCTCCAGGGTCACCACCACCAAAGAAAGCCAAAGACATCCACACACGTGTAGGAAAGGTTATGCTGACGTCCTTCTTTGACCATGATGCTCCCCTTCTGATACACTTCCTGCAGCACGGGACAACAGTGAATGCTCAGCGTTACTCGCAATCCTTGACCAACCTTCGCCAAGCGATCAAATCAAAACAACCAGGCAATCTCACCCGTGGGACTTCCTTATACAACCAACACAGTCGGTGCCGCGCCGTGGTTCAGTGGTTAGACCGCTTGGCTCTCACCAAAGCGGCCGGGGTTCGATCACAGGCGCAAAGTGAGAATTATGGTGGACAACACGGTGCTGGGGTGGGTTTTCTTCGGAATCTTCTGTTTTCCCCGCTATCTCATTCCACCGGTGCTCCATCTTGATCTCATGTATCATCACTGTCATCGCCTGCGGTGCCGTATATAGTAAAAGCGGGCGTTAAACACTACACATTTCATTTCATTTCAACACAGTCGCGGCATTCCGCTAAAAATTCAAAATTGAGATTCTCGGGTACCCTCAATACAGTCCAGACCTCTTTACCTGTGATTACGTCATTTTTGGCTCCCTTAAAAAGGCTCTGAGGGGCAAACGATTCACCTCGTACGAGGTTAATTAGCTAACCAGTTTACAACAATCGTATGTTAGAATTAGAATTTTAGTTCGTCCTTGGCAACATATACATGTTATGAGACACGTCAAAATGTATAAATACAGTATACATAAAGTCAAATTGATTACATACAATATACACAGTAAGCAGCTTTTCTATTGTTTCATGTGGTATTTGCATAGATTAATTTACTACAAGAAATGTCATAATATAAATATTACAGGTTTGTGAATGTACTATGCTCCCAGTGCTCATTTACATGATTATAGTTCTAAAAATTCATTAACGTATAAAAACAGTGTGCATGCAAAAATTTCTTAACCTTATTCTTAAAGTGTTTTAATGATGCAGCTTGTTTAAATGAATTTGGAAGTTTATTATATAACATTATCACTTTGTAGTTACAGCTTCCTTCATAAAGGCTCGTTTGGTGCGCTCGAATTGTCAGTTTATCATTGTTATGAGTGTACATCAGCATTTACTTGAAAATGATATATATTTGTATGAACATTTGTGGATGTTATGGCTCTCGAAAGGGGACATCTCCGTATAACTGTGATCTGAATGCAATTGAGTTGACGTGGGCAAAACTAAGAAATGTTTTCAGAGGATGCAACGTTACTTGTGATATATTCGCTTATCTTACACGCTATTTTGCTGAACTGTGTTTTTTAAGGTTGACCACACTACAGAAAAAAAAAAGAGAGTTAGAGCTGGCTTTTTTTATTTATTTATTGTTATCTGAAAAGGTTCCCAGAGCCATAGCTCATGCTAGGGAACAGTACAAAAATATATAAAATGATGGCAAACAGTCCTTAACAATACTTATATTACAGTTTCATAATAGGAATGAATTACCGTACAAGAATAGCATATATGAAACATACAAAGATACAGACATCACTATAACTAAAAAAATAATAGTAAAAAGAACTTAACAGAAAAATAGAAGCCACATATTCTATGGGACATTAATCCATATTAATTTTTAAACAGTTCAACTTTCAAACCAGCTATAAATGTGTAACACTTTATCAGCTATCAATTTATGCCTTCAGTAAATTTTCAGCAACTTTCCTTTTAAAACCTTTTATGTTCCTGCAGCCTTTCAGTTCCAGTGGCAGCGCATTATATAAGTTGATGACGTGTGAGGTTAAGCTGTTCAGGCCATAAGTAGAAGTGTTCACTGTTGGTTTTGTTAAGTTCCCTTTATTTCTTGTATTGTATATATATATATATATATGTGTGTGTGTGTGTGTGTTTGTGTTTGTGTTTGTGTTTGTGTTTGTGTTTGTGTTTGTTTGTGTTTGTGTTTGTGTGTAGCTTTCAAATGTTAGATTGGACTTTAGAAGATTATTTTTTATTTTGTGGAGATATATTATCAAGGACAACTCTAT
This sequence comes from Mantis religiosa, assembly GCA_030765055.1. Classification (NCBI taxonomy): domain Eukaryota; kingdom Metazoa; phylum Arthropoda; class Insecta; order Mantodea; family Mantidae; genus Mantis; species Mantis religiosa. The sequence continues at coordinate 11,735,699 of CM060953.1, read as the reverse complement.
GTTTACTTGTAATGGTAAAATGTTAGTTACATGGTAGAGTGTTTTTGTGTTTGTTCTAAAGGGTAGATTGTATATTATTTTCAAGGCACGATTTTGAAGTACTTCGAGGTCATGAATTAAATATTTAACAGAGTACAAGATGTTTAAGTAATCCAAATGAGATTGAATTAAAGCATGGTAGATAATGATTTACACTGAATCCTCTGAATTTCAGCCTGTGAATTACAGCTAACACAGGAAGAATCTTATTTATTACATGCATGATATGGTCCTTCCATGTGAGCGTACTGTCTAGAATCAAACCTAGATATGTGATTTTTGTTACTCTTTCAATCACTGCCTTATCAACATGTATCTTGTTATTTACTCTGCCCGCACCACACCTTAAATCCAGTGCTCAACTTAATTTGCGCGTACTGTATATATGTTTGCCATGCAAAGAAATAGGAGTCCCCGCCCATTTTAGCTACTAAAAATATGTAGTTAACATTTTTACGGTCTGAAAAATTTAGTGTCGTAGCCGGGGTTTATACCATGGACTTCCCGGTCGTTCTCTGTTGACGTAGACCTTGAGATTTATGGTTCAAATCAGGGCTGTGGCATTGAATTTTTCATTCTCACTCTTCCTTTGCACAGCTAGTGTGAAACAAAAGTTTTCATTACATTCAATTGTTTATCTCACGATAGGTAGTGAAAGTAAAGCAAGTTCTCATGTGTAGGTTTTAGAAACAGTAGAAGTGCTAGCCGAGAAGTTAAGTAAGCAAAAACCATTATTTTCAACAGATATGCAACTGACATATTCCATTGCTTTTCTCCGTTCCGATGTTGCAAATTTGAGATCCGTGGGGAACTGTAGGATGTAAATGTCAATTTAAGTCTGTCTTATCCGTCAGTATCGCAGCGGTTCGTTCTCTCCCTCCGTAATCGGATAATCGGATTTATTGTTATAAAGATTGAAGAGCGGAAAGCCCTGCTTGAGTCTAGAAAAAGCTGCATGCACGAAAGGCGGTTAATTGTGGCGATAAATTCGCTGTGCTTCCGGTCGTTTCTGTGTAAATGACTTCGCTGTATTATATGATTCGGGCATTACTAAGTTAAAAACCTGTACTCAAGTCGGGGCTCTTAATTGCAGTAACTGGTCTATTATCTGCAATTTTTATACCAATGCAAGGCGCATAATAGCTCAATTTTAAGGTGAAATTGCCTCTCTTTACCTGTTCCTCCTTCTTCATGATTAATTGGAAACATTCTGTGTGCTAAACTATGCATATTTTTGGCTTTATAAAGACTGTAGCAATAATACAGTGCGATCCAAATAAACCTGAACCATTTCAGTAGGCCTTAACTTTTAAACCAATAACAGGACACACGTGTAACTTTGAGAGAATATAATAGACAATTGGGAGATTACATTACACTATTTACATCTCAGAGAAAATGTTGGACGTGTACTCCACCAGCATGTATTCATGTTTGTACTCGTCTCACCATATTCTCTGAAGTTTTTCAGAGTGTCCTCGCCAATGTTACTTATTTCGGTTCGAATGAATTCCTTGAGAACATCAATTGTCCATGGCCTATTCCTGTACACTCTATTTTTAGTTACCCGCACAAGAAAAAATCCGGTGAGGTTAGGTCAGCGGATCGGGGGGACCACAGATCTTTTGAGATTATTCGATTATCAAAGAAACTGGTTACAAGTTCCATGGTGTCATTAGATGTATGGCACGTTGCTCCATCTTGCTGAAAATAACCTTCTCTCAATTCGGTGTCATTCAGCTTCTTCTTCTTATTATTCTTCCTCTTCTTCTTCTTCCTCTTCTTCTTCCTCTTCCTCCTCGTCTTCTTCTTCCTCTTCCTCCTCTTCTTCCTCTTCCTCCTCTTCTTCCTCTTCCTCCTCTTCTTCTTCCTCCTCTTCTTCTTCCTCCTCTTCTTCTTCCTCCTCTTCTTCTTCCTCCTCTTCTTCCTCCTCTTCTTCTTCCTCCTCTTCTTCTTCGTCCTCTTCTTCTTCCTCCTCTTCTTCTTCCTCCTCTTCTTCTTCCTCCTCTTCTTCTTCCTCCTCTTCTTCTTCCTCCTCTTCTTCTTCCTCCTCTTCTTCTTCCTCTTCTTCCTCCTCTTCTTCTTCCTCTTCTTCTTCCTCCTCTTCTTCTTCCTCCTCTTCTTCTTCCTCCTCTTCTTCTTCCTCTTCTTCTTCCTCCTCTTCCTCCTCCTCTTCCTCCTCTTCCTCTTCCTCTTCTTCTACCTTACGGCTTTGGATTGTTTAACCCATTCCGGCTCCAAATTGGTCTGCCCATATTTTCTTCGGTCTTCCCTGGTTTCTTCTTCCTATAGTTTTATAGTTTAAGGCTATATTTAGTATTATTATTCATCCTCTGAACATGTTCTTTCCATTAATTTGTATTTATTTCAATAGTATGGTTTATTTCTTCTACTTTTAATTCTGTCATAATACCCTGACTACGTTTTTTATCAATTTTGGTATATCCTGCTATTGCTCTTATGAATTTCATTTCTGATGTCTGTATTCTCGTACAATTTCTTTATGTTAGTGTCCATGTTTCTGATCCATAGAACAGAGTTGGTATTGCCATTGTTTTGTATAGTTTTACTATAGAGGCCTTTCTTGCTTTATTTTTTATGTTCTTTTATTGTGCCTGTTACATAGTTAAATTTATTTATTTTCTCTATTATATCAGCATCCTCTTGGTACGAGACATTTCATCCTAAATACTTAAAAGTGTGATTTCTGCTCAATTATTATGTCATCTAACACTATTTTTATCTTACTGGATTAATTCCTTTAAATGCCATTGGATTTATTTGCTGATATTTTTATTCGATATTCTGTAGCAATTTTATCTAGACTATATAGCATTTTCTGCAGGTCATCTTCATTTGCGGCCATTATTATTTGATGATCTGCATGCAACATAGTTTTCAATTTAGCTCCTGATACATTAATGCCTCCATTGATTTTATTCGACCAAACCCTTACTATTTCGTCAACATACAAATTAAAAAGTGCGATTGATAAAGGACAACCTTGTCTTACGCCACCATTAAGTATTACTGGTTCTCTTTTATTTATTTTTATTTTTGTGTCAATGTACATACTTTTATAACTTCAATTAGTTTTGAAGGTATTCCTCTATTATTTAAAATTTTCCACAGCATCATTCGTGATACTTTGTCAAAAGCTTTATAATATTAAATAAATAGTAAGTGCGTCTCTAAATTTTGTTCTCATCGTTTTTCTATTATTTGTTTAAGAGTAAAAACATTGTCAATTGTGCTTCTTCCCTTTCTAAATCCAGTTGCTCCACAAATGTATTGAAGATGCCCATATAAACTTCAGTGTCTACAGTCGTATCAAAGAAAACGGGACCAACGATCCTGGAAGCTGACAGCGCGCATCTTACTCCAACCTTTTCATCGTACAGTGGGGTTTAGTGGATCACTTGGGGGTTTACAGCAGCCCAATATCTGGTGTTTTGTGTGTTTATGTAGCCTGACAGATGAAACCATTCCTCACCTGTAAACCACGTTATGGACGTGGAATAAGAGTACCCTGATACCATCGACAGTAACTGATTCGTTTATCATAATCTGCTTCTTTCAGTTGTTACTCCATATGCAGTCTGTAAGGTCGTAGCTCTATGACATGTTCCATATGAATATCCTGATCGATACAGCGATTTCTTTGTCGAATTCTATAGCCTTCTGCGAACATCTGTAACTTTGTAATGCTTTTGTTTGTCGAAAATAGAAGAAGATGTATGTGTTCCCTGAAAGTTTGTGTGTGTACTTTTATATTTAATTAATAACCCGGCCCATTATCAGTTAAGAACTTCATCACTTGTGGTAAAATATTCATAGCGTTTAGTGCGTTAAGTTTGTGTCTGATCTTTGAAAGGTAAATCATCTTGTTAGATAAAAAAAAAAAGTTAGTCTTGAAAACAAACGATAAACGTGGTTTAATAAAATATGGTAAGTGAAATGTCTTTGAAGGCTTTGGCAAGCAGTGGAATATCTTTGTTCTTTGTAGTGCTTTTGTTTGTTGAAAATAAAAGACGGTGTATGTGTTACGTAAACTTTTGCGTGTGTAATTTAATATTTAGTTAATAACCTGATCTATTATTACTTCAGGTTTTCTTTTTCACATTTTAAACCTTCCTTGGATTACATATATATTTCAAAACCAAAATTACGCCAATTTACGCCAATAAAGTGTATAAAATATGTCACCGAGGATAGTCAAGGGTAATCAAAGACGTAAGCTTGTGATTTATCAAGGCCTGCGTTTCCCAAAGAGAGAACATTGCAAAAACAGTACTCCGAATTCTTGTTCAGGAAGGAACAAAGAGGTGCTTAACTCTGCAGCATAGAAAAAAGAGGACAAAATGAGGACATACACCCGGGACCCAGTAACGAAAAGCATAAGTTAGGAATTCTCCGTGGGTCCTTGTTCAGGAAAAGGCAGACAAAAGAGGAGAAGCATTACGGAGAGAACACAGAAAAACAAAAGAAAAATAGAGAGAATACATTAACGGGGCAAAATGAAACAAGAGAGAAATACGCAACCAAATTGGAAGAGAAGATTACTTAAAGAACAAAACTGACGAAAATAGAAATGGCTCCTTTTGTCGTCTGATATAAAAAAAAAAAAAAACAAATTACGTTGTATGTTGCATAGGTTTGTCCTATTGTAGTAGTGGAATTTGTTTTATTTGTTTCAAAAACATCTTAACTATTAAGATATTTAAAAAGCTCATGCTCTGAGGCTTTTATAAAAAGTTTTGCAGGACCCCTGGCTTTCGTGTGTACATGTATTAGTTTGATGCCCGTTTGCCCTTCAGTCTTGTGCAAAGTATGATTATTATATACCCTGTGACACACAGTATTATTTTCGTTTTATAGGGTTGTTTAACATCAAAATTGGGTAAAATAAAATATTATTTCTAAATGCTAAATTAAATAAATTGATAGAGCTGTTCAACATGCTCTCCATTTACTCTCAAACAATGCTTTACTGCAGCCAAACATTTTTCTGTCATTCTTAAGAGTGTTACAGGTTGACTATACTGATTGGTAAGGTGGTATTTTGTTCAAACTCATCTACATTTGACGATTTGTATGAAAAACCTTCCGCTTTAGATATACCTATAGAAAAAATGGAGTGTGAGGCCAGGTGACAGTGGAGGCCACGAATGAGGTCTATCTCGTCCAATCCACTGCACACCGAAGATCTCGTTTACTTTCTGGCGAGCAGTGTGCCTTTGCTACATCTTGTTGAAACAGCTGATTCAGTGGTTCTCCAGCTATTCTCATATGTATTGTGGTCTGCCACTCGTCCACACTGCACAATTGCAGCTCACTTCTCTCCTGTGCTCTTAAGCACACTTTTTTTTTATTTTTTTTTTATTTTACCAATCCATTTTGTAGTGTCTACTTTGCTTTACTTGTTTCATTAAAGTTCCATAGTTACTTTTGTGAACTTATTTGAAGTTAATCGTTTAATTTCCATACAATGTTAACCTTCCTTTCCTAATGTCACTTTGGATGTCTGTATATATTTTTATCTTATTTCCTTTTTACTTGTAAGTTTGTATTCTTCACTACGACTTGTGGACTCACATTTTTTCTAATAAAATTAGTCCTTTTTCTATGTTTTCGATACCTGCTTTTCGGCTCAAAAATAATGTTTGTGCCCCCAGAGGCACTCTGGTTTAATTACAGTGTTATAGGGTCGTAATTGTGTATATTTAGACATGCATTTTGCATTATATGTGTTTTAGGTAAGCTGAAATGCTGTTGGCATGTTTTGGCACTTGCTTTTGTTTGCTGTAGTTTCGATTCCATTTTCCTTAAATATTTCCCCAAGATATTTAACAAAATGAACGTCGCTTAATTTGGTTGACATTTATTTTGGTGCTTGTTTATTGCAGGAACTATATTCTTTTTTTTTTTCGAAAGACATCTGAAGATCAACTTTCTCTGCAGTTTCTTTTAATAATTCAATCTGCTCCTCAGCTGTTATGATGTCGTGGTTTAAGATTCCTAGATCATGTGCTAGGCAATCTTTCTGTAATTTTATTCTCTCTATTATTTTGAGAGAATTAAAACATGTATTTCCGTTGAGATCCATCCGGAATTCTTGGTTGGAATGCAATATTTACTCTACTTACGGTAGGTCGTACTACATAAAGTGTAAATCGAAAAGTATAACATTTTTGTAACACAATTTCGTTGGAGTTTGTGTTTCCGATATAGAGAGGGAGCGAAGGGTGTTCTCGTATATTTGAAAATCCTCCATCTCTCAACGCTAAGCGCCCAGGATGCCACGAGGTTAAGCCCCCACAGTCCATTTGAATTTGGAATATCTTCCCTGCGTTCTCATACCACCACCAGCAACCCCGGGTCGGGTGCTGACGTTTGACATCCTCACTACCCTTTACCGAAGGGATGGAAGGGGGTGGTGGTTTTTATTGGCTAGCAGCGTGCACTGCTCTATTGGGATTGGAAAGCCGTACCTCGTGTAGGGCATAAAGACGTGGCAATAACACGCTCGAAAGTTTTCCTTTAGGCCTCTAAGAGAGCTTCATCTTCAGATTCCAGATATTCTATCACTGCGATACAAATGTGTCAATTCCTCCACTTCCTTTCGCATGTATCCACTTAAACAGCTGTTGAACACCATTAGCGCTATTTCCGCCTGCCCATTCTTGTACAAAAAGCAACCATTATGTATTATTGTTAAGAAGTTATTAATAATAAATAATTTTCCTCCAGTTTTAGTAGAAATATATGAACGGAAAACCGCTGAAAATGTCAATAATAGGATAAAATCCTAAAGATTTCTTACCAATAAACATAGACATCTTCAGAATGTCGCATTGCACTGATACCACTGGGCAACAAAAAATTATTTTTGAATGTTTCGAGCACTTCATCAGTTCCTACTAATTTTGGGTAGAGAAAAACAAATATGACAATGAAAAATTTGTATTAGCTCTAGTTTCTATGATATCCACGAGGTGGAAGTATTACATATTAACGGATTGAGAGAAAAGGATACATTTTAATTACATACATGCTAACAACAATGAAAATGCATTTGATTTTTTGACTGCTAATTACATGCTAAGAGTTCTAAACTGCTGGATAAATACTTGGCAGATAGTCGTGTCTGAAGAGAATCATGTGGTGGCCTATTAACTTCGTCGTCTTTTAGCTTGCCTCTTGTGATGGAGTTCCACAGAATCCCTATACAAAGACCAAGCATTACTTCATTCCAACGGCCCTGATATCTTTGTTCCATAACAGAAATGTCCTGATAGAATCTCTCCCCATGTTCATCACTAACAGCTCCACAACTAGGAGGGAAAAAGTCTAAGCGGGAGTGGAGAAAATGGATCTTAAAGGACATATTGTATCCAAGGTTACGGTATTTTTGTAGGAGCACTGTCATCAAATGCTTGTAGATGTCATCTATTTTGTTGCCTAAAACTCCATGAACAACACCCTTGAAGGCTTTCCAAGCTTCCTTTTCTTTCACCTTCAAAAGTTGGTCAAATGCAGCAGATCCTTTACAAGTTCTCTTATTTGTGGTTCGACAAAAATGCTTTCCTTAACTTCTGCATTACTTAATTTCCAGAATTTCTCTCTGATTGTGTTTTGTTATTTGACAGGTGTGCCAACTCCCCAAAAAGTACCCCAAATTTAAAATCTTCACTCTAAAAAATGAAATGTCACGTTATCTTCAAAACAAGAGCTAATCTATAACTTTTATGGTGATTTTTTAATTCAGCACACGGAAATACATGTAAATTTACTATCTTTAAGACCCAAACATTTTCATCGTTGCCCAGTGTATTCTATCACAGCGATACAAATGTGTCAGTTGCTCGACTACGCTTCGAATGTTGAACACCATTACTAGTGCAGTCTTTTTTTTTTCGCTGAGTACAAAATGTACAAAAAGGAACTATTATATATTATTTATTAAATAGCTATAAACAAGCAATTACGATACAAAATAACAAATATCTATTATTTTCCTCCAATGCTTGTAGAAATATATGAACGGTATGCCCTCAAAAATCTGTATAAAGGGATACACACCTCAAGGTTTCTTACCAATAAACCTAGACGTTCAAGATCTTCTCGGGAAGCAAGCCAGGTGAGAAGACGATCAGAAATCGACCGTTTCTGACCGTACATCTCTTCAATCATCAGGATATTTTATAATGTTATAACCACAAATTTATCACTGGATATAGTACAAATAGAAACAAAAACAAAACACTATCAGTATTCACATCACTGAACAAATGACTGTTTCCAGTAAATTAAACGGCAGGTCAGGAGATGGCGTGAGTACAGAAATTATTTGAGTCAAACAAAAGTAACTACCTAACTTGATGATCAAGCTGTATAGATCTGTGCTCCTTAAGTTAACGGATTTCCATTTTTAAGGCCGGTTTCCAAGAAGAGCTGTCCAGTTGCAGGTTTTCCCTTATCCTGAAAGATGAATGTCTGGCAACGCTCAACTCTATGTACCCTGTACTTACTTGAACATCATTTCATTGACCGTCCGATATGACTTAACGTTGGAGGTTTTCTCTTATCCTGAAAGATGAATGTCTGATAACTCTAAGCTCTATGTACCCTGTACTCATTTGAACATCATTTCATCCATCGTCCGATATGACTTAACGTTGGAGGTTTTCCCTTATCCTCAAAGATGAATATCTGGTAACTCTAAGCTCTATGTATCCTGTACTTATTTGAACATCATTTCATTCATCGTCCGATAGAACTTAACGTTGGAGGTTTTCCCTTATCCTGAAAGACGAATGTCTGATAACTCTAAGCTCTATGTACCCTGTACTTATTTGAAAATCATTTCATTCATCGTCCGATATGACTTAACGTTGGAGGTTTTCCCTTATCCTGAAAGACGATTGTCTGGTAACTCTAAGCTCTATGTATCCTGTACTTATTTGAACATCATTTCATTCATCGTCCGATATGACTTAACGTTGGAGGTATTCTCTTATCCTGAAAGATGAATGTCTGGTAGCTCTAAGCTCTATGTACCGTGTACTTATTTGAACATCATTTCATTCATTGTCCGATATGGCTTAACGTTGGAGGTTTTCTCTTATCCTGAAAGATGAATGTCTGGTAACTCTAAGCTCTATGTACCCTGTACTTATTGAACATCATTTCATTCATCGTCCGATATGACTTAACGTTGGAGGTTTTCTCTTATCCTGAAAGATGAATGTCTGGTAACTCTAAGCTCTATGTAACCTGTACTTATTTGAACATCATTTCATTCATCGTCCGATATGACTTAACGTTGGAGGTTTTCTCTTATCGTGAAAGATGAATGTCTGGTAACTCTAAGCTCTATGTACCCTGTACTCCTTTGAACATCATTTCATTAATCGTCTGATATGACTTAACGTTGGAGGTTTTCTCTTATCCTGAAAGATGAATGTTTGGTAACTCTAAGCTCTATGTACCCTGTACTCATTTGAACATCATTTCATTCATCGTCCGATATGACTTAACGTTGGAGGTTTTCTCTTATCCTTAAAGATGAATGTCTGGTAACTCTAAGCTCTATGTACCCTGTACTCATTTGAACATCATTTCATTCATCGTCCGATATGACTTAACGTTGGAGGTTTTCTCTTATCCTGAAGGGATTTCCCTTCAACAACTCGTTTTAGTTGTTGAGAATAAAGATCCCCATAAATCCTCCGTTCTTTTGGAGCAAACTTCCAGTAAATCACACTTTCAATATTCAACCAGACACACAAGATTACTGTGGGACCAAATTGATTTCATTTCACGATGCCTTTGGCAGGTTGGCGGGGATCAAGGCGCTGTTTCGAGGTATCAGGGTTTGGGTAATATACCCATTTTTCTATACAAGTTATAGTTCTCCTGACAAATCTATCATTCATGGGATTGGGGATATGCTGACGACACATATGCACCCCCCCCCTTCTGCCTGTTCAGCTTCTGTGTGATTTTCCAAGTGATTTGAGATTATAAGGTGGGCCGATCCTGGCGGTACTGCAATGCCAGGCCAACCCGTGACAGAGGTGGAGCATGCTCCTAGACCTCCGTCATATTCCAAAAATCAGTTTGATACTTTAGTCCCCCAGTGGGGGACATATCAGATATCAAGCTGATAAGAACAGATACTACACTTTGATCTTAGCCCAAAAGGCCGAGAAGCGATGACAAACTTGCGAATTTCATGATATTTATTCTAATTTTATAGTCTATTGCTTCTAAAAACCAAATATCGTATCTCTTGGAATTTCCTTATATTGTAGTTATACGTCGAGATGTAACCAGGTACAGAAGACAAAAGGAACTCTGGAGCAACTTACTGCAACAATACATGTTTTATATATCCAAAATAATAAATATTAAGAATTTTAACATTTCAGTTATTACAAATACATCTAGCGCAATCTTTGAGAGTTAATAGTGAACTGTATCGTATTTCACTTAACAAAAGACTGATGTTCCTGAATGAGTGCCACATATCGGTGTCTGAGAGCACTATTTGATGTTCACACCTCTGAAAACATTGATAACTGGAAGCTATATTTTAATGTCATCATAAAACTCAATGGAAAACCAACCAAATTCACACTACTTAAAATATTATTTATGAAACGCTTCTCATCGTGTATGATAATACAATACGTACGAAACCAGAAGGCTGGTGCATTTCTGAAATACATAATCAACTATGCTGCGACGTTACGCGAAAGAACACGTTCGCGTGCGCAATATCCATGGATACCAGCAAGTACTACCAAACATTCCAGTCTTCTCTTTACAATGCCATCAACTAATCTTGGAATTTTCTGTAAACATCACTTCTTCAGCTATAAAAACAATTTTATATTTGCAGTCTGACATCTGACGATCTATCGCATCTTTTGATACACAATATCCTTCTGAAAGCGTAGGGTACTTTTATGCGGATTTTCTCGCAAAACTTGTCGTGTATCCTCAATATTCCATACATTAGATCTTTCAGAACATGGTGAATCCTCAGAGCTTTCTTCTCCATTGTTGAAACGTTGGAACCACCGCTGTACCACACGCTCATTAACGACATCTTCTCCTTCCACTTCACATATTCTTCGAGCTGTGACAGCGACTTTATAATCTTGTTTCTAGTAGTGTTTTAGAACACTCTAAGTTCAAACTTTGTTATCTCCATGTTGTGATTGTTTATTAACAACTGAAGACTGAAACATGCTTACTGATTTCACAGCAATACCTATTTTCACTGCTACTCATTAGGTTAAGCCAATACAATGTGAACAATCTGCGGTCAATGTTTCGGCCAGATGGTGTGCCTCCACATTTTGCAAACATCGTCCGTGATTATCTGAACAGAACCTTTCCAGGGAGATGGATAGACAGAGGTTCACCTCGGCTGTGGGCTTCCCGTTCACCGGACCTTATTCCTTTAGACTTTTATGCATGGGGTACATCAAATCTAAGGTGTACACTAGCAAAGTGAATGGTCTGCCTGAGTTACGGAATCGTATCAGGGAAGCAGTAGGTCGAATTACGGTTGACATGTTAAAGTCTACATTTCTGAAAGATGGCGTATGTGTTTTGAGCTAGATGGAGGTCATGTAGAAGGGCACTAGAATATGTGTAACACTTCAAAATAATATTGATTTTTCAATCACTGTCTTCCTTCATTGAAATGGATAATGACTTTAGAGACACCCTGTATTAAAAAGCATATTTTGTTATATTTTGAATGTAAAATAGGGGACCAGGGCATAAAATGGGCACCACATGTGTAAAGGAGTCGCCGTTTAGGTAACTTTTTTTCCGATGCTTTCATTTTTCCATACTTTATTGTAACTTACATGTAATAAATGATAGTCTTCAAAACAGGAGGTAAACAATCAAATTAAGTATCAGTTTCGTGTTCAGTAACCTAAAAACATAAGAAAACCGTATTCTTTTTATCTTAACATTCAACTTTTCAAAATTTGTAGAACAGTGATATATGAACCTCTATGGTCACAGATTGTAGTAAATATCCCTAAACTCAAATCACGTCATCTTTGATTTATGATACGCACCTAGTAAGTGGATTGCTTAACCGAAGTGTTCTATCCATAGAGGCAAGTGTTAAGATCAAATCTACTGCGTACAATTGGATTTGGTTATTACGTTTGTCAATTTTATCTCGGTCGTTCACATGCCTCCCTCTTCCGTTGCTGACAATTCCTCCTCCGCGATTTAAACTGAATTTTCTTCTTTATTTCCGCATGTTCGAAAACAGGGTTTTGTAAGCTCCACACAATACAAGAAGAGAGACAAGTGCAGGGGAAAAGCGATTAGCTGGAAGGGACGTTTGGACGACAAGACATTTTCTTCCCTCCTCGAGTTTATGTTAGGGGAAAAGGTTATATTCAAAATAAGCAGATAGCATTTTGACGTTTTCCATGTCCTCGTGGCGATGTATTCTTGAGCCTAGAACAAACCGTTTTGCCTGCTTTCAGATGTTTTCTGTATCAGATGTGTGTTTGTTTCTCAGCGACATTATTCTTAAGGGAAAGATCGTACATTAAAATTCAACATCTAGCAACGACGGTAGAAAAAGTTTCTAGAAAATCTCACCTCCGCAGCTATCCTTTTTAAGAAAGTTTGTATTGTGCAAAATTGCAGTAAAGATTTGCTGTGACTATGGTGCAGCCCCGTTTATCCGAATGAACTGAGACCAAGGTCGATTCCAGTTAACGAAAATCGTAGCTATACAGACAATAGCGGAAAAGCGCTAAAAATACATGCAGATCACTGAAATATTTATAACAAAATTTGGAAATTACTATCACAAACTTTCACCTAAAACATATTCACTGTATGTACTGTACTAGTCTATGTATTTGCACCGTAATACAAACTTGTCGGTAATAAAAAAGACAGAGCTTCTGTTGTCTCAGTTCTTATATCGCTTATCTCACATCCGCTTTAACATTCGAAGTTCATTTGTCAATGTTTCGCCTTGACTCTCGAAATAAAACATCAATTTCTCTATGTTTGTTACTGCTTGTACGTGGGTCATAATAGCAGTGAGCTTCTGTTGTCTCAGTTTAGTGTATCACTTATCTCACATCTGCTTTAACATTAGAAGTTCATTTGGCAATGTTTCGACTTGACTCTCGAAATAAAACATCAATTTCTCTATGTTTGTTACTGCTTGTACGTGGGTCATAATAGCAGTGAGCTTCTGTTGTCTCAGTTTAGTGTATCACTTATCTCACATCCGCTTTAACATTAGAAGTTCATTTGGCAATGTTTCGACTTGACTCTCGAAATAAAACATCAATTTCTCTATGTTTGTTACTGCTTGTACGTGGGTCATAATAGCAGTGAGCTTCTGTTGTCTCAGTTTAGTGTATCACTTATCCCACATCTGCTTTAACATTAGAAGTTCATTTGGCAATGTTCCGGCTTGACTCTCGAAATAAAACATCAATTTCTCTATGTTTGTTACTGCTTGTACGTGGGTCATAACAGCAGTGAGCTTCTGTTGTCTCAGTTTAATGTATCGCGTATCTCACATCCGTTTTAACATTAGAAGTTCATTTGGCAATGTTTCGGCTTGACTCTCGAAATTAAACATCAATTTCTCTATGTTTGTTACTGCTTATACGTGGATCATAACAGCAGTGAGCTTCTGTTGTCTTAGTTTAATGTATCGCTTATCTCACATCCGCTTTAACATTAGACGTTTATTTGTCAATCTTTGCTTTTGACTCTCGAAATAAAATATCATTTTCTCTACGTTGGTCATAACCACAGCTGGTTCATCAACACTGTCTGAATCTAATTACTCTGCATGATGCAATAATGTCTTCCTCTGTAATCGGTATATAAGCTCCGTCCCTGTCACTGTCTTCTCCATCAACGTTAGAAAAATGTCTATAAATTCTTCTTCGACACTTTGTCTTTCTTCTACAATCTAGATAACAATTGAAGAACGCAGTGCAAACTAAATTTTTTTTATGCTTTTGGTCCTTATGTAACTGAATATCTGGAAAACTGGTGAGAGAGCTTCTTATGAATGTTTTATTAAATCAAAAAGGGCCTACAGCACAGCTATAGCTAGTGACCACATCATACTATCATTTGCTAAGCCGTTAAGGAGGTGAAAGTTGCATCACAGTATACGCCTTGATCAGATTCTCATTTGTTCCTTATCGAGACTACGGGACAATGAATGTGTAACGAAAATACTTAGCTGTGTATTTGAAGTTGGTTAAATCCCACGTTGCGCAGACAATATGTATCGAATTTGTGCAGTTCCCTGATGTTCTGGAAGTATTACCTCGTCCACGGCTGCTCTGATGTTCGCATAAGATTCTTTTTCCCAGGACGGGTCGCGGATGTAAAGAAGGTGGTGGATTTTTAAATGAAACACTATTTTATCGAATTACTTTTGAATAATCTTTTCGATTTATTGATAATTTGACTTTTTAACACTTGATAATTAAATATTTTCACTATAAATTGATAATTGTCACTCGTAGCACAATTACAATTATACTATAACAACTTTAGACGATAGCGTCCAATTTTACAATTTGACGAGTACGTCTTACTCACACAACAGCTTGATAGAGAAGAAGAAGGAAACAGCTTCATCTCGTTCTTATATATTAACTGGGTCGTTGCTATGACGACGAATCAACATTATTCAATTTTTACAATTTTGATTGATGATTTTCTCATACTTTTTCCAGATAATTCCATTTTATAATTTTTAACATTTAAACATATTTGAATGACCATTTTAAATCGTCTCAAATGTCAGCGATAGAGCAAACCGGGAGAGACTCAGAACCCAAGCAGAGACGAAGTGTGACTTTTGTGTGAAGCGAACAGGATTATTTTCCTGTTCGTGGTAAGGGCATGCAATCCTGAGGGAATATCTTACGTTACAGCCACAAGAATGCGACACTCGCAGGGTACACTAGAGGATTTTCCCTTTTTTCAGTATGAACACTCAATCCTGATAAGGACAGATATTCGATCCTGTGGGGAATTCCTCCCGCCGACAAGTACGGTTTTCTAAAACCCCCGTATCCATGCAAGGAATCCCCTTGTCAGAGAATCTCCCCTTTTCGCGGCGGCGTTACCATGCGATTGAGACATCCCGATCCATGTCCACGATTGTTTATGTGCATTTCCAGGCTCCCATGCCCTTCCCTGCCAACGCAGAATCACTATTTGTCTTTCGCCCTTTATGCCAGGCGTCCTGTGTGCTTATAAACGATAATTTTTCTAACGTATATTCTATTGCTTTTTTACCGAAAATATATGAAGTAGATAGAGAAATAAATATTAGTACAAGAGTAGAGAAAGTCATGTATATATCACATAACGACCAAAACATTTGACTATCACTTAAAGTCTACTGTATTCCCTTGTAACTACAATAAGATAATGTTCATCTTGAAGTAGATAGAGCAATAAGTGTTTGTACAAGAGTAGAGAAAGTCATGTATACATCACATAACGACCAAAACATTTGACTATCACTTAGTCTACTGTATTCCCTTGTAACTACAATAAGATAATGTTTGTCTTGAAGTAGATAGAGCAATAAGTGTTTGTACAAGAGTAGAGAAAGTCATGTATACATCACATAACGACCAAAACATTTGACTATCACTTAAAGTCTACTGTATTCCCTTGTAACTACAATAAGATAATGTTTATCTTGAAGTATATAGAGCAATAAGTGTTTGTACAAGAGTAGAGAAAGTCATGTATACATCACATAACGACCAAAACATTTGACTATCACTTAAAGTCTACTGTATTCCCTTGTAACTACAATAAGATATTGTGTATATTGAATTAGATAGAGAAGTAAGTGTTTTTAGGAATAAAATATGCAAGAGTTGAACTGGTTGCTTAAAACACTTATTTTTCTACTTCGATTGTAGTCTGTTTTGTGCAGATTGTTTTTGCGCGGCTGTATATTCGAGTTGTGAACGTGTCTATCAGATATCTCTGTTTCCGCGAGTCAATTATCACAAGGAAAAAGTGAATAGCGATCAACCGTTTATTCAGTTGTGAAAACAGAATATTCACATGAAGTCACATGTAATGAATATGGATGCTAAAACAAACTGAAGCGACATTGATGGATAGCGCACATTGGTACTTTCGCAGCTACATTTAAGCGTTTCTTCAACTGTTAATTGAAACAGAAAAAATATAACAAGTGCTAAGGGGAAAGGTTTAGATTTTGTGCGGGAGATAGCGTTGTAGGCAAATAACCGCCTCGATGCTCTTTTTATTTCCGCGAAAACAGTTAAAAATGTCGCAAATAGCGCTTTTTTGTCATTTTTAAACTAAAAAACTGGGCAGTGAATGCTAACTTTTTTTATTAAAAGACTTTGTCCTTTTTTTCTTATTTGGTATAAGCTGGTTTCAGTTTCGTCCGCGTGTAATCAGCTTTTGCCCATTTCTTACCAGTTATACAAATCCCATCCAGAATGAAGCGGACTTTTGAGGACATTCGGAGATAATTCTAGCTAATATTTTAGGTTTTTTTAAACTCCTTTATGTTTTTTAAATAATAGATAATTCGTTTAAAATTTATTAGTTCTTGTTTCTTTAGTAGGTTTTCCACGCCAGCCTCTGTAGCGAAGTTGGTTGCCTATCTGCCTCACGTTTAGGAGCTGCAATTTCGAACCTCGGTCATTGAGTTAACTGGATAAGGTTTTTTCGGGGTTTCTCTTATCCTCAAAGCTGAATGTCGGGTAACTGCAACGTTGCAAATGAGGTAATAAATTTAATCTTATTTAATGTGCATTTTTATATCTACTCACCTAGAATCCTCCCCTTAATTTTAGTACCCTCAATGACTTGTCATTTTAAGATTCATGTATAACGGAAACTTTATAAGAGCAAAGTAAGACCTGGGTGCGTACGTCTCTCCTATTATCAGGATAATTTGTGAAATGTTATAACCACAAATAGATATAACACAAAAATCAACAGAGACAGAACACAACCGATAGTCGCTTCACTGAACAAAAGACTGAGGTAAAGTAAATGCCAGGTCAGGAGATGGCGTGGATCGACTTAGGAAGCACTAATCTATACAGCTTGATCATCAAGTTAAGTAAGAGTTTTGTTCAATAAAGGATTATCATCATTTTTACGGTCATAATTTTTCGCACTAAAATTCAATCTTATTATATTCTGTTATGTTAATATGAAACAAACACGCCGTAGTAGTTTTATTGTTGGTACTCCTGGTTCCCGCCTGTGAGAACCAGGCAAGCTCAGACATGTTCAGTATCGTCTACCGCTACAATGGAGGTAACATGCAGTTAAAGTTGCTGTTAGAGGAAGATCCGGGGTTTCTTTCAAACGTAATCACTGCTGATGAAACTTGGCTACATCATTTTGATCCTGAGAGCAAACAGCAAAGCTCAGTGTGCAAATCTTCATCACCAACCCCCCAAAAGCAAAAGTGGTTGCTTCTGCTCGGAAAGTTATGATCATCTCATTCTTTGATATTCATGGAATGGTTTATCAGCATGTTGTACCTGCACACACATCAGTAACTGGACAATACTACAGGGATGTCCTGAAAACTTTGCAAGTCCTTATCAGCCGCAGAAGACCACATTTCCATGAAGAAGGCTGAATGCTGTACCACGATAATGCGCGGCCGCATATTGTCAATGCTGTTCCTGAATATCTTGCAAAAATCAATGTAAAGTGCATTCCTCACCCACCCTATAGTCCGGATTTAACCCTATGTGACTTTTTTTCTTTTAAAAAAAGAAGGAAAAAACTTTAAGAAACGCCTTTGTGGGAGGCATTATCCATCATCAAAAACAGTGGTGGAGGCTGCGGAGACGATTTTGAAGGATCTCTCAAAAAATGGTTTCCAGGATGTCTTTGAAGACTGGCAGAAACGCTGGGACAAGTGCATCGCATTCAGGGGAGACTATTTTGAGAACGACCGTCAAAATTATGAGGATGAGTAAAGGTACGTGTGTCAGGAAAAAAAATGTAATTATTTTTTATTGAACAGCCCTCGTAAAAAGAGTGGGGATAACTAGGTGGCAACGCTGAAGGCTCTAGCTCATCTTATTCGCTACATGCGAGAACAATTCCCATTTCAAACACAATATAGTTTTAAATATTAAAGGCAGAAGAATTATTAACAGTGAAGTATTCTTCATAGTTTAGTTTGATTTATGAGTCACTATGTTTACACTCAGTCTTCACTTACTTGTTGTTGTATAATTGAAACGTTTTCAAGATCATTCGATCTCATCCTCAGCTGTTTGGTGACTAAATGAACCTTCCTCTTCTTCCACTACTACGGAGCTCCGATCACTCTGCCATCTGGTGTTAGGGGCACTAAGTTTTAATACTTCATTTAATGCCGGGATTTCAAAATTTATAACTTTATCACGGTTTTTGTTTATGAATATTTTTCCCAAATATCCAATTCTATGGGTGTACTTAAAGATTTTAACAGTTTAATGTTGTGGCCAATGTTGTGGTTTTCTGTCCAAAAATGGTGTGAAACTGCAGATTTTTCTGTTTTTTTTCAACTTAATGTTCCTCTGGTGTTCTTTTTGCCTGGTTAACAAATTTCTCTTAGTTTTCCTATGTAGCTTTTTTCACAGGTTTCACAATTAATCTGATAAATTCCTGATTTCAAATTGTTGGGGATTGTATTTTTCAGTGGTTTATTTAGCAGGTTCCTCAGACTGAATTTGTTTTGGGGTGCTAGTTTTAAGTTTAGTCTTTTGAAGATTCGTTCAAATTTTCTAAAAGCCCATGGATGGTAGGTGAATTTTCTATATTGCCAGTTTGTGTTTTTAAGTGGTGTGAGAGTGGTATTTTTTGATATTATCTTCAGTTTTTCTTTTCTCTTCATCATGTTCCTTATGATGGCTGGGTTGAATCCATTTAATACCGCTATGTCTTTTATGTGTTGTTGTTCTTTCAAAAATTCATCCTTACTCAGTGGGATGTTGTATAGCCGGTGAATTAGACTTCTAAAGGCAGCTAGTTGATGTGAAACTGGGTTGTATTCATTTTTCTTTATGTAATTATCTATGTGTGTGGGCTTCCTGTATATTCCAAAATCTACACCATGACGATTTCTAGTTATCTTGAGGTCCAAAAAGGGTAGGGTGTTGTCTCTTTCTACTTCCGTAGTAAATTGGATGTGATTATCTTGCAGGTTTAGTAATTTTAGAGAATCTTCTCTAAGTTTTTCCGGAATGATAGCAAAAACATCATCAACATATCTCTGCCAAAATTTATAAATCTGTGGGAAGGCCTTTACTATGTGTGTTTCAAAATAGCTCATGTATAGGTCTGCTAAAATAGGCGAAAGTGGGCTCCCCATAGCTAATTCTTTTGATTATCTGTAGAACTTTTGGTTAAACATGAAGTAATTATTCCTTATGCATAAATCTGTAAGATTGATAATGCCATCTATTTCTCTGGGGTCCGTTGTAGTCTGGGTTAGCCATTTTTTGAGGAATGTACTTATTTTTTCTACTGGAATGCTTGTAAAAAGTGCCTTAACGTCAAAAGAAACTAGTATGTGATTTCCGGGATGTTGTACTTGTGTAGGTGATTTATCAATTCTAAGGAGTTTTTAATTCCCAAACTTTGAAATTTGTCATATTTGTCACTTTCGCCTGTAAGTGTGAGTGTAAACATAGTGACTCATGAATAAAACTCAAATATGAAGAATACTTCACTGTTAATAATGCTTCTGCTTTTAATATTTAATACCGAGATACTTCCAATGTGACGTGCATATGTAGTGCAGTCAACACGGTGTTTCTTTGAACCTATCCGTATGTAGTTAAAATTAGAATAGTATAGAGGCAGTTGCAGTGCTCGTTGCGATAAAATTGGCGTGTGCTTGTGAAGAGTTTAATTACGGAAGCACCTAAAAAGTTAAAAACAAGAAAAGTATCCCATTCTGATGTACAAAACATATCATATATCAGGTTATGTAATTATCTATGTGTGTGGGCTTCCTGTATATAGTTTTCTACGGTCTTTTCTGTAGGCAGACGCAACTGCTGTACAGGTAATCTGACTTAATACGGTCTGTATATGTTTTTCGGTCTCGACGGTCTGCATTCAATTGTTCAGACAGGTTGTACAACAAATCTGTTCAGAATGATTCGTGAGTGGATTTTTATTTAACCTGAATTAGTAGCTAACGCATTAGCATAGGTTGGCAGTTCTTGTGTCACGTAATTAGCCTTTGGGATAGCGCCTTATTAAAGACGACGGCGTAATCGCTTTGAATGCCCTCACGCACATTCTTCTTGAGGAACTGCGGCTTTGGGAAGGCCAGAGTCATAGAGATGCAAATTTGGTGGCTAGAAGGCCACGACGAATGGTGCGTGGTAGAAGGGTGAGAGGATCCCTTCCTGGGGAGGAGGTTCATTATATTATGCCTGTGCTGCTGTTTCCAGTGTATGTGTTCGTTAGTCCCTAATTTATATTAATACAAGCCCTTCGCCGAGTATCGTCTCCCAAGTTTAAACAGGACTGGCTCCTGCCCCGTTTTCTCCACGCTAACTAGTGCTTTGTTCTCGGACGGGCGGGTCCTCTTTGTCGCCAGAAGTCGCACGTTGCCCAGTTCATTACGTGCTTATACGTGCGCAGTCACGACCCCGCCTGCAGTATGCTGAGGTTACGTATAATCGGAAGATGCTGGTACATATGATGTCCCTACACCTGCAGGTACCTTTTACCTTTCTGGCAAGTCACGCACACTAGGCTGTCTTTTTATCAGTTTGTCTTCCAGTCTTGTCCCAAGCTGTCCATCAATTCATGCGCTCACAAGAGAAAGAGAATCCGAGTAATGCTTTGATGTTGATGATGATGATAGTAGGGAATACAGGCCATGTAGGACTTCGGCCTCCCTAACCACCCTCTTCCATTGTACTCGGTCCTCTGATTTTCTTGAAGGTCGCGCCGTGGCTCAGTGGTTATACCGCTTGACTCTCACTAAGGCGGCCCGGGTTTGATTCCAGGCGACCGCAAAGTTAAATTTGTGATGGACAATACGGCGCTGGGGCGGGTTTTCTCCGGGACCTCCGGTTTCCCCCGCCATCTCATTCCACCGGTGCTCCATCTTCATCTCATGTATCATCAGTGTCATCGCCGGGACAGCTCGGATAACTCCATAGTTTTAAGAGGCGTGGTTCTTGGTCCTACGGGTCCAGGACTGGTAGGAGTAGACCCTCTGGACTCAACTGTCATCGCCTGCGGATCCATATGTAGTTAAAGCGGGCGTTTCTTGTTTTCTTCTCCAGCCTTTAACCCCCAACTTTCTCAAGTCATCTCCTACCAGGGCAGTTCAATAAAGAATGATAATTTTTTTTTACTACTTATCTTTACTCATCCTCATAATTTTAATGGTCCTTTTCAAAATAGTCTCCTCTGAATGCGATGCATTTGTCCCAGTGTTTCTGCCAGTCTTCAAAGACATACTGGAAACCATTTTTAAGAGATCCTTCAAAATCGCCTCCGCAGCCTTCACCACTGCTTCTGATGATGGATAATGCCTTCCACGAAGGCGTTTCTTCAAGTTAGGGACTAGGAAAAAGTCACATGGGCAAAATTCCGCTATAGGGAGAGTGAGGGATGTACTTCACGTTGATTTTTGCAAGATATTCAGCAACAACATTGGCAATATGCGGCCGCGCATTATCGTGGTGCAGCATGCAGCCTGCTTCGCGGTAGTGTGGCACTACATGAAATGTTCAGTATTTCAGAAAGTGATCTTAAGATAATTAGTCGATCCTCTCTCACAATGTCAGCAGCAGTATTGATGTTTTCTTCCGTAAGAGCAATAACTGGAGCACCGGGTCCACCTTTCTTTGAAATTGATTGTCTCCTCTCTTTAAACATTTTAAACCACCTTCGAGCTGTGCTGTAGGGAAGAACAGACTCTCCATAGGCCTCCTGTAACATTGTATAGGCCTCAACTGAAGATTTGTTGAGACGAAAGCAGAATTTCAAAGCAGCATATTGTTCCTCGCGTATTACCTCCATTGCAGCGGTAGGCGATACTGACCATGTCTGAACTTCCCCGGTTCTCACACGCGGGAACCAGGAGTACCAACTACTACGGCGTTTTTGTTTCACATTAAGCTAACAGAATATAGGATTCTATATTGTATATCGATGGTTTCAGGGTACTCTTATTCCACGTCCATAACGTGGTTTACAGATGAGGCATGGTTTCATCTGTCAGGCTACATAAACGCACAAAACACCAGATACTGGGCCGCTCTAAACCCCCAAGTGATCCTCGAAACCCCACTGCATGATGAAGATCTTGTAGTAGGGATCACGGTGTCAGCTTCCAGGATCGTTGGTTCTATTTTCTTTGATATGACTGTAGTCACTGAAGTTTATATCGGCATCTTCAAGACATTTGTTGAGCAGCTGGATGAAACCGAATTGAGACAAGATTATTTCCAGCAAGTTGGAGCTGTGTGCCATACATCTAATGACAACATGGAACCTGTAACCAGTTTCTTTCCTCACCGGATTTATTCTTGTGGGGGTATCTGAAAATAGAGTATACAAGAATATGCCAGAACAATTGATGTTCTCAAGGAATCTATTCGAACCGAAATAAGTAACATGGCGAGGATACTCTCCATAATACTTCAGAGAATATGGTGAGACGAGTACAAACATGTG
This sequence comes from Mantis religiosa, assembly GCA_030765055.1. Lineage (NCBI taxonomy): Eukaryota > Metazoa > Arthropoda > Insecta > Mantodea > Mantidae > Mantis > Mantis religiosa. The sequence goes on along the minus strand of CM060953.1, from coordinate 11,712,893 downwards.
TAGATGCTGGTGGAGGACGCTTCCGACATTTTCTCTGAGATGTAAGAGGGGGCCTTACAGAGGTTCATTTATCTGCTGTAAATTTACATGGGACAACTGGCTTTATATTTGAGTTTGATTTATGAGTCACTATGTTTACACTCTAACTTCACTTGTTGTTGTATTATTGAAACGTTTTCAAGATCATTCGATCTCATGCTGAGCTGTTTGGTGACTAAATGAACCTCCCTCTTCTTCCACTACTACGGAGCTCCGATCACTCTGCCATCTGGTGTTAGGGGCACTAAGTTTTAATACTTCATTTAATGAAACTTGTTAACCAGGCAAAAATAACACCAGAGGAACATTAAGTTGAAACAAACAGAAAAATCTGCAGTTTCACACCATTTTTGGACAGAAAACCACAACATTGGCCACAACATTAAACTGTTAAAATCTTTAAGTACACCCATAGAATTGGATATTTCGGGAAAAATATTCACAAACAAATACCGTGATAAAGTTATAAATTTTGAAATCCCGGCATTAAATGAAGTATTAAAACTTAGTGACCCTATCACCAGATGGCAGAGTGATCGGAATTCCGTAGTAGTGGAAGAAGAGGAAGGTTCATTTAGTCACCAAACAGCTGAGGATGAGATCGAATGATCTTGAAAACGTTTCAATTATACAACAAGTAAGTGGAGTTTGAGTGTAAACATAGTGACTCATAAATCAAACTCAAATATGAAGAATACTTCACTGTTAATAATGCTTCTGCTTTTATTATTTACAACTGGTTTTACTTCTCTTTTCAACGAACCGATGCCATCGCGATTCTCATTCTCATGAGAAGATCACAGTAGCGATGTTACGTAAGTAAATAAACGGTTTAACAACCCTCTCATACCTCGCACCCACTCGCCTCTTCTAATGGTCGGACAGTAATTTTGCTCGAATTTCTAATGGAATTAGAGAGTAAATTTTTATATAGAGAAACAAAGGAAGGCAACACTAACGTGTGATACATGTGAGTAATAGTGCCTTGTGAGTGGTCACATGAGTATGTCCTGGGTGAACTAATGTTATTGCTGAAACATTTCCATCAACACAAGAATATGTGCTGCAGTAACTTCTGCTCCGACACTGACGTAGGAGCTATTTGGGCGTCCTGTAAAGCTGCAAGCTGGGGACAAAGATATTTTGTCACCGACCTAAAACTGCGCACTGGGATATATAAAGTTGAGAAGTTCTTTTAGTGGGAGCCGTATTGTGTGAAAGGACTCAAGCTGCGGCAAAGTTTTCCCAGAAGGCATAAAACAGGTGTAAAGGACGCTGTAAGATGCGTTCATTACTGCGGTCTCGAGGTGTAAAACCGGCGCGGTGCTCACAAGGTGTGACACTAAACTACGTAATCTCATTTCACAAGCCAAGAAACACACACGTCTAATGGGAATACCTGACCATGTACTTCAACTAAACAAATGTCCTTTCTTTTTTATAGCGTAGCCAAGCGCTTTGCTTTCAAAGCCACGCATTCACGACATAATGACTTGATACACGTGGAGAACACGTACCAGGTGTACACGTGGCGTACCATCAGTACAGCGTACGTAACACGACGTATATTGTATTACCTGTCTGACGAATGAGCACAGTTGTTATGAGAGATCGCTCGGTTTAGAGAGATCAGAGAAGACGGGAATATAGTACAGTACAGTCTGACCATCAGTACAGTGTACGTAACATGACGTATATTGTATTACCTGTCTGACGAATGAGTACAGTTGTTATGGGAGATCGCTCCGTTTAGAGAGATCAGAGAAGACGGGAATATAGTACAGTACAGTCTGACCATCAGTACAGCGTACGTAACACGACGTATATTGTATTACCTGTCTGACGAATGAGTACAGTTGTTATGGGAGATCGCTCGGTTTAGAGAGATCAGAGAAGACGGGAATATAGTACAGTACAGTCTGACCATCAGTACAGCGTACGTAACACGACGTATATTGTATTACCTGTCTGACGAATGAGTACAGTTGTTATGGGAGATCGCTCGGTTTAGAGAGATCAGAGAAGACGTGAATATAGTACAGTACAGTCTGACCATCAGTACAGTGTACGTAACATGACGTATATTGTATTACCTGTCTGACGAATGAGTACAGTTGTTATGGGAGATCGCTCGATTTAGAGAGATCAGAGAAGACGGGAATATAGTACAGTACAGTCTGACCATCAGTACAGCGTACGTAACACGAGGTATATTGTATTACCTGTCTGACGAATGAGTACAGTTGTTATGGGAGATCGCTCGGTTTAGAGAGATCAGAGAAGACGGGAATATAGTACAGTACAGTCTGACCTTCAGTATAGCGTACGTAACACGACGTATATTGTATTACCTGTCTGACGAATGAGTACAGTTGTTATGGGAGATCGCTCGGTTTACAGAGATCAGAGAAGACGGGAATATAGTACAGTGCAGTCTGACCATCAGTACAGCGTACGTAACACGACGTATATTGTATTACCTGTCTGACGAATGAGTACAGTTGTTATGGGAGATTGCTCGGTTTAGAGAGATCAGAGAGGACGGGAATATAGTACAGTACAGTCTGACCATCAGTACAGCGTACGTAACACGACGTATATTGTATTACCTGTCTGACGAATTAGTACAGTTGTTATGGGAGGTCGCTCGGTCTAGAGAGATCAGAGAAGACGGGAATATAGGACAGTACAGCCTGACCATCAGTACAGCGTACGTAACACGACGTATATTGTATTACCTGTCTGACGAATGAGTACAGTTGTTATGGGAGATCGCTCGGTTTAGAGAGATCAGAGAAGACGGGAATATAGTACAGTACAGTCTGATCATCAGTACAGCGTACGTAACACGACGTATATTGTATTACCTGTCTGACGAATGAGTACAGTTCTGTGAGATCGCTCGGTTTAGAGAGATCAGAGAAGACGGGAATATAGTACAGTATAGTCTGACCATCAGTACAGCGTACGTAACACGACGTATATTGTATTACCTGTCTGACGAATGAGTACAGTTGTTATGGGAGATCGCTCGGTTTAGAGAGATCAGAGAAGATGTGAAAATGGTACAGTACAGTCTGACCATCAGTACAGCTTACGTAACACGACGTATATTGTATTACCACTCTGACGAATGAGTACAGTTGTTATGGGAGATCGCTCGGTTTAGAGAGATCAGAGAAGATGTGAAAATGGTACAGTACAGTCTACTGTATCAGTACAGCGTACGTAACACGACGTATATTCGATTCTCGTGGCAGACCTGACCCTGGGCTTTCTGGAGGGTTTTAAAATAACAGTGGGCAATAAAATATAATTTTTGAATGTTTCGAGCGCTTCTTGGGGCAGTTGGGTTGAGAAAAACAAATATGGCAATGAAAAAGTTTTTATTAGCTCTAGTTTCTATGACATACACAAGGTGGAGGTATTACATATTAACGGATTGAGAGAAAAGGATACATTTTAATTACATACATTTTAACAAGAATGAAAGTGCATTAGATTTTCTTTAACTGGTAATTACATGCTAAGAGTTCTAAATTGCTGGGAAAATACTTGGCAGTCACGTCTGAAGAGAATCATGTGGTGGCCTATTGAACTCCCTCTTGTGATGGAGTTCCTCAGAATCCCTATACAAAGACCAAGCATTACTTCATTCCAACGGCCCTGATATCTTTGTTTCATAACAGAAATGTCCTGATGGAATCTCTCCCCATGTTCATCACTACCAGCTCCACAACTAGGTAGGAAAAAGTCTAGGTGGGAGTGGAGAAAATGGATCTTAAGGGACATGTTGCATCCAAGGTTACGGTATTTTTGCAGGAGCAGTCTCATCAAATGCTTGTAGTTGTCATCTCTTTTGTTGCCTAAAGTCCATGAACAACACCCTTGAAGGCTTCCCAAGCTTCCTTTTCTTTCCTCTCCAAAATTTCGTCAAATGGAGCATCCTTTACAAGTTCTCTTATTTGTGGTCCGACAAAGATACCTTTCTGTAATTTTGCATCGCTTAATTTGCAAAATTTCTCTCTGATTGTGTTCTGTTATTTTACAGCTGTGCGAACTCCCAAAAATTCCCTAAATTTAAAAACTTCAGTCTAAAAAATGAAATGTCACTTTATCTTCAAAACAAGAGCTAAACTATCATTTTTTTTTTTTGAATTCATCAGATGGAAATACATGCAAATTCACTATTTTTAAGGCCGAAGCAGTTTTACTGTTCCCCAGTGATATTAATTTTCTACTTTGTGAGCGTATGACGGTGGTTATATTTTGCGTTGATTCGCACCCGTCTACTGTAAGAGACTCAACTGCTGTACAGGGAATGGTGACGTAATACCTCGTGTTTTTGTTCACACAACCGTCCACTGTTGGCGTCTGCATTCATTTATCTGACAGGTTGTACCTATTACTATTGCAGTCTTTTGGTTTTACATTTCGATAAATTTGAGCTATGTATTACATCGTGCATCCATTACTTAACATTTTATTGTAAATGTGTATGTACCTCCCAGCACAGTTTCAGTGGCTCGGTTCTTTTAACTTTATTTTTCTACATTTTTCCTTCATCAGACTTTGTTTTTTTCTTCCTTTCGTTCCTCCCTCGCCTGTCCTCATTTTCAAGATAGCTGTTGTTAGTCATATCTGCAGTTCCTTTTCTTTTTTCCGCCCTCTTGCAAATTTCCCCGTGTCTCTTAGTGTTCCTTTTTCATTTCCCCTATATTTTCCTTCCTTCATCTTCAGGTTCACATAATTTCTACCTCACTTTCATCTTTTGCGATTGTGTAACTTCTCATTTCATTTTTTTTTTTTTTTTAGCTTTTGCTTCTTTAACCGTTTTGTCCTTAAGTCGTTTATTAAATGAAGAATTCCTCTTAATTTAATGTTTTCTGGAGCATATTGAGTGTTTTTATAACACAAAAATGCGCCACAACATTTTAGAAACCTTTATTTTTAAATAAGACATTTCTGCAGCAGCTTTCCTCCATGTTAAAATGCGAAAAAAGGGAAAAAAAAAGTTTAGTTGGTGCTTTTTAAACAAAAAGTAACATGGTTGCTGCTAGTACGTGAATTTTGACATATTTGTTAAGCTTGTTTATCTGAATGTTGTATTTTGATTAATTATTGTAAATAAAGCATTGTTTTCAGGCATATTATAACTTTAGAAAGGTGCGTACTTTCACCTGAAAGCAGTGAATCCACTGAAAGAGTTTTAGACTAATTGAGCGACTAACATTCATCTACAATTAAGATATAAGTATTTAAATTATGGATGAATGAACGGTAATCCATGGAATAAGAGAGAAAATTAGGAATTCATTTGTTAAGAAGTGTTTACTAAACTGGACAGCGGATGGCGTACCCTACTTCTTTACTGATTCTTACTTAGAAACAAAATACTGTATCAGTCCATGCAACAACTGCCGAATTTATACGACGGCTGTTCAATAAAGAATGATCAGAACTTTTGTTGACAACGTACCTTTACTCATCCTCATAATTTTGATGGCTCTTCTCAATAGTCTCTCCTGAATTCGATGCAATTGTCCCAGCGCTTCTGCTGGTCTTCAAACACATGTTGGAAACCATTTTTGAGAGATCCTCCAAAAGCGCTTCCGCAGCCTTCACCACTGCTTCTGATGATAGATAATGCCTCCCCACGAAGACGTTTCTTCAAGTTAAGAAATAGAAAAAAGTCACATGGGGCTAAATCCGGACTATAGGGAGGGTGAGAGATGCACTTCACGTTGACTTTTGCAAGATATTCAGCAACAACATTGGCAATATGCGGCCGCGCATTATCGTGGTGCAGCATCCAGCCTGCTTCACGGAAATGTGGCACCAAGGAAGTATTTAAGTTTGATTTATGAGTCACTATGTTTACACTCAAACTTCACTTACTTGTTGTTGTATAATTGAAACGTTTTCAAGATCATTCGATCTCATCCTCAGCTGTTTGGTGACTAAATGAACCTTCCTCTTCTTCCACTACTACGGAGCTCCGATCACTCTGCCATCTGACGTTAGGGGCACAACGTTTTAATACTTCATTTAATGCCGGGATTTCAAAATTTATAACTTTATCACGGTTTTTGTTTATGAATATTTTTTCCCAAATATCCAATTCTATGGGTGTACTTAAAGATTTTAACAGTTTAATGTTGTGGCCAATGTTGTGGTTTTCTGTCCAAAAATGGTGTGAAACTGCAGATTTTTCTGTTTGTTTCAACTTAATGTTCCTCTGATGTTCTTTTTGCCTGGTTAACAAGTTTCTCTTAGTTTTTCCTGTGTAGCTTTTTTCACAGGTTTCACACTTAATCTGATAAATTCCTGATTTCAAATTGTTGGGGATTGTATTTTTCAGTGGTTTATTTAGCAGGTTCCTCAGACTGAATTTGTTTTGGGGTGCTAGTTTTAAGTTTAGTCTTTTGAAGATTCGTTCAAATTTTCTAAAAGCCCCGGGATGGTAGGTGAATTTTCTATATTGCCAATTTGTGTTTTTAAGTGGTGTGAGAGTGGTATTTTTTATATTATCTTCAGATGAGATCGAATGATCTTGAAAACGTTTCAATTATACAACAACAAGTAGGTGAAGTTTGAGTGTAAACATAGTGACTCATAAATCAAACTTAAATATGAAGAATACTTCACTGTTAATAATGCTTCTGCTTTTAATATTTACCCAACGAAGTGTTCAGTATTCCATAAAGTGATCTTAAGGTAACTAGTCAGTCCTTTCTCATAATGGCATCAGCAGTGTTGGTGTTTTCTTCCGTAAGAGCAGTAACTGGAGCACCGGGTCCACCTTCATTTGAAATTGAATGTCTCCCCTCTTTAAACATTTTAAACCAGCTTCGAGTTGTGCTGTAGGGAAGAACAGACTCTCCACAGGCCTCCTGTAACATTGTATAGGCCTCAACTAAAGATTTGTTAAGACGAAAGCAGAATTTCAACGCCGCATATTGTTCCTCGCGTGTTACGTCCATTGCAGGGGTAGGCGATACTGAACATGTCTGAACTTGCCTGGTTCTCACAGTTGAGAAGCAGGAGTACCAACAATGAAACTACTACGGCGTGTTGGTTTCATATGAAGCTAACATAATATAAGAAGTTTGAAGTTTAGTGTGAAAAATTATGAGCGTAAAAAAATTATAATAATTCGTTATTGAACAGTCCTCGAGGATTGTTCCCATTGTATTGGCATATCCTAATGAGTAGCAGTGAAAATAGGAATTGCTGTGAAATTACTAAGCATGTACCAGTCTGCACTTGTTAATAAACAATCACAAAATGCAGATAACAAAGTTTGAACTTAGAGTACATCTAAAACACTACTTCAAACAAGATTATAAAGTCGTTGTCACAGCTCAAAGAAAATGTGAAGTGGAAGGAGAAGGTGTCGTTAGTGAGCGTGTGGCATAACGATGGTACCAACATTTCAACAATGGAGACCAGAACACTATTTACCACGTTCTGGAAGACATAACGTATGGAATATTGAGAATACACGACAAGTTTTGCGAGAAAATCCGCATAAAAGTACCCGCTTTCAGAAGAATATTGTGTATCAAAAGATACGATATATCGTTACATATTAGACTGCAAATATAAAATTGCTTTTATAGCTGAAGAAGTGATGTTGACAGAAAGTTCCAAGATTAGTTGATGGCATTGTAAAGAGAAGACTGGTATGTTTGATAGTACTTGCTGGTATTCATGGATATTGCGCACGTGAACGATTTCTTTCGCGTAACATTGCAGAATGGTTGATTATGTATTCCAGCCTTCTGGTTTCGTACGTATTATCATACACGAACACAAGCGTTTCTTAAGTAATCTTTTAAGTAGTGTGTATTTGGTTGGTTGTCCATTGAGTTCAATGATGACATTAAATGTAGCTTTTAGTTATCAATGTTTTCAGAGGTGTGAACATCAAATAGTGCTCTCAGACACCGATATGTGGCACTCATGCAGGAATATCAGTCTTCTGTTAAGTGAAATACGATACAGTTCACTATTAACTCTCAGAGATTGCGCTAGATGTATTTGTAATAACTGTAATGTTAAATTTCTTAATATTTATTATTTTGTATATATAAAACATGCTTTGTTGCAATAAATTGCTCCAGAGTTCCTTTTGTCTTCTGTATCTGGTTACATCTCGACGTATAACTGCAATATACGGAAATTCCAAGCGATACGATATTTGGTTTTTAGAAGCAATAGACTATAAAATTAGAATAAATATCATGTAATTCGCAAGTTTGTCATCGCTTCTCGGCCTTTTGGGCTAAGATCAAAGTGTAGTATCTGTTCTTATCAGCTTGATATCTGATATGTCCTCCACTGGGGGACTAAAGTATCAAACTGATTTTTGGAATATGACGGAGGTCTAGGAGCTTGCTCCACCTCTGTCACGGGTTGGCCTGGCATTGCAGTACCGCCAGGATCGGCCCACCTTATAATCTCAAATCACTTGGAAAATCATATAGAAGCTGAACAGGCTGAAGGGGGAGTGCATATGTGTCGTCAGCATATCCCCAATCCCATGAATGATAGATTTGTCAGGAGAACTGTCACTTGTAATGAAAAATGGGTATATTACCGAAACGAGTTTATGAGATTTTGAGACTGAGTTACCCAGCATTAGTTAACCAAAATATGGTTCTATTGTAACGCAGATGTAACATCCCATTACTGTACCAACAACCATGGAAAAAAATTAGGGATTGGAGGAATCGAACTGCTACCACATTCAGCATACAGCCCTGATCGCGCACCAGCAAATTATCATCTTTTTCTGTCCATGGAACATTTTCTACGCGGAAGAAACTTTGACAACAGTACAAGTGGGAAAACCTTTCAGGATGAGAGAAAACCTCGAACGTTAAGTCATATCGGACGATGAATGAAATGATGTTCAAATGAGTACAGGGTACATGGAGCTTAGAGTTACCAGGCATTCATCTTTCAGGATAAGAGAAAACCTCCAACGTTAGGTCATATCGGACGCTGAATGAAATGATGTTCAAATGAGTACAGGGTACATAGAGCTTAGAGTTACCAGACGTTCATCTTTCAGGATAAGAGAAAACCTCCAACGTTAAGTCATATCGGACGCTGAATGAAATGATGTTCAAATGAGTACAGCGTACATGGAGCTTAGAGTTACCAGGCATTCATCTTTCAGGATAAGAGAAAACCTCCAACGTTAGGTCATATCGGACGCTGAATGAAATGATGTTCAAATGAGTAGAGGGTACATAGAGCTTAGAGTTACCATTCATGTTTCAGGATAAGAGAAAACCTCATACCCTGAATGAAATGATGTTCAAATAAGTACAGGGTAGATAGAGCTTAGAGTTACCATTCATGTTTCAGGATAAGAGAAAACCTCATACCCTGAATGAAATGATGTTCAAATGAGTAGAGGGTACATAGAGCTTAGAGTTACCATTCATGTTTCAGGATAAGAGAAAACCTCATACCCTGAATGAAATGATGTTCAAATAAGTACAGGGTAGATAGAGCTTAGAGTTACCATTCATGTTTCAGGATAAGAGAAAACCTCATACCCTGAATGAAATGATGTTCAAATGAGTAGAGGGTACATAGAGCTTAGAGTTACCATTCATGTTTCAGGATAAGAGAAAACCTCATACCCTGAATGAAATGATGTTCAAATAAGTACAGGGTAGATAGAGCTTAGAGTTACCATTCATGTTTCAGCAAAAGAGAAAACCTCATACCCTGAATGAAATGGTGTTCAAATGAGTATAGGGTACATAGAGCTTAGAGTTACCAGACATTCATCTTTCAGGATAAGAGAAAACCTTCAACGTTAGGTCATATTGGACAATGAATGAAATGATGTTCAAATGAGTACAGGGTACACGGAGCTTAGAGTTACCATTCATCTTTCAGGATAAGAGAAAACCTCATACGTTAGGTCATATCGGACGATGAATGAAATGATGTTTAAATAAGTACAGGGTACATACAGCTTAGAGTTACTAGACATTCATCTTTCAGGATAAGAGAAAACCTCCAACGTTAAGTCATATCGGACGATGAATAAAATGATGTTCAAATAAGTACAGGGTACATAGAGCTTAGAGTTACCAGACATTCATCTTTCAGGATAAGACAAAACCTCCAACGTTAAGTCATATCGGACGATGAATGAAATGATGTTTAAATGAGTACATGTTACACAGAGCTTAGAGTTATCAGACATTCATCTTTCAGAATAAGAGAAAACCTCCAAACGTTAAGTCATATCGGACGATGAATGTAATGATGTTCAAATGAGTACAGGATACACAGAGCTTAGAGTTACCAGATATTCATCTTTCAGGATAAGAGAAAACCTCCAACGTTAAGTCATTTCGGACGATGAATGAAATGATGTTCAAATGAGTACAGGGTACATAGAGCTTAGAGTTACCTGACATTCATCTTTCAGGATAAGAGAAAACCTCCAACGTTAAGTCATATCGGACGATGAATGAAACGATGTTCAAGTGAGTACAGGGTACATAGAGCTTAGAGTTACCTGACATTCATCTTTCAGGATAAGGGAAAACCTCCAACCTTAAGTCATATCGGACGATGAATAAAATGATGTTCAAATAAGTACAGGGTACATAGAGCTTAGAGTTACCAGACATTCATCTTTCAGGATAAGAGAAAACCTCCAACGTTAAGTCATATCGGACGATGAATGAAATGATGTTCAAATGAGTACAGAGTACATAGAGCTTAGAGTTACCTGACATTCATCTTTCAGGATAAGAGAAAACCTCCAACGTTAAGTCATATCGGACGATGAATAAAATGATGTTCAAATGAGTACAGGGTACATAGAGCTTAGAGTTACCTGACATTCATCTTTCAGGATAAGAGAAAACCTCCAACGTTAAGTCATATCGGACGATGAATGAAATGATGTTCAAATGAGTACAGAGTACATAGAGCTTAGAGTTACCTGACATTCATCTTTCAGGATAAGAGAAAACCTCCAACGTTAAGTCATATCGGACGATGAATAAAATGATGTTCAAATAAGTACAGGGTACATAGAGCTTAGAGTTACCAGACATTCATCTTTCAGGATAAGACAAAACCTCCAACGTTAAGTCATATCGGACGATGAATGAAATGATGTTCAAATAAGTACAGAGTACATAGAGCTTAGAGTTACCTGACATTCATCTTTCAGGATAAGAGAAAACCTCCAACGTTAAGTCATATCGGATGATGAATAAAATGATGTTCAAATAAGTACAGGGTACATAGAGCTTAGAGTTACCAGACATTCATCTTTCAGGATAAGACAAAACCTCCAACGTTAAGTCATATCGGACGATGAATGAAATGATGTTCAAATGAGTACATGTTACACAGAGCTTAGAGTTATCAGACATTCATCTTTCAGAATAAGAGAAAACCTCCAAACGTTAAGTCATATCGGACGATGAATGTAATGATGTTCAAATGAGTACAGGATACACAGAGCTTAGAGTTACCAGATATTCATCTTTCAGTATAAGAGAAAACCTCCAACGTTAAGTCATATCGGACGATGAATAAAATGATGTTCAAATGAGTACAGGGTACATAGAGCTTTGAGTTACCTGACATTCATCTTTCAGGATAAGAGAAAACCTCCTACGTTAAGTCATATCGGACGATGAATGAAACGATGTTCAAGTGAGTACAGGGTACATAGAGCTTAGAGTTACCTGACATTCATCTTTCAGGATAAGAAAAAACCTCCAACGTTAAGTCATATCGGACGATGAATGAAACGATGATCAAGTGAGTACAGGGTACATAGAGCTTAGAGTTACCTGACATTCATCTTTCAGGATAAGAGAAAACCTCCAACGTTAAGTCATTTCGGACGATGAATGAAATGATGTTCAAATGAGTACAGGGTACATAGAGCTTAGAGTTACCAGACATTCATCGTGCAGGATAAGAGAAAACCTCCAACGTTTAGTCATATCGGACGATGAATGAAATGATATTGAAATAAGTACAGTGTACATAGAGCTTAGAGTTAACAGACATTCATCTTTCAGGATAAGAGAAAACTTCCAACGTTAAGTCATATCGGACGGTGAATGAAATGGTGTTGAAATAAGTACAGGGTACATAGAGATTAGAGTTACCAGACATTCGTCTTTCCGAATAGGGGTTAAATGCCAAGAAACCTTATCCAGGTATTTCGCCCTGATCAGGATTCGAAGTTGGTACATCTTAAACGTTAAACAGTCAAGCCGCGCTAGATAGATGAACCTTTGACCGTCTCTGTGATAAGGTACGTGATAACTTACGTATACAGATATTTTTGTTAGCGGGATGTTTCCCGTTCTGCTTAGACTCAAGAAGAAAATACTTTTGTAAGAATCAGTTGGGAATGGCATGTGAGCGCGACATTCAGATTTTTTTAATTCATACGGGCCGCAGTATTTCTCTATGAAAAGTTGACAGTCAATTTCTAAATCAAGGCAGTAGTTGTTTTTGCTTTTCAGGCAGCCAGGAGTAGTTATTTCTTCGTGTTCAGGAACGCTGGTCCGATCAGATTGACTGAACAGCCTGTCATGCACAGGAAATGTCTCAGTTAATAATCTTTACATCGAGAACAAACATCGACTTGCAGGCGTTTCTGTTTTGACCCCGTTTTGCATGCGATCCCTTCGCCGTGGGCGGTATTCTGTAGAAGGTAGGGGAAACCTTACAGAGAAAGGAAATGAATTGTTAAAAGATCGGGAATCGAATTTGCATACGGGGAAATTGGCTATTGGGAGATAGCTGGGAGCGAGGGCAAATGTTTTGGAGCAATCAAGATATAGAGCGGTGCAGCTTCGCCAGATAGCGTGCATGTTCCTCTCCAAGACAACAAGAGTTATGGCCAGCGATCCGGTAAACTCTGTTTGCTTTAACCGCTGCAAGTGGTGCATTTAAATCAATAGTGCATTTTATCTCTCCAACATAAATTTATGAAATGACTTCCCTCTTTCATGGTTTATATCCTCCATTTGTATCTGTTTTTCTACATCTTTTTCATATATTTATTGCATTTCTAATTTCTTGATTTTTGATCTTAAATTATCTGCAGACTCTTTGGTCTGAACAACTTTTACATAACTGGTTAACTAAGGGATTACATAAAATCTTAATAAACAAACTAAAACAGATATTACAGCAAAATTAGATGTCGTTTTTGCTTTTGTGCCTGAGAAACACATTTACAAGATCAGGCTATAAGGTTAACGTTATAAATTGAAAATAAATTCAGTTTCTACCTTCCTTTTCTAGATCAGAAGCTAATAGAAAATAAACTAAACCTTGGCATTTATGGATAATCAGCTTATAGTGACAGTTGAATAAACAATAAGCTTTTTAAACTTTTTTCACATAAATTTGCTGTTTTTTTTAAATATTTAATTTATAGCTTAATAAATATACCCCTAAATAAACAGGAATTTAACAGAGAATATAAACATATTGCCAATTTAATTAATAGTTTTAATAAAGATTTTGTGCAATATAAATATTGAAAAAAAAAAACGTAAATATTATTTTACCATTAAAAATAAAACATGATTATAATTTTAAAAATGACTTACCTTGCTAGGACTAATAAAATTTTAAATAAAATGTTAATAATGTGGTATATTCTAGGTTCCTTAAAATAAATATAATATAAAAATTTTACTAATTTGTCTAAAAACTAAGTTTTAAATAATTAAAAATCTGCACTTATCTATTTAACTGTTTAGATCTCAATTGCGTTTACATTGCAAGGCCCAAACGTAAGTTGAGAACCAGAATGAATGAACATTTTAGAAATTTTAAGTATAAACACATTGTGGCAAAGTATTCTTTGTCATTTAATAATGAAACACATGCAGATTTAATGGTTTGGGCAAAATATTTACCTTGAAAAATAGAAATCCTGTGATTAAATACCGTCAATTGTTTCTATACAGAAATTTGTTTGGCGTCCCTGAGATGGCAGTACGAGAGCGAACAAATTACTGTAATCACAGAAATAGCGGAGGATAACAACGATAATAATGCAAGTTGGATTTCAATGTTTTAAGGCCAATATTATATATAGTACCTAGAAAACTCATACAAGATGGTCATAGACTTTTGAATATACAAAACCCAGCTATAAAATTTACATTGGAAACAGAAGAGGATGGTGTGCTCCCGTTTTTGGACATCAAGATCAAAAAAATGAACAACAAACTCACCTTTGGTATTTACAGGAAACCGACACACACAGATAATTACATCAAGAACAACAGTTTCAACCCAAAACAACACCAACATGCCATTTTCAACAGTTTAATCTTTCGGATGATCAACTTTCCACTAAACAGAGAAGATTATCAAGAAGAATACCTACACATAAAAAAGTAGGTATATCCAATGGTTTCAACCCAAACTTAGTAGACAAAACAGTTAACAGACTCAACGAAGCTAAGAAAATAAAAGAAACCACCACCCTAGAACCTACAGGAGGAAAAGAGAAAAAAAAAAAAAAAAAAAATTCACCTTCCACCCATCAGCCTATAACAAATTCCAAAAAATCTTCTCAAAACACAACATAACTCTTGCACCTCAAAATAGGTTTAATATCAGAAATTTGTTAAAAGGCCCTCCCAAAAATTCAATAACTACCAAAAAAAAAAAAAAAAACAGGAATCTATGAGATCAAATGTGAAACTTGCCCTAAAATTTATATAGGAAAAACAAAAAGAAATATTAACATCAGAACCAAAGAACATCTAAGAAACATTAAAAATGGTGAAACAGAAAAATCAGCAGTGGCTTTTCATTTTTTGAATACTAGACATGACATCAACTTGGAAACATCTCTAATAAAATATGTTAATCACCCCATAGACCTTTCCGTATGGGAAAAAATCTTCATTAACAAAAATCGTCATAGAGTCATGAATTTTGAAAGTCCACCACCGGACATCTTTGACAAGTACATCACGCCATCTATTGACAACACGGAGAAAGAGGAAACCACTACAACTTACACTAATCGATGATAGGAGCAAGAGCTCTTGAAACATGTCCTGTGAATAAACAGTGTGAGTGAAGCAATGTGTCAATATCTTCTCGATTCACTTTTGTAATAGTTATATATTTTCATTCTAAAGCCAATTTTGAGGATATGTTTTCAATTTTCAATGTTTTCAATTGCTCATTACTATATTTTGGTACTGTAACCTTCCCCTTATGCCTCCTGCAACCGCTAAATGTCAGACCCGGAGATCCAACGGCCATTCTGTTGGAAGTGGTGCATTTGTGGGTGGCTGCCCTTTTCAGTTTACTCCTCATTTGTCTGTCCTTAGCTTGTCTCGTCCATAGGGCTCCTGCTGTCCTCCTTGAGTCGTCTGTCTACCGTGTCTTCGGTCTCCCTATCGATGTTGGTCATATTCTCGAATCCCGTATTGTTGTACTCTGTTCCATTCTAGCAACGTTCCCTCGGCATCTCCATTTCAGCTCTTCCGCTCAGTCATACCTGTCTTCTTTCTTATAGTCTCGTTTGATATCTTGTCTGGTGTTGTTAAGTGAAGTACTTTGCTCTCCATCATTTTCTGGCAAATCCAAAGCATTTTTTTCCATTAGAGACCACGTTCGGCAGCCATATAATAATATCGGTAGCATACAGGTTTCTCTATACCTCCTGTAAGCTTAATTTAAGGGTTCTGTCTTTGCTGAAGATGCAATAGATATGAGTAATTAGTCCTTTGGAAGAATTTACGAATTTCTCAAGAAGATAGGTGAAGTTGTCCAGATATTGTTATATTTTATTGTAATATTTTGTATTGCTAGTTCTTAGTAGTTTCAGTTTTACGTATTGAATAACACAGATGTCATTAAAAGACACTTATTGATAGTGATAGCGGATTCTGGCGCGAATGTTTCTTATTTGCCTGCGAAGTATAACCTCCTGCGGGTTATCCCTTTCTCTTATGTAATGATGCTCTGTCCTTGTTGCAGGAGCAGAGGACGTATATCGCTTCGTGGGCAACGAGACACACACAGACTACTTCCGTCTTGTTCTTCGGGAGGGCAATTCTCTCCTCGTCGGTGGAAGGTAAGTACACGATACCATATTGTAACAATGTCAAATAGTACGTTTCTTAAGGGTATGTATGACTGAAATTTTCAAATTCTGAACTAATAATGCTAGATTTTTCAAATTTACACCATAGGTGTAGTATAATGTAAACATGTTACAAACTAAATTTAAACCATTTTTCTCCAGCAGTTTAGAAATTATGATAAATTTTTTATGTTTTTTGTTACGTCACTAAAAAAGTCCCTTGCGACAAAATATTTTGAATTTTGGTCTAATATTTTAACCCTATGTTCATAATATACATACTTTTTGAAATTGCTCTGGGTTTTTCTGTGTCTCCTTTAGTTTAGGTCACATTTTTTTTTAATTTACAAATATTTTTTGTCTAAAAAACTGTAAGTTTTGTGTTTGAAAATTAAAAATATATGCTTATATACATTTCACAATAAAACCTAGGGCAATTTCCATTCCTCATGATATTCTGAACCTGTGTAGGAAATTTCATGAATGTAGTACAAAAACTGCATCGCAAGGAGCATTTTACAGGAAGAAAAATGCTGAAAATATGAACATTGAGAAAACAGCGATTAAAGATTTGATTGCATAACTCACATTAAAATCCTCCAGGCTGATAGGTTGGACCCTCATATTTCTTTTTCCTCTCCTCTGTTGTTGCTTTTTCCACCTTTTTCTTCTTTAGATGTTGCTTTTCTTCTGCACAACTTCGCTTCTTGCTTTACAGGATACGAGTCTGATCTCGCTGCACTGAAGTTTTCCTTGCTGAGTCTACTACACTTTCACCTCTCATATTTTGCTGCTGCTCCAATGACTTAAGACTACCCAGGTTAAACTCACTGATGCTTTTAATAACAGCAAGATCCAATTTTTGTTTTGATATGAAAACTTCCTTTGGGCACTTATTCCATATGACATGATGCAAAGATTCATTGGCATTCTGTGTTTTTCCTGTTTTGCACCTCTCTAGTAATGTTGTAGAAGCCAGCCTCTGATATATTGGCAACATTTTAGGAACTATTTTGTCTGAAAGCCTTATTTTTCTTTTCTTGAATTGAAAATTTAAGAACGGAAAACAGACAAAGAATGTGGATGTAGGCAAAAGAGGGCGTGACTCTGACAGAGTTTAAAGGCCAACGACATTTAAATAAGCATTTAAAAATGGCGTTCGGAGGCAAATTATGCATTTTTCACATTCGGGAATGTGTAAATTATTTTATAGAATTAAAATAAAAAAGTAGTTATTTTCACGATTTTCATGAAATTTCAGTCATACATACCTTTCTTTTTATCAGAACTTTAACCAATATTGCAAGCATCTCTAACACATTTTCAAACAAATTCAAATTCAGGAATAGTTATATGGTTATTTGGGTTAATTTTGATCAGTTCAAATAAAGAATTGTGTACTATCAAATCTGTTTTATTTTAGGTTATCTTATAAAGAACACAACATAAGCAGTAACAATACAAATGAAAGAACATAGAGAAACATAAAAGGAAAGTTCAGGATAGCCAACATAACTGCAATCTTCGAAGGCTTACTGGCGAGTTATTTATGGGTTAAAAGTAAAATTTTATTTAGTGAGAAGGGGAGATTCCGAAACACAGGCCTATATATACGAACAAAATAAAATCCTTTTAAGCCGTACATCATAAATTATTTTTAGAACGCCCTGAATACTTATAAATATATTGTAGGTAATATATAAATATATGTGTTATTGTTTTACCTTTCTCTAGGCCATGATTTTTATCGCATTGCGATGTTCATTTGTCTTGCGTGTTGACAACATGCTACATAAAGGAGGCAGGCGATTTATTTTTAGGTTAGAATTTTATGCTGGTAAACTTCAGACATACGCTTCAAAATGCTGTAAGTTTCTACTATTTACTGTGTTCTGGTTCTTGTTTACATTACTAGTATATCAAGTCAGTTTTTGTGCTGTCGCTATGAGCTCCTGTTTCTTGATGTCACGTAAAGAGTACCGCGAAAGAATTTTCACATTTTAATAATGACTTGGTTTTCTGTAAACAACTTCTACCTGCAGCCAGAAGTGTAATTAAACTGTTTCCGCAAGACTTTATCTAGGCCACATGATGAAATAGATAAACAAGTTTTCTGAGAAGACTTCAAAGAAGTTGTACCTAACTAGCGAATGTAACAGTAACAGAGCTAGTTATCGTTGTATCAGAAAACATCCACCTTGACAAACACGATTATGCCTCAGTGCATTCGTCGACTTCACTTGTTAATTCTAATTCGAAAATCTGCGACACGGAACCAACTTTACTTTCCTTCCGAGGGAAACCATCCTCGGTAGTTATTAAATGCATCTAATGTAGTACTTCGTATGAATCAACCTAACTAGTGGTAAATTTTGATTGATTAGATGAAGAAGTTAGGCGTGTGTGTTAACCTATGAGCTATAACAAGAAGGCGTAGGAACTTGATCTGTACGTTAAAGAGATTAATTGCAGAAGAATTAGGAGCTACCAATTCGTGTAGCTGTTGCTGACGTTGATGTATTACAAGGTGTTACATAAGCCTCTACTCTGAGAAAGGTGATAACATAATATGCGCTCCTTTGCTCCAGATTCAGGTAGATTTATGTTCGCTGTAAGTGTAAAGCAAACATTATAGCTAGAATTTAATCACAGTAAAAACTTGAAGTGACAAAGTTGTCAAACGAGGGTAGTCTACAAAGTTTCCGACCTCAACATGAAGATGGCAGCACTCGTAAGTAAAGGCTAGCGAATCGCTGTCCATCTGTTGACAGTTACTCACCAAAGTTTCAGCCATTTTAGACGCTCAGTTGTTACGCAACAGTCCTTTGAGTGACTTCATGTGCGTGTTCTTATGAAAATGGACAAAATCGTGTATCGAGCTGTCATTAAATATTTTTTGAAAGGCAATACGCCTACGCAAATCAAAGATGAGTTGGACTCTCTGTATTGGGAGTATGGACCATCATTTACCACAGTGACATTTTGGGCAGCTGAATTTAAACGTGGTCGTAAGAGCTTCGGAGACGATGAACGTTCGGGACGTCCAAAAATTGCAACTACCGACGAAAACATCGCCATAGTTCACCAAATTGTGCCAGACAACCGCCGAATTAAAGAGGGAGAGATAGCAGAGGCTGTGAACATGTCCAAAGAACGTGTTTGTCACATATTAAATTAACATTTAGAGATGAGAAAGCTGTCCGGCCGTTGGGTGCTGCGTTTGCTCACCTTAGAACAAAAACATGTTCAAATGAACCTGTCCAACGCTCTCTTGGCGCAGTTTAGGGACAACAAATCCGAGTTTTGGCGCCGATTGATTATTTCAGATGAAACTTAGATACACCATTATACACCCGAAAAAAAAAAATACAGTCCAAACAATAGAATTCAAAGGGCGGACCGCTGCATCAAAAGCAAAAACTGTTTTTTCGGCTGGGAAAGTGATGGCGACTGTTTTTTTGTGTGATATTCATGGAGTTATTTTAATCGATTATGTTCGAAAAGATAAAAAAGAGCATTACAGGAGCATACTACGCACCATTACTTGAGAAGCTCAAGGCAGAACTTGCGGAAAAACGGCCACATTTGCAGAAAAAGAAAATCCAGTTTCACCAAGACAAGGCAACGTCTCACACTTCAGCGGTTGCAATAGCGAAAATCCACGAATTACCGTTTGAACTGCTTGACTCACCTGGTCTAGCCCCAAGCAACGGGTTACAGAGATGAGAACATCGCTGGGAGAAGTGTGTAGAGTCACAAGAAGAGTATGTTGAAAAACGCCGAGTACTATTTGGATGGGTTATAGAGATGAGTACATCGCTGAGAGAAGTGTGTAGAGTTACAAGGAGACTATGTTGAAAAACGCCGAGTACTATTTGGACGGGTTACAGAGATGAGAAGATCGCTGAGAGAAGTGTGTAGAGTTACAAGGAGACTATGCTGAAAAACGCCGAGTACTATTTGGACGGGTTACAGAGATGAGAAGATCGCTGAGAGAAGTGTGTAGAGTTACAAGGAGACTACGTTGAAAAACGCCGAGTACTATTTGGATGGGTTACAGAGATGAGTACATCGCTGAGAGAAGTGTGTAGAGTTACAAGGAGACTATGCTGAAAAACGCCGAGTACTATTTGGACGGGTTACAGAGATGGGAACATCGCTGAGAGAAGTGTCTAGAGTCACAAGGAGACTATGTTGAAAAACAGCGAGTACTATTTGGACGGGTTACAGAGATGGGGGCATCGTCGGGAGAAGTGTGTAGAGTTACAAGGAGACTATGTTGAAAAACGTCGAGTACAATTTGGAATGGTTACAGAGATGGGAGCATCGTTGTGAGAAGAGTCTAGAGTTACAAGGAGGCTATGTTGAAGAACAGCGAGTACTATTTGGACGGGTTACAGAGATGGGAGCATCGCTGGGAGAAGTGTGTAGAGTTACAAGGAGGCTATGTTGAAAAACAGCGAGTACTATTTGGACGGGTTACAGAGATGGGAGCATCGCTGGGAGAAGTGTGTAGAGTTACAAGGAGACTATGTTGAAAAACGCCGAGTACTATTTGGACGGGTTACAGAGATGGGAGCATCGCTGGGAGAAGTGTGTAGAGTTACAAGGAGACTATGTTGAAAATCGCCGAGTACTATTTGGACGAGTTACAGAGATGGGAGCATAACTGGGAGAAGTGTGTAGAGTTACAAGGAGACTATGTTGAAAATCAGCGAGCACTATTTGGATGGGTTACTGAGATGGGAACATCGCTGGGAGAAGTGTGTAGAGTTAGAAGGAGAGTATGTTGAAAACCGCCGAGTACTATTTGGACGGGTTACAGAGATGGGAGCATCACTGGGAGAAGTGTGTAGAGTTACAAGGAGACTATGTTGAAAATCAGCGAGTAGTATTTGGATGGGTTACAGAGATGGGAACATCGCTGGGAGAAGTGTGTAGAGTTAGAAGGAGAGTATGTTGAAAAACGTCGAGTACTATTTGGACGGGTTACAGATATAGGAACATCGCTGGGACAAGTGTGTAGAGTTAGAAGGAGAGCATGTTGAAAAACGTCGAGTACTATTTGGACGGGTTACAGAGATAGGAACATCGCTGGGACAAGTGTGTAGAGTTAGAAGGAGAGTATGTTGAAAAACGTCGAGTACTATTTGGACGGGTTACAGAGATGGGAACATCGCTGGGAGAAGTGTGTAGAGTTAGGAGAGTATGTTGAAAAACGTCGAGTACTATTTGGACGGGTTGCAGAGATGGGAGCATCGTTGGGAGAAGTGTGTAGAGTTAGAAGGAGAGTATGTTGAAAAACGTCGAGTACTATTTAGACGGTTGCAGAGATGGGAGCATCGTTGGGAGAAGTGTGTAGAGTTACAAGGAGACTATGCTGAAAAACGCCGAGTACTATTTGGACGGGTTACAGAGATGAGAACATCGCTGGGAGAAGTGTGTAGACTTACAAGTAGACTATGTTGAAAAACGCCGAGTACTATTTGGACGGGTTACAGAGATGAGAACATCGCTGGGAGAAGTGTGTAGAGTTACAAGGAGGCTATGTTAAAAAAATTCTGAAAAAAAGTGTATTGTATCTTTATTATGTCGGAAACTTTATACTGAATTTCTGTTATATCGCTTAAAATGATACAGAAAAACTTTCCTTGGACTGTTTCTAGTAAAAATAAGAAGCTATAATTGGTAGTGACATCTAGTGAATGTCATCTCAAGCATAGAGGAAGTATATTTTAATACCGTGAGACGATCTTAATTACTGCAGCCAAAAATAGGCAGTGGTACCGTTTCAAAAGAGATGCAGCTGTTTGGGTAGGTCTCTGCAGTGACGTAGTAAGCCCTTGTTTGTTTTGTGCAAGCAAGCTAGCCCTAATTAGTAGTCTGCCACATGTGGAGGTAGGCCCAACCCTTGTCATTAACAAGTCATCACCACGTTTGAAACCGTAATCCATGCCTGATTAAAATGCTAGTCCAGGATTTTATTTAAATGTGATCAGGTCTGCAACCAGAGATCCCCCATGGAATTAACGCTTCCTTTTTTTCCTCCAAAATATATTCATAGCGAAGTTCAAGGAGGGATAAATAATCGGCTTTCCTGCGATTTGCGAAACTGCTCCTCCAAACAAACTAGTTTATTTTTTGTGAAGTCACAAAAAGAAAATATGATTGAGGATTCCTCTTGATTCTCGGGCTGTGAATAAAAGGTAGAAATGTTAATCATCTTGATGAATAGCAATGCAGATATCTGCATTTCTTAATAGAGTGTCAGGGAGGCTTCTGAGCATAGCTCCAACAACGCTTGCTTTCTGTCTGGAAATTCATCGTACAACAAACACTCTGCCGAGTTCCAAGAGACAACCAAACAAAATGAAGATCTCCTTATATGTTCATAAAATTGCTTTTTGTGCAGTTAATCTTTTCCGAATGATTCCTTGGATGCCTAAATTTACAGTATCATTATAGCTCTCTCAAAAGGAAGAACGTTTACTTTTTTCTTCCTTGTATTATGCAAAGAGAATGGAATTTCAAAGCTAGTATATGACTGGCGTCCCTCTGTAGCTCAGATTGTAACGTGTCTGCCTCACACGTTCAAAAGCTCCCTATTTCAAATCTCTGTCACAGTAAATTTTTTGTATAAACTTTTATTCGGGATTTTCTCTTTACTCTGGTAACTCTAAGATTTATGTACATCAATTCATTCATCGTCCGATATGATTTAACGTTGGAAGTTTCCTCTTATCATGAAAGATGAATGTCTGGTAACTCTAAGCTCTATGTATCCTGTACTCATTTTTACATCAATTTATTCATCATCTGATATGACTTAACGTTGGAGGTTTTATCTTTTCCTGAAAGATGAATGTCTGGTAACTCTAAGCTCTATGTACTCTGTACTCATTTGAACATCATTTCATTCATCGTCTGATATGACTTAACGTTGGAGGTTTTCTCTTATCCTGAAAGATGAATGTCTGGTAACTCTAAGCTCTATGTACCCTGTACTTATTAGAACATCATTTCATTCATCACACATTTCATGTCTGTATGTATGTACTCACAAGATAGTTCCTGTTTGTGTGGCGTATTCTTAAATAGTCTAAATTGTGTAGTGTGAATGTCTACAAGAATTGAACAAGGATCAAGCAGCGTTTGCAGGTGTGTAACCACTTTGGAAGTCTCAGTATGCGGTCCTCTTCGTCTTCAATTTTATTATCGAGACACTTTCAATTTCGCCACACAAATTGCCGAGAGAGGGGTGGTGCGATGAATCAATGTTCTCGCTGTCGTGTCGGGGTGGTTGGGGGTGCAGTAAATCAAGCAAAGTGTCACTCGCCGTGTCCTCCAAACAGGATATTTGTCCAGCCTCGCCTCCTCACCTCACTTTCTCTATTCTTACTAAGGCTCATCGAAATACCTAGAAAGGATTTAATTAAATATTTCCTTGTAGTTGCAGTCCATTTTAGCAATTAAATAGGCAGTTCACAGTTCACAAGTGTTCACAGAAGTGAAGCGGGACCTATCCCTATCACGTTATATACTCTGATTGACTTATGTTACATATAAATCGATTCTTACTAGATCTCCAAAAGAAATCAACTTAGTCTACTCAAGCTAGAAGGTCGGTGCCCACTGTTACGTTCCTAGTTGCTCTATCAGTTCAATTTTGAAATGTAGTATATAATGAAATTACGTCTTCCGAAGTTAAGTCATATTGGACGAAGAATATTCAAATGAGTACATTGTACACAGAGCTTAGAGTTACCAGACATTCATCTTTCTGGATAAGAGAAAACCTTCAACGTTAAGTCATATCAGACGATGAATGAAATGATGTTCAAATAAGTACAGAGTACATAGAGCTTAGAGTTATCAGACATTCATCTTTCAGGATAAGAGAAAACCTTCAACGTTAAGTAATATCGGACGATGAATGAAATGATGTTCAAATAAGTACAGGGTACATAGAGCTTAGAGTTATCAGACATTCATCTTTCAGGATAAGAGAAAACCTCCAACGTTAAGGCATAACGGACGATGAATGAAATGATGTTCAAATAAGTTCAGGGTACATAGAGCTTAGAGTTACCAGACATTCATCTTTCAGTATAAGAGAAAACCTCCAACGTTAAGTCATATCGGACGATGAATGAAATGATGTTTAAATAAGTACAGGGTACATAGAGCTTAGAGTTAACAGACATTCATCTTTCAGGATAAGAGAAAACCTCCAACGTTAAGTCATAGCGGACGATGAATGAAATGATGTTCAAATAAGTACGGGGTACATAGAGCTTACAGTTACCAGACATTCATCTTTCAGGATAAGAGAAAACCTCCAACGTTAAGTCATAGCGGACGATGAATGAAATGATGTTCAAATAAGTACGGGGTACATAGAGCTTACAGTTACCAGACATTCATCTTTCAGGATAAGAGAAAACCTCCAACGTTAAGTCATATCGGACGATGCGATGAATGAAATGATGTTCAAATAAGTACAGGGTACATAGAGCTTAGAGTTATCAGACATTCATCTTTCAGGATAAGAGAAAACCTCCAACGTTAAGTCATATCGGACGATGAATGAAATGATGTTCAAATAAGTACAGGGTACATAGAGCTTAGAGTTACCAGACATTCATCTTTCAGGATAAGAGAAAACCTCCAACGTTAAGTCATATCGGACGATGAATGAAATGATGTTCAAATAAGTACAGAGTACATAGAGCTTAGAGTTACCAGACATTCATCTTTCAGGATAAGAGAAAACCTCCAACGTTAAGTCATATCGGACGATGAATGAAATGATGTTCAAATAAGTACAGAGTACATAGAGCTTAGAGTTACCAGACATTCATCTTTCAGGATAAGAGAAAACCTTCAACGTTAAGTCATATCGGACGATGAATGAAATGATGTTCAAATGAGGACAGGGTACATAGAGCTTAGAGTTACCAGACATTCATCTTTCAGGATAAGAGAAAACCTTCAACGTTAAGTCATATCGGACGATGAATGAAATGATGTTCAAATGAGGACAGGGTACATAGAGCTTAGAGTTACTAGACATTCATCTTTCAGGATAAGAGATAACCTGCAACGTTAAATCATATCGGACGATGAGTGAAATGATGTTCAAATAAGTACAGGGTACATAGAGCTTAGAGTTACCAGACATTCATCTTTCAGGATAAGAGAAAACCTCCAACGTTAAGTCATATCTGACGATGAATGAAATGATGTTCAAATGAGGACAGGGTACATAGAGCTTAGAGTTACTAGACATTCATCTTTCAGGATAAGAGATAACCTGCAACGTTAAATCATATCGGACGATGAGTGAAATGATGTTCAAATAAGTACAGGGTACATAGAGCTTAGAGTTACCAGACATTCATCTTTCAGGATAAGAGAAAACCTTCAACGTTAAGTCATATCGGACGATGAATGAAATGATGTTCAAATGAGGACAGGGTACATAGAGCTTAGAGTTACTAGACATTCATCTTTCAGGATAAGAGATAACCTGCAACGTTAAATCATATCGGACGATGAGTGAAATGATGTTCAAATAAGTACAGGGTACATAGAGCTTAGAGTTACCAGACATTCATCTTTCAGGATAAGAGAAAACCTCCAACGTTAAGTCATATCGGACGATGAATGAAATGATGTTCAAATGAGGACAGGGTACATAGAGCTTAGAGTTACTAGACATTCATCTTTCAGGATAAGAGATAACCTGCAACGTTAAATCATATCGGACGATGAGTGAAATGATGTTCAAATAAGTACAGGGTACATAGAGCTTAGAGTTACCAGACATTCATCTTTCAGGATAAGAGAAAACCTCCAACGTTAAGTCATATCTGACGATGAATGAAATGATGTTCAAATGAGGACAGGGTACATAGAGCTTAGAGTTACTAGACATTCATCTTTCAGGATAAGAGATAACCTGCAACGTTAAATCATATCGGACGATGAGTGAAATGATGTTCAAATAAGTACAGGGTACATAGAGCTTAGAGTTACCAGACATTCATCTTTCAGGATAAGAGAAAACCTCCAACGTTAAGTCATATCTGACGATGAATGAAATGATGTTCAAATGAGGACAGGGTACATAGAGCTTAGAGTTACTAGACATTCATCTTTCAGGATAAGAGATAACCTGCAACGTTAAATCATATCGGACGATGAGTGAAATGATGTTCAAATAAGTACAGGGTACATAGAGCTTAGAGTTACCAGACATTCATCTTTCAGGATAAGAGAAAACCTCCAACGTTAAGTCATATCGGACGATGAATGAAATGATGTTCAAATAAGTACAGGGTACATAGAGCTTAGAGTTACCAGACCTTCATCTTTCAGGATAAGAGAAAACCTCCAACGTTAAGTCATATCGGACGATGAATGAAATGATGTTCAAATGAACCCAGGGTTCGTGGAGCTTAGGATTGTGCTTATGCTTCCTTAAGGATAAGGGAAAATAAACGGGGAAAAAAAACTTGTAACTCGGGAGCTCGGGAACGTGAGACAGACGCGCTGCCTCGTACGCTATAGAGGCGGGTTTTCGGTAAGGTAAATACCAGGTTTGGTAGTTGATCACCTCTCGGTTTTGATCTGTGGGGTTCCAGACACAAAAACATTTCTCTAAAACTCTTTTTCTAACTAAGGAATCCTAAAATCGTCTATTTCCATTGAAATATTGATATGAAACTTTCGGGTGATGAGAAAGGTGATATAAATTGGATGTGACATTGTGCTCATTTGTAAACGAACGGAAAGCTCACCTTTTCCTCCTTTGTTTTCCGCTGAGAGACATTCTCGTGAACATTAAATTGGACAGAAGAGGCCATTGTTGAAATACTACTGTGTCATAAATCCTTGGAGAGGCTGCCTTACTTCTTACTCGAGTGTAATTAGCTGAAAGCTTTAATTCCCTTCACTTCATTCTGTTTTTTATCTGTGTCTGCATAATGGCACTATTGATCCAAAGTGCTTTCCTGTTTTTGTCACAAAATGGATTATCAAGATATGGATCTCGTATTTTCTAAGGGAAAAGGAAATTCAAATAACTCTTAATCTCTTCATTTCACCATGAAGGAATTAATTTCAGGTCACTAAGCCCATTTCAGTTAACGGAAAAAATGAAAAATGTTGTCCGATTCTCTGACAGTTCCCTCCCTTTGTGTTCCGTTACCTGCCGATTTGGAATCCAATGAAGAATTTACAAGGAAGTCGCATTGTCTTGAGATATTCATCTGTTTTAGGGCGATTTATATTATAAAGTAGACAGTCGTCATCCCAGCGCTATACTTTCTTGCTTGCACAAAATATCTTTTAAATATTTGGTTACTTAACTGCATTATCCAAGAAGGGCATACAAATTGCTTCTAAAAAGATATCCCACTCAAAATTTCCCATTAATTGTAAATCTTCAACAGTTACACTAACATTTTTGGCTACAATACAATATTTAAAACTGAATTTAATGATAGTTTTCTGAAATACATAAAACTATAGAAGTCACCTTTATTCTGGACGACTTCCCCAAAATTACTTAACTGCAAGATATGTACAAAATCTTAGTGCATCAATTTATTTTGCGTAGTTCACCATTTTCGAGGTGGTATAATTTTAAGTATTAAGTCGTTATACTTTTTTTTTGATGCCCTGGCCTTAAAACGAGAATGGAATTGCAAATAAATCTTATAGCTAATAAGTTCTTTATACATTTGACTATCACTTAAAGTCTACTGTATTCCCTTGTAACTACAATAAGATAAGGTTTATCTTGAAGTAGATAGAGCAATAAGTGTTTGTACAAGAGTAGAGAAAGTCATGTTTACATCACATAACGACCAAAACATTTGACTATCACTTAAAGTTTACTGTATTCCCTTGTAACTCTAATAAGATAATGTTTATCTTGAAGTAGATAGAGCAATAAGTGTTTGTACAAGAGTAGAGAAAGTCATGTATACATCACATAACGACCAAAACATTTGACTATCACTTAAAGTCTACTGTATTCCCTTGTACGTACAATAAGATAATCTTTATCTTGAAGTAGATAGAGCAATAAGTGTTTGTACAAGAGTAGAGAAAGGCATGTATACATCACATAACCAGCTGTTTAAAACATTTGACTATCACTTAAAGTCTACTGTATTCCCTTGTAACTACAATAAGATAATGTTTATCTTGAAGTAGATAGAGCAATAAGTGTTTGTACAAGAGTAGAGAAAGTCATGTATACATCACATAACGTCCAGCTGTTTAAAACATTTGGCTATCACTTAAAGTCTACTTTATTCCCTTGTAACTACAATAAGATAATGTTGATCTTGAAGTAGATAGAGTAATAAGTGTTTGTACAAGCGTACAGAAAGTCATGTATACATCACATAACGACCAGCTGTTTAAAACATTTGACTATCACCTTAGGTCTCCTGTATTCCCTTGTAACTACAATAAGATAATATTTATCTTGAAGTAGATAGAGCAATAAGTGTTTGTACAAGAGTAGAGAAAGTCATGTATACATCACATAACCGCCAGCTGTTTAAAATTTTCGACTATCACTTAAAGTGTATTTTATTTCCTTGTAACTACAATAAGATAATGTTTATTTTGAAGTAGATAGAGCAATAAGTGTTTGTACAAGAGTAGAGAAAGTCATGTATACATCACATAACCGCCAGCTGTTTAAAATTTTCGACTATCACTTAAAGTGTATTTTATTTCCTTGTAACTACAATAAGATAATGTTTATTTAGAAGAAGATAAAGCAATAAGTGTTTGTACAAGAGTAGAGAAAGTCATGTGTACAGTTTTATAAAGTATATGATCGTAAAGTAACGTTGAATTCGTCTGAATTCATCGGTGGCACGTTATCCAGGTGTATTTCCGGGAGCTGCACAGATCATGAGGTATGGAAATGACCTCCCAAAAAGAGCAGTGTCAGGTGTGCACTTATTCCCTGAAATGTGGGTTGCGTTAGGACAGATAATTAAAAGGAAATTAGCTGAAATTTCGTGCAATAGGCTTTTCGTGTCACCTAATGGCACCCGTCTAGCTACGAGCCACTTTTGTTTTATTTCCTTTGCTAAACTGAGTTATGTGGAGCACTCCATGCGGGGCCACCATCATTAATTCTCGGTGTGAATTGGCTTCTTGTATTCTTTTAGTTGGCATTTTGGTACTTCATGGTGATGGCTGTAATCTGAGTGGTGAAAGCGTTGAGGATAGCCTTCACTTGTCTCTGAAAATGATAGCTTTTTGTCTACGTGTCGTTTAACATATATGATATCCATCCGGTAGCTCTCCAAACCGCTTCCGAAACACAGTACGAGGGAATGGCTGTTGTCCTGGCTTACGAGTGGAGGTGGGCCTAAGTAAAGTGCAGGAACCCTGTCCTTTTCATTGTCGTAGCTTCTTAACGACGGCCACCCTTTCTCCTCTCGCCTCATCTTTCGTCCTTGTGACAAAGTAGAGGTGCCAAATTTCGTAAGCACAATGCCACTGCTGTTTGCGAGTGCCTAGTCAGTGGAAGGTGCTCCAACGAGTGTAAGGCTTGCTTATTTACAAACAGTCCTTTAAACGAGGGCTGTTCCATAAAGAATGATCACAAATTTTTTACGGTCATACTTTTTCTCACTAAAATTCAATCTTATTATATTCTCTTCGCTTAATGTGAAACAAACACGCCACAGTAGTTTCATTGTTGGTACTCCTGGTTCCCGCCTGTGAGAACCAGGCAAGTTCAGACATCTTCAGTATCGCCTACCGCTGCAATGGAGATAACACGCAGTTAAAGTTGATGTTAGAGGAAGATCCGGAGTTTCTTTCAAACGTAATCACTGCTGATGAAACTTGGCTACATCATTTTGATCCTGAGAGCAAACAGCAAAATTCATTTTGGAAATCTCCTTCATCACCAACCCCCAAAAAAGCAAAAGTGGTTGCTTTGCTGGGAAAGTTATGGTCATCTCATTCTTTGATATTCATGGAATGGTTTATCAGCATGTTGTACCTGCACACACATCAGTAACTGGACAGTACTACAAGGATTGTCCTGAAAACATTGCAAGTCCATATCAGGCGCAAAAGACCACATTTCCGTGAAGCAGGCTGGATGCTGCACCACGATAATGCGCGGCCGCATATTGCCAATGTTGTTGCTGGATATGTTGCAAAAATCAACGTGAAGTACATCCCTCACTCTCCCTATACTCCGGATTCAGCCCCATGTGACTTTTTTTCTGTTCCGTAACTTGAGGAATCGCCTTCGTGGGAGACATTATCCATCATCAGAAGCAGTGGTGAAGGCTACGGAGATGATTTTGAAGGATCTCTCAAAAATGGTTTCCAGAATGTCTCTGAAGACTGGCAGAAACGCTGGGACAAGTGCATCGCATTCAGGGGAGACTATTTTGAGAAGGTCAATCAAAATTATGAGAATGAGTAAAGGTACGTTGTAAATATATATATAGGAAACAAAGATAGATACAAAAGTGAATCGAGAAGATATTGACACATTGCTTCACTCACACTGTTTATTCACAAGACATGTTTCAAGAGCTCTTGCTCCTATCATCAGCTGATACTCGACTAGTGCAAGTTGTAGTGGTTTCCTCTTTCTCCGTTTTGTCAATAGATGGCATGATGTACTTGTCAAAGATGTCCGGTGGTGGAGTTTCAAAATTTCAAAATTCATGACGATTTTTGTTGATGAAGATTTTTTCCCATACGGAAAGGACTATGGGGTGATTAACATATTTTATTAGAGATGTTTCCAAGTTGATGTCATGTCTAGTATTCAAAAAATGAAAAGCCACTGCTGATTTTTCTGTTTCACCATTTTTAATGTTTCTTAGATGTTCTTTAGTTCTGATGTTAATATTTTTTTTTGTTTTTCCTATATAAATTTTAGGGCAAGTTTCACATTTGATCTCATAGATTCCTGGTTTTTCTTTGGTAGTGATTGAATTTTTGGGAGGGCCTTTTAACAAATTTCTGATATTAAACCTATTTTGAGGTGCAAGAGTTATTGTGTTTTGAGAAGATTTTTTGGAATTTGTTATAGGCTGATGTGTGGAAGGTGAATTTTTTAAATAGAATACCTACACATTAGAAGAATACCTACACATAAAAAAGTAGCTATATCCAACGGTTTCAACCCAAATTTAAGAGACAAAACAGTTAACAGACTCAACAAAGCTAAGAAAATAAATGAAACCACCACCCTAGAACCTACAGGAGAAAAAGAGATAAAACTGTCGCTACGCTTCTTCCAAGTTTATACTTTGAAACAGAGATAGGTTTAAACTGTATATATTAGACGCAATATCTGAATTAAATGGGCATATCTTACCTCCGTATCATTTTGATATAAGTGCTTTCGAGCAGATATGGGCGCAAATCAAGGCTGTCTCTGAACATTTGAAGGGGATAGAAGGAATTACTGGAAAAAAAAAAAAAAACCAACAGATTAACTAATATGTTGTACAGTTTCATAATATATTTAGAAGAAGGTAAACGATTGGTGGAGACTGTGGGTGTTATCCAACACGCGATGACAATGTTACAGTTTTCGGAGACCCTACTAAGCCGTATTGGACGGTACACGATGGCTGTTCAATAAAGAATGATCACAAACTTTTTTTTTTTTTTTTGACAACGTACCTTTACTCATCCTCATAATTTTGATGGTCGTTCTCAAAATAGTCTCCCCTGAATGCGATGCACTTGTCCCAGCGTTTCTGCCAGTCTTCAAAGACATGCTGGAAACCATTTTTGCGAGATTCTTCAAAATCGCCTCCGCAGCCTTCACCACTGCTTCTGATGATGGATAATATCTTCCACGAAGGCGTTTCTTCAAGTTAGGAAATAGAAAAATGTCACATTGGGCTAAATCCGTTCTACAGGGAGGGTGAGGGATGCACTTCACGTTGATTTTTTTCAAGATATTCAGCAACAACATTTTCTATATGAGGCCGCGCATTATCGTGGTGCAGCATCCAGCCTGCTTCACGGAAATGTGGTCTTTTGCGCCTGATATGGACTTGTAATGTTTTCAGGACATCCCTGTAGTATTTCATTGTTTTAAAATTATTTCTGTAATTATATTTTAAGTTGATGAGCAATTTTTGTTATTTCTTTAGTGATGCGATATGGGTTATCAACAAAAGGGTAGGCCTTGCCGTGGCTCAGTCGTTAGACCGCTTGGCTCTCACCAAGGCGGCCCGGGTGCGATTCTAGGTGACCGCAAAGTGAGATTTGTGGTGGACAACACGCCGCTTGGGCGGGTTTTCTCCGGGATCTCCGGTTTCCCCCGCGATCTCATTCCACCGGGGCTCCATCTTCATCTCATGTATCATCAGTGTCATCGCCTGCGGTGCCGTATGTAGTAAAAGCGGGCGTTAAACACTACACACATTTTACAAAAGGGTAGGCAATAGTAAGCCTATGGATCAAAATAAACCATACGAACTGTTAAAGAAAGCTTAAGTTATGTGATCAATAATAATGGAAAACGTCTGCATATTGTCACGTAATTATCGGAAGGCCCGACCAACTAGCAGCCGGGTAGGCGACAGGAGGCATTTAGCGCACGCCTACACATTGGTCTTGTAGCGCTAACGAGGGGGGTGGTTGGAAAAACATCGCTAGGCATCTCTTTCCCCCTCCTTGACGTCTGGAACCTTCAGGATGATTCACTGAACCGCGAGACTTCCAGAAACAGCGATATTCCTATAAGAAGGAGCTGCAGTTTGCGAGTCAGTTTTAGAGCCGTGATTCACTTAACCCGGATTTATAACGCGTGCCTATGCATGCGCCACTTTCCAGCTATCTGGAAGGAGGCGCGCGTGGTGTGCGTTTTAAAGCCGGGGAAAAATCCGGTTTTTCCTTCCAGTTACCGCTCAATCAGCCTTCTCCCAGTTTTATCGAAGGTATTCGAAAAACTGCTCCTCTCCCGGCTCCTTCCTCATCTGGAGGAAATGGGCCTAATCCCGGAACACCAGTTTGGCTTCCGTTCTGGCCACTCCACGACACAGCAACTACTGCGGGTTGCCGAGAAGGCCTCCCTGGGGTTCCAGGAAAGGTCTAAAACGGTAGCAGTGCTGCTTGACGTGGAGAAGGCATTCGCCACTACCTGGCATGGAGGACTTATTTACAAACTCCTGGAGCATGAAATTCCCCGTCCATACATTTCCTTGGTGGCCGGTTTCCTCGGAAACCGAAGCTTCCGAGTAAAGATGCAGGGGAAGCTGTCTACCGAGCGACTCATTGGCGCTGGAGTACCGGAAGGCAGCGTGCTGTCGCCGGCACTCTTCGCAGCTTACATGGCCGACATACCCACACACCACAACACCCAAACCTGTCGGTATGCGGACGATCTCATGATCTTCGCAGTCAATAGGAATACACGGTACAGCTTCCGGCAAATACAATCCCAGCTCCGGGCCATTGGCGAATGGAGCGCAAAATGGCGAATGGCAATTAACCCGGAGAAGAGCTCTGCTATTCTCCTGGCGAAAACCATAGCCAACCGGTTGCAGCAGAACTTCGTTTTACGGCGCCGTCGAATCCCTTGGGTGCAAACGGCGAAGTATCTCGGGGTGACGCTGGACCGTAAGTTAACTTACGTTCCGCACTTCAAGGGCAAGGTCCACGTCGCACTCCGGAGCCTATACCCTATTTTCAGATCAACCATGCCGATCCGTCTCAAACTCCAACTGTATCGGGCGATCATTCCGCCTATGATTCTGTACGGCTGTGAGATCTGGGGAACAGTGGCTAATACCACTTTCGTCAGGCTCCAGACGCTGCAGAACAAGGCACTCCGCATCATCTACGATACAGGCTGGAGATTCCCGGCTCATATCCTACATGAGCACTCCCAGATCCCGTACATTGTCGATGTCATTCGTGAGAGGGCACGATCAATGTACGAGAAAATCCAAATGCACCCCAACCCTTTAGTGAACTCCCTGTGAAGGTATGACCCGAGAGATCAAAGACGTTTGCCGTCCTTCAGACTGCCGAGAGACGTCCTGGTACCCCTTGGGTAACCCAAGGAAAACCCCAGATGTCTCTGGGACCAACTTCTATGCCGAAGGACCAAGCGCTACACAACCCGTACCCAAAACGCAGCAAAAAAAAAACTAAATCGTGTCTCCCAAAAGGGGAGAACGATTAAGTGCAGCTGCCCACAAGAGGGGCAACCCATCTCAAACATATCAAAAATTTGAAACATTCAATAATTTCAAACACCCCAGCAGAACATGGATCTACTAGCTCATTTCGCAGGTTAAGCCGCAAAGCGGCTAGGTACTGCGGCATAAGACACCCGGAAGGGGATAGCCCCGCCCGACTAGGACTACCTCTGGACCTCTGGAGTCAGTTGAGTTCTTGGCGAGCATCCGAAGGAGCGCCGTGCTAGTGAACGGACTGGAACACTGTGTAGGTGCATCGGAGGAGTTGTACGTAATTGCGAGTGCAGAGTGGACCTGTGACAGACGAACTGGTGAATTGTAATTGTGTGCGCTACGTAATTATATGTAATCGGCAAGTGTTCCAACTGTAATTCGGTGGAAATAAAGAACATTTTGAGTTTGTGCAGTTGGACTTTTAATTTCACGAACCCACAAAGTCACAATATGCTGTGTCTGTCAGGAGCACAAATTCAAAACAAGCATTCCTTTAAATTGCAAATTTAAGTGCAAAAATTCTACGCGAATATTGCAATTAAACGAAAATGCCTCGTACGTGTTGTACATGTAGGAAAACAGACAAAAAGAAGTTAAAAAAATGTAGACGGGAATTCGTCAAGCAGGATGAGCGTGTTTTTTCGGGGTCTCAAAGAAAATGGATAAAGGGAAGCTGAGTGAGGAATGAAATAGATACGGCTGAAAGGGAAAATTGCGAGTGAAGGTGAAAAAAAAAAAGTAGAAAGACGTAGAAATGTTAAATATAGTTGGAGAAATTATCTCGAATTTCACATCTTTGTGCCTTGGCGTCGTTTTACTTGATTCTGACACCCGAGAATTTAACCTCCGTTTCGTGGAACCGTCCGCCTTGTGATCTTTCTGAAAGGATCTCATTTGGCATATCGCACCGCCAGTTTAATTCACATCTCTAAGGTTCCTTTGCAAGGGAAGCAGCCGCAATAGCACGCTTTCTTATGCTTATATTGTTATTAGCTTGATGGTGTCTACTGCCTCAATGCAGGAGAAATTGGACTTGAAAAGTTTCTGCAGAGAACCACGATGACGCCTTGCACCATTACTACCTACGGCATACCTTCTTTTTTAAAATGACAATAATAAGACGAGGCATGCAAGCGTTTTGCCAAGTGGAAATATAAATATTTATCATACCTCTATCTCTTTCGTTTTTTTAAAGCATTCTATTTCTTGCTGCGCAAGCCTTAGGTTTAGGACAGGTCTTAAATAATAAGTATTTGAAAACCACATCAAGAATCAAGTTTCGCTCATTTTCTTCTCGGGCAGTCAGCCAGGCAAAAAGATAATTAATTAGATATCATCGTTTCGGGAGTGTGCATCTCTCCCATTATCAGGATATTTATAAAATGTTATAAACACAAATGAAATACTGGATATAACACAAATATAAACAAAGACAAAACACTATCAAAATTCCTATTACTGAACAAAAGACTGTTTTCAGTAAATTAAATGCCAGGTCAGGAGATGGCGTGAGTATAGAAAATTGTGTAAAAGAAACATAACTATTTAAATTGATTATCAAGCTGTATTGATCTTTGTTTCTTATTTCGATTGATTTCCATTTTTAAGGCCAGTTTCCAAGAGGAGCTGAACTGAAGTTTCGGGAGTGTACCGCATTCCCTGTGAATGTGGGACAACGTATATAGGACAAACCGGAAGGACCATCGCTACTAGAATAATCGAACATGAACGGAGTATTCGTTTAATACAACCTGAGAAGTCTGGACTGACAGAGCATAGAACCAACTTTCAGGAGTGTACCGCATTCCCTGTGAATGTGGGACATCGTATATAGGACAAACCGGAAGGACCATCGCTACCAGAATAAACGAACATGAACGGAGCATTCGTTTAATACAACCTGAGAAGTCTGCACTGACAGAGCATAGAGTAAACTTTCAGGAGTGTACCGCATTCCCTGTGAGTGTGGGACATCGTATATAGGAGAAACCGGAAGGACCATCGCTACTAGAATAATCGAACATGAACGGAGCATTCGTTTAATACAACCTGAGAAGTCTGGACTGACAGAGCATAGAGCCAACTTTCGGGAGTGTACCGCATTCCCTGTGAATGTAGGACACCGTATATAGGACAAACTGGAAGGACCATCGCTACTAGAATAAACGAACATGAACGGAGCATTCGTTTAATACAACCTGAGAAGTCTGGACTGTCAGAGCATAGAGCCAACATTCGGGAGTGTACCGCATTCCCTGTGAATGTGGGACATCGTATATAGGAGAAACCGGAAGGACCATCGCTACCAGAATAAACGAACATGTACGGAGCATTCGTTTAATGCAACCTGAGAAGTCTGGACTGACAGAGCATAGAGCCAACTTTCGGGAGTCTACCGCATTCCCTGTGAATGTGAGACACCGTATATAGGACAAACCGGAAGGACCATCGCTACTAGAATAAACGAACATGAACGGAGCGTTCGTTTAATACAACCTGAGAAGTCTGGACTGGCAGAGCATAGA
This sequence comes from Mantis religiosa, assembly GCA_030765055.1. Classification (NCBI taxonomy): domain Eukaryota; kingdom Metazoa; phylum Arthropoda; class Insecta; order Mantodea; family Mantidae; genus Mantis; species Mantis religiosa. The sequence goes on along the minus strand of CM060953.1, from coordinate 11,675,961 downwards.
GCCAACTTTCGGGAGTGTATCGCATTCCGTGTGAATGTGGGACACCGTATATAGGACAAACCGGAAGGACCATCGCTACCAGAATAAACGAACATGAACGGAGCGTTCGTTTAATACAACCTGAGAAGTCTGGACTGTCAGAGCATAGAGCCAACTTTCGGGAGTGTATCGCATTCCGTGTGAATGTGGGACATCGTATATAGGAGAAACCGGAAGGACCATCGCTACCAGAATAAACGAACATGTACGGAGCATTCGTTTAATGCAACCTGAGAAGTCTGGACTGACAGAGCATAGAGCCAACTTTCGGGAGTCTACCGCATTCCCTGTGAATGTGAGACATCGTATATAGGACAAACCGGAAGGACCATCGCTACTAGAATAAACGAACATGAACGGAGCGTTCGTTTAATACAACCTGAGAAGTCTGGACTGGCAGAGCATAGAGCCAACTTTCGGGAGTGTATCGCATTCCGTGTGAATGTGGGACACCGTATATAGGACAAACCGGAAGGACCATCGCTACCAGAATAAACGAACATGAACGGAGCGTTCGTTTAATACAACCTGAGAAGTCTGGACTGTCAGAGCATAGAGCCAACTTTCGGGAGTGTATCGCATTCCGTGTGAATGTGGGACACCGTATATAGGACAAACCGGAAGGACCATCGCTACCAGAATAAACGAACATGAACGGAGCATTCGTTTAATACAACCTGAGAAGTCTGGACTGACAGAGCATAGAGCCAACTTTCGGGAGTGTACCGCGTTCCCTATGAATGTGTGACACCGTATATAGGAGAAACCGGAAGGACCATCGCTACTAGAATAATCGAACATGAACGGAGCATTCGTTTAATACAACCTGAGAAGTCTGGACTGACAGAGCACAGAGCCAACTTTCAGGAGTGTACCGCATTCCCTGTGAATGTGGGACATCGTATATAGGAGAAACCGGAAGGACCATCGCTACTAGAATAAACGAACATGAACGGAGCATTCGTTTAATGCAACCTGAGAAGTCTGGACTGTCAGAGCATAGAGCCAACTTTCGGGAGTGTACCGCATTCCCTGTGAATATGGGACATCGTATATAGGAGAAACCGGAAGGACCATCGCTACCAGAATAAACGAACATGTACGGAGCATTCGTTTAATGCAACCTGAGAAGTCTGGACTGTCAGAGCATAGAGCCAACTTTCGGGAGTGTATCACATTCCCTGTGAATGTGAGAAATCGTATATAGGAGAAACCGGAAGGACCATGACTACCAGAATAAACGAACATGAACGGAGCATTCGTTTAATACAACCTGAGAAGTCTGGACTGCCAGAGCATAGAGCCAACTTTCGGGAGTGTAGCGCATTCCCTGTGAATGTGGGACACCGTATATAGGACAAACCGGAAGGACCATCGCTACTAGAATAAACGAACATGAACGGAGCATTCGTTTAATACAACCTGAGAAGTCTGGACTGACAGAGCATAGAGCCAACTTTCGGGAGTGTACCGCATTCCCTGTGAATGTAGGACACCGTATATAGGACAAACTGGAAGGACCATCGCTACTAGAATAAACGAACATGAACGGAGCATTCGTTTAATACAACCTGAGAAGTCTGGACTGTCAGAGCATAGAGCCAACATTCGGGAGTGTACCTCATTCCCTGTGAATGTGGGACATCGTATATAGGAGAAACCGGAAGGACCATCGCTACCAGAATAAACGAACATGTACGGAGTATTCGTTTAATGCAACCTGAGAAGTCTGGACTGACAGAGCATAGAGCCAACTTTCGGGAGTCTACCGCATTCCCTGTGAATGTGAGACACCGTATATAGGACAAACCGGAAGGACCATCCCTACTAGAATAAACGAACATGTACGGAGCATTCGTTTAATACAACCTGAGAAGTCTGGACTGTCAGAGCATAGAGCCAACTTTCGGGAGTGTACCGCATTCCCTGTGAATATGAGACATCGTATATAGGACAAACCGGAAGGACCATCGCTACTAGAATAAACGAACATGAACGGAGCATTCGTTTAATGCAACCTGAGAAGTCTGGACTGTCAGAGCATAGAGCCAACTTTCGGGAGTGTACCGCATTCCCTGTGAATGTAAGACATCGTATATAGGACAAACCGGAAGGACCATCGCTACCAGAATAAACGAACACGTACGGAGCATTCGTTTAATGCAACCTGAGAAGTCTGGACTGTCAGAGCATAGAGCCAACTTTCGGGAGTATACCGCATTCCCTGTGAATATGGGACATCGTATATGGGAGAAACCGGAAGGACCATCGCTACCAGAATAAACGAACATGTACGGAGCATTCGTTTAATGCAACCTGAGAAGTCTGGACTAACAGAGCACAGAGCCAACTTTCGGGAGTATACCGCATTCCCTGTGAATCTGTGACACCGTATATAGGCCAAACCGGAAGGACCATCGCTACTAGAATAATCGAACATGAACGGAACATTCGTTTAATGCAACCTGAGAAGTCTGGACTGACAGAGCATAGAGCCAACTTTCGGGAGTGTACCGCATTCCCTGTGAATGTGAGACATCGTATATAGGACAAACCGGAAGGATCAGCGCTACCAGAATAAACGAGCATGAACGGAGCATTCGTTTAATACAACCTGAGAAGTCTGGACTGTCAGAGCATAGAGCCAACTTTCGGGAGTGTATCGCATTCCCTGTGAATGTGGGACATCGTATATAGGAGAAACCGGAAGGACCATCACTACCAGAATAAACGAACATGAACGGAGCATTCGTTTAATACAACCTGAGAAGTCTGGACTGCCAGAGCATAGAGCCAACTTTCGGGAGTGTAGCGCATTCCCTGTGAATGTGGGACACCGTATATAGGACAAACCGGAAGGACCATCGCTACTAGAATAAACCAACATGAACGGAGCATTCGTTTAATACAACCTGAGAAGTCTGGACTGACAGAGCATAGAGCCAACTTTCGGGAGTGTACCGCATTCCCTGTGAATGTAGGACACCGTATATAGGACAAACTGGAAGGACCATCGCTACTAGAATAAACGAACATGAACGGAGCATTCGTTTAATACAACCTGAGAAGTCTGGACTGTCAGAGCATAGAGCCAACATTCGGGAGTCTACCGCATTCCCTGTGAATGTGAGACACCGTATATAGGACAAACCGGAAGGACCATCGCTACTAGAATAAACGAACATGTACGGAGCATTCGTTTAATACAACCTGAGAAGTCTGGACTGTCAGAGCATAGAGCCAACTTTCGGGAGTGTACCGCATTCCCTGTGAATATGAGACATCGTATATAGGACAAACCGGAAGGACCATCGCTACTAGAATAAACGAACATGAACGGAGCATTCGTTTAATGCAACCTGAGAAGTCTGGACTGTCAGAGCATAGAGCCAACTTTCGGGAGTGTACCGCATTCCCTGTGAATGTAAGACATCGTATATAGGACAAACCGGAAGGACCATCGCTACCAGAATAAACGAACACGTACGGAGCATTCGTTTAATGCAACCTGAGAGGTCTGGACTGTCAGAGCATAGAGCCAACTTTCGGGAGTATACCGCATTCCCTGTGAATATGGGACATCGTATATAGGAGAAACCGGAAGGACCATCGCTACCAGAATAAACGAACATGTACGGAGCATTCGTTTAATGCAACCTGAGAAGTCTGGACTGACAGAGCACAGAGCCAACTTTCGGGAGTATACCGCATTCCCTGTGAATCTGTGACACCGTATATAGGCCAAACCGGAAGGACCATCGCTACTAGAATATTCGAACATGAACGGAACATTCGTTTAATGCAACCTGAGAAGTCTGGACTGACAGAGCATAGAGCCAACTTTCGGGAGTGTACCGCATTCCCTGTGAATGTGAGAAATCGTATATAGGACAAACCGGAAGGATCAGCGCTACCAGAATAAACGAGCATGAACGGAGCATTCGTTTAATACAACCTGAGAAGTCTGGACTGTCAGAGCACAGAGCCAACTTTCGGGAGTGTATCGCATTCCCTGTGAATGTGGGACATCGTATATAGGAGAAACCGGAAGGACCATCGCTACCAGAATAAACGAACATGAACGGAGCATTCGTTTAATACAACCTGAGAAGTCTGGACTGCCAGAGCATAGAGCCAACTTTCGGGAGTGTAGCGCATTCCCTGTGAATGTGGGACACCGTATATAGGACAAACCGGAAGGACCATCGCTAATAGAATAAACGAACATGAACGGAGCATTCGTTTAATACAACCTGAGAAGTCTGGACTGACAGAGCATAGAACCAACTTTCAGGAGTGTACCGCATTCCCTGTGAATGTGGGACATCGTATATAGGACAAACCGGAAGGACCATCGCTACCAGAATAAACGAACATGAACGGAGCATTCGTTTAATACAACCTGAGAAGTCTGGACTGACAGAGCATAGAGTAAACTTTCAGGAGTGTACCGCATTCCCTGTGAGTGTGGGACATCGTATATAGGAGAAACCGGAAGGACCATCGCTACTAGAATAATCGAACATGAACGGAGCATTCGTTTAATACAACCTGAGAAGTCTGGACTGACAGAGCATAGAGCCAACTTTCAGGAGTGTACCGCATTCCCTGTGAGTGTGGGACATCGTATATAGGAGAAACCGGAAGGGCCATCGCTACTAGAATAATCGAACATGAACGGAGCATTCGTTTAATACAACCTGAGAAGTCTGGACTGACAGAGCATAGAGCCAACTTTCGGGAGTGTACCGCATTCCCTGTGAATGTGAGACATTGTATATAGGACAAACCGGAAGGACCATCGCTACCAGAATAAACGAACCTGAACGGAACATTCGTTTAATACAACCTGAGAAGTCTGGACTGACAGAGCATAGAGCCAACTTTCGGGAGTGTACCGCATTCCCTGTGAATGTGTGACACCGTATATAGGACAAACCGGAAGGACCATCGCTACTAGAATAAACGAACATGAACGGAGCATTCGTTTAATGCAACCTGAGAAGTCTGGACTGTCAGAGCATAGAGCCAACTTTCGGGAGTGTACCGCATTCCCTGTGAATGTGAGACACCGTATATAGGACAAACCGGAAGGACCATCGCTACTAGAATAAACGAACATGAACGGAGCATTCGTTTAATGCAATCTGAAACTTTGGTGAGTAACTATCAACAGATGAAGCACGAAATTCACTAGCTTTTATTTACGAATGCTGCCATCTTCATGTTGAGGTGGGTAACTTTTCAGATCACCGTCGTATTTTGTGTTGCATGTCTAAAGGTTACTAAAGTTAAATACCAGGTTTAGTTACGTAGAATCTAACTGAAAAAATGAATAGCATAGTTGGGATTTGAACCACAGATCTGCCTGTCCAAACCTTGCCGTAGACACATTTCTCTGAAACAGGTAGCGTCTACCAAGTTTTGTATTTAATCATATTTACGCTTTTGATAGGTTACACACACGCCAGTTTTTGGAATAGAATCAATATTTCTATAGACATTTACTGAAGCAGAATTCTTATTCGTAGTTTCCACAAAACTCATGTGAATGAATGTATAATTTCATTGTAGTGATCTGGATTGAATTTTGCTCGACGGGCTTTCCTAGTCAATCATTACTCGTTGCAGCGACAGTGTATCGATGAATCATTTCTTCTTTAATAAAATGATTCCATTAATTACATAAAACTCCTTACTTCTGCACGTCTATCAAAAACTTTTCATCTTTTCACATCAAGCAAGATTATCGATTTTCTTTTTTCCCAGCAACCATTCATTATTTTTATATTGTCATTTCATGGCCCACAATATTCAGATCAGAAAATAAAACTCCCGTTACAGAACATAATATTTCTATAGAAAAGTACTAAAAAGCAATAAATAATAGAGAAAATGATATGATTGTTACACATTTAAATCTCTCGAGGCATTAAACGAATTTGAATTAATTTCCTAGTAGGATAAATTCGTTCTCTTTTTTTCTTCAGAAAATCCTATTACTATTTCATGTAGATTAAGCAGAATATGTGCTTAAAAATCTATCAGTCCTTTGTGTCTTGTGATTAGGGCATACCAAGCCTAACAAATAATAATGGGGCGGTTTGTTAGCGCACAGCTGCTTGATATTCAGCTTGAAAACAATGAAAATTGGTTCCGCTTAATCTCTTTTTCTATTCTTGCCTCATGCGCACTATCATAATAAGCTTTGAATTATGCAAGCACTGATCCAATTCCAATCGCGGCGTGGTAAACGACGAGATGGACGTCGGCTATTAGCACAGCGGGTGAAACTACCTGAATGCAAAGCAGAATCTTGCGTGAGTGAGGTACTCCAGTAAATGTAGCGCTAGGCCAACCTGCGCTCTGACCCGATGTGTTTACGTAGTTGACCCGCGAAAATAGGTTTATATAACCCTGTCTTTTAAATGTATTTACTACGGGAGACGAAATTTCGGCACACTGGCGGTGATGATATATGTCCGAGGGCTGTTCAATAAAAAATGATCATGATTTTTTCTCACTAAAATTCAAACTTATTATATTCTGTTAGTTTAATGTGAAACAAACACGCCGTAGTAGTTTCATTGTTGGTACACCTGGTTTCCGCCTGTGAGAACCAGATAAGTTCAGACATGTTCAGTATCGCCTACAGCTGTATTGGAGGTAACACGCGAGCAACAATATATGACTTTGAAATTCTGGTTTCATCTCCACAAGTCTTCAGTTGAGGCCTATACAGTGTTACAGGAGACCTATGGAGAGTCTGTTCTTCCCTACATCACAGCTCGAATGTGGTTTAAAATGTTTAAAGAGGGGAGACAATCAATTTCAAAGGAAGTTGGACCCGGTGCTCCAGTTACTGCTCTTACGGAAGAAAGCATCAACACTGCTGCTGCCATTGTGAGAGAGGATCGACGAATTACCTTAAAATCACTTTCTGAAATACTGAATATTTCATTGGGTGCCACCCACACGTTGGTGACAGAAACATTACACATGAGACGTGTTTGTGCGCGATGGGTTCCAAGACTGTTGATTCCCAAACAAAAGGACATTCGCATGTAGTTAAAGTTGATGTTAGAGGAAGATCTGGAGTTGCTTTCAAACGTAATCACTGCTGATGAAACTTGGCTACATCATTTTGATCCTGAGAGCAAATAGCAAACCTCAATGTGGAAATCTCCTTCATCACCAACCCCCCAAAACAGCAAATGTGGTTGCTTCTGCTGGGAAAGTTATGGTCATCTTATTCTGTAATATTCATGGAATGGTTTATCAGCAAGTTGTACCTGCATACACATCAGTAACTGGACAATACTACAGGGATGTCTTGAAAACATAACAAGTCCATATCAGGAGTAAAAGACCACATTTTCGTGTAGCAGGCTGTATGCCGCACCACGATAATGCGCGGCCGTATATTGCCAATGTTGTTGTTGAATATCTTGTAAAAATCAACGTGAAGTGCATTCCTCACCCTCCCTACAGTCCGGATTTAGCTTCATGTGACTTTTTTCTATTCCCTGACTTGAAGAAACGTCTTCGTGGGAGACATTATCCATCATCAGAAGCAGTGGTGAAGGCTGCGGAGACGATTTTGAAGGATCTTTCAAAAATGGTTTCCAGCATGTCTTTGAAGACTGACAGAAACGCAGAAACAAGTGAATTGCATTCAGGGGAGACTATTTTGAGAAGAACCATCAAAATAGGAGGATGAGTAAAGGTACTTTCAAAATAAATTAGATCATTCTTCATTGAACAACCCTCGTATTTAAGGTTAGCCAAACCTCTCTATGTAATTTTCCTGTCTAGTAATAATAGTACGTCTCTAGTCTCATATTTTGACCTGAGATGTGCAGAAGCACTTGGTTTCCATCCAAGCGGTTTGTTTCCCCAATATTCCATCAAGGACAGAAGGTGCCAGCGGTGAAGAAAGATGGAAAATTGAACAAGGAAAACTTAGAATGGTTTTTGTTTTAGTTCGACGACGATAGAATGCGTTGCCAGTCGAGAGGATTTCGTTATCTTGCCCTCTCTTCCGCAAGCGACCTTCGCTCGAACCCTTAAATTTCCTTTGCCTCTCGTTTTCCTTCGCCCTGTTTTTTCCCTCTTCCGTTTTTGTTTTACAATCATCAGACAGTGTAATGAAATGTGTCACGTTGCTTTGGAAGCGAACTAGATGGATGAGAGAAGGCGTGTTGCCAAGTCAACACTCGCGCCTCACATCTCACAAACGTTTATAACAATAAAAGGAACGCAATTGTTTCCGAATACAGCTGGAATGTAGATATTTGGCTTTTCTCCTTCTAATCTTAAACTGAGTACTGTCACTTGAAAACACAATTCGAAAACTTACATATCTTTTTATAGTCATTCTTGCTGAAACTTTTCTTGCAAATACTAATCTTTCTTCCACTTTATATTACTGTTTTCTTTCATGTGAAAAGAGGATTTAGGTTCTGGGAATATGGAGATGTTGTGCCATTGGTACGTGCGGAAAGAAGGATTATAATATGCCCGAATCATAAGTGTGTTGCGAATCAATGCAGATCAGGTGCAGGGTTGCTAACACTTCCAGATAGGCATAATGCCACCCCCGTAACAGAAGAGATCATAATGATTGACAGTGTGGGAACCAAAGAAAAATCCTACCAGTCACCACTACAATCCCAACAATCTGGGACAGTCGTCTAATGCTGGATGGGACGAACAAGTAAATTCCACATCTAGGAATGCGTGGAAGGCATTACATTTCGTAATGAGAATATTGAAAAAGTGGAGCGCTAGATCCAGGGAAATTGCCTACAAGGCCTTAGTGCGGCCGGTTAATGGAGTAGCATGCTGGGACCCGTATAGAGCTAACCAAATCGATCCATTAGAAAAAATACAGAAGAGGGCAATAAAATTCATAAAAAGAGGGCAAGTATTTTGGGCCTATAAAAGGAGATGAGACTAAATGGGAGGAATTAAGAATTAGGCGTAAAAAACATAGGTTGGTAGCATTATTCAAAGCTAATGCTGGTGTAAAGGCATGGGTGGACGTTAGTGTGAGGTTAGATAATCCGGATTATTATGGACGAAACGATCATAGGTATAAAATTAAGGGTAGAAGATACAGAACCGACGTAGGAATATTTTCTTTTGTTAATAGAACCATTGAAGAATGGAATGAATTGCCTGTAGCTGTCTTTCAGGGCTGTCCCCTGTCGATGAAGAAATTTAGAAAAAATCTAGATGGTTTATAGTTTAACTTTTAAATTATAATGGTATATAATATGTAAATAGAGTAGTAATTAGATATGTTTTAAGTGACTAAAGTAAAATAATATGTTTGTATTGTTTATTGTGTTATTGTTATAAATCTAGTATTTGTAATTTGATCTGTATTCTTAACTCTGCCACCGGGTAGTACCCAATTGCAGTGAATACATACATACACACATACGTACGTACATACATACATACATACATACATACATACATACATACATACATACATACATACATACATACATACATACATACATACATACATACATACATACATACATACATACATACATACATACATACATACATACATACATACATACATACATACATACATACATACATACATACATACATACATACATACATACATACATACATACATACATACATACATACATACATACATACATACATACATACATACATACATACATACATACATACATACATACATACATACATACATACATACATACATACAATTCAACTTGCATTAAAATCTGCCTCTCAAAAGCTTACCATTGATTTATCTTTGGTATAGTCCCGCTGCTTGAACGATTTCCATGGATTTATCTTTGGTAATAGATACCTCTCAGATAACACGCTGATTGCTCCACGTGGACATAACATCTCTCATTTGTGATTCATAAAGTGATGCGTTCATTGTGAGTTAATCAAATTCATTAGAGACATTAAGAAAGCCAAGACTTTTGAAAAAAATTCATAAAAGGTATTTAGGGCACCGCATCCATAGAAGATTGCAGGAAATGCATATCCACTTTTAGATTTCTCTGTAAGTTACTTTTTTTATAATTTTTTTAATTGATCGATTGGCAGTACAGTGCTTTGCAGATCAGAGTGAAAAGAAGGTAATATAACAATACACTAAAGAACAATAACACTCAGGGGTAGGCTAACAAGCCGCCCCCTAACTACATTAAGTTAGAACTGCAATAATACTCTCTGAGAAATTATGTCAATATTGAAGATGTAAGACAGACATCAAGCACTAGAATCACTCGAATCAGATGTATCACTTAGAAGCAGGTCCTGTGGTCATCTCCTCTTTAAGCGTGAGGGCTGCCGCGTGCGGACGCCGATGTTATAATGCACAGCTCATGGAACTTCTTGCAGCGTGGAAAAGAAACGACGAGCGATCCTGCGAATGTAGTCGTGAAGAGGTAACAGTCCTAGTTCGTGATGGAGCTGCTGATTACGGATGAACCATGGAGCGTTGGTAGCGATGCGCATGAAGCGATTCTGTATGACCTGAAGACGACGCAGATGTCATGTGTGTGCGGCCCCCCACATTTGGTAGGCATAGGTTATAAACGGACGAACGAGTGACTTGTAGAGTAACAATGAAGACTGTAGGCCGAGGCTGGAACTGCGATGCAACAGAGGTGAGAGTTTTGAAAGTCGCCCGGAGGCCAGTGATATAAGACGATCGATATGAGCACGCCAGGTCAGTCGAGAGTCCAAAAGCACTCCAAGGTATTTAACGGGAGTTGTAGTGGGGAGCCAAGGGACATTGTTCCTGTAGAGACACAACGGAGTAAGCGGAGTATATCGGCAAAGAGTGAAGATTTTAGCTTCGGTTTTGTGAGAGTTCAATGAGATCCGCCAAGTGCTGAACCAATGAGTTAGGCGATCTAAAGAGAGTTGTACTACTTGTTGTGCATGCTGGAGATTAACTTGAGAATAATATAATACTGTGTCATCAGCGTAAAGAGCTAAAGAAGTCGGAGCTAAGTCAGGAATATCATAAATGTATATATTAAACAGAGTCGGGGCCAAGATAAAACCCTGTGGGCACCTGTGGTAATATTACGTGGGGATGAAAGCTTTCCACCAATGCGTACTGAAAAGCTGCGGTCGTAGAGGAAACTGTGGATTAGATGTCATAAGTAATTAGGAAGACCGATGCGGTAGAGCTTAAGGAGTAAACCATCATGCCAAACCCTGTCGAATGCCTGTGCCATATCAAGGAAGACAGCCGTGGTATACTGATGGGCCTCGAAGTCGTGAACAATTGACTGAGTTAATCGTAAAAGCTGATGGGTAGTGGAATGTTTGTGACGAAATCCAAATGGATAAGGCGGAAGAACATGGTTATGATTAAGGTAAGACAGAAGACGGCGCTGAATTACTTTTTCAAACAGCTTGGACAGGGTCGGCAAACAGACTTATAGGACGATAGCTTTTGGGGAGGTGTTTGGGTTTATTGGGCTTATGGAAGACTGCTATATGGGCAAACTTCCAGGTGCGAGGAAAATAGCCGAGGCGTAGACAGACATTGAGGATGGATGACAAGTATGCAACTGCTTTTTTTTTTTTTTTTTTTTTTTTTTTTTTTTTTTTTTTTGTGAGCTTCTTGATAAAAATGTTAGGAACCAAGTCGTGCCCGGGAGATATCTTAAGGGGAAGTTGTAAGTTACTCTGCTTGTATGCTTTTTCTTTTCTTTTCATACTGAGGAAAGAAGCAATGTCCGTGGAACTCAGGTATCCAATTTTTAGGTTGAATATAACTAAATATTAAATGTAAAACTATAATATTCTTCGCCCACCCCTGTAGCATAGGTAAACACTGTGTCTGCCTCGTTCAAGAGGTCACAAGTTCGAATCTGGATCAGGGGAGCTATGTGTATAAGGTTTATCCAGAGTTTCACCTTATCGTGAAAGATCAGTGAACGGTAGCTCTAACCTATATGGACCCTGTACTCATTTGAACATTATTTCATTCATTTTCCGACATGGTTAGAGTGATAGGACATAAATGTTGTTTTTTCTACCTCTCCTGCTGACCTGAAGGTGCAAGAACAACAGCAGTAGTGAGGTTTTTCACTCTATTGTAGCCAACAGCGGAACAAAACACTGTCAAACTATCGCCATATCCCAACTCAATAAAAAGAGAGTGTAAAATTACTGTACCGCATTAACATGCATTAAAATTTAATCATTATCCTGCAGTAATTGGTACAGGTAACAATATACATAATCGTATGCATATTAGATGGAATCCTGTCCAGTTTTACGTATCACATAACGCTATTATAATAACATGAAACGCGAATCATTTTGCTAAGCTATTAAGCTATTACTATCCGATATTTCAATTAATATCGAGCCATTGTAACTTTCCTCGGTGCTGATACTGGAATAAAGTCTACTGCTTGTTTCAAAATGGAAGTTTTAATAATAGCGATAGTCACCGAATGAACTCAGTCATTATTTGACGTTAGAAAGCTTCTAAGATTCTCTGTGTAATTGTATCGTTCATTAAAAGCTTCCCTATAAATAAAAAAATACAAAATTGTTGATCTCTAATGATTTTGACTAAATTATTTTTTAGGAATAGATTTGTGAATACTTAAAATTGCGTCCACCAAATAGTTTAAAGTCTACTCTGTAACTAGGAGCGCAGCTGGAGGGATAACGGTGCAAATGGTAGATCTAGAAATTAATTGTTCTCTCACACTAGCCGTGTGTAGGACGCACTATCAAAGGGTAGAACCAGACTGAAAAATTCAATGCCATAGTCGGTATTTGAACCACGGATCTCGTGGTCTCCGTCCAGCCCCTGTAACCCTTGAGCTACTGTGGCCAACGTGCCCACATGACATTAAATTCTCCAACTGACTCGTGTTTTTCCCGGTAAACCACTAGGAGTTCTCATAAACACATGAGACAACTACCTTAATGGCGACTTACTATGCTGTAAGTACTTTAAGGCCCGGGCTTTATGGTAAACCACTAGGAGTTCTCATAAACACATGAGACAACTACCTTAATGACGACTTACTATGCTGTAAGTACTTTAAGGCCCGGGCTTTATGGTAAACCACTAGGAGTTCTCATAAACACATGAGACAACTACCTTAATGACGACTTACTATGCTGTAAGCACTTTAAGGCCCGGGCTTTATAGTAAACCACTAGGAGTTCTCATAAACACAGGAGACAACTACCTTAATGACGACTTGCTATGCTGTAAGTACTTTAAGGCCCGGGCTTTATAGTTAACCACTAGGAGTTCTCATAAACACATGAGACAACTACCTTAATGACGACTTGCTATGCTGTAAGTACTTTAAGGCCCGGGGTTTATAGCAAACCACTAGGAGTTCTCATAAACACATGAGACAACTACCTTAATGACGACTTGCTATGCTGTAAGTACTTTAAGGCCCGGGCTTTATACTAAACCACTAGGAGTTCTCATAAACACATGAGACAACTACCTTAATGACGACTTGCTATGCTGTAAGTACTTTAAGGCCCGGGGTTTATAGTAAACCACTAGGAGTTCTCATAAACACATGAGACAACTACCTTAATGACGACTTACTATGCTGTAAGTACTTTAAGGCCCGGGCTTTATAGTAAACCACTAGGAGTTCTCATAAACACATGAGACAACTACCTTAATGACGACTTGCTATGCTGTAAGTACTTTAAGGCCCGGGCTTTATAGTAAACCACTAGGAGTTCTCATAAACATATGAGACAACTACCTTAATGACGACTTACTATGCTGTAAGTACTTTAAGGCCCGGGGTTTATAGTAAACCACTAGGAGTTCTCATAAACACATGAGACAACTACCTTAATGACGACTTACTATGCTGTAAGTACTTTAAGGCCCGGGCTTTATAGTAAACCACTAGGAGTTCTCATAAACACATGAGACAACTACGTTAATGACGACTTGCTATGCTGTAAGTACTTTAAGGCCCGGGCTTTATAGTAAACCACTAGGAGTTCTCATAAACACATGAGACAACTACCTTAATGACGACTTACTATGCTGTAAGTACTTTAAGGCCCGGGCTTTATAGTAAACCACTAGGAGTTCTCATAAACACATGAGACAACTGCCTTAATGACGACTTACTATGCTGTAAGTACTTTAAGGCCCGGGCTTTATAGTAAACCACTGGGAGTTCTCATAAACACATGAGACAACTACCTTAATGACGACTTGCTATGCTGTAAGTACTTTAAGGCCCGGGGTTTATAGTAAGCCACTAGGAGTTCTCATAAACACATGAGACAACTACCTTAATGACGACTTACTATGCTGTAAGTATTTTAAGGCCCGGGCTTTATAGTAAACCACTGGGAGTTCTCATAAACACATGAGACAACTACCTTAATGACGACTTGCTATGCTGTAAGTACTTTAAGGCCCGGGGTTTATAGTAAACCACTAGGAGTTCTCATAAACACATGAGACAACTACCTTAATGACGACTTACTATGCTGTAAGTACTTTAAGGCCCGGGCTTTATAGTAAACCACTAGGAGTTCTCATAAACACATGAGACAACTACCTTAATGACGACTTGCTATGCTGTAAGTACTTTAAGGCCCGGGCTTTATAGTAAACCACTAGGAGTTCTCATAAACACATGAGACAACTACCTTAATGACGACTTACAATGCTGTAAGTACTTTAAGGCCCGGGGTTTATAGTAAACCACTAGGAGTTCTCATAAACACATGAGACAACTACCTTAATGACGACTTACTATGCTGTAAGTACTTTAAGGCCCGGGCTTTATAGTAAACCACTAGGAGTTCTCATAAACACATGAGACAACTACCTTAATGACGACTTACTATGCTGTAAGTACTTTAAGGCCCGGGGTTTATAGTAAACCACTAGGAGTTCTCATAAACACATGAGACAACTACCTTAATGACGACTTACTATGTTGTAAGTACTTTAAGTCCCGGGCTTTATAGTTAACCACTAGGAGTTCTCATAAACACATGAGACAACTACCTTAATGACGACTTACTATGTTGTAAGTACTTTAAGGCCCGGGCTTTATAGTAAACCACTAGGAGTTCTCATAAACACATGAGACAACTACCTTAATGACGACTTACTATGTTGTAAGTACTTTAAGTCCCGGGCTTTATAGTTAACCACTAGGAGTTCTCATAAACACATGAGACAACTACCTTAAGTACTTTAAGTCCCGGGCTTTATAGTTAACCACTAGGAGTTCTCATAAACACATGAGACAACTACCTTAATGACGACTTACTATGTTGTAAGTACTTTAAGGCCCGGGCTTTATAGTTAACCACTAGGAGTTTTCATAAATACATGAGACAACTACTTTAATGACGACTTACTATGCTGTAAGTACTTTAAGGCCCGGGCTTTATAGTTCGGACCACTATTAGGTACAAATAATGGAAATTAATTGTTCTTTCAGACTAGCCCTGTGTAGGCTAGTGGTATGAGTCAGTTGGAGAATTTAATGTCTTGTCGGCACGTTGGCCATAGTTGCTCAAGAGTTAGAGGGGCTGGACGGAGACCAGAATATCCGTGGTTCAAATCCCGGCTTTGGCATTGAATTTTTCAGTCTGACTCTATCTTTCCATATTATAGCATACACACGGCCATTGTGAAAGAACAGTTAATTTGCAATTTTTATTTGTTATTTGAAAATTATATTTCATGAAGTATTATAGAATTTTAAAAATAATTATTTAAAAGTCTTTGAAAACAATAGCTTTTGTTTTAGGAGTCCAGCGGAAAAATTTGAGATTTTTCTTTTTTAATTTCTCAACATGAATGCAGAAAAAAATGTTCGAAAAGCATATTTCAAAATGAAAAGGAAAAAAAAAAAAATCTGTACTTTTAACCTAAGAGAGTTGTAGGAATATATAAATACGAAAGATCTAAATGCATTGTGAATTTAAAGTCACGCAGTAGAAATGCGAGTTGTACGTTGTTTCTTCAAACAGGCGGCCTGACGTATCGCTTCGCGAGCGTGCATTGAGTTTGTTAAAAACTTTGCTTTTCACACATAAACCTGCAAACTTAATTGTTTCTGGTAGGAGTTTTGGTGGGCCAATAAAACTTGTTTTCATAAATCTTGGCCGTGCCCGAGTAAATTTACGCTTATGAGAAACATAATGCGGTGCCTGGCGGGAAGAAAGTGCAGCTGTTGCTCTTGGTTGGCACAGTCATTTGTTAGGGCGTTATTAGAGCAGTGCACGTGAAAAGAAGCAGGTCGGCTCTGCAATTACTCACTCCATACTTGTCTTAGAGTTCAGAGCAATCTGTATCGTACTGAAACGATCCAAATATGCAATACCTTTTATGTAATTGTCTACTAATCCATGAATTGTCTCAGAAAGGAGCAATTTTGGGTAGTATTGCGTCCGAACAATAATTCGATTAATTTTTTATTTTAAATTAAAGGTTAAAATATTTTAATCGATTGATAGAGTCGATTAAAATTAATCGAATAAAATAAATACAAGGACTGTTCAATGAAGAATCATCATAATTGTTTCACGGTCATAATTTTTCGCACAAAAATTCAATCTTATTATATTCTCTTAGCATAATGTGAAACAAACACGCCGTAGTAGTTTCATTGTTGGTACACCTGGTTCCCACCTGTGAGAACTAGGCAAGTTCAGTAATGTTCAGTATCGCCTACCGCTGCAATGGAGGTAACATGCGAGGAACAATATGCGTCTTTGAAATTCTGCTTTCGTCTCAACAAATCTTCAGTTGAGGCCTATACAATGTTACAGGAGGCCTATGGAGAGTCTGCTCTTCTCTACAGCACAGCTCGAAGGTGGTTTAAAATGTTTAAAGAGGGGAGACAATCAATTTCAAAAGAAGGTGTACCCGTTGCTCCAGTTACTGCTATTACGGAAAAAATATAAACACTGCTGCTGCCATTGTGAGAGAGGATCGACGAATTACCTTAAGATCACTTTCTGAAATACTGAATATTTCATTGGGTGCCACCCACACGTTGGTGACAGAAACATTACACATGAGACGTGTTTGTGCGCGGTGTGTTCCAAGACTGTTGATTCCCGAACAAAAGGACATTCGCATGCAGGTCTGCTTGCAGTATAAGTTGATGTTAGAGGAAGATTCGAAGCTTCTTTCAAACGTAATCACTGCTAATGAAACTTGGCTACATCATTTTGATCCTGAGAGCAAACAGCAAAGCTCAGTGTGGAAATCTCCTTCATCACCAACCCCCCAAAAACGCAAGAGTGGTTCCTTGTGCTGGGAAAGTTATGGTCATCTCATTCTGTGATATTTATGGAATGGTTTATCAGCATGTTGTACCTGCACACACATCAGTAACTGGGCAATACTACAGGGAGGTCCTGAAAACATTGCAGGTCCATATCAGGCGCAAAAGACCACATTTCCGTGAAATGTGTAGTGTTTAACGCCCGCTTTTACTACATACGGCACCACAGGCGGTGACACTGATGATGCATGAGATGAAGATGGAGCACCGGTGGAATGAGATGGCGGGGGAAACCGGAGGTCCCGGAGAAAACCCGCCCCAACGCCGTGTTGTCCACCACTAATCTCACTTTGCGGTCGCCTGGGATCGAACCCGGGTCGCCTTGGTGAGAGCCAAGCGGTCTAACCACTGAGCCACGGCGTGGCCACATTTCCCTGAAGCAGGCTGGATGCTGCACTACGATAATGCGCGGCCGCATATTGTCAATGTTGTTGCTGAATATCTTTGCAAAAATCAACGTAAAGAGCATCTCTCACCCTCTCTATAGTCCGGATTTAGCCCCATGTGATTTTTTTCTATTCCGTAACTTGAAGAAACGCCTTCGTGGGAGGCATTATCCATCATCAGTAGCAGTGGTGAAGGCTGCTGAGGCGATTTTGAAGGATCTGTGTAAATATGGTTTCCAGCATGTCTTTGAAGACTGGCGGAAACGCTGGGATAAGTGCATCGCATTCAGGGGAGAGTATTTTGAGAAGGACTGTCAAAATTATGAGGATGAGTCAATATGACTCTCGTTCATGAATGTTCATTATTAATGTTGTTTCTGTATGTTATTAGTTTCATGATAATAGTAAAATACTACTTGTTCTCCATTGCATTTTCTTTAAAGTTTGAAAGCACTTTATTTTATGTGGTCGTTACACCTAATTTTTGAACAGATAATATGTCGATTAATCGATAGAGTAATCGATTAAATTCACGTGGATAATCGATTAATGTTTTGATCGATCTACAGCACTAATTTTGGATAATATACACAAACAAATGCAAGCAGTGTTGATAATGACGAATTGCCCAAAACCACACTTGTTACGTCTATGTAATTTGGTAATATTTTGCGAATTGCCCAAACCGCGTATGATATTTGCGGTTTTCTTGGTAACTAAGATGCAGGTTATCAACGACCAATGAAGGGTAATCGGATAACGGAGCCGCCTAATCACAATGGCAGGCTGGACACAACTAATTACCTGCTACTTGAATTGACTAGTAATGCTGTCGCACTCCGTAATGAAATGCGCGGCGCTTGTGGTTTTGCCTACGTCCCGTAAATCGATTGATTGCCCGGACATGTTTCTACGGGAATTGTGAATGCTACATCAAAATCACTGTAACTGGTTTACATATTAATTTGTCGCCGTGACAAACAACTAGATCTTGTGTCTGCATAATGGTGCATGCGATCTGCTTCACACAGTCATTTGTCAGATACACCCTTCTCATTTAAATTCTCTACTAGAACGGTCGTGTTGTGAAACATGGAAGCCAAGAGAGAAAACTGGAATTTGGGTTTTTATTTAGTGCGCTATTTAACTGATGTGCTTTTCTAAGTATAGGATTCCATATAAGACATGAAAAAACGCTTTATGTTCTCCCAAAAACTAGCAACAGGAATGATAAAAATAGAGACAGGTGATTGGCGAAAGAAACTTTTTACCCGTTTTTACTACAAGGGTTAAGGCTAGATTAGATTGATTGCATTCAGTAGGTTCACTTGTAGCTAGAAAAGGCTGTGAATATTGAACATGTCCAGAAGTATAAAGTTTAATAGCATATATACGAGGGCTATCCAGAAAGTAGATTACGTTTTGGAATAAAAAGTAAACAAAGTATAGGAAACAAATTTTATTATATACAGATGAAAGCCACACTCAAATACTACTTTTCGACATAGTCACCATTCAAATTAAGGCATTTATCGTAGCGATGTATGAGCTTGGAAATTCCTTCGTCGAAAAATTCGGCCGCCTGCGCCTTCAACCACTTCGTTACCTCTTCTTGCAGCTGTGCGTCGTCATCAAAACGCTGCATAGCCAGCCACTTCTTCATTGCTGGGAATAGGTGAAAGTTGCTCGGTGCCAGGTCGGGACTGTACGGCGGATGAGGAAACAACTCCCACTTAAAAGATTCAAGAACTTCACGAGTGACATTTGCCGTGTGGGGCCGGGCGTTGTCGTGAATCATCAAGATCTTAGAGCTCAACATTCCTCTACGCTTGTTTTGAATGGCCCTTCTGAGTTTTTGGAGAGTTTGGCAATACCTTTGAGAGTTTATTGTAGTGCCTCTTTCCAGGAAGTCCACCAAAATCACACCTTTTCTGTCCCAAAAAAACAGTCGCCATCATCTTCCTTGCCGACATTGTTTGCATGCATTTCTTGGGTTTTTGGGGAGAACTTGTGTGCCCCCACTGCATTGATTGCAATTTCGTTTCACAGTTCACGTGTTTCACCCATGTTTCGTCACCAGTAACGATGCGATCGAGTAAAGAGTCACCATCCTTATGGTAAACGTCCAAAAAGTTCAACGCTGCAGCCATTCGCTGATTTTTGTGGTCCTCTGTCAAGATTTTTGGAATCCATCTTGCACAAAACTTGTGGTAACCAAGCTTTTCGCTGATGATTTCGTGCAACAAACTTCGCGAAATTTGTGGAAAACTCAAAGAAAGTTCCGTTATTGTGAACCTTCGATTTTCACGGACTTTAGCATCGACTTTTTCGACAAGTTCGGCAGTCACTATGCTGGGTCTCCCACTTCGATCTTCGTCGTGAACATTGGTTCGGCCATTTTTAAATCTGATGACCCACTGACGCACTCCACCTTCAGTGATAATGTTGTCCCCATACACTTCACAAAGCTGCCGATAGATTTCTATCGGTTTACAGTTGTTTGCAGTCAGAAACCTTATTACTGCACGCAGCTCGCGGAATTTTCAATTAACGCAGACATTTCAAACCGTCACAGTATCTGAACGGAGCACAGCACGAACCTCTCACTAGCACGGCTAGATGCCGACTGAGCAGCGCAACGCTCTGACCCCAAGATGGCCGCGCTAGCCCCGCCCCTAGCGGAAACAGACGAAAACGTAATCTACTTTCTGGATAGCCCTCGTATGTACAAAAGTTAACCAGTAGAAATGCGACACTGGAGACAAAATCCTTCAATATATGAGACAGACAATAACAGTACATACGCATTTGAAATATACACAGACGGCAGCAAAATGGGAGACAAAGTTGGGACAGCGGCAGTAATATTTATAAATGGCATGTTGACCCATAAGTTAAAGGTCAAGCTGCAAGGTCGATGCTCAAATAACCAGGCAGAGCAACTTGCAATTCTTGAGGCGCTGAAGGAACTAAAGGAACTAGAAAATGAAGGTTACGCTGATAAACGAATTGCATTGTTCACTGATAACAGGATAACACTGGATCTCCTTAAAAATAACTCGAAACACAATTACCTGACTGAAGCAGTCAAAGCTAAAATCCTCGACCTGAGAACATCAGACTGGATGCTGCATTGTGGATGGGTGAAAGCACACTCGGGCAATATGGCAATGAAACAGTAGACAGACTAGCAGAAGAGGCTGCTGGGGAAGATCGTGAAATACAATATAATAAAACACCTAAAGAAGTCCTGATAAGCATGGATACAGACACTGGACTGAACGCATGGCAACTACAATGGACAGCATCAAGGAAAGGAGCCATCACCAAAGAATTCTTCCCATCCGTGAGAAATAGACAACAAGAACTGCCCATATGCCAAGGGTTTACAGCAATTGTCACAGGACACAGAAAGCTCCGTTCATACCGCCATCGATTTGCTTTACTAGATAGCCCAGTATGCAAATGTCAAGAAGAGGATCAAACAGTAGACCACATAATATTCCGATTTCCAATCATAAACAAACAAAGAACCGAAATGATCAGGAAAATAAAAGCAGAAATTGCGCGTGGCCCGTTACGAAAGAGGAACTTCCTAACACACGTCTGAAATGTTTCGTCAAATTTGTTAAATCAATAAACTTCACAGATATAGAGTAGGCAAATGAAGCATAAAAATTCAATAAAACTGCTAATTAATTGCAACTATTTTAATAAGAATATTGTAAATTATTGTAGGAAACATTTCAGTACAACTACAAGATATGTAAAATTATTGTAAAAGTTGTATATAATGTAAATAAAATAAGGCATGTAGTATTCCTAAGGAATGGGGCATGCCAGGTAATAAAAAAAGGACACATTTATAGTATACAGGCAATATGGACAACAATGTGGAAAACAAAGCAGGGATAATTATATATGATACACAAACACTTTTTAATTCAGCTTTCACTTGGCTTATGCCAGTACGTCTCAACCTTTTTGCAATGGAGACCATTCATTGTTATTTATTAAATACACATACATTAAAAATAAACTTTCAGCATGCATCAAATATTTATAAGTAATGATTTGTCATTGAAATAGTTAGATACTAGTTACAGAGCTACAGAAGCATTATCAGGATAATTTGTCATTCAGATAATCTTGTACAGAATAAAAAGATTTTGAGCAAAGCACCGAAATTATCAAATTTTTCTTTAAGAACATTAGGAAGTGCGCCAAATATTTTGATAGTTTCATAATGCACACCTTTCTGGAAGCAAGAAAGTTTAACACTGGGATAATGGATATTATATTTTTGTCTAGTGTTTATTTTGTGAATTACATTATTTGTTGCAAATAAGGCACGATTGCATACAAAGAATTTTAGGATCGAGAATATATACATGCAAGGAAGCGTTAATATCTTCAATCTTGTAAAAAGATCTTTACAGGAGCATCTGTTGTGGCTGTTAGTAATGATTCTTATATCCCTCTTTTGCATAAGAAATATTTTTTTTACTTCCTACTGAGTTGTCCTAAAATAATATTCCATATTCAATAATAAAGTTAAAGTATGCATAATATACTAATTTAAGTGTGTCAATAGAACTCACATTAACCAGCTTTCGGAGAGCATAACAAGCAGACCTGAGTTTAGGTAAGATATAGTTTATGTGAGCTTTACAATCTAAACATCTGTCCACTTGAAGGCCCAGAAATTTTATTCTGTCAATTTCTTCTAATAACATATAATTAATCCCGATTTCTATTTCAGTATGTGATGTACGACAGGTTATAAATTTGACAACTTTTGTTTTGTCTAGATTCACAGATAACTTTTTCGCTTTAAACCAGCATGACATGCAGTTCAAAACATAATTCATTTTAATTATACATTCATTTCAATTTGTACTGGTCACCAGGACACTACTGTCATCAGCGAAAAGAACTGTACTTGCAATGTCATTTATGTAAAGTGAGAGGTCATTTATATAGATCAGAAATAATAAAGGCCCTAACACGGAACCTTGGGGTACTCCATGAGTTACTACTTTCCAGTTCGAAGTTTGTTTTTCATAACCAATATCATTGACAGCTACTTCAACACTCTGTTTTCTTTCATTTAGATATGATACAAACCATCTTAAATGTTCATTTTTTAACCCATAGAATTCCAATTTTGCTATAAGAATTTCATTTAAGGCAGTCAAAACTTCATGTGTAAGCTTGTAAGTTGC
Source organism: Mantis religiosa (assembly GCA_030765055.1). NCBI lineage: Eukaryota > Metazoa > Arthropoda > Insecta > Mantodea > Mantidae > Mantis > Mantis religiosa. Next base: position 11,652,948 of record CM060953.1, on the reverse strand, counting down.
ATTATTAGTCGATATTCCCTTTCTGAATCCAAACTGATCACTGACAAGTATGTTGCTATATTCAAGGTGTTTATACAGTCTGGTGAACATTACTTTTTCAAGAACTTAAGTACAGAGGTTCTACCCAATTAGTCCAAGACCCTAGGAACCGGGCCTTCTTCAACCCGGGAGCAATAAATAACTCCAGGGCTCTTTCCATATGGCAATACCTGATTTCTTAAGGGGAGGCATCTGTGAAAAATGCTAAAATCCAGAGTATACATCAGAGCTGCTTGAAATTTTGTCATTAGGTTGGGTTAGGCAGTCTAGTTAAAATTTCAAAATTCAACTTTCTATCTTAAATAGTTTTTTTTAAAAAAATATATATATTGTGCTTTTTATAGTATCATTTTTGTATGTTATATAAAAAGTCCCAGGTCATACAGTTTTTCTTTTAGAAACTTCAAATTTTAGATTCGGGTTTTTCTGTACATCAGTTACAAAATTTGCTATACTTTTAAAGTGTGTGTCAAGTATGTTTGGAGAAAACAATTTTATGTGTGAATATATTAAATTTTACTTAATTTTTTGGAATTTTGAGATTTAAAATTCAATAATAAATAAACTATTAAATTTAAATCAACGAAAATAGTAACTTTTATTAAATATTTATTTAGGATTACGTATTGTGACTTTGTCGGTTCGTGTCCAATTGCACAAACTCAAAATGTTCTTTATTTCCACCGAATTACATTTGGAACACTTGCCGATCACATATAATTACGTAGTGCACACAATTACAATCCACCAGTTCGTCTGTCACAGGTCCACTCCACACTCGCAATTACGTACAACTCCTCTGATACACGTACGCAGTCTTACAGTCCGTTCGCTAGCACGGCGCTCTTCACGGCTGCTCGACAAGAACTCAACTGTTCCACTGCATCCCTTATATACGCAGATCGCTGTGTCTGGAAGTTTCGCGGCTCAATGAATCATACCGATGGTTCCACACCTCAGGGGGAGGGGAAAGAGGCGGTGAACTGCCTCCTGACGCTTTCGTAACCATCCCCTTCAGTGAATGCCACAAGATAAATGGGTAGACGAAGCCTGAATGCCTCCTGTCTCTCACTCAGCTGCCAGCTGGTCGTGCCTTCCGATAATTAGGTGACAGTATGCAAAGTTTAATACAAATTCGTTGAGAATTGCAGAAGTTGGAGCATTTTGAAGATACAAAAATGTTCAAAAATTGAAAGTGGAGAAAAATGAATTTAAAGATTTAGAAAGAAATTACACTATTTTCTTTACTTTGAAAACTCCACCGAAAGCATCCACTTCAAAAACAAGTGAACCGGCAGTATATAATGTATCGCCAAGGAATTTTAAGACCTCTTATGATAAAACGGACTTCCTCAAGGGAAATAGTAAGACCAGTGAAAGGAAAGCTAGCCAGCACAAAAGTCTACGAACATCTCCGTGAACATCTGAGGAATCATCTAGAGAGGACGCTCATCGGCCACTTCCATCTTTGCCGATCGCAGTACCGATCCTGGAGAGACCGGATTCGAAGTTACCAGTGCGGAAGTCGTCCTCCTCGATTGAGGATGTGGAGCGGCTAGACAGTGAGGAAAAGGCAGGAAAAACCTGCTGAAAGCCCCAGCCCTGCCCCAAAGAAAGGGAACAAATTGGTTTGACCACCTCTGGCAGGTAGCTTTTGTCATGGCAAGTTGATATTGAAAGTAGTATTTTTTATGCCTTTTGGAATTTTATTGTTACTTATAGATTTTTAATTGTTTTCACCCATTTGTGCTTATTTATTTTATAGTCATTTTGTTTTAATATGTTTTTTTAAATTTTGAATAATTTATATCTGGCTATTGCGATGAATTAGTTTTTGTAAGGACGCTGATGACGCTGTCTGCCAGTCATGCAGCAACAAAACTCCAGACGTCAGAAGGCCACGTCGCTTATTCTGTATTGCACGTTGGAGGTTAGAGTAGCGCAGTAAGCGTGTGCATTGGTTGTCCCTCGTTCTATAAACTCGACTAGCAACACTCCATGTCAACATGGTGGACAACATGGCACTGGGGCGGGTTTTCTCCGGGACCTCCAGTTTCCCCCGCCATCTCATTCCACCGGTGCTCCATCTTCATCTCATGTATCATCAGTGTCACCGCCTGCGGTGCCGTATGTAGTAAAAGCGGGCGTTAAAACACTACATATTTCATTTCCATGTCTATGCCAAAACATTTCATGTTTTATTCATCTTTTGAATCAGGAGTCATGTGAGAAACCCAGGTCTCGTCCCTGTGACATTGTCTTCCAATAGTTGATCTCTTTCCTCATGATTTCGGATCAAAAAGTTCAGTTCACAAACCATTCTTATCATTTTGTGTTCCTCAGTAATCAGCCTTGGAACCCAACGTGAACACAATTTGCGAAATTGCAAATTTTCAGGGGCAATTTTGTATAGAGTTGTACCCACATCCATAAATTCCATTGCTAAAGTGGAATTATGAATCGCATATTTTAATCACACTACGAGCCTCAATTTTCTGCATCTTACACCTCAGTCACTTCTGGCAGTCATTGTGAAAAAGACAAATGGACTCAAATGACTGAAACAACCAACATTATGTCCCAAGGAATCAATGGTTACACTGAGAAATTTTCATCACTCTAGCATAGAAATTACTGGGTAATAAAAAAGTTTAGGACACCCTGGTATAGTGAAAGAGGTTCAAAATTCGAAGTATTATGACGACCTGTTCTTACTTTGTGAATAATTAAGGAACACGTGGTGAGGTCGAACACTCGGGAGCAAACACTCACAACAGAACTACGTGGTTTAGCGAGAGGATGGGATCTTTTTTATAATGGTTCATTGGTAAAAAGGTAGAGTAAAGCTAATTAAAAGTGGAATTCAGTTCATAAGAATATTGTCACCCTGGTGGTAGGCTCGCGAAGCCGATGACAAATGATGACCGGTAGCGACAGACAGTTGAATGTAGTTGTTGGAAAAATAAACAGTTTGAGGTTAGCTAGCAAATTCTGATGGACGAAAGTATTTGCTAGGAGAATAAAGTGTAGTTTTTGTGTTTTATAACCTCGTTTTATCATTTCACGAATCCACAAAGTCACAATATTTACTACAACAGATTTACAAAGACGGCCATAACGGCCGTTTACCTGCCCAGAAGCGGAGCTTCCTACCCCATCAGCGGGCAGCAGCAGAGAGAATCTCGCTTAAAGATTATTCATCTAGTCATAAAGGAGGGGAGGGAGTGACGTCACCTACTACTTGAGTCAACAGAGAGTAAATTAATACAGTCTGTGACATCTCTGTCTCGCTTCCCCAAAGATCAATGGATACATTGATCTTTAAAACAATATTACATTAATGTTGAAATAGTGTAACAGTACATTTAAACTGATACAATCTTAAATATTAAAAGCAGAAGCATTATTAACAGTGAAGTATTCTTCATATTTAAGTTTGATTTATGAGTCACTATGTTTACACTCAAACTTCACTTACTTGTTGTTGTATAATTGAAACGTTTTCAAGATCATTCGATCTCATCCTCAGCTGTTTGGTGACTAAATGAACCTTCCTCTTCTTCCACTACTACGGAGCTCATCACTCTGCCATCTGGTGTTAAGGGGCACTAAGTTTTAATACTTCTTTTAATGCCGGCATTTCAAAATTTATAACTTTATCACGGTTTTTGTTTATGAATATTTTTTCCCAAATATCCAATTCTATGGGTGTACTTAAAGATTTTAACAGTTTAATGTTGTGGCCAATGTTGTGGTTTTCTGTCCAAAAATGGTGTGAAACTGCAGATTTTTCTGTTTGTTTCAACTTAATGTTCCTCTGGTGTTCTTTTTGCCTGGTTAACAAGTTTCTCTTAGTTTTTCCTATGTAGCTTTTTTCACAGGTTTCACAATTACTCTGATAAATTCCTGATTTCAAATTGTTGGGGATTGTATTTTCAGTGGTTTATTTAGCAGGTTCCTCAGACTGAATTTGTTTTGGGGTGCTAGTTTTAAGTTTAGTCTTTTGAAGATTCGTTCAAATTTTCTAAAAGCGCATGGATGGTAGGTGAATTTTCTATATTGCCAATTTGTGTTTTTAAGTGGTGTGAGAGTGGTATTTTTTGATCTTATCTTCAGTTTTTCTTTTCTCTTCATCATATTCCTTATGATGGCTGGGTTGAATCCATTTAATACCGCTATGTCTTTTATGTGTTGTTGTTCTTTCAAAAATTCATCCTTACTCAGTGGGATGTTGCCGGTGAATTAGACTTCTAAAGGCAGCTAGTTGATGTGAAACTGGGTTGTATTCATTTTTCTTTATGTAATTATCTATGTGTGTGGGCTTCCTGTATATTCCAAAATCTACACCATGACGATTTCTAGTAATTTTGAGGTCCAAAAAGGGTAGGGTCTCTTTCTACTTCCATAGTAAATTGGATGTGATTATCTTGCAGGTTTAGTAATTTTTGAGAATCTTCTCTAAGTTTTTCCGCAATGATAGCAAAAACATCATCAACATATCTCTGCCAAAATTTATAAATCTGTAGGAAGGCCTTTACTATGTGTCTTTCAAAATAGCTCATGTATAGGTCTGCTAAAATAGTCGAAAGTGGGCTCCCCATAGCTAATCCTCCGTAGTAGTGGAAGAAGAGGAAGGTTCATTTAGTCACCAAACAGTTGAGGATGAGATCGAATGATTTTGAAAACGTTTCAATTATACAAGTAAGTGAAGTTTGAGTGTAAACATAGTGACTCATAAATCAAACTCAAATATGATGTAATCTTGCCTTCATTGTTTTGTTTTGTTCACACATATATAAATTTAAAATATATGTTGTCTCTAAAAGAATATAAAACATCATGCCACCTTCTTGATAATAAGATTAACATCTCCAATATTTGGATTCATACAAATTTAAAAGGAAAAAAATTATTATTTAAAAAAAACACTACTTGAGTCAACAGAGAGTAAATTAATACAGTCTGTGACAGTATTAGGTAGAAAACTTTCAACATCGCCCACATCCAAAAAGGTTCAAACTCGATGAGTTTGAAAAATGTTCAGTACAGAACTTTTCTGTAGTATTGTTCTCTTTATCTACTGATTTTAATTAATAATAAATTTAACAGAGTTACTAAAGTGTACTTGCTTCTAAAATATGAAGACAGAGCGCATCAAGCAAAGTAAATAGGCAGAAAATTTGTTAATACACTCCAGGTGATGATATTAGGATAATTAGCGTGCAATATAAACTGGCTGGGCACGTAACTCTCGTGTAAAAACAGAGGTTAATGATTCAGGAGTAGAAAAAAACAAGAGAGGACCTGGATTCCAAATGGTTGGGCAACCATGAAAGTTAAATAGGGAAGATAAGAGAGATGTATGGGATCATGGCGAGGCTCTGCCTTATTAATGAAGGTAGAGGAACTCTCCCAAGTACTTAGTGCCTCGAAAATCCTAATGGCGTGACTAACTTTAACGGATAATACCTACCACCTAAATTACTGGGGCATCTTTCATTTTCTCTCTTGCTTATCAAGCCCTCCGTCATTAATTCATCATCACCATCAGCTGCCCACGAATTAATAACTACCTCCACGGCATCCTCCTGGTGGCAGCTTATGTTCACTATATACCCGACATTAACTTTCCTTGACTAATGTAGTCACCAGGTATTGCATTCCACCAAACAATTCTATACTAAGACTTTCTTAAAATCTTAAAGTCTCCCACGTTGTCATATCGGCCGATGAATGAAATGATGTTCAAATAAGTACAGGGTACATAGAGCTTGGAGTTACCAGACATTCATCTTTCAGGATAAGAGAAAACCTCCAACGTTACGTCATATCGGACGATGTATGAAATTATGTTCAAACGAGTACCGTGTACATAGAGCTTAGAGTTACCAGACACTCATCTTTCAGGATAAGAGGAAACCTCCAACGTTAAGTCATATCGGATGATGAATGAAATGATGTTCAAATAAGTACAAGGTACATAGAGTTTGGAGTTATCAGACATTCATCTTTCAGGGTAAGAGAAAACTTCTAATGTTAAGTCATATCGGACGAGGAATGAAATGATGTTCAAATAAGTACAAGGTACATAGAGCTTGGAGTTACCAGACATTCATCTTTCAGGATAAGAGAAAACCTCCAACGTTAAGTCATATCGGATGATGAATGAAATGATGTTCAAATAAGTACAAGGTACATAGAGTTTGGAGTTATCAGACATTCTTCTTTCAGGATAAGAGAAAACTTCTAATGTTAAGTCATATCGGACGATGAATGAAATGATGTTCAAATAAGTACAAGGTACATAGAGCTTAGAGTTATCAGACATTCATCTTTCAGGATAAGAGAAAACCTCCAACGTTAATTTATATCGGACGATGAATGAAATGATATTCAAATAGGTACAGGGTACATAGAGCTTAGAGTTACCAGACATTCATCTTTCAGGATAAGAGAAAACCTCCAACGTTAAGTCATATCGGACGATGAATGAAATGATGTTCAAATAAGTACAGGGTACATAGAGCTTAGAGTTACCAGACATTCATCTTTCAGGATAAGAGAAAACCTCCAACGTTAAGTCATATCGGACGATGAATGAAATGATGTTCAAATGAGTACAGGGTACATAGAGCTTAGAGTTACCAGACATTCATCTTTAAGGATAAGAGAAAACCTCCAACGTTAAGTCATACTGGAGGATAAATGAAATGATGTTCAAATAAGTACAGGGTACATTGAGCTTAGAGTTTTAAACATCCATCTTTCAGGATAAGGGGAATTCTGGAAAAAATATTGTGATTATTTACCCTGACGGGATTCGAATTCTTGACCTCTTGAACGTGAAGCAGACATGCTACGACTATGCTACAGAGGTGTGCAGTGGTGCGAGTACTTCAATGTCACTCAATTTGGGCAATTTGAGAAACAGGGAATAGATATGATCCTGGAATACGGGGTTAGCGTCTTAGCGTGTTCCCAAGCAAGGTTGATTTTAATTTATGTATGGTATGTTATGTGGAATATTTGCGACAGTCACGTCCCCTACTGCAGCAGTGTATTCTTTTACTTTCCACCACAGAAATCTGGCATACATGTATTTTCAAATACTAGACTATACATACTTTATACTAGATGCTAATCTGCACAGAGGGCAGTGAAAAGCACTTGCCACAGAAAATTTATTACTGGAATTGTTCTCTTTTTCTAAATTGCAGAAATAAAGTTTAATAAATATTGTTTCTTCTCTAATGTTTAGACAAACTAATACATAAGTCTCTAAAACACATAGAAAACTATATAGCAGGTGCCGCGTTTTAAGACCTCAGTTGTCACCACCCAGTACCCACGCCATTTTTCTTAATCTCGAATGCCAGTGTGAGGTGCGTATTCTAAATGGTCGCATTTGGGGAAGTATGAATGAATACACATAAGCGAAATAAATTCATATTCTGGGAATTGGAGTTAAGGATTAGGGGATCCAAAATAGTATTCGCTTATGGCGCAGGCAATCAGGTGCTTTTCCGCCTTCAGGGTCCTCGAGGACTTACCTATTTGTCCACCGATCTCCTTCCTGTACGATAATACTGCATTATTCGTTCAGTAAGCGTGTTATCTGGCAGTATTTCAAGATGTTCTTTGCTCTTTTGTTCGAAATCCTTTAACTGTTTAATAACAATTGCTATCTCTTCTCTAATACTTTCATTTGTTATTAGATTTCTCTTGGTACATATCTTCGTATTTCTGAAGGCTAAATTTTACTCCGTTGCTTTTTAGTTAGTGTCTAGTCTCACGCCGTGCGTTAGTATAGGTGTAGCCATAACTTTGTAAAGCTCTGATTTTGTTTGTATGAGGGTGGGTCAAAAAGTAATGCCTCCTCTTTTCCCCCCTTAAATAAGTAAGTTATGTGAAAACTTTGAATTAGGCGCAATTCCTAAAACCTTCATCTCCAATCCCCTGCAGTAGTAACTTCCTAAGTCAACAGGTGGCAGCACTGCGTCCTCTTGCAAAATGGCTGACATCGACAATCGTATTAGACAGCGTTCTGTGATTGAATTTTTTACTGCGGAAGGTGAAACGCCAACTCGCATTCGCGAATGGCTAAAAAATGTGTATGGTAATGCAACGGTGGATGTCAGCACTGTTAGACGATGGGTTCGTCGCTGTAACGAAGCTGAAGTGCAATCACCATTGACAGATGAAAAGCGAAGCGGCAGGCCGGGGACTGCAGTGACTCCATGCAATATTCAGCGAGTCGATGACATAAGTCGTGGTGATCGCCGGGTAACAACAGGTGAATTGTGTCTTATTACCTCCCTCAGTAAAGGCAGTGTGATGACGATTATTCAACAACTGGCTATTCAAAAGTTTGTTCACGTTGGGTACCAAGAATGTTAACCGCCCAAAACAAAGAAACAAGGAAAACAATAGCCTCCGAACACTTGCAGCGCTGCAATTTGGAGGGAGAGGAGTTTCTGGAAAAAATTGTTACTGGAGACGAAACGTGGGTTCATTTTTTAACCTGAATTAAAGAGGCAGTCAATGCAATGGCATCACACGTCACCGAAGGAAAAAAAATTTCAAAACTCAGCGTTCGGCAGGGAAAGTTATGGCGACAGTGTTTTGGGATGCAGAGGGTGTGCTTATGATCGATTTTTTGGAGCAGGGATGCACAATAAATTCTGTCCAATACGACAGAACTCTCAAAAAGCTGAAGGCACGTCTTTGTCGAGTTCGCCCAACAAAAACTATGGCGGATGTTCTTCTTTTGCATGACAATGCAAGACCACACAGCAGCCGTTACAACACTGCAGATATTGAGAAATTGGGATGGCAAGTCTTACAGCCCTGACCTGGCACCACCAGACTTCCATCTGTTCGGACCAGTAAAGGAAGTTCATCGTGGGATTCGTTTTGAAGATGAGGAGGCTGTGAAAACGTCCGTGCGTCAGTGAATTAGGAAGCAATACCGTGTGTTTTACAACACTGGAATACATGCCCTAGTTAAAAGGTCGACCAAAACTGTGGAAAAGGACGGAGATTATATTGAATAGTGACAAATTAATCGTCAATGTTGTAGTTTTCAAGCTATGTAAATTGGATTCAGTTTTCTTGACAATTGACGCTTCCGAATGGCTCAGCTGTTCTACGCAATTTGTCAATTGGTTCTTTCCCTATGAATGCCATTAGCTTTGTTTCCGTATTATATTGTTGACAAATTCCATTAGGTATAAAAATAAAGTTTTGCATATTAGACTCGCTATTTCAAATAACAGCCAAATCGAGGGAGAACAGTTCTAGATTTTAAAACCTACATCGTCTAGTTCCTTGCATTTCAATAGTTCAAAAATGCGGAACATTTTAAGAGATAGTCCGTAAAAGAGTTAGCACTAGATGATGTTAAAGTAGAAGCTGTATTCACTACTATGATTAAGGGAGACGGTTTAATTATGGCCCATAGTTAAATCGCGCGTGTGTGTGGTTATATTCACGTCATGTTTACACCACCGCCTTGTTTCCGGTTTGCGTCATATGTTTCTCTGAAGCGATACACACATTCAAATAGAGCAAAATGTGCCGTGGATGCATGCCACCCATGGAAGTGTGCATTTGCAGTCACAGGTTTAGAACCGATGAATACAGGAAAGTGAGGAGTGGCGATAGGTATTGATCCTGACACAGGAAGCGAACATTCCGGCTAGGAGAACCATCTTCTGTTAGGAAGGTTGCTCACCACTTTGTGGTACGTGGGCGTAAGGTCGTCAGTAGATAGGCAGACTTGGGTCTGTCAGGGCTGTATTATTATTATTATTATTATTATTATTATTATTATTATTATTATTATTATTATTATTATTATTATTATTATTATTATTATTATTATTATTATTATTAATCATTTCTTCCACACTACCCATTTGTAGGCTAAGGTTTGAATGAGTAGAGTAAGACTGAAAAATTCAGTGTCATATCCGAGATTTGAACCACGTATCTTCCGCTCTCCGTGCGGTTGCTCTAAACCACTGAGCTACTATGGCCATCTTGCCGACATCACATTAAATTCTTCAACTGACTCGTATGTTTCCCGGTAGACGTCTAGGGGTTCTCACATGCTATTAGGCACGCACCTTTTGTGGCGACTTAGTATGCTGTAAGTACCTAAGTCCCAGGCTTCATAGCTAAACCACTATGTTTTTTCAGGTAAATTGATAGAAATAATTAATTCTTCCACACCAGCCGTGTGTAGGTTAAGGTTTGAATGAGTAGAGTCAGACTGAAAAATTCAATGCCATAGCCGGGATTTGAACCACGGTTCTCCCACTGTGGCTCTAACACACTTAGCTACTATGGTATCGTTTAAGGTCATGTCGGCATGTTGGCCATAGTAGCTCAGTGGGTTCTCTCCCACACGGAGAGCGGGAGATCCGTGGTTCAAATCCCGGCTATGGCATTAATTGTTCAGTCTGACTCTATTCATTTATTATTATTATTATTATTATTATTATTATTATTATTATTATTATTATTATTATTATTATTATTATTATTATTATTATTATTATTATTATTATTATTATTATTATTATTATTATTATTATTATTATTATTATTATTATTATTATTATTATTATTATTATTATTATTATTATTATTATTATTATTATTATTATTATTATTATTATTATTATTATTATTATTATTATTATTATTATTATTATTATTATTATTATTATTATTATTATTATTATTAATTATTATTAATTATTATTAATTATTATTAATTATTATTATTAATTATTATTAATTATTATTATTAATTATTATTATTATTATTATTATTATTATTATTATTATTATTATTATTATTATTATTATTATTATTATTATTATTATTATTATTATTATTATTATTATTATTATTATTATTATTATTATTATTATTATTATTATTATTATTATATTTCATTTAGATACAAGGGTCCTCCGTAGAATGTTGCATTCATTCCCACAAAGGTAACGCAGTCCAGATTTTCAACAACTACGTTTTGCGATAATTCCGTCCGAATTATGCCTCGCTTAAAATAGAACAACGTGTTGACATCAAATTTCTCATAAAAATAGGAAAACCTGCTACAGAATCTAGGATTTGTTGGAACTGGCTAAAGTTACCAGTGTCTATCCCTACGTGAATTTTCAGGTGGGTTAAGAGGTTCGGACACGGTAGGGAAGACGATACGGAATCGGAGCGTCATTCTACTTCGAAAACTAGAAAAAATGTGGAGAAGGCCGGTGGAATTGTTCCGGAAGACCGTAACCTGAGCAATCCAGCTATTTCAGAACTTTCCTGCTTCAGTAGACAAGATTTTGCACTGTGATTTGAGTATGAGGAATGATAGCGAAGAATCCTCACAACCGACAGAAGCTGTATCAGGACTAGACTACTCTTGAAGACGTTGAAAATGACCCTGATTACATTTATACAATGGAAGAGCCCTCAGTCCCTAGAAAAAAAAAAAAAAACAAACAAACAAAGCGCGCATAAGTGAATGAAAATTCAAAACAAGGTGACTGCGTTTTCCGATATCAAGGGTTGTGTACATTGATTGAAATCCTGAAGGTCAGACTGTCAAGCAAGGGTTTTATAAAACTCTTCTGCAGACCCTCTGTGAACGTGTGTGACGATGCAGATCAAATCTATGGACGGATCACTCATGGATTCTTCATCGAGATAATGCGACGTTCCTTAACGTGCTTTTGGGCCGAAAAACATGGCTCCGTAGCTCAGTCGATAGAGCACCTGCCTGCCGTGCTAAGGGTCCCGGGTTCGATTCCTGGAACTAACTCCCAAGAGTCCGGAAGTGCGCATTTGTGCGTGATCTAATGACTAAAAATACGAGTTAACACCTTCGATGTGTTCCAAAGGAGAACGGCCGCCGATATAACCATTGCAGGTAAAGGCGGGTATAAATGTCGGGGGGGGGGGGGGGGGGAATCCTGTGATAGTTATTGCCAGAGGTTCTACTCCCATTAGTCCTGGACCCGTAGGACCCGTAGGACCCTTCGACCAGGGAGTTACAGCTGTCCCAAAAGGGAGCCCGGCGCCTCCGTGGAGCTTTCCATAGAGCAAGACCTAGAGACTAACAAGCCCCCACACCTGGTCCTGTGGACACCAGACGCACTTACGCGCGCCAACTCCAAAATGGGAAGGCTACCGATATGACCTCGTTGGGGCCGCCTGGTGATCTAGCACACCTTCTACTAGCTATGCAGGCTAGTACCCGGGAATGTACAGGATGTTACAAAAAGGTACGGCCAAACTTTCATGAAACATTCCTCACACACAAAGAAAGAAAATATGTTATGCGGACATGTGTCCGGAAACGCTTAATTTCCATGTTAGAGCTCATTTTACTACTTCTTTTCAAATCACATTAATCATGGAATGGAAACACACGACAACAGAACGTACCAGCGTGACTTCAAACGCTTTATTACAGGAAATGTTCAAAATGTCCTCCGTTAGCGAGGTTACATGTCTCCATCCTCCGTCGCATGGAATCCCTGATGCGCTGATGTAGCCCTGGAGAATGGCGTATTGTATCACAGCCGTCCACAATACGAGCACGAAGAGTCTCTACATTTGGTACCTGGGTTGTGTAGACAAGAGATTTCAAATGCCCCCATAAATGAAAGTCAAGAGGGTTGAGGTCAGGAGAGCGTGGAGGTCATGGAATTGGTCCGCCTCTACCAATCTATTGGTCTACCAATCTGTTGTTGAGAAGCGTACGAACACTTCGACTAAATTTGTGCAGGAGCTCCATCGTGCATGAACCACAATGGGTATTTTGACATTTGTCTGCACGAATGATTTCAATTTACATTTTAAGAGAAATACTAAAATGAGCTCTAACATGGAAATTTAGCGTTTCCGGTCACATGTCCACATAACATATTTTCTTTCTTTGTGTGTGAGGAATGTTTCCTGAAAGTTTGGCCGTACCTTTTTGTAACAACCTGTATGGCTTCCCTCAACCCCGTCCGGAGTCGTAACCTATCTCCCATGGGTATCGGGAACCACTGCCCCCTCGAGTCCAACCCAATCTTAAAAACTCCCTATCAGGGAGGGGCTCGAATGTTCGGCCCGAGGCTCTTCTAGTAATGTCAGAGGTAGAGTCTGTCTAGTGAATGGGAGTGCAGTTGGCCGCTCAAAGGAAACTACTTCCCTGTCCACTAATGACCGTCATAAATCTATCTCCACACCTCAGAAATGGAACACTGTCGTTGAGGACCAATAGCAACCTTGATTTTCTTGAAACGACAGTCGTATGTTTACTCCACGTGAAGTCTCAGTTGCCAAAGTTGCAACTTCCAGTTGATCTGTTTCATTACGTGCAGAAATTCGTTGTGTGTCACGATGTGGAGACCGTGGGAGGGAAATGCAGTGGTAAATGCATAAGAAGTAGTGGATAACTTTCAGTCAAGTGAACATAATCAAAGTGATGACAATAGTGTGAATAATTGGGCCGAGTTATATTAATGGAGAAGCCTCACAAAACAAAGTTACAACGGGAGCTGTTTCTAAGCAAATTCGAGCGCTTGTTTTGAACACATATAAATATGTGCTGACAAATAATCTTGGTAAGGGGTCGTGCAATGAACCTGATAAATTCTGGGTATTCACAGAAATACAGTAAGAAATATTGTGACGAAAGGAATACCAAAGACGTCGATCAAGTGTGAAAACAAAAGGAAACGTTTCTCTAAAGTAGATAATTTCACATGCGATTTAATTCGTCGACAAATTGATAGATTCTATGCAAAAGGGAGAGCGCCCACCTTAAACAAATTGGTTGCACATTTGCAAGAAATTTGTGATTTTCCTTATGGGCGCTGCACTTTGCGCGGTCTCCTAAAGGAGCTGGGTTTCAAATACCGCACTTTGAATAAGATAAGGGTTGTCATGGAATCCAGTAGAATTGTATATCGTCAAAACTAAGGAAGTTTTGCAGTAATGGACATAAGATAATTTATTTAGACGAAACCTCATACGATACCCATGACGTATGGAGGAATGTGGCAACCTTACAGAAAGATCTGGGAGAAGAAGGGTCGGGGTTGTAAAACGATTATAAGGGTTCGTCAAAGGCAGCGGCCGACGTGCACATCAGTTAACTAAACAGACTTTACCACGAGTGCTAGAGGTCCGCAGCGCCCGCACCACGGCAGCTGAAGGGGACGGATACCCTCCCTACGAGAGAATTCCTGTGATCGGACAGCCACGGTATTCTCCTAGCATAGGACCATGGTATTTATTTCTCTTCCCAATAGTGAGGTCTGCTGTCAAACAAATGAATGCAGTGACGGCATAGAAAAAATGACTTCAGCATTTCTTCCAACAATAAAAAATTAGCATGGAGCGGTGTAGGGATCGGGAAGCGGCTATGTTGAAGGGGACAGAATTTCAATTCTCTAAGTTTTTTCAATAAAAAGTTATGACATCAGTCCTATTTCGTTGTTGTCGCACCTGCAACACTTTAGGCACATGTGTGACACAGTAAGGGGACGTACCGTCTCCTCTCGTACCTTACCTAGTTTAAATTTAAACACGTACTACATTCACGTTCCCAATAAAATTTATTTGAGCTATCTGATAGACATACTTTGTGAAGTCAGAAACTCTTAGTAGTTACACAATATTTCGGTGCAGTACGATAGTCACAATAACTGGACAACAATTGGTCATTTCTGTCTGTCAGGACGATCCTATAGATGTCGTGTCACTGATGATAATTACTTGATGGAAGTCAGGTGGCTGAGTCTGTAGAGGCGGGTCGGGATGTGCGGGAGAGGTTTGGCGAGGTTAGCAGAACTGAGTTTGATTAAAACTTTGCACACTTTCTGCAACTCCTGGAGTCGTTTCTGCATGTAAAGCCATCCCCCAACTCTTTGCTCACTTTGGACGACAAATTGGGTTTCAGTTTAAAGAGTTCGTCAAATAAAGGTGAAATACCTGTAGGACGCACTATGAAACGTTAGAGCCAGACTGAAAAATTCAATGCCATAGCTGGGATTTGAACCACGGACCTTCTGATGTCCGTCCAGCCGCTCTAAACCATTGGGCTACTATGGCCAACGTGCCGACATACCATTAAATTCTCATAAACACATGAGGTAACTACCTTAATGACTTTCATAGTGCGTCCTACACACGGCTAGTCTAAAAGAACAATTAATTTCCATTAATTGACCTAGTAGTGGTCCCAACTATAAAGCCCGGGTCCTAATTTACTTACAGCATAGTAAGTCGCCATTAAGGTAGCTGTCTTATGTGTTTTTGAGACCTCCTAGTGGTTTACCAGGATAAACACGAGTCAGTGGGAGAATTTAATGTCATATTGGCACGATGGCCATAGTAGCTCAATGGTTTAGAGCGGCTGGACGAAAACCTGAAGATCCGTGGTTCATATCCCGGCCATGGCATTGAATTTATTAGTCTGGCTCTACCGTTGCAAGAGACAGGCAAAAAAATTGTATGTTCTTAAAATAATTTCCGTCAATTACGTTTTTATGGAGTGAACAATTTGGGAGTTTGAATTTTCTCCACTTAGTTCTTTCAAATGTGAGCTAGACAAACTCTATTTGGGGGGGGGGGGGGTGTTCATATAAGAGATATTCTTCTGCAACGTTTTAAACGTGCATGCATCATTTAGAGCAGATCCTGTACGCCTTCGTTCATATCATCTATGTTATTGTAGTAAATGCCTTTAATAGAAACACAATGTGTCAAAAAGAGGAAGCAACTTCGAACAGGTTCATTGCTTTTTATTTCCTGTTGGCCCAAGAACAATATATTAATTCTGCATTGTGTTTACGGTCGCGCAGACGGATGTGTACACATATTCATTCACAAAGCTTCAATTGTTAGGACTATATTTCAAATACAGATTCCTAGATAGCGTTGATCCCGGAACTTGGTAACGCCATCAACAAAGAAATAAATAAAATCGTATCGATATTATTTGTTATTGCTTCTATAGCCTCAGCGAAAGCTTTGTTCAAATGTTTTACCCCTCAATGCAAGGTTTAAAGGCTCTTTCTTCTGGAATTAGGATTATATTTTGAATACGTACATTAAATTTTCAATAAGATTATAAAACATTTGTGTTGAAAGGATGGTTTTCAAAGTATGAGTGTTTTGTTGTAATACTGGATTACTGTTTTATTTCTCTTTCAGTGTTACCTATCATTATTTACCTACGCGATGTATCTAAGATAATCCGGTGACAAATGAAATGTACGAGGGCTGTTAAATAAAGAATGATGATTTTTTTTTTTTTTTTTTTTTTTGAAAACGTACCTTTACTCATCCTCATTATTTTGATGGTCCTTTTCAAAATAGTCTTCCCTGAATGCGATGCACTTGTCTCAGCGTTTCTGTCAGTCTTCAAAGACATGCTGGAAACCATTTTTTGAGAGGTCCTTCAAAATCACCTCCGCAGCCTTCACCACTGCTTCGGATGATTGATAATGTCTCCCAGGAAGGCGTTTCTTCAACTTAGCGAATAGAAAATGTCACATAGAGCTAAATCCGGACTATAGGGAGGGTGAGGGATGCACTTCACGTTGACTTTTGCAAGATGCTCAGCAACATTGGCAATATGCGGCCGCGCATTATCCTGGTGCAGCATCCCGCCTGCTTCACGGAAATGTGGCACCCAATGAAATGTTCGGTATTTCAGAAAGTGATCATAAGGTAATTCATTGATCCTCTCTCACAATGGCAGCAACAGTGTTGATGTTTTCATCCGTAAGAGCAGTAACCGGAGCACCGGGTTCACCTTACTTTGAAATTGATTGTATCCCCTTTTTAAACATTTTAAAGCACCTTCGAGCTGTGCTGTAGGGAAGAACAGACTCTCCATAGGCCTCCTGTAACATTGTATAGGCCTCAACTGAAGATTTGTTGAGACGAAAGCAGAATGTCAAAGCCGCATATTGTTCCTCGCGTGTTATCTCCGTTGCAGCGTTAGGCGATACTGAACATGTCTGAACTTACCTAGTTCTCAAAGGCGGGAACCAGTAGTACCAACAATGAAGCTACTACGGCGTGTTTGTTTCACTTTAAGCTAACAGAATACAATAAGATTGAATTATGGAGCGAAAAATTATGACCGAAAAACATTGTCATTCTTTATTGAACAGCCCTCGTATACATTGAATTTCCTGGAGATATTTTGAAATTTCCTCTTCGATGTGGTGGAATTTTGTTATTACTAATAATCTGTGAGTGATTTTACTTTACAAAAAATAGAAACCACTCCATTTATATGAAAATGTGTGTGGACTGAGGTTTTCCGCGATATTCCGTCATGTTCTTTTGAACTTTCAAATTTTCATACTCTTCTGAATTAGGCAGTCACTTAGGGTCGAACACAGAGAACGTAATATGATTGCCCGTATGTACCAACCAACCTCCAACGTTAAGTTATATTGGATGATGAACGAAATGATGTTCAAATGAGTACAGGGTACATAGAGCTTAGAGTTACCAGACATTCATCTTTCAGGATAAGAGAAAACCTCCAACGTTAAGTCATATCGGACGATGAATGAAATTAGGTTCAAATGAGTACAGGGTATATAGAGCTTAGAGTTATCAGACATTCATCTTTCAGGATAAGAGAAAACCTCCAACGTTAAGTCATATCAGACGATGAATGAAATGATGTTCAAATAAGTACAGAGTACATAGAGCTTAGAGTTACAAGACATTCATCTTTCAGGATAAGAGAAAACCTCCAACGTTAAGTCATATCGGACGATGAATGAAATGATGTTCAAATAAGTACAGAGTACATAGAGCTTAGAGTTACCAGACATTCATCTTTCAGGGTAAGAGAAAACCTCCAACGTTAAGTCATATCAGACGATGAATGAAATGATGTTCAAATAAGTACAGAGTACATAGAGCTTAGAGTTACCAGACATTCATCTTTCAGGATAACAGAAAACCTCCAACGTTAAGTCATATCGGACGATGAATGAAATGATGTTTAAATGAGTACAGGGTACATAGAGCTTAGAGTTACCAGACATTCATCCTTCAGGTTAAGAGAAAACCTCCAACGTTAAGTCATATCGGACGATGAATGAAATGATGTTCAAATGAGCACAGGGTACACAGAGCTTAGAGTTAGTAGACATTCATCTTTCAGGATAAGAGAAAACCTCCAACGTTAAGTCATATCGGACGATAAATGAAATGATGTTCAAATGAGTACAGTGTACATAGAGCTTACAGTTACCAGACATTCATCTTTCAGGATAAGAGAAAACCTCCAACGTTAAGTCATATCGGACGATGAATGAAATTAGGTTCAAATGAGTACAGGGTATATAGAGCTTAGAGTTATCAGACATTCATCTTTCAGGATAAGAGAAAACCTCCAACGTTAAGTCATATCAGACGATGAATGAAATGATGTTCAAATAAGTACAGAGTACATAGAGCTTAGAGTTACAAGACATTCATCTTTCAGGATAAGAGAAAACCTCCAACGTTAAGTCATATCGGACGATGAATGAAATGATGTTCAAATAAGTACAGAGTACATAGAGCTTAGAGTTACCAGACATTCATCTTTCAGGGTAAGAGAAAACCTCCAACGTTAAGTCATATCAGACGATGAATGAAATGATGTTCAAATAAGTACAGAGTACATAGAGCTTAGAGTTACCAGACATTCATCTTTCAGGATAAGGGAAAACCTCCAACGTTAAGTCATATCGGACGATGAATGAAATGATGTTTAAATGAGTACAGGGTACATAGAGCTTAGAGTTACCAGACATTCATCCTTCAGGTTAAGAGAAAACCTCCAACGTTAAGTCATATCGGACGATGAATGAAATGATGTTCAAATGAGCACAGGGTACACAGAGCTTAGAGTTAGTAGACATTCATCTTTCAGGATAAGAGAAAACCTCCAACGTTAAGTCATATCGGACGATAAATGAAATGATGTTCAAATGAGTACAGTGTACATAGAGCTTACAGTTACCAGACATTCACCTTCAGGATAGGAGAAAACCTCCAACGTTAAGTCATATCGGACGATGCATGAAATGATGTTCAAATAAGTACAGGGTACATAGAGCTTAGAGTTACTAGACGTTCATCTTTCAGGATAAGGGAAAACTCATTAGGAAATCTTATTCTGATTACTGGGGACCTCTTGAACTTAAGGCACAGACGCTACTATCTATTTAACCTCTGGATTTTGTTCATAATTAAGTGACCAAAAATGACTGACACACTTGATTTAGCAATATGTTTATTATTGATATATGTAACATCGCTAACAAATGAAGTTTACTCTGGCTAATATAAACCTCGTCTCAATCCAAACTAATTTGTTAAGTGCTAGATTTTGTGTAATTTAGAGCTCTGCCTCTGTTTTTTAACTTACGAAATTCGTTGTATTTAATTTTAACAGCTGAAGTTAGTCCGTGTTCTTTCATACTCTTCCAATTAAGTCTGAATCTTAAGCAGAAGCATTTGTAAATTATATTATTTACATATCAGAGATGCACTTCACGAGGAAATTATTTCCTGTAGTTTTTCTTATGTTTCTCATAATTAAGAAGAGTTCCAGCTTCATTTGTTTCTGCTGGAGTACCGCGGTTCAACTTTTATAAGGTGGCGTTTCCCTTAAATTGTAAACCACTTAACATCTTCCCATGCAGCAGAATGGGTGTCATGATTCATAATTGATTCATATCGCCCGAGGTGACACATCCACTACCAAACATATGAATTTAATATGCATTCATGTTTTAATTTGAAATAAATGAAAGCAGCGGAATAATTGCATTCGTTATACAAATAATCGTAGATAGTAATTACATGGGTAACAAGCGGATACTGTAATTTTGGTAGTGGTTACAATTCCATTCCGTGTTCCAGAGATGATCATTAATTAACAGTGTCATATCTGTTAAATGTGATAATACAGCAGGCTTTGCTTAAGGTGTTGTATGATCTTGGTTTAGATGTTCAGAAAAGTCAATGTTCTAAAACAACAATTTAAACTTACTAAACCACCCTCTAAAAAATAGCACACCGAAAACTCAATTATCAGGCATTTACCAAATGAGTTGCCAGGATTGTGACAAGATATACATTGGTAAGACCAAAAGGAATCTAGGAACAAGAATGAAAGAACACTTCAGAAATATTAAATTGAAACAAATGGACAAGTCGGCCGTAGCACATCACTTTTGGTCTGAGAATCATAACATAAAACAAGAAATAGAACTGATCAAACAGGCAAAGAAACCTCTGGAACTACAGATTTGGGAAAACATATTTATTACGAAAAAACAGGACCTCTTGATGAATTTTGAAATTCCCGCGGTAGATGACATCATCAAACTTACCAGGACGTTAGATGGCAGCACAACACCAAGCCAGATGCAGACACCGGATGCATCATCAGTCAACCACAGAACTGACGATAGGGGAGAAGTCCCCAGAAACTAGTCTTCATAAAAAACTTGTAAGTGGAGAAAAGTATATACAAGGTTGACTCACTTGCCTAATTTTAGTAACAATGGCACTCCACTTTCTGAAATACTTATTTTTATTCTATATAATTTATAATTGATACAGTCAAAAGAGATCGCATTTTTCTTAATGATGAATTTCGTAAAGGACTAAATCCAGGAACTGTTGTTACTGATGAAAATATTGTCGCTGTTTGACGGACATGTTATGGATTTATTGGACTTTGGTATAAGTCAAATACGAGGCCTGGCACTAAAATAAGGTCTCTGAGGTGCCTAGAGCCTTGAGGAACGCTGTTACGCGAGATCCGGCAATACTGGCGTGTAGCTTGGTTTCACCCCTTCAAATCCGCACCAGAACGAACCCGATGCAACCATTAGTCTTGATTGGGCAGCCGTTTGTGATGGAGCTTCCAGTCACTTCCGCCGCCAAGTGCGAGTTGCGTGCAGTGATCCGGTTTTTTTTTTTTTTGTTTTTTTTTTTTTGAGTACCAAGGGCATGACACCCACTGAAATCCATCGTCAGTTATGCGAGGTCTGTGGGCCACAGTATATGGACGTCAAAAACGTGCGAAAATGGGTCAGAGAGTTCAAAGACGGACGTACAGACGTTCCGGTCGGCCTTCGGTTTCAGTCGAAACAATTGCAGAAGTGGAGCAAGAAATGCTTAAAGATCGACCTGTGACAGTTCGAGAGCTGTGCGAACTTATCCCTGAAGTCAGTAAGACCACGATTGACCAGATTTTGACCGAACATTTGCATTATCGCAAGGTATGTGCGAAGATGATCTCCTGGCCTAGTTCGGATCGGACAGTCCAGACTTAGCACCAAGTGATTATCATCTGTTTCCTGAGTTAAAATCATACCTGGATGCAACACATTTCCAGACCAACGATGATTTGAAAAAACGAGGTTGAATGCTACCTGCGCAACTTGGCGGGAGAGTGCTACAAAAACAGAAGTTCACCAAGACCGCCGAATTAAAGTGAGAGAGATAGCAGAGGCTATGAACATGACAAAAGAACGTGTTTGTCACATATTAAATCAACATTTAGACAGAAGAAAGATTTCCGCGCTTTGGGTGCCGCGTTTTTTCACGTTAGACAAAAAACATGTTCGAATGAACATTTCCAACGGTCTATTGGCGCAGTTTAGGCGCAATAAATCCGAGTTTTGGCGCCAATTAATTACTGTAGATGAAACTTCGACATACCAATATACGCCCGAAAGAAAAATACAGTCCAAACAGTAGACTGAAAAGAGGGACCGTGCTCCAAAAGAAGCAAAGACTTTTTTCGATTTCGGCTGGGAAAACGATTGCGACTGTTTTTTGGGATAGTCATGAAGTTATTTCAATCGATTATCTGTAAAAAGGAAACACTATTATAGGAGCATACTACGCATCATTAGTTGACAAGCTGAAGGCAGAACTTGCAGAGAAACGGCCACATTTGCAGAAGAACAAAATCCTGTTTCACCAACACAACGCACCGTCTCACACCTCAGCCGTTGCAGTGGCGAAAATCCACGAATTACGGTTTGAACTGCTTGACTCACCAGACTCACTCACCCAGACAGAGATTTTCGTCAAGTGAAGAGGCAATCACCTTCGTGAACAATTATTTTACAGAGAAAAACGCTGAGTACTTTTTGGATGGGAACATCGCTGGGGGAAGTGTGTTGAGTTGCAAGGAGACTATGTTGAAAAACGTCGAGTACTATTTGGACGGGTTATAGAGATGGGAACATCGCTGGGAGAAGTGTGTAGAGTTACAAGGAAAACAAGAGTTACATTTTGAAAAACGCCGAGTACTATTTGGACTGGTTACATAGATGAGAAAATCGCTGAGAAAAGTGTGTAGAATTACAAGGAGACTATGTTGAAAAACGCCGAGTACTATTTGGACGGGTTACAGAGACGATAACATCGCTGGGAGAAGTGTGTAGAGTTACAAGGAGACTATGTTGAAAAACGCCGAGTACTATTTGGACGGGTTACAGAGACGATAACATCGCTGAGAGAAGTGTGTAGAGTTACAAGGAGACTATGTTGAAAAACGCCGAGTACTATTTGGACGGGTTACAGAGACGATAACATCGCTGGGAGAAGTGTGTAGAGTTACAAGGAGACTATGTTGAAAAACGCCGAGTACTATTTGGACGGGTTACAGAGACGATAACAACGCTGGGAGAAGTGTGTAGAGTTACAAGGAGACTATGTTGAAAAACGCCGAGTACTATTTGGACGGGTTACAGAGACGATAACATCGCTGGGAGAAGTGTGTAGAGTTACAAGGAGACTATGTTGAAAAACGCCGAGTACTATTTGGACGGGTTACAGAGACGATAACATCGCTGGGAGAAGTGTGTAGAGTTACAAGGAGACTATGTTGAAAAACGTCGAGTACTATTTGGACGGGTTACAGAGATGGGAGCATCGCTGAGAGAAGTGTGTAGAGTTACAAGGAGACTATGTTGAAAAACGTCGAGTACTATTTGGACGGGTTACAGAGATGGGAGCATCGCTGAGAGAAGTGTGTAGAGTTACAAGGAGACTATGTTGAAAAACGCCGAGTACTATTTGGACGGGTTACAGAGACGATAACATCGCTGGGAGAAGTGTGTAGAGTTACAAGGAGACTATGTTAAAAAACGCCGAGCACTATTTGGACGGGTTACAGAGACGATAACATCGCTGGGAGAAGTGTGTAGAGTTACAAGGAGACTATGTTGAAAAACGCCGAGTACTATTTGGACGGGTAACAGAGACGATAACATCGCCGGGAGAAGTGTGTAGAGTTACAAGGAGACTATGTTGAAAAACGCCGAGTACTATTTGGACGGGTTACAGAGACGATAACATCGCTGAGAGAAGTGTGTCGAGTTACAAGGAGACTATGTTGAAAAACGCCGAGTACTATTTGGACGGGTTACAGAGATGAGAACATCGCAGGGAGAAGTGGGTAGAGTTACAAGGAGACTATGTTGAAAAACGCCGAGTACTATTTGGACGGGTTACAGAGATGGGAACATCGCTGGGAGAAGTGTGTAGAGTTACAAGGAGACTATGTTGAAAAACGTCGAGTACTATTTGGACGGGTTACAGAGATGGGAGCATCACAGGGAGAAGTGTGTAGAGTTACAAGGAGACTATGTTGAAAAACGTCGAGTACTATTTGGACGGGTTACAGAGATGGGAACATCGCTGGGAGAAGTGTGTAGAGTTACAAGGAGACTATGTTGAAAAACACCGAGTACTATTTGGACGGGTTACAGAGATGGCAGCATATCTGTGAGAAGTGTGTAGAGTTGCAAGCAGACTATGTTGGAAAAAAAGTTATAATGAAGAAATTTCTGCAAAAATGTCTAGTATCTTTGTTATGTCGGAAACTTATGTCGGAAACACAGGATCCAACTAATCTTTGATTTGCGTAGGCCTTTTGCCTTTAAAGAACAAATATTTAATGACAGCTCGATACTCGATTTTGTCCATTTTCATAAAAACACTCATATCAGCTCACTCAAACGACTCTTAGATAATAACTCAGCGTCCTAAATGGCTGAAACTTAGGTGAGTAAGTTTTAACAGATGAACGACGACATTCACTAGCTTTTATTTCGCGAGTGCTCCGATTTTCATGTTGAGGTCGGAAACTTGTCAGACCGCCCTCGTGTAGTCGCTATATGTACTTCCCAGACGTAAACTCTGAATTTTTCTCCACCATTATAAGGTATTGTAGCTGTATTTATGTTAAAGCGATTTTACAAAACATAATGGAATGCAGCATCCAGGTTATATTGATATAACTATGTTTAAAGTTCAGAGAAGCGCCGTTGTTCATTTGGTTCAACTGGAAGGGCTGAATAAAGAGTAAAGTCGTGTAAAAGAATGATAATAATTATTTATGGTTGTGCCTTGTTGTCAAGTTAGGGGGAACGCTGCAAACAAAGCAACCGATTGCATCTACACGCCGGATACGAGCATGCAAACGTAGCATTATGGTATCAAATTCTGTTATATTTCGTGCTTTATCATTTCACCTAGCTGCACGTTACAGACACTTTTATTTAACACTCTTATGGATATATTTACAGAGCTCTGTTTGTAGGAGTAACGGCCCCATAGCTCTCCAAACCCGAAGGACAACTTAATTTCATTTAGTTCTCCAATTTACCTATATTGAATAATTTTGAAGTTCCCTATGTGTAAACAAAGGGAGTTCTGTACTTGCATAGGTATATTATTTTAATTTACCAGCATCTATACATGTTTGCACTCGTCTCACCATATTCTCTGAAGTTTTACGGAGAGTATCCTCGCCAATGTTACTTATTTCGGTTCGAATGGATTCCTTCAGAATATCAGCTGTCCGTGGCCTATTCTTGTACACTCTATTTTTAGATACCCCACAAGAAAACAAATCCGTTGAGGCTAGGTCAGGAGAACTGAGTTCCGCGGACCTTTTGAGACTATTCCCTTACACTGGGCAACAAAAAATAATGTTTCAATGTTTTCAGCACTTCATGAGGCAATTTCTACTAATCTTGGGTTGAGAAAAACAAATATGACAATGAAAAAAATGTTTATTAGCTCTAGTTTCTATGATATACACAAGGAGGAAGTATTACATATTAACGGATTGAGAGAAAAGGATACATTTTAATTACATACATGCTAACAACAATGAAAGTGCATTGGATTTTTTAAACTGTAAATTACAAGCTAAGAGCTCTAAATTGCTTGAAAAATACTTTGGTGGCCTATTGACTAAGTCGTCTTTTAGCTTGCCTCTTGTGATGGAGTTCCGCATAATCCCTATACAAAGACCAACAGTAATCCGCAAGCATTACTTCATTCCAACGACCCTGATATCTTTGTTCCATAACAGAAATGCCCTGATGTTCATCACTAACAGCTCCACAACTAGGAGGGAAAAAGTCTAGGTGGGAGTGGAGAAAGTATATCTTAAGGGACATGTTGCATCCAAGGTTACGATATTTTTGCAGGAGCACTGTCACCAAATGCTTGTAGTTGTCACCTCTTTTGCTGTCTAAAAATCCATGAACAACCCCCTTGAAGGCTTCCCAAGCTTCCTTTTCTTTCTCCTCCAAAATTTGGTCAAATGCAGGTATCTTTACAAGTTCTCTTATTTGTGGTCCGACGAAAATGCCTTCCTTAACTTTTTCATCACTTAATTTCCAAAATTTCTCTCCGATTGTGTTTTGTTATTTGACAGGTGTGCCAACTCCCAGAAGCAATTCCCCCAAATTTCAAATCTTCACTCTAAAATAAGAAAAGTTACTTTATCTTCAAAGCAAGAGCTAATCCACCATTTTATGGTGACTTTTTAATTCAGCAGAAGAAAATACGAGGGCTATCCAGAAAGTAGACTACGTTTTCGTCTGTTTCCGCTAGGGGCGGGGCTAGCGCGGCCATCTTGGGGTCAGAGCGTTGCGCAGCTCAGTCGGCATCTAGCCGTGCTAGTGAGAGGTTCGTGCTGTGCTCCGTTCAGATACTGTGACGGTTTGAAATGTCTGCGTTAATTGAAAATCCCGCGAGGTGCGTGCAGTAATAAGGTTTCTGACTGCAAAAAACTGTAAACCGATAGAAATCTATCGGCAGCTTTGTGCGTGTATGGGGACAACATTATCACTGAAGGTGGAGTGCGTCAGTGGGTCATCAGATTTAAAAATGGCCGAACCAATGTTCACGACGAAGATCGAAGTGGGAGACCCAGCATAGTGACTGCCGAACTTGTCGAAAAAGTCGATGCTAAAGTCCGTGAAAATCGAAGGTTCACAATAACGGAACTTTCTTTGAGTTTTCCACAAATTTCGCGAAGCTTGTTGCACGAAATCATCAGCGAAAAGCTTGGTTACAACAAGTTTTGTGCAAGATGGATTCCAAAAATCTTGACAGAGGACCACAAAAATCAGCGAATGGCTGCAGCGTTGAACTTTTTGGACGTTTACCATAAGGATGGTGACTCTTTACTCGATCGCATCGTTACTGGTGACGAAACATGGGTGAAACACGTGAACTGTGAAACGAAATTGCAATCAATGCAGTGGGGGCACACAAGTTCTCCCCAAAAACCCAAGAAATGCATGCAAACAATGTCGGCAAGGAAGATGATGGCGACTGTTTTTTGGGACAGAAAAGGTGTGATTTTGGTGGACTTCCTGGAAAGAGGCACTACAATAAACTCTCAAAGGTATTGCCAAACTCTCCAAAAACTCAGAAGAGTCATTCAAAACAAGCGCAGAGGAACGTTGAGCTCTAAGATCTTGTTGATTCACGACAACGCCCGGCCCCACACGGCAAATGTCACTCGTGAAGTTCTTGAATCTTTTAAGTGGGAGTTGTTCCCTCATCCGCCGTACAGTCCCGACCTGGCACCGAGCGACTTCCACCTATTGCCAGCAATGAAGAAGTGGCTGGCTATGCAGCGTTTTGATGACGACGCACAGCTGCAAGAAGAGGTAACGAAGTGGTTGAAGGCGCAGGCGGCCGAATTTTTCGACGAAGGAATTTCCAAGCTCGTACATCGCTACGATAAATGCCTTAATTTGAATGGTGACTATGTCGAAAAGTAGTATTTGAGTGTGGCTTTCATCTGTATATAATAAAATTTGTTTCCTATACTTTGTTTACTTTTTATTCCAAAACGTAATCTACTTTCTGTATAGCCCTCGTACATTTAAATTCATTATTTTTAAGCCCGAAACGTTTTCATTGTTGCCCAGTGTTATCAAAGAAACTGGTTACAAGTTCCATGGTGTCATTAGATGTATCGTACGTTGCTGCATCTTGCTGGAAATAACCTTCTCTCAATTCGATATCATCCAGCTGCTCCACAAATGTCTTGAAGATACCCATATAAACTTCACTGTGTGCAGTAGTATCAAAGAAAATGGGACCAACGATCCTAGAACCTGACACCGCGCACCATACTCCACACCTTTTCATCATGCAGTGGGGTTTCGTGGATCACTTGTGGGTTTACAGCAGTCCAATATCTGGTGTTTTGTGTGTTTATGTAGCCTGACAGATGAAACCATGCCTCATCTGTAAACCACGTTATGGACGTGGGATAAGAGTACCCTGAAACAATCGACAGTAACTGGTTCGTTTATCATAATCTGCTTCTTTCAGTTTTTACACCATATGCACTCTGTAAGGTCGCAGCTCTTTGATATGTTCCATATGAATACCCTGATTCCTGGCTCAGTCGACACAACAATTTGTTTGGAGAATTCAATAGCCATCTGCGAACATCTGTAACAGATGACGGTCTATGTTTTCCACTCACTAATGAGTATACCAGTTGTCTCCCGCTTTCTTACGAGTGATAAACATCGGAACATCGCGTATATTAAATTACCTTAGAAATTCCCGTTGTGTTGTTATCAAGGAATTTGTCTTCCAATATGTTTTCAGAATATCAACACGCTCTCGTAGTGAGTACTGCATGTCAATTGTCAGTGTTGGCAGTTCTCCCAGAGCCACTGAGATCATTAAATCAAATTTAAACATTCTACGAGCTGTTATGGCTGTCAACTGTCAACAATTGTCATGTTGACACTTCTCCCAGAGCTAATGAGATCATTAAAAGAAATATCTGCATTCTACGAGGTTCAAATGGAATTTATGGCTTATTGAAATGGTTCAGGTTTATATGGATCCTCCTGTAACACATTCTAACTAAAAATTAGTTGCAGGGATTTTATTATAAATACAACTTTTGAAAATCTTTAAATAAAAAAGTACACATTTAAAGCTATGTCCTCCAGCGTTAGGTCATATTACGCGGTGAGTGAAATGATGCTACAGAGAGTCCAGGGTACATAGAGCATATAGATTCTGCAGTTCGCAGATGAATGCACCCAAACATTTACGTGGATGTTTTTCTAAAAATGTGTTTTTAGAGTCAGAGTAGAGTACAAGACCTTAACGACTTACTGTAGGATTTACTTAAGCGCAGACATTGAGCAGAGAGAGAGAGAGAGGGGGGGGGGGAGTTCTTTCTCCGCATTCGCTGTAACAGCAGAGCGATGCTTCAACCAAAGGAAAACCAAGCCCAATGTTGCTACAGGGATCGCTTTATTTTCAACACTTTTTTTTTTCACTTCTGGCATGTTCAAAAGGCTTAGCAATTTTAATATTTTCTTTCTCTGTCTCACTTTTTCTGGAACTGTGGTATTCCATTAGACCCTTAATACTGTAAAGACCCATGAGCAAGCAAAATGAAACTCTGTGTGAGGTATTCCCCAGCCCATCACGTTCAAAATTGTAACTCCACGCTCTTTGTAGGTTTATGGGATATTTATCTTATTTAAAAATGCTAATAGCCAGGCAGCTGAATTTGGGTGTTACTCTACCGATCTGTGATGCAGTTGTCATGGTAAGCAGTGGAAAGTGAATATTATCTACGAATAAGTAAATTCTTGTGGCAGGTCGCTTGGCTTAGACAGATCAATAAGTGTTTGTACAAGAGTAGAGAAAGTCATGTATACATCATATAACGACCAAAACATTTGACTATCACTTAAAGTCTACTGTATTCCCTTGTAACTACAATAAGATAATGTTTACCTTGAAGTAGATAGAGCAATAAGTGTTTGTACAAGAGTAGAGAAAGTCATGTTTACATCACTTAACAACCAAAACATTTTAATATCACTTGAAATCTACTGTATTCCCTTGTAACTACAATAAGATAGTATTTATCTTGAAGTAGATAGGGCAATACGTATTTGTACAAGAGTAGAGAAAGTCATGTATACATCACATAACGACCAAAACATTTGACGATCACTTAAAGTCTACTGTATTCCCTTGTAACTACAATAAGATAATGTTTATCTTGAAGTAGATAGAGCAATAAGTGTTTGTACAAGAGTAGAGAAAGTCATGTATACATCACATAACGACCAAAACATTTGACTATCACTTAAAGTCTACTGTATTCCCTTGTAACTACAATAAGATAATGTTTATCTTGAAGTAGATAGAGAAAGAAGGGTTTGTACAAGAGTAGAGAAGGTCATGTATACATCACGTAACGGCCAGCTGTTTAAAACATTTGACTATCACTTAAAGTCTACTATATTCCCTTGTACCTACAATAAGATAATGTTTCTCTTGAAGTAGATAGAGCAATAAGTGTTTGTACAAGAGTAGAGAAAGTCATGTATACATCAAATAACGACCAAAACATTTGACTATCACTTAAAGTCTACTGTATTCCCTTGTAACTACAATAAGATAATGTTTATCTTGAAGTAGATAGAGGAATAAGTGTTTGTACAAGAGTAGAGAAAGTCATGTATACATCATATAACGACCAAAACATTTGACTATCACTTAAAGTCTACTGTATTCCCTTGTAACTACAATAAGATAAGGTTTACCTTGAAGTAGATAGAGCAATAAGTGTTTGTACAAGAGTAGAGAAAGTCATGTTTACATCACTTAACAACCAAAACATTTTAATATCACTTGAAATCTACTGTATTCCCTTGTAACTACAATAAGATAGTATTTATCTTGAAGTAGATAGGGCAATACGTATTTGTACAAGAGTAGAGAAAGTCATGTATACATCACATAACGACCAAAACATTTGACGATCACTTAAAGTCTACTGTATTCCCTTGTAACTACAATAAGATAATGTTTATCTTGAAGTAGATAGAGCAATAAGTGTTTGTACAAGAGTAGGGAAAGTCATGTTTACATCACTTAACAACCAAAACATTTGAATATCACTTGAAATCTACTGTATTCCCTTGTAACTACAATAAGATAGTATTTATCTTGAAGTAGATAGGGCAATACGTATTTGTACAAGAGTAGAGAAAGTCATGTATACATCACATAACGACCAAAACATTTGACGATCACTTAAAGTCTACTGTATTCCCTTGTAACTACAATAAGATAGTATTTATCTTGAAGTAGATAGGGCAATACGTATTTTGTACAAGAGTAGAGAAAGTCATGTATACATCACATAACGACCAAAACATTTGACTATCACTTAAAGTCTACTGTATTCCCTTGTAACTACAATAAGATAATGTTTATCTTGAAGTAGATAGAGAAAGAAGGGTTTGTACAAGAGTAGAGAAGGTCATGTATACATCACGTAACGGCCAGCTGTTTAAAACATTTGACTATCACTTAAAGTCTACTGTATTCCCTTGTACCTACAATAAGATAATGTTTCTCTTGAAGTAGATAGAGCAATAAGTGTTTGTACAAGAGTAGAGAAAGTCATGTATACATCAAATAACGACCAAAACATTTGACTATCACTTAAAGTCTACTGTATTCCCTTGTAACTACAATAAGATAATGTTTATCTTGAAGCAGATAGAGCAATAAGTGTTTGTACAAGAGTAGAGAAAGTCATGTATACATCATATAACGACCAAAACATTTGACTATCACTTAAAGTCTACTGTATCCCCTTGTAACTACAATAAGATAATGTTTATCTTGAAGTAGATAGAGCAATAAGTGTTTGTACAAGAGTAGAGAAAGTCATGTTTACATCACTTAACAACCAAAACATTTGAATACCACTTGAAATCTACTGTATTCCCTTGTAACTACAATAAGATAGTATTTATCTTGAAGTAGATAGGGCAATACGTATTTGTACAAGAGTAGAGAAAGTCATGTATACATCACATAACGACCAAAACATTTGACGATCACTTAAAGTCTACTGTATTCCCTTGTAAGTACAATAAGATAGTATTTATCTTGAAGTAGATAGGGCAATACGTATTTGTACAAGAGTAGAGAAAGTCATGTATACATCACATAACGACCAAAACATTTGACTATCACTTAAAGTCTACTGTATTCCCTGTAACTACAATAAGATAATCTTTATCTTGAAGTAGATAGAGGAAGAAGGGTTTGTACAAGAGTAGAGAAGGTCATGTATACATCACGTAACGGCCAGCTGTTTAAAACATTTGACTATCACTTAAAGTCTACTGTATTCCCTTGTACCTACAATAAGATAATGTTTATCTTGAAGTAGATAGAGCAAT
Source organism: Mantis religiosa (assembly GCA_030765055.1). Taxonomy (NCBI): domain Eukaryota; kingdom Metazoa; phylum Arthropoda; class Insecta; order Mantodea; family Mantidae; genus Mantis; species Mantis religiosa. The sequence goes on along the minus strand of CM060953.1, from coordinate 11,621,274 downwards.
AAGTGTTTGTACAAGATTAGAGAAAGTCATGTGTACATCACATAACGACCAGCTGTTTAAAACATTTGACTAACACTTAAAGTCTGCTGTATTCCCTTGTAACTACAATAAGATAATGTTTATCTTGAAGTAGATAGAGCAATAAGTGTTTGTACAAGAGTAGAGAAAGTCTTGTATACATCACATAACGACCAAAACATTTGACTATCACTTAAAGTCTACTGTATTCCCTTGTAACTACAATAAGATAATGTTTTTTTTGAAGTATATAGAGCAATAAGTGTTTGTACAAGAGTAGAGAAAGTCATGTATACATCAAATAACGACCAAAACATTTGACTATCACTTAAAGTCTACTGTATTCCCTTGTAACAACAATAAGATAATGTTTTTCTTGTAGTTGTCATTTTTTCTAGCTCTCGTACAATATTTGAAGATTTCTGAATATCAGAGAATTTGCAGATGCGTTTTTGTTATCTTCTCTTAATTAACGACAACTGCGTGGCGCGCTACTTTTGGAACATTCCTGGTAATACATATTTAAAGTTCATTTCTTGTTTAATTAGAATACGCGTGTAACACAGTTGGATGTTTGCAACAAAAGCTGCGTTATCATCAAAAGAGATAATAAACACCTAGCGTAGATGGAATTAAGCTGGAACCGAGTAATGACACTTGCATTGTGGATCGCGTACACACAGAGGTAGCAAATTCCCTACCCCGTAGATTAAGTTTAATGGGGCGGTTTGTGCGCTAAGTATGTTGAAACTTTATAAGCGAGGGAAAACTAAAGCGAATAAATTGCAGCTTGGGCTCAAAGGAACACGAAATGTAGCTTTGCGTGCATGAAAACCCTACAGAGAGTACATAAGAAAACCTTTCTTCCTAACTTTACATCGCTATATCCTAATTAAATTGCAGGAAGTTAGGCCTTAACTTAAGAGTGCACGTTGGGACTAAACATGTTTGCCCGATTCTAGAGTATGACTATGATTTGAGGGGCTTAGCACCTTCATCTGTTGATGAACATTTTGGTGGTCGCTACCCTCACGGTTTGTACAGTACTGTCACTGTGAGGATTACAAAAGTGCGGTATGTACAAATATACAGACTCCCATAAATAAAGGCCGCGCCGTGGCTTAGTGGTTAGACCGCTTGGCTCTCACCAAGGTGGCCCGGGTTTGATCCCTGGTGACCGCAAAGTGAGATTTTTGGTGGACAACACGCACTGGGGCGGGTTTTCTCCGGAATATCCGGTTGCCCACGCCATCTCATTCCCCCGGTGCTCCATATTGTCACCCTGGTGGTAGGCTCGCGAAGCCGATGAAAAATGATGGCCGGTCGTTACCGGAAGTGAGAGACAGTTGAGGGTAGAGTTGGGAAAATAAACAGTTTAAGGTTAGCTAGCAAACTGTAATGGTGACAAATGTATTTGCTAGGGAAATAAAGTGCAGTTTTTGTATTTGAAGCCTCCACTTTTGATTTTCACGAACCCACAAAGTCACAACTGGTGTCAGGAAGCGGGACAACAACATCACCGAAGATTATGGCCATGGAATCAGTATTGGAAATGCTTTTGCAGAAGATGAACGAATTAACAGCGAAGTCGGAAGCGGCAAATAACAACTTGGCCGCGAAGATGAACGAGTTAACAACAAAAACAGAAGCGGCAAATAACAACCTGGCCGCAGAGTTGAAAGAAATAAAGACCGAATTGACCACAGAAATGAAGGCAGCGAACGACAGTCTGGCCACAGAAATGAAGGAGGCGAACGAGGTCCTCGCCGCCAAATTTGAGGAACAGTTGGCCGGCGTGAAGGATGACGTGACGGAGCTGGGCAAGCGGATGGGCCAAGTGGACGAGCCCGTCGAGGACCTGGCGAACCGCTTCAATGACCTAGAGGAAAAGGCCGACAATAACGCCAAGTCCCTGAACGCCATGGTTGAAGACGTCGAAGACCTCGCGAACCACGTAAACAACCTGGAGGGAAAGGCCGACAGCAGCGTCAAGTCCCTGAACGCCATGGTGGAGGACGTCGTCGGCAGGAAGCTGAAGGACTTGAAGGCCGACGCGCCGGGATGCGACAAAACATCTGCGCGCGTCAAACCTCCCAAGTATGACGGCGCGTCAACGTTTGAAGTTTCCGCAGCCAGTTCGACACAGTGGCCAGGCACAACAGATGGTCACCGGAGGAGGAGGCCACACAGTTAATAGCCAGCCACCAGGGACGGCCGGGGAAATCCTAAACGCGGTGCAGACGACGGCGGCGCCCAAGGACATCTGGGAGGCCCTGGAGAATCGCTTCGGAAACCACCGCTTAGCCGCAGCATACCGCAGCCAGCTAAAGGCAAGGTCGCAGCAGCCGGGGGAGACGCTGCAGGAGTTCGCCATAGCGATCGAGCAGCGGGCTAGCAAGGCCTTGGTTGACCTGCCACTGGAGTTCGTATCCCGGGAAGCCGCCTACAATTTGGTCGACGGGGTACGGGACACGGAGATTCGTCAGCGCCTAATGCTCGGCGATTATAAAACCATCCACGAGGCGCTGACAGCGGCATTAAGGATGGAGGTGGCCAAGGTAGCATCTATCCCGACGTCCAGAACGAGGAGTGTCCGTTACGCCGGAGACAGAAGACCAGCTGAGGGACGCCGGCGAACACCTAGTGGCCTGTGTTGGGGGTGACAGTTGAGGGTAGAGTTGGGAAAATAAACAGTTTAAGGTTAGCTAGCAAACTGTAATGGTGACGAATGTATTTGCTAGGGAAATAAAGTGCAGTTTTTGTATTTGAAGCCTCCACTTTTGATTTTCACGAACCCACAAAGTCACAATATTCATTTCAAGTATCATCAGTGTCATCGCTTGCGGTGCCGCATACAGTACAAGCGTGCGTTAAACACTACACATTTCCTTTATTTTGCATACATAATTGGTAGTGGACAACACGGCGCTGGGGCGGGTTTTCTCCGGGACCTCTGGTTTCCTCCGTTGCTCCATCTTCATTTCATGTATCATCAGTGTCACCGCCTGCGGTGCCGTATGTGGTAAAAGCGGGCGTTAAACACTGCGCTTATTTCCCGTAAATAATCGGACAAGGTAGACTACTAAGTTTTGAAAGTGTAAATCAATATTTAATGTGCTATTGTATTGAAACTAATGATTATAGTGCATAGGCTTTCACGGGCGGAGTCATATGGTAGATGGTCATTTACTACAGACTATTTTCCAATAGACCACGGCCTACAAGCCCGAATAATAATTATCTACCGAAATTAATGATAATCGACACTTACATGGTTCCTTCTTTTAAGAAAATAAATATTATTTCTCATAAAAATTATATAATGCATGATTTTTTTTAAGAATTAAAAAGAAATATGGCAATTTCTGGCCCTCTAAAGTAATCGGACATAACTTGAGTGTGATACAAAATAGGTAACTGGCCCTGGCCGAGATTTGAACTCGGTAGCAGTTGTCTCACGTTCAAGAGGTGCCGAGTTCCAATGTCGTCAAGGCGAGTTACCTGGAAAAGGTTTTTCCGGGGTTTCTCTTATTCTGAAGGAGGAATGTCGGGGAGCTCCAAGCTCCATGGGCCCCGGACTCATTTAAGCATCAGTTCACCCATTTCAATCATCGGCCGATATGATTTAACGTTGGAGGACGTAAATTGAAAAAAAAAAAAAAAAAAAGCGTAGTACTGTGTGACTCTCCCACTTCTTTTCACTACTTCTCGCAACCTATTTGGCATACTGTGAACCAGGTTTTACAGGTAGGCTGTAGAAAGTTTGCTCCATTCCTCTTTCAACCTCTCCTTCAAGTGGAGCTTGGAGGTGATAGGGCACATCCACACGGCCTTCTCCAGTTTATCGCATACTGCTTCTATGGGATTAAGATCCGGGGACTGAGGGGGTGGATAACAGTTGCAAAGTAACCATAGCTGTCCAATGTAGGACGTATGCTTCGGATCATTATCCTGATCAAATGAGAAGCTGTCCAAAATACCCATCATTTCTGCACTTTGTTTTAAATTTTGCTGTAATGGTGTAAGATAGACTTCCTTGTTAATTGTTCTGTATATGAATATCAGCTTTCCCACTCCCATAGAGGAAATACAGCCCCATACATTACACTCCCTCTGTTGTGTTCGAAAGTGCCATGTACGAGGGCTGTTCAATACCTTTACTCATCCTCCTAATTTTGATGGCCCTTCTCAAAATAGTCTCCCGTGAATGCGATGTACTTCTCCCAGCGTTTCTGTCAGTCTTCAAAGACATGCTGGAACCCATTTTTGAGAATCCTTCAAAATCGCCTCCGCAGCCTTCACCACTGCTTCTGATGATGGACTATGCCTCCCACGAAGGCGTTTCTTCAAGTTACGGAATAGAAAAATGCCACATGGGGCTAAATCCGGACTATAGAGAGGGTGAGGGATGCACCTCACGTTGATTTTTGCAAGATATTCAGCAACAACATTGGCAATATTCGGCCGCGCATTATCGTGGTGCAGCATCCAGCCTGCTTCACGGAAATGTGGTCTTTAGCGTCTGATATGGAGTTGCAATGTTTTCAGGACATCCTTGTAGTATTGTCCAGTTACTGATGTGTGTGCAGGTACAACATGCTGATAAACCATTCCATGAATATCAAAGAATGAGATGACCATAACTTTTCCATCAGAAGTAACCACTTTTGCTTTTTTTGGGATTGGTGATGAAGGAGATTTCCACACTGAGCTTTGCTGTTTGTTCTCAGGATCAAAATGATGTAGCCAAGTTTCATCAGCAGTGATTACGTTTCAAATAAACTCCGGATCTTCCTCTAACATCAACTTTAACTGCATGCAGACCTACATGCGAATGTTCTTTTGTTCGGGAATCAACAGTCTTGGAACCCATCGCGCACAAACACGTCTCATGTGTAATGTTTCTGTCACCAACGTGTGGGTGGCACCCAATGAAATGTTCAGTATATCAGAAAGTGATCTTAAGGTAATTTGTCGATCCTCTGTCAGAAAGGCAGCAGCAGTGTTGATGTTTTCTTCCGTAAGAGCAGTAACTGGAGCACCAGGTCCACCTTCCTTTGAAATTGATGGTCTCCCCTCTTTAAACGTTTTAAACCACCTTCGAGCTGTGCTGTAGGGAAGAACAGAATCTCCATAGGTCTCCTGTAACATTGAATAGGCCTCAACTAAAGATTTGTTGAGACGAAAGCAGAATTTCAAAGCCGCATATTGTTCCTCGCGTGTTAGCTCCATTGCAGCGATAGGCGATACTGAACATATCTGAGCTTGTCTGGTTCTCACAGGCGGGAACCAGGAGTACGAACTATGGAACTACTACGGCGTGTTTGTTTCACATTAAGCTAACAGAATATAATAAGATTGAGTTTTAGTGCGAAAAATTATGATCATTCTTTATTACACAGCCTTCGTAAGTAGAGTCTAGGCAGCCTTGATTCTTATACAGGGCTGCAGATTGTCCAATTAAACAAAGGAGGTCGACCGTTGCCTCAATGGCAGCGTTCTGTTAATTTGCTTTACTTCTGCTGCAAATGACAGCATCATTAGTCAGCATTAGTGTCTAGCCATTTGTTTTCCTAAGCATCAGTTCCAGAGCAGCTGCACTAGGCACTAAGCAAGCACACATTACTGAAAATACCAACAAACTTCTAAGAGAAGACCAAGCAATACAAGAAAATTACAGAGGCCGACAGAAGTATTTGAATAATATAACACGTACTATAAATACTGTAATATTTATTTGACAGCGTTGAATTGTTAAAGATTAGCCTTTTGTGTCATATCTCTTTGCATGTATTTATTACACAATCTGTACTGTATTTATTCTATTGTCCCTCTTATTGGAGGACATAAGTATTTGAACGTACCCAATTTAACAAACAGAAAGGGAGAGTCACAAAGTACTAAGCCATTTTTTGTATCACACTCAAGTTGTTATGTCCGATTTCTTTTGAAGGCCAAAAATACCATAATTTTTTTAAATTCTTTAAAAAGCACGCATTATATAATTTTTATGTGAAATAACATTTATTTTCTTACAAGAGCGAACCATGTAACTGTCGATTATCATTAAGTTCAATAACATTGCACATCAAATGTTGATTTTCACTTTCCAAACTTAGTACTCTGTTTTGTCCGATTACACTGGGAATCAATGAAAATGTTTCGGGCTTAAAAATAGTGAATTTACGCGTATTTCCATCTGCTGAATTCAAATATCACCATAAAATTATAGATTAGCTTTTGTTTTGAAGATAAAGTGTCATTTCATTTTCTGGAGTGAAGATTTTAAATTTGGGGTAATTTTTTGTGGATTGGCACACATGTCAAATAACAAAACACAATCAGAGAGAAATTTTAGAAATTAAGTGATGCAAAAGTTAAGGAAGGCATTTTTGTCAAACCACAAATAAGAGAACTTATAGACGATCCTGCATTTGACCAAATTTTGGAGGGGCAAGGAAAGGATGGTTGGGAAGCCTTCAAGGGTGTTGGTCATGGATGTTTAGGCAACAAAAGAGATGACAACTACAAGCATTTGGTGACAGTGCTCCTACAAAAATACCGTAACCTTGGATGTAACATGTCCCTTAAGATCCATTTTCTCCACTCCCACCTAGACTTTTTCCCTCCTAGTTGTGGAGCTGTTAGTGATGAACATGGGGAGAGATTCCATCAGGACATTTCTGTTATGGAACAAAGATATCAGGGCCGTTGGAATGAAGTAATGCTTGGTCTTTGTATAGGGATTCTGCGGAACTCCATCACAAGAGGCAAGCTAAAAGACGAAGAAGTCAGTTGGCCACCACATGATTCTCTTCAGACACGACTATCTGCGAAGTATTTTTCCAGCAATTTAGAACTCTTAGCATGTAATTACCAGTTTAAAAAAATGAAATGCTCTTTCATTGTTGCTAGCATGTATGTAATTAAAATGTATCCTTTTCTCTCAATTTATTAATATGTAATACTTCAACCTTGTGTATATCATAGAAACTAGAGCTAATAAAAAATTTCATTGTCATATTAGTTTTTCTCAACTGAAAATTAGTAAGAATAGCCTCATGAAGTGCTCGAAACATTCAAAAATTATGTTTTGTTGCCCAGTGTTATTTATGAGAGTCTGTATATTGCAGAGTAAACACAAAATTTTTAAGTGGTACATAAGTAACTACTAGAGCATATATAAACAGTTCATTTCTTTTTAGAAACAGCGCATTCTAAAATGCTGAGTGCAGACCTCGTAAGCTTTTATAAGGATATTACGTGGAAAGATTTTTCTGAATATATTAAAGTCAAGACAGTTGAATTCTCTTCATTGTGAAGAAGGTAATAATGACAAAGGCAGTTCACGTGCTTAACATGTTGAAGCTAAGTGAAAAGATGACATTTATTTTCCGATCAAATTCTTTTGTTTTACGCCATTATCTCAAGACTTTTTGCTCTGCTTGACTTGTGATTATTCTGGCGAGAGATGTTCAAGCTGACGGATGTTGAGGTATTCAGGGAAGCTGTCTTTCGTCACCCCACGAGTGCTGGCAGAGACGGATCGGGTGGGTGGGTGGAAGAAAGCAGTCCTCTAATGCCGTAATTGATTTCCGATCGCCTGTCTGCAACTAATGGAACTTTACACCTTTTTCGCATCGCTTTTGGCCCGGAAGAGCACACCGAATTCTTAATGCTGGAGTGAGTTGACTCCGGAGACAAAATTCCAGGCTTAGTAATCAATAAATTCTGTTTTACTAGCCTTTTGCTGGAATACCTGATTTATTTAAATTTCCGTACTAGCAAGACGCATTTTGTTCTTCGTGAATGGGCCGAGAGGAGAATGAATGGCTATGAAATTTTATTTTTACAATCAGAGATCGATGTAATATCTTAAAAATGTGCTAGCCTTGTACCAACTCAATAGAACACTGTTTTAAGTATAAGTTATCGATACTCGATACTTGCGATACCTCGATAAGATACTTGTATGTTATCGATCCTTTTATGTTATCGATACTTCAAAAAATTGCTAGATACGTTTTCGATACTCGGTGGTGATTTCTGCAATTTTTATTTTATTTTTAAATCACAAAATATTATCGCCGCAAGTAAAACATTACAAATCCCGATAAATTGCCAAGAAGTGGTACGTGTACAAGGAAATAATCGTGTGTCATCTGTCAGTTAACAGTTCGCAAGAAGAAATCACTACATATCTCCTGTCACCTCCTCTTACTACTGTACTGGATCACTGGAAAACAAATGCAAAATAGTACTCGGCGTTTTTCTCTCTGCAAAATAATTGTTCACGAATGTGATTGCCTCTACATTTGACGAAAATCTCTGTCCTCCGAGCGCAATTTTGAGATGAGGGAAGAAAAACAAGTCGCTTGGGGCTAGATCTAGTGACTCAAGCAGTTCAAACCGTAATTTGTGTATTTTCGCCATTGCAACCTCTGAGATGGGAGACGATGCGTTGTCTTGGTGAAACAGGATTTTCTTTTTCTGCAAATGTGGCCGTTTTCCCGCAACTTCTGCCTTCAGTTTGTCAAGTAATGATGAGTAGTATGCTCCTGTAATGGTTTTTCCTTTTTGAAGATAATCGATTAAAATAACTGCATGACTATCCCCAAAAAGTCACCATCACTTTCCCAGTCGAAAAAACAATTTTGGCCTTTTTTGGAGTAGGTTCCCCCTTTGCAGTCCACTGTTTGGACTGTATTTTTGTTTTGGGGTATAATCGTGTATCTAAGTTTCATCTACAGTATTTAATCGGCGCCAAAACTCGGATTTATTGCGCCTAAACTGCGCCAACAGAGCGTGGAAATGTTCATTCGAACACGTTTTTGGTCTAGCATGAGCAAACGCGGTACCCAACGCGCGGACAGCTTTCTCATATCTAAATGCTGATTTAATATGTGATAAACACGTTCTTTTGACATGTTCATAGCCTCTGCTATCTCTCTCACTTTAATTCGGCCGTCGTCTAGCACAATTTGGTGAACTTTGGCGATGTTAACGTCGGTAGTTGCAGTTTTCGGACGTTCCGAAAGTTCATCGTCTCCCAAGGTCTTACGGTCACGTTTAAATTCAGCTGTCCAAAATTTCACTGTGGTAAATGATGGTGCACAGTCCCTTTACACAGAATCACACTCATCTTTGATTCGCGTAGGCGTATTGTCTTTCAAAACATAATATTTAATGATAGCTTGATACTCGATTTTGTCCATTTTCATAAAAACACTCACATCAACTCACTCAAGCGACTGGTACAGAACAATTGAGGGTCCAAAATTGCTAAAACTTGGTGAGCAACGAATTTACTAGCTTTTATTTAGGAGTGCTGTCATCTTCATGTTGAGGTCTCGTGTATATGTGCTTTAAATAAAAAAAAAAAAATATTATCCGTTCCACTTGTCATGTTAGTTGAGGCAAATATTTGAGATAGGGATTTTTTGAATACCTACATATTTCCGAATAGATGATGATATAAGAAATACTGTACACTTAAACTAAATCGACACTCCGTGATACAACGGCTGGTGGAAAGCTAGGAGCTACCGCCCAACGAGCGTAATGATTGGGGAAGCAGCCGAGTTCCCTCCTGGGCGGAGGTACGGTCTTCATATCCTCGAAAATGGGTGAGCGAATCGGTCCTAATCCTCAAGGAAACTCTATGCTTTCATCGCATTTCTTGTGATGAAAGGAAAGATGATAATGCTTTAATGAACGGCGGGGTAAATCAGAAATGAAGTTTGGTGTACTATTACACTAGGGAACAAAAAACAATTATGTTTATATACCCGAAACAAAATAGGCAAATTCTTATGTAAACTGATCTGCTGATTCCAAAAATGCCCATCAAAATGCTGTATCACGTAACGTTTTTTAGGTATTCATAATTTATTATGAAAACTTACAGAAATATGATGTGATAACTCATATCTGATTAATTGAAAATAATAATAATAATTATTATTAATTATTATTATTAAAATAATTAAACACAAGATAATGATGAAAAACAATACCTGAATTATCTCAGAGGTGTTTCACTGTTGATTTTTTGTATTGACATGTTCTCTCACGTTTGAGGAACCAACAATAGTCTCCGAACATGGCTGAATCCCAGCGATACCCTGGTAACGTCTTTCCATGTCAGAAATGTCCTGGTGAAAACGCTCACCTTGCTCATCACTTACTACAGCTCCTAGGTTTGTAGGGAAACTATCAAGGTGAGAGTGCAAAAAGTGGATTTTAAGTGACATACGGCAACCCATTTCTTTGTAGCTCCTTAATAGTTCTGAGACTAAAGTTTCATAATTTTCTTCTTTGTTATTGCCCAGGAAGCCTTCCGCCACTGATTTAAATGATTTCCATGCTGCCAGTTCAACACGTTTAAGCTTTGATTCAAAAGCACTGTCTTTAAGAAGTAGTCTTATTTGAGGACCGACAAATATACCTTCCTTCAATTTAGATTCACTTATTTTGGGAAAGATACTTCTTAAATATTCAAATGCACTTCCACTTTTGTCCAAACCTTTAACAAAATTCTTCATTAACCCGAGTTTTATGTGAAGTGGGGGGAGAAGAACTTTGTTTGGGTCTACTGGAGGCACGTACTTAACACTGCTTGCTCCAGGGGTATAGTCTTCCCTTTTCCCCCCACTCTTTCACTATAAAATGCTTGTCAGTTGCCCTACTGTCCCATAAGCACAAAAAACAGCAATATTTTGTGAAACCTCCCTGCAGTCCCGTTAGCAATGCAACTACCTTGAGGTCACTACAAATTTCCCAGCCATGGTTTTGATAACTAATAGCATCTAAAATGATGGACATGGAATCGTATGTCTCCTTCATTCCTATGGCGTGAAATAAAGTTATTGAAGGTAGTAAATTGCCATTATGAAGGAACACTGCCTTTAAGCTGTATTTAGAAGAGTCAATGGCTATTATTTTAAATTAAGTCAATATGAGTTGGTATCATACCTCATTTCTCTAATTTTATATAAAATAATAAGAATATCTCTAAAACGTTACGTGATACAGCATTTTCTGAGGCATTTTTGGAATCAGCGAGTCATTTTGCATAAGAATTAGCCTATTTTGTTTTGGGTACAAAAAACCTGTTCCCTAGTGTGAATTAACTTATTTCATTTATTCATCATCCGAAAGAGCTCACCGTTGTAGCACAGTAATTAGAAAAAACTAAAAAGTAAACTCAAAATATCAAAACCGTCGCGTAGTCTACCTTTTCTACTAGATGGCGATTTACTCAGTGAAGATCCCATTTCCTTCGGTGCTGTGCCAGAGGCTGATTATAGAGACGAATCCGAAATGAAGGTTTTAATCAATATTTGCATCTCTTTGACTTGCTTACATCGTCTATGCCGTAATCGTTTGGGATCCAAGTTAACAAGAATTTCCCACGGCACCACTCTACCACATAAATTGTCAAATGCTGTTGTGTGAAATTGCCTGCTCCTTTAAAACCGTTTTACCACTCCCTGGAGGGCGGCGGGGAGAGAAGTGATTTAAGCAGAATGTAACACAAGGCTGTCACATCCAAACTGAGGCAGAGCAGTCATACAATACAGTCTTGTACGTAATACAGTTTTATTGTTGGCTGAAGGTCCTATTATTGAGTATGTATTTAAATAAATAATTCCCTCGTGTTGATCACGAGATCTTAAGGCATTACCCGGGTAAATCCAATAGTTATAAAACAGTGTAGCTAAAGCAATTAGGTGGTCTGTTGAAAAGATTCATTACCTCAGGACAGTTTAGTTAGAAAGCAAAACACATTCTCAGAATTTGCCAAATATACCAAATTTTAAGGCCTGAAGTGTTCATGGCGACAGATATGCTGAATTTCTTTTCGGGCAAATATCAATATAACATAAATATAAAGAAAGACAAAACACTATCAAGCTTCCCAGTACTAAACAAAAGACTGTTTTCAGTAAATTAAATCCCAGGTCAGGAGATGGCGTGAGTGTGGTAAATGAATTAGGTCAAAGAAACGTAACTACTTAACTTGATTATCAAGCTGTACAGATCTGTGCTTCTTAAGTCGACAAATTTCCATTTTAAGACCGGTTCCTAAGAGGATCTGAGCTGCTCCTCCGAGAGGGGAACGCTTAATCGTTCATTTCTCTTTTTTTTAATATCCTTTAAACTTACGTCCACCAACATTCAGTCATATCGGACGATCAATTAAATGATGTTCATATAAGTACAGGGTACATAGAGCTTAGAGTTATCAGAAATTCATCTCTCAGGATAAGAGAAAACCTCCAACGTTAAGTCATATCGGACGATGAATGAAATGATGTTCAAATAAGTGCAGGGTACATAGAGCTTAGAGTTATCAGAAATTCATCTCTCAGGATAAGAGAAAACCTCCAACGTTAAGTCATATCGGACGATCAATTAAATGATGTTCATATAAGTACAGGGTACATAGAGCTTAGAGTTATCAGAAATTCATCTCTCAGGATAAGAGAAAACCTCCAACGTTAAGTCATATCGGACGATGAATGAAATGATGTTCAAATAAGTACAGGGTACATAGAGCTTAGAGTTACCAGACATTCATCTTTCAGGATAAGAGAAAACCTCCAACGTTAAGTCATATCGGACGATGAATGAAATGATGTTCAAATAAGTACAGAGTACATAGAGCTTAGAGTTACCAGACATTCATCTTTCAGGATAAGAGAAAACCTCGAACGTTAAGTCATATCGGACGATGAATGAAATGATGTTCAAATAAGTACAGGGTACATAGAGCTTAGAGTTACCAGACATTTATCTTTCAGGATAAGAGAAAACCTCCAACGTTAGGTCATATGGGACGATGAATGAAATGTTCAAATGAGTACAGTGTACATAGAGCTTAGAGCTACCAGACATTCATCTTTCAGGATAAGAGAAAACCTCCAACGTTAGGTCATATGGGACGATGAATGAAATGTTCAAATGAGTACAGTGTACATAGGGCTTAGATCTACCAGACATTCATCTTTCAGGATAAGAGAAAACCTCCAACGTTTTAGTCATATCGGACGATGAATGAAATGATGTTTAAATAAGTACAGGGTACATAGGGCTTAGAGTTACCAGACATTCATCTTTCAGGATAAGAGAAAGCCTCCAACGTTAAGTCATATCGGACGATGAATGAAATGATGTTCAAATAAGTACAGGGTACTTAGAGCTTAGAGTTATCAGACATTCATCTTTCAGGATAAGAGAAAGCCTCCAACGTTAAGTCATATCGGACGATGAATGAAATGATGTTCAAATAAGTACAGGGTACATAGAGCTTAGAGTTATCAGACATTCATCTTTCAGGATAAGAGAAAGCCTCCAAAGTTAAGTCATATCGGACGATGAATGAAATGATGTTCAAATAAGTACAGGGTACATAGAGCTTAGAGTTACCAGACATTCATCTTTCAGGATAAGAGAAAGCCTCCAACGTTAAGTCATATCGGACGATGAATGAAATGATGTTCAAATAAGTACAGGGTACATAGAGCTTAGAGTTACCAGACGTTCATCTTTCAGGATAAGAGAAAAGAACCTTATACAGAGAACCCTCCCTGACCGAGTTTTGAAATAGGGATCTCTTGATGGTGAGCCAGACATGTCACCATCGACGCTAACGGTATCTAACTTTGGACCCTCCCGTATGTTTACGTAGTAACCCCTTCAGACCATTCTGCTTCACTTTATTTTCATTCTGAAGGTCTTCTTTTCGAAGAGGCTTAATTGGGTTGGAGTTTCCGGTTACTGCCTTATGCTACGATTACGTAATTTGAGATTGAGGTCACGTGGCCTTTCAATGTGCTGTGCAAGATGTTTTTTCTTCTTCTTATTTTGCTTTCTTTCGGTGAAGGGAAGCCTTATTCACGCTTCCGTTACCCAAGTTAACTAATTAACGGTAATCAAATTTGGGGTCTTTTCTTTAAGAGATGTAATTAGTTGCAGTAGAATCGCAGAAAGAGACCGTGTTATGGTTTGAGTCGGGATTAAACATAATACAGTACAAGTTGTTGACAGCTCTGCACTTCCTGCTGCTTGAGAGAAGCCGTCTTAATGAAGGGGTGTGTAGATGCTCGCTTTTACAGTCTCACCACTTAAAGGAAGATGAGGCTTAGAGCGTTGGATGTAATTACTTGCATATTCTGCAGGTTACGTCACATAGTCCATTTGTACTCTCGCCCAACAAACTTTGTTTTGTGGTGCGTGACTTGGTAATTCCCTCATGTCTTTCGTATGGGTTTTTACAACTTTTGAACCAACAGTGATGATAGGTGATGTCAAAATAAGCATCTTTGTACTTCTATTCTGTAGATAAAATTAGAAAAAAAAAAGAAGAAAAGACAAAAGTTCACCTTGAAGTTGATAAAAATATTGTGTGTGCTTGAGACCACACGACAAAAGTGAAAACTTAACAACTATTCATCATAAATTATTCTTAAACATTATTTTAAAAAATTGAATGTAGATACTCATTGTTGCGCAAAGAGGTCTTTGGCAGAGTTAAGAATACAGATCAAATTACAAATACTAGATTACAGCAAAAACACAGTAAACAATACAAACATAATATTATTTTAACTTTAGTCACTTAAAACATATCCAATTACTTCTCTAATTACATATTATATATCATTATAATTTAAAAGTAAAACTATAAACCATCTAATTTTTTTCTAAATTTCTTCAGCGACAAGGGACAGCCCTGAAAGACTGCTACAGGCAATTCATTCCATTCTTCAATGGTTCTATTAACAAAAGAAAGTTTTCCTACGTCGGTTCTGTATCTTCTACCCTTAATTTTATATCTATGATCGTTTCGTCCATAATAATCCGGATTATCTAACCTTACACTAACGTCCACCCATGCCTTTACACCAGCATTAGCTTTGAATAATGCTACCAACCTATGTTTTTTACGCCTAATTCTTAATTCCTCCCATTTAGCCTCATCTCCTTTTATAGGCCCAAAATACTTGCCTCTTTTTATGAATTTTATTGCCCTCTTCTGTATTTTTTCTAATGGATCGATTTGGTTAGCTCTATACGGGTCCCAGCATGCTACTGCATATTCCATAACGGGCCGCACTAAGGCCTTGTAGGCAACTTCCCTGGACCTAGCGCTCCCCTTTTTCAATATTCTCATTACGAAATGTAACGCCTTCCACGCATTCCTAGATGTGGAATTTACTTGTTCGTCCCATCCAGCATTACTTGCCAAGTACACTCCCAAGTATTTGCAGCTGTCCACCAGTGGAATTTGCACCCCTCCCATGTGATAGTTAACAATAACTTTGCCCTTAGTTCTACTAAAAGCAATGGACTTACTTTTCTTTGCATTAATTGACATTTTATTAGCCGCAGCCCAATTACAGATTTCATTTAAATCATCCTGAAGAGTGGTTTCATGCACTGTATTCCGAATTTTATTATAAATGTTACAATCGTCTGCAAACAACGTTATCTGGCAGTTAATATTAACAGCAATGTCATTAACAAAAACGAGAAACAGTAAAGGTCCTAGTACTGAGCCTTGCGGCACACCCGAACTTACGGTTCCACTATCGGACAGCTCTTTACCTACTTTAACTTTCTGCTTTCTCCGTTTCAAAAAATGTTTAACCCATAATACTACGCGTTTGTCAATTCCTGTATTAGCCAGCTTACAAATAAGTAAACTATGTGGCACTACATCAAAAGCTTTAGAAAAGTCTATTAGCACTGCACCAGTTCTTCCCCCTGCATCTACCTCATCTGCCAAATCTTGAAATAATGAAGTAATTTGACTTTCGCACGAATACCCAGGTCTAAATCCATGTTGCGCTTCATTAAACCACTTTTTATTTTCTAACTCCTCTCTTATATATTCTGCAGTTAAATGCTCCATTAATTTACATACTACTGAAGTTAGGCTAACTGGCCGATAATTATTTATTTCTGTTTTATTACCCCCTTTATAAATCGGAACTATAATAGCTGTTTTCCAGTCTTCTGGTAAGGCACAGTTGTTAATTGACATGTTGAACAAGAGCATAAGATAGGGAATCATGGCTTCACCCCCAAGCTTTAATATTTCAGTAGGTATATTATCTGGTCCCCTTCATTTTCGGTTTTGCAGCATCTTAATCCTTTTGCGTAATTTGGGTGCCATTATTTGAAAAATTGTTTCTCCACTCTCCCCAATGTATAATGGAAGTAAAATTAAATCACATAATATACTGTTTTACATGTATTTTATTTTTATATTAAAATACATGATACTTCACAATCATTTTTAATATTTTGTTTCTTGCTGATACACATATTTCAATGCATTTCATTGCATTTGCAGTTCATACATAATTATAGATAGATACTTTATTTCACTGCTTAGAGCATGGCCCGGTGGCAGCGCTGTCAATATAATATACAATTCTTTACAGTATGATATACAATTCTTTACAGTATAATATACAACTCCTTACAATATAATATACAATTCTTTACAACATATATACAGTTCCTTTCATGCACTATGACTATGCACTATGGTAACAATATAATATACAATTCCTCACAACATATATACAATTCCTTTCATGCACTATGGTAACTATACAGGATTTCTTTTTAACCTCTCCTTGAAATTATTTACATTTGGAGGCAAAGTCTCCAGTAATTCTGCAGTCAAATTGTTCCAGTCATTAATTGTTTTATTGGTAAAGGAAAATTTACCTATATCAGTTTTCTGTTCCCTATTTCTTATTTTTTTAGAGTGATCATTCCTTCCCCTATATGATGGTGTCAACAACCGCTTTGTTATATCTTTCCATGCAGGTTCCCCCTTATATGCTCTAAAAATTGCACATAGCCTTGCCCGTTTTCTACGTTTCTCCAATGATTCCCAGGAGGTAGCAGTGCCTGTAGGGTTTTCAAATCGCATTTCTCTATCAACAAATTTAGCTGCTCGTTTTTGGACTCTCTCGAGTGCTTGTTTTTGACCAACCCGATATGGATCCCAGCATGCCGCGCTATATTCTAATATTGGTCGGACTAAGGATGTGTAAGCTAAATTTCGCGATTTCCCATTGCTGCGTTTTAATATTCTCATTACAAAGTGTAACGCTTTGCAGGCTTTTCCAGTGACCGAGTTTACATGTTCCCCCCATTCCAATCTTTCATTTATTATTACACCTAGTTATCTAGTGCTACTTACCCTGGGTATTCTCTTGTTATCTAATTTATACATCACATTTTCTTCTGTTCTTGTCCTTGAAAATATAATTGTTTTACATTTACTTGGATTTATCTCCATTTGATTGGATTGCGCCCAGAGTTGAATTTTGTTTAAATCTTCTTGTAAACTGTTAACGTCACCTTCGGTCTTGATATTTCTATAGATTATACAATCATCCGCAAAAAGCCGAATTTGTGATGTTATCCCTTTCCATAAGTCATTTACATATGCTAAGAAAAGCAACGGCCCGATCACGCTACCCTGCGGGACACCTGAGGTTACTTCGGTAGGGGACGATAATCTATCACCGACGCGCACTCTTTGGGTTCGTCCGCTCAAGAATTCCCGAATCCAAATAATCGCTCTGTTGTCTATTTGCATATTGCAAAGTTTTTCTATAAGTGGTCCATGAGGTACAAGGTCAAACGCGTTAGTAAAGTCAATAACTATTGCATGCACTTTACCGCCTGCATCGAGTGCATCAGCTACATCCTGACAAATAGCTACTAGTTGGCTCTCACAAGAGTGTCCATTCCGAAACCCATGTTGTCCTTCAAAGAGCCAGTGTGAATTATCCCATTCTCGTCTTAAGTATTGCTCTATAAGATGCTCGACTTGTTTACTTACTACTGATGTCAAGCTAACTGGCCTGTAATTTGTCGCTTTGGTTCGATCCCCTGTTTTATAAATAGGAACGACTATAGCCTGCTTCCTATCCTGCGGTATACTTCCGTTATTTACCGTTATTTCGAATAGCCTCATTATATGATATTCATTTGCTTATTTGTATATATTTTTGAATATTCGGAAAAGTTTGGTTACGTATACATTTTACACATGTTATTACATATCCTTACATATACTCATTACTCCATATTTTATTACACGTTCGTACATATGTTCATACATATTTTATTGCATGTCATATTCATTTCAGATTTTTTGTCCGATGTTTTGTCTTCAAATGTTTATTTTCCAAATTAAATAATATTATTTAAATATTTTTTCTATAAAAGATGAAATTTACATATCAAATCTTTTGACTGTTGGTCGGTCTTTCAGTTTGTGGGAAAACATAACCTATAAGTTGTAAATGAAAATAAACGCAAAACGTCATTATGATACGTGATAATTTTATTATTTACGTGTTGTTACATTTAATTTATTGATGTTTTACGTTTTACTATTCAGAATAACGAGACATTGTCAATAAAAATAACCAGTTCTTAAACGAAACATGTCTTTCACGAATTCCTAACACTTTTATTTCCAATTAGCACACTCGTTTTATTTTTCGTTATTATGGTTTTAATTATTCAAATACCGAATTGTTGCTATTCGAATGTCATTGCTTCCATGTTTAGTTTTATCTCTCAGTTCCTTCAGTGTTTGTGAGTTTGTGGCCTATAAGTTGTAAATGAAAATAAACGCAAAACGTCATTATAATACGTGATAATTTTATTATTTACGTGTTGTTACATTTAATTTATTGATGTTTTACGTTTTACTATTCAGAATAACGAGACATTGTCAATAAAAATAACCAGTTCTTAAACGAAACATGTCTTTCACGAATTCCTAACACTTTTATTTCCAATTAGCACACTCGTTTTATTTTTCGTTATTATGGTTTTAATTATTCAAATACTGAATTGTTGCTATTCGAATGTCATTGCTTCCATGTTTAGTTTTATCTCTCAGTTCCTTCAGTGTTTGTGAGTTTGTGGCCTATAAGTTGTAAATGAAAATAAACGCAAAACGTCATTTTAATACGTGATAATTTTATTATTTACGTGTTATTACATTTAAATATTGATGTTTTACGTTTTACTACTCACAATAACTAGACATTGTCAATAAAAATAACGAGTTCTTAAACGAAACATGTCTTTCACGAATTCCTAACACTTTTATTTCCAATTAGCACATTTGTTTTATTTTTCGTTATTATGGTTTTAATTATTCAAATACCGAATTGTTGCTATTCGAATGTCATTGCTTCCATGTTTAGTTTTATCTCTCAGTTCCTTCAGTGTTTGTGAGTTTGTGGCGTACACCATATCCTTTACAGTTCTCTAAAGAAAGAAGCTAGAGGGGTTAAATGAGATCGTGGCGGGAACTCCGAGGCACCTTTTTCCCTCCTATGCATCTCTGATTTAATGTGCTATTGAGAAAATTACTCTCATTGACATGAAAGTGAGGTGGAGCCCAGTCTTGTTGGAATTAAATCTCATTTCATTCTCAAAGGGATTTTCAATACCTGGAATCATGTTTTCCAACATCTGCAAGTAACTTTGACCGGTGACAATCCCTTGGATGGAGTACGACCCAATTAATCCTTGTTATTATGGTTTTAATTATTCAAATACCGAACTTGGGTGATATTATCTGTTTCTTTTGACGAAGGTTATCTGACCGGATCGGCCTGTCGGGAATGCGTTCTTCTGCTTGTCTCTCGGGTCTAGAGTTACTGGCCAGTAACCCGACTTCAGGTCCAGGGTAGAAAACCACTGCACACTAGCAAGCAAGACCGCGCCGTGGCTCAGTGGTTAGACCGCTTGGCTCTCACCAAGGCGGCCCAGGCGATCGCAAAAGGAGATGTGCGGTGGACAACACGGCGCTGGAGTCGGCTTTTCTCCGGGATCTCCGGTTTCCCCCGCCATCTCATTCCACCGGTGCTCCATCTTCATCTCATGTATCATCAGTGTCACCGCCTGCGGTGCCGTATGTAGTAAAAGCGGGCGTTAAACACTACACATTTCATTTCATTTTCAGTACTAGCAAGCGTGTGCAGGGTGTCGTCAATCCGGGGTAAGGGGAAGCAGTCCTTCATGGTCACAGCGTTCAGCTTCCTGTAGTCCGCGTAGAAGCGTACCTCGCCAAGACTACAGGTCAACACCAAGGGTTGTGAGACTCTTCAATCTGGCGTAGGGGTTACCGTGATCAGGAAGGCGGTTCCCCCCGGGGTGAGGCCCTTCCATTGCAGTTCGGTTGGGCTGACCCCCGCTATTGCCCCAAATGTGGGTAACTCGGGCGCATAATTTTTGGTAGTCGGGACTGCGTTCGCGCTGTCCCGGAAAAAAAATCACTCCCTTGGATCTCATGTCCTCCAGTACATCCCGTACCGCCGCTTGTCTTGCCAGCGGAACAGGTCTGGGTGGTTGACGAAAAGGCCGGGCCTCTCCGGTGTCGAAGCGGAGAAGCAATGGGTCCATGCGGCCGTAGTCGCTGTAGCCTTGGTTTTCGCGTAGGGGAGGGGATCCGTCCCCTTCAGCTGCCGTGGTGCGGGAGCTGTGGACCCCTAGCACTCATGGTAATTCTGACGTTACTAGAGGAACCTCGGGCCGAACATCTGAGCCCCTCCTTCGGGAGTTGTTCGGATTGGGATGGACTCGCTGGGGCAGTGTGTTCCCGAAACCCGTGGGAATCGGGTACGTCTCCGGACGGGGTTGAGGAAAGCCTTTAATATTCCCGTGTACTAGCCAGCATAGCTAGTAGAAGGTGTTATAGATCACCAGGCGGCCCCACCGAGGTTAATTCTCCAGATCCGTGGTTCAAATCCCGGCTATGACATTGCATTTTTCAGTCTGACTCTATCTTTCCATACTTAAGCCTACACACGGCCAGTGTGAAAGAACAATTAATTTCCATTAATTGACCTAATAGTGGTCTGAACTATAAAGCCCGGGTCTTAAAGTACTTACAGCATAGTAAGTCGCCATTAAGGTAGTTGTCTCATGTGTTTATGAGAACTCCTAAGTGGTTTACCGGGAAAAACACGAGTCAGTTGGAGAATTTAATGTCATGTCGGCACGTTGGCCATAGTAGCTCAATGTTTAGACCAGAAGATCCATGGTTCAGATCCCGGCTATGACATTGAATTTTTCAGTCTGACTCTATCTTTCCACAATTTAGCCTACACACGGCCAGTGTGAAAGAGCAATTAATTCCCATTAATTGACCGAATAGTGGTTAACTATAAAGCCCGGACCTTAAACTACTTACACGTTGTAAGTCGCCATTAAGGTAGTTGTCTCATTTGTTTATGAGAACTCCTAGTGGTTTACCGGGAAAAACAGGAGTCAGTTGGAGAATTTAATTTCATGTCGGCACGTTGGCCATACTAGCTCAATGTTTAGAGCGGCTGGATGGAGACCAGAAGATCCGTGGTTCAGTTCCCGGCTATGACATTGAATTTTTCAGTCTGACTCTCTTTCCACAATTTAGCATACACACGGCCAGTGTGAAAGAACAATTAATTCCCATTAATTGAACTAATAGTGGTCCGAACTATAAAGCCCGGGACTTAAACTACTTACAGCATAGTAAGTCGTCATTAAGGTAGATGTCTCATGTGTTTATGAGAACTGCTAGTGGTTTACCGGGAAAAACACGAGTCAGTTGGAGAATTTAATGTCATATCGGCACGTTGGCCACAGTAGCTCAAGGTTTAGAGCGGCTGGATGGAGACCAGAAGATCCGTGGTTCAGATCCCGGCTATGGCATTGCATTTTTCAGTCTGACTCTATCTTTCCATACTTTAGCCTACACACGGCTAGTGTGAAAGAACAATTAATTTCCATTAATTGACCTAATAGTGGTCCGAACTCTAAAGCCCGGG
Organism: Mantis religiosa; assembly: GCA_030765055.1. NCBI lineage: Eukaryota > Metazoa > Arthropoda > Insecta > Mantodea > Mantidae > Mantis > Mantis religiosa. The sequence continues at coordinate 11,599,387 of CM060953.1, read as the reverse complement.
CCTTAAAGTACTTACAGCATAATAAGTCGTCATTAAGGTAGTTGTCTCATGTGTTTATGAGAACTCCTAGTGGTTTACCGGAAAAAAACACGAGTCAGTTGGAGAATTTAATGTCATATCGGCACGTTGGCCATAGTAGCTCAATGTTTAGAGCGGCTGGATGGAGACCAGAAGATCCGTGGTTCAGATCTCGGCTATGACATTGAATTTTTCAGTCTGACTCTATCTTTCCACAATTTACCATACACACGGCCAGTGTGAAAGAACAATTAATTTCCATTAATTGATCTAATAGTGGTTAACTATAAAGCCCGGGCCTTAAAGTGCTTACAGCATAGTAAGTCGTCATTAAGGTAGTTGTCTTGTGTGTTTATGAGAACTCCTAGTGGTTTGCCGGGAAAAACACGAGTCAGTTGGAGAATTTAATGTCATATCGGCACGTTGGCCATAGTAGCTCAAGGGTTAGAGCGGCTGGACGGAGACCAGAAGATCCGTGGTTCAAATCTCGGCTATGGCATTGAATTTTTCAGTCTGACTCTATCTTTTTTCATATTTTTTCTGTTTTTCTAGGCTTAGTTTCTGAATTCTGCTGTTCTCAGAGAGACACTTAGAAACACTCTCTGTTTACTGCAGTTAACCAAACAAGATCACGTTAGTGGCAAATGATTTGACATGCAGATAACCGTCGCCTCCATTTCAGCGCGTGCCAGTGTACTGGGGGATAGAATGTCATTTAATGCACTCCACTCTCCACCCCGCGTATGACATATTTTTACCCCTAAACATTAACAGGCTCGGTAATGAAGCCGAAAGGGCAAAATTACAAGGTTTTCAAGCCTTTTGTTTCCATGCCATGGTGTCAAAATAAATATCTCAAACTATCTTGATGAAGTGGTTAGTGGGGAATGGAGAAGAGTTTGAATACCAAATGCAGTTTGAATTGCAAATATAGTATAATGGCTGCGCGGTTTTACTAAGTTAAATTATGGCTCCGTCTGCTGAGTGAGACATGTAATGGAGCATCTGAAACTGTTTTGCTATTATAGTAAACAATGAGAGGGAAGTGTTTATTAACTGGGGCGATGACATTTGCTGCATGGACATTTTTGACCGACTTTTCCATTTAGCCATTATTCAAAATGTTGTTGCTCTCGCTGACAATCAGTGTAACTAGCTGATGGGGTTGGTTTATTGTTGGCTTTGTTGGCTATTGTTTATTATGGCTTTGTTGGTTTCTAGTGCCCACCAATTGACCGCCCTTTGGTCTGGGAATGTAGTCTCTCTAATCGGAGGTTCTTGGTGGGGGTTATGTTGCGCTGATGCAATAGGGGTGCCGGGTTCGCTACCCAACTGGGGGTTACTAGATTTTCTCTACCTATCCTCTTCACATTCTTGAAGTACCCACCTCTGTATAATCTATCTCAACCTTAACCTTGTTTCACATAAGTTTGCCCCGTATCTTTTAATGGTCACGTGACCTTATCACATCTCATTGGCAGCTATTGCAGTATAGACTGTTGTTATATACTTAGGTCGCAATGCATTGTTATAATATATCAGTTTTTGCAAAATCTGAATATTTGTCTTAGCGGGAATAGTATTTATTATATTGGCCGCCAATCTAGAAAGTGATTGACATTTCGTACGGACAGAGAGGCGACGTTGCCGCTTATTGCTGCCACGTGGAGAACGCGATAGGATTACGCGTGCGAAGGTAATTGAGTTGCGACTGCAATTGGTATTTTATTATTATTATTATTATTATTATTATTATTATTATTATTATTATTATTATTATTATTATTATTATTATTATTATTATTATTATTATTATTATTATTATTATTATTATTATTATTATTATTATTATTATTATTATTATTATTATTATTATTATTATTATTATTATTATTATTATTATTATTATTTATAATGCTGTATACAAAGACAATAGTACAACCGTGGATCTACATGCAAACGCTAGAACATTGTAACGAAAATGATGGGTGTACGATCACAGGTTACCACAGCTCCACGTTGTGCGCCAGTTTGATGCAAATATAATATAATGGCGAACACAGAAGTCGGCGAGCGATGAGGTTTCTCTCAGGGTATGCGTGTATGTGTGTGAGAAGGAAATTTTACAACACTGGAATGCCCGTCTCCAAATTATTTATTCACTGCTTCTTTTCTAACCTCAAAATGGAAGCTGCCGACTGAGGGTTACCAATCTCGGTTTATACTGAATGCTAATTTTATTTCTCGATAAATTTTGATGACCCGACAAATATTTAATACAGAATAAGTTAACCGCTCTAATAGGCTTCACGTCTGACTCCCCTCCTCACATCGGCTACACGCCGATAAATGTTTATAATGGCTTCCTAGCCGCGATATAGCCATATCGGCTACACACCGACGAGTGCCCTAACCACAACTGCACGTGTATATATAACTTTCCCTATCAAAACTCTTTTAAACAAACAAAGTCCTTTTGTGGCTGTTTTGGTCGCCATTGTACATGATCCAAAGAATTCCCTATTCATATACGTCAAGTGACAATTCCTTTAGAAACCTTCTAAGGACTCTGCTCCTTTCATTCATGGCATTGTTACAGACTTTCCCCAACTGAACTGATCCTGCCCTTGGTCGTCACAAAGAACCAACATTCCTTTGACGTCTATCATTATTCTTTGCTCCTGGCTAACCATAATTTCGGTATCAACATGCCAGAACACATCAATGTAAAGATAATCGTAACAAAAGAGTCATACCTGTGACATTTTGATGCTTATTTAAGTGGGAAAATGCCGCTTACATGGTTTTTCCTGGAGTTTCCAATTTATACCCCAATGTCTATCTTTCTTCTTTAAAATACTTTTCTTTCCCAATCTTGAGCTCAATGCCCTTACTGATACCTACAGCACGGGAAGTCCTACCAAGCACCTTAGAGAATGGAATACTAGACAGGCGGCCCGGGTTCGATCCCAGGCGATCGCAAAGTGAGATTTGTGGTGGACAACACGGCGCTGGGTCGGGTTTTCTCCGGGACCCCCGGTTTCCCCCGCCATCTCATTCCACCGGTGCTCCATCTTCATCTCATGTATCATCAGTGTCACTGCCTGCGGTGCCGTATGTAGTAAAAGCGGGCGTTAAACACTACACATTTCACATTTTCCCTTTCAATTTCTCCTCTTCGAAGTATTCTCTCACAGAGCATATTATTTCCCCTGTATGTCCTTTAGTTGGTATACCTTTACCAAATACAGTTTTATTTGGTTTCCCGAGCACGTTAACGTTTTCGCTTGTCACTATATTTAGACATAACTAAACATTCATTAAACACAATTGCAAATGATCACAACACGCGCACAGATACACGAACTCACACACACGTAAACCAAGGCAAATTGCCACAAATAAAATGAAAAGTAACTTGCCAGTACAGGATCTCTAACTGTGAGAGCAATCTGTTTATGCAGCGTTATCAGAAGAGAAACAGAAAACTTGTATTTACTGCAGCGTTTGCGTAACTCGCTCGCCCGCAAGTCATGCTAAGCACGTGTTAGAATATCGGCAACCAAGTTTTAGCGTCTAACATTGTTGTGGAAACGTTCCGACTCTAATTGGTGTCTCTAATCGTTACCATGACAACCTTTATGACGTACCCACCCCCTTCTATTTATTTAGATCATTCTTCCACGTGGCTACTGTCAATGACATTCTAATCCTTGTTTCAAATAAGCTTGCCCCATATCTATTAACGGTCACGTGACCTTATCACATCTCATTGGCTGCTGTTGTGATGCAGACTGTTGTGCGGTAAAAATTAGTTCTTTATTTAACATGGTGAAATGTCTTGTAAAAGAATTGTCAAATTTATATTTTCGTAACTGTTTTAATTAAATATATTACGCAACAGAGTTGATTTATCTGAAATGCATGTTAATTCTTAAACGAAGTAAAGAGGAGGTTCCGTTACTCTCAAGCACATAACACGATATCACGTGATTTAGCGGTAGTGATGACATATTTGTTTATATGACCTTTATCACTGGCCTTGTTTTGAACTGGATTAGTCATATATCGCCATTCGAAGGTGTGTTATGCCGAGTGCGAGAGCTAAATTATTTTATTGATCGTTTATTGCGCGTGTACTTATATGTATAATGGCAGAGTCTATCGTCAGTTTTTTGCTGAAGCATCGCAAGGGAAAACCTTTACAAAGCGGCGAAAAAAGAATTGTGGTTCATGTGTTTAATGCACTCACAGAGAAGAATCCGTCTTTGTCAGTCAGAGAAGTCGAATAGCTGTGCTCTGAACTTACAGGTGCGAGTGTTAGATGCGTAGGAACATCGCGACTTGAAATTGAGACAACAGGAAAACTTAACACTCCAGGGACGATATTGCTGTGTGGCGAAGACGTTATTTAAGGACAATCAGACTGTACCGGGATACAAGTCGCAAAATATACTACCTTGACGAGACTTGGGTGAATGAAGAACACACGACAAGTATTGTGTGACACGACTTTTAAGACTGAAAGACAAGCATTTTTGCAAGGTATGTGTGCTGGTTTAAAAAATCCCAGTGGAAAAGGCTGAAGGCCTTTCATTATAAAACTGTTTCAGTTTCATTGCTCATTCATTCAGTTTCAGCTTGCTCAGTTTCATTATAGACTTCATTATTTTTGCATGCCTTCATATTCTTATTTGTATGATTTTATCCATCTTCCTGACAATTATTATGACGTTTACTGCAGGTTTATATGTGACGGGAAGGCACCGCCTATGACCTATGGCACGAAAGCATTAGCCAAGTAGGATGAGGGGGAAGGTAGTTGTACGCGGAGTGATACATGTTAGCGGGGCAAGGTTATATGAAACAGAGTTTAGTTTGGCGCTCGTCACACATTACAGATGTATTATTTTATCTTGACAGGAATCCTGCGCGGTAGGGATGAGTAGCAACTGTAGTGGGGGTAGTGTACCTATCGCCACAATGCGTCACACGCGTAAGATTACGAGAGGGGAGGGCGCTGTATAAGGTGTCTAAATACAAATTTCATTCTCGAAGCCAGTTTTTGCAGCTCTTATAAACTAAGTTGTAATTCTTACTATGGTAGTAATCTCCACGCTTTTGTTGGATCTTAAATAGTACATAGGCGTTTTATAACAAAACCCTGTTCTGCTCCAGCAGGCATGATAAACAACTGTCAGCCTTTCAATATCGCTGCAGAGTCCCTGTAACGTATTTCACTCCAGACATATGGTCTAGTATGTGCTGTATTTATATAAGTTTCATCCATATAAACTATATAAACTACACTTCGATATCTCCGAATATTTCGTAAATACTTAAGCCTTTTTGCACGTATGGTATGATGTTAGATTAAAATTTGTCTGTCACGCTTAGTGCTTTTTTTTTTTTCAAATAATCCTAGCTTCAAAAGAACTCTTCTTAATGTTCAGAGACTGCCTTGGAAGTCAGTAGAATTTATAGCTTCATAAGCACTTTCTTCAAAGTTGGTCTTTGTTTTTCTGTGCTTTAAAAATTATTCATAGTTCGCCTAACTATTTCTGAATTAAAACATCCAAATTAGATTTTGTGCATGTTCTTAATCTTTGTTTACTGGGCATAGAGAAGGACGTTGCACTAGCACCAATGGCTTTTCTTTCCTTAATAACTCTCCTAAACTGCTTTCAGGCATAACTGTTACCTCAGATAACCTTCCCCAGATTTTTATAGCTGACCCCGACCATTGTTACTTTTTTATAAATCTATGGATATTGGTTATTACTTCTAGTGTTTTTAAATGTAGCACTGTATTTCCTAGTGTGCTGCTAGGAGGCGTCATTTATAAATGCTCTCTCTCTCTCCGTTCTGAAGTGGACTCGTCCAGATACCACTGCGCATCGCTCTGCACTTTTCAAGATAAAAAAATACATCTGTACTTAGGGGTAATGGAATACGACAACACTGCAGGACTCCTATTGGTTGCTCACCTATTAGTTCTTAAGGACAAACGTCATCCCATTTGAAACACATAATAGAATGTTTCATTGTCTGTTCTCTGTGGATGACATAAAAGAAGTTATAAGTCATCTTTAACGATGTTTATGAACGCTGACTTTTGTAAGATATGAATAAAGAAATTCTTTGTTGTAGGAGAAGCATGGCGTCGAACTGCACGCGCCTCACGCACGTGCTTCTCTCGCGCCGAGTATCGATCGATCGCAAGCGAGTTGCCACACAATCTGCGAATTCATTCCCCTTCCCCAAAACACGGTCTGTCGCTGCTATTGGCCAGATACTATGCTGAAGATTAACAATGCTAACGACAACTATAGCCAGAGTTATATTAAGGTAATGGCTTGGGAATTTACGTTTCAAAAGACTGCTGTTTCAATCTTCATAACGCACACCGCGCAGAGGGAGGGAGGGAAAAGCGCAAGAGAAAAGAATGGTTATGGATACTGATTTCAATCGGTTTCTCTTACTCGCTTATCAGCAACCGCCCACAACGCTTCCATTGCAACTACCTACTCATAAAAAGAATTGCTGCTCTGGATGCTTCAAGCCGATACAATCTCTCTTTTAACACAGCACCGAGCAAAATATCCAGATGTTAGATTTGTTTTTTTCATGTAATATGCTCGTTGCCTCGGGAAACAACTGACGGTCTTCTAACTCTTCAAAATGTAGGTTTGTCAACCTCGATTATATTACTTTAAGTACTAAAACCTAACAACAAATAACATTTTTATGCTTCCAGATTCTGCGGGGAACAAGAAGTAATTACATTAAAGAAAAATTCCATGTTCTAGCCAAAAATTGAACCTGACATCGTGGTTTGACATCTAGACTTAGGTTATACTTGTCCAATACTCTTGTGTTACTTTGTTACTACCAAGGCTGTTCAATAAACAATTATCACACACATACACACACACGCACACACACACGCACACACACAGACAGACACAGGCACAGACACACACAGACACAGTCAGACACAGACACACACACACACATACACACACATACACACAGACAGACACAGGCACAGACACACACAGACACAGTCAGACACAGACACAGTCAGACACACACACACAGACACACACACACACATACACACAGACAGACACAGGCACAGACACACACAGACACAGTCAGACACAGACACAGACACACACACACACACACACATACACACACGAAAATTTTAGAAAAAATTATGATGAATAGGATTCAGCATCACATCAACACCAGAAATCTTATGAATGATAGACAGTTTGGATTTAGGGCCCAGAAAAGCACGGTAGACGCACTTATGTCTATGAAAACTTTCATTGAGAACAATTTGAATACTTACGGATATATTGCTCTCATAAGTTTTGACGTAAAAGGAGCTTTTGACGCTGCCTGGTGGCCCAGCATATTAAATAACTTAAGAGAACTGAAATGCCCAAGAAATTTATACCAGTTATCTCGGAGCTATTTCAAAAACAGGACAACAAGTCTAAGCACAAATGAATTTAGCACTGAGAAAGAAGCCAAAAGGGGCTGCCCACAAGGTTCATGCTGCGGACCCGGCTACTGGAATATTTTGTACAACTCCCTGCTCAACTTAGTCTATACAAAACGAACTGAATTAATCGCTTTTGCCGACGACCTACTTCTCATGACGAAAGGAATGAGCATATTAGACGTAGAAAACTTTGCAAATCACGACTTGAAGAAAATTGAATATTGGGCAAGAGAAAATAAAATTACTTTCAATGACGCTAAATCAAAAGTATTAGTGATATCAAGAAAGAAACAAGCTGCAAACGAGAAGATAAACATCTATCTTAATAACATAATTATAGAACAAGTAGACATCATGAAATACTTAGGCGTTCATATCGACAAACAGTTCATGTTTGATTATCATATTGACCAAGTGCATGATAAAGCTATAAGCCTAATTCACACTTTATCTAAATCAGCAAAACTAACCTGGGGACTTGGAAGCAAAGCACTAGAAACAATATACAGAGGAGCTATAGAACCTGTACTGACGTATAGAGCACCCTTATGGGCATCTGCATTAAACAACCCGAAGAATCTGAGAAAAATTCAGAGAATCCAAAGGTTGTTTAACATAAAAATCACGAAGGCATACAGGACAATTTCATTTGACGCATCTTGTGTTATTGCTGGCATCCAACCCATTGATATCACGATTGAAGGGAAAGTCAAACTGTACAACTTCTTGCAAAATAAACAAGACTATGACGCACCCTTGCCCCCCAGCGACTGGAACCACCCTGCAGAAGTACCTGAAGTTAAAGAAGCTGATGATGAAGACTCTATATTCAAAATATACACGGATGGAAGCAAAATAGGAGAGCAAGTGGGTGCAGCAGTTGTAATATTCAAACAAGGGACTTCAATTCGAGAGATAAAATACAAGCTAGACAGAAGATGTACTAATAATCAGGCAGAACAACTGGCCATATTTAAAGCGCTACAAGAACTTCAAAACTTTAACAACACACCGGAGGAAGAGAAGACTGTAGCGATATATACAGATAGTACAGTAACCCTAGCCATTCTGCGGAATAATAATAAACATAACTCCATAGCAGAGAAAACCCTTAATATATGTAAAACCTTACAAAGACAAAAATGGAGAATACATTTCAGTTGGGTGAAAGCCCATGTAGGTATATGTGGAAATGAATTAGCAGACAAACTAGCGAAATCCGCTGCTCTAGATGGAGATCTGCCCAATAGCTACAGTTTGATACCTAAATCTGCAATTATTTCTGAAATACAAGAAACAGGACAGCAGGTCTGGCAGAATAGGTGGAATGCCACGGACAAAGGGGCACTCAGCAAATTATTTTTTCCAACAATAAAAGATAGGCTGAAGAGAAAGCTTCCTTTAACACCAATTTTCACAGCAATAACTTCCGGCCACGGAAAAACCAAAGCTTATTTACACCGATTCCATATAATAGACGATCCTAAATGCACATGTAACAGCTCCCAACAAACCGTAAACCATTTAATATACGAATGTGTAGACAAAAGTCAACAAAGAGCCAAGCTAATACAAGATGTAACTCTAAATGGAAGCAAGTGGCCAGTAACCAACGAGAGTCTTGTAAAACACCACTTAAAAGCATTCTGTAAATACATAAATTCAATTAACCTGTAAAGATATGTAAATATATATAACTTGTGAAATCAACTACTAAAAGATGTAATGTAATATTAACATGTAAATATGTACAATTTGTAAAATCAAATGTTGGAAAAATGTAATGTAATGCATGTAATACTACTATGTAGTGGGGCATGCTGATTGTTATCAATAAAGAAAAAAAAAAACACAGACAGACACAGGCACAGACACACACAGACACAGTCAGACACACACACACACACACACACACACACACACACATACACACACAGACAGACACAGGCACAGACACACACAGACACAGACACACACACACACACACACACACACACATACACACACAGACAGACACAGGCACAGACACACACAGACACAGTCAGACACAGACACAGTCAGACACACACACAGACACACACACACACATACACACACAGACAGACACACACTCAACGGACAGACTACTGTCATCCTAACTGGACATGGGAAGACAAGGGACTACTACAACAGATTCAAAACATCGGAAAGTGCAATGTGCAAATGTGAACTACAAAACCAAACAGTGGATCATTTAATATACAACTGTCCTCTTCTGAACAGTGAAAGACTAGAACTCAAACAAAACATTAGACTGAGAGGTGGACAGTGGCCGGCAACAAACAGTGATCTAATCAAGCACTACCAAAAACAATTTTTAAAATTCATAAACAAAATAGACTTTGACAAAATGTAAAAGCATAACCAAAAAATTGTATCATAGGACAACTTGTAACACTTGTAAAAATTGTAATTACTACAACTCGTTGTAATAAGTTTAAGAAATGCATGTAGTGTTACGATGTAACGGAGCATGCAGTGTAATAAATAAATTAAACACAAACACACACACACACACACACACACACACACACACACACACACACACACACACATATTTACTTTCATAATTTTTCGCACTAAAATTCAATCTTATTATATTCTGTTAGCTTAATGTCAAACAAACACGCTGTAGTAGTTTCATTGTTGGTACTCCTCTTTCCTGCCTGTGAGAACCAGGCAAGTTCAGACATGTTAAATGTCGCCTACCGCTGCAGTGGAGGTAACACTCGAGGAACAATATGCCGCTTTGAAATTCTGTTTTCGTCTCAACAAATCTTCAGTTGAGGCCTATACAGTGTTACAGAAGGCCTATGGAGAGTCTGTTCTTCCCTACAACACAGCTCGAAGGTGGTTTAAAATCGTTAAAGAGGGGAGACAATGAATTTCAAAGGAAGGTGGACCTGGAGATACAGTTACTGCTCTTAAGGAAGCAAACATCAACACTGCTGCTGCCACTGTGAGAGGGGATCGACGAATTACCTTAATATCACTTTCTGAAATATTGAACATTTCATTGGGTGCACCCACACGTTGGTGACAGAAACATTACACATGAGACGTGTTTGTGCGCGATGGGTTCCAAGACTGTTGATTCCCGAACAAAAGGACATTCGCATGCAGTTAAAGTTGATGTTAGAGGAAGATCCGGAATTTCTTTCAAACGTAATCACTGCTGATGAAACTTGGCTACATCATTTTGATCCTGAGAGCAAACAGCAAAGCTCAGTGTGGAAATCTCCTTTATCACCAACCCCCCAAAAAGCAAAAGTGGTTGCTTCTGCTGGGAAAGTTATGGTCATCTCATTCTTTGATATTCATGGAACGGTTTATCAGCATGTTGTACCTGCACACACATCAGTAAGTGGATAATACTACAGGGATGTGCTGAAAACATTGCAAGTCCATATCAGGCGCAAAAGACCACATTTCCGCGTAGCAGGCTGGATACTGCACCAGGATAATGCGCGGCCGCATATTGCCAATGTTGCTGCTAAATATCTTGCAAAAATCAACGTGACGTGCATATCTCATCCTCCTTATAATCCGGATTTAGCCCCATGTGACTTTTTTCTGTTCCCTGACTTGAAGAAACGCCTCCGTGGGAGGCATTATCCATCATCAGAAGCAGTGGTGAAGGCTGCACAGGCGATTTTGAAGCATCTCTCACAAAAAGGTTTCCAGCATGTCTTTGAAGACTGGCAGAAACGCTGGGACAAGTGCATCGCATTCACGGGAGACTATTTTGAGAAGGACAATCAAAATTCCGAGGATGAGCAAAGGTACGTTGTCAAAAATATATTTGATCATGCTTTTTTGTACAGCCCTCGTAGCTGTAATACCCGACGTTGTCTGTAGTTTGACAGTTTATCTCTACAACGTTTAGACTTAGGTTGTACTTGTACAATAGTCTTGTGTTACATTGTTACTAGCTGAAATACCCGACGTTGCCAGGATTTTTTAGTTCAAATTGTTTTACCAGAGGAGAGAAACACGTGATCAGTTTAGTTGATGACGTAAGCGGACTCCGGTGCGAGATAATATGCTAAACGGCAACAGCGTGTATTCTAAATTTGGGGAAGTTTAGCATGTTTATGACGCGCTGTGAGGAGATATGTTGGGACTTATCCAAGTATCGAGGATGTTGGAATGATGTATCGACTTCCGATATACTTCTTTTATGTGTCGTCTCGCTGATCGAGAGGGCCGTCCCATTTACAAGATGGTGAAACCTCCCGAATGGCGAGGAAGAGGTCAGACGTTAATCAACCTTCAGCTCCTACCCCCTCCTCTTCTTTCCTTGTGCGAGAATCAAACTCTGGAATTAGCCAGCTTTCGATGGAGGAGGGTTGGAGGTTACCATGCTCAAGCGGCGGAAAATGGACTGCCGTTTCTTCCTTCAGTTTGGTTCATCGTCTTTCTACCAGCGAATTTTATCAAAGTTTTATTCTTTTAATTACTTTTTCACTATGTGTATAAAAAGGGGGTCGTCAGCAATCTCGAGGATGCGACATGTGCATTTTCTATAAGGAAACCCCACCCCAAAATAAAGTTAAAATATTTCAAAAATAATAATTGTAACATTTTTTATTAAAGTGTTGTTTTCAAGATGACTTCATGCCAAATTAATTGTATTTCTTGAAATTTTGGGAGTAGCCTTTCGAGTTTTATTCATAGGGAATAGTTTCTGCACAATTTGTAAACTTTTAGGGTATGTATGACTGAAATTTCATGAAAATCGTGAAAATAACGACTTTTTTATTTTAATTCTATAAAATAATTTAGACATTCCCGAATGTGAAAAATACATAATTTGCCTCCGGACGCCATTTTTAAATGCTTATTTAAATGTCGGTGGCCTTTAAACTCTGTCAGAGTCACGCCCTCTTTTGCCTACATCCACATTCTTTCTCTGTTTTCCGTTCTTAAATTTTCAATTCAAGAAAAGAAAAATAAGGCTTTCAGACAAAATAGTTCCTAAAATGTTGCCAATATATCAGAGGCTGGCTTCTACAACATTACTAGAGAGGTGCAAAACAGGAAAAACACAGAATGCCAATGAATCTTTGCATCATGTCATATGGAATAAGTGCCCAAAGGAAGTTTTCATATCAAAACAAAAATTGGATCTTGCTGTTATTAAAAGCATCAATGAGTTTATCATGGGTAGTCTTAAGTCATTGGAGCTGCAGTAAAATATGAGAGGTGAAAGTGTAGTAGACTCAGCAAGGAAAACTTCAGTACAGCGAGATTAGACTCGTATCCTGCAAAGCAAGAAGCGAAGTTGTGCAGAAGAAAAGCAACATCTAAAGAAGAAAAAGGTGGAAAAAGCAGCAACAGAGGAGAGGAAAAAGAAATCTGAGGGTCCAACCTATCAGCCTGGTGGATTTTAATGTGAGTTATGCAATCAAATCTTTAATCGCTGTTTTCTCAATGTTCATATTTTCAGCATTTTTCTTCCTGTAAAATGCTCCTTGCGATGCAGTTTTTGTACTACATTCATGAAATTTCCTACACAGGTTCAGAATATCATGAGGAATGGAAATTGCCCTAGGTTTTGTTGTGAAATGTATATGAGCATATATTTTTAATTTTCAAACACAAAACTTACAGTTTTTTAGACAAAAAAAGAGTATTTGTAAATTAAAAAAAAATTTGTGACCTAAACTAAAGGAGACACAGAAAAACCCAGAGCAATTTCAAAAAGTATGTGTATTATGAACTTAGGGTTAAAATATTAGACCAAAATTCAAAATGTTTTGTCGCAAGGGACTTTTTTAGTGACGTAACAAAAAACATACAAAATTTATCATAATTTCTAAACTGCTGGAGAAAAATGGTTTCAATTTAGGTTGTAACATGTTTACATTATACTACACCTATGGCGTAAATTTGAAAAAAGCTAGCATTATTAGTTCAGAATTTGAAAATTTCAGTCATACATACCCTTAATTGCATTTCTTGAAATTTCGGGTGTAGCCTTTTGAGTTTTATTCATAGGGAATAGTTTCTGCACAATTTGTAAACTTTAAGGGATAAGATAAATCGTACTGCCGTCATCTGGACTGCGTTTTTGCCCTTTTTTTTTTTTTTTTTACATTTTTTAGAAATCTATTCTTCGAATTTAACATTAGTAAACTTACTATTTATAACATACCAGCAAAAACATCAATCTTGTACTGCAATCAAGTTATTCCTTGATCCTTTCATGGAAGTGTTGAAAGCAGTGCTGTATAAATTAAATTAATTGGGAGTCGATTAATGACACTAAGGAACACTTACTTTAAATTTTTCCGGAACTAGCAAAGATATGTAGATGACATTTTTGCCATAGTGCCAAAAAACACATCAGTGATGAACTAAAACTTTTAAATATTCAAGAAAAAAGCATCAAGTTCACTGTAGAAGTTGAAAAAGACGAGTATTTACCATTTTTAGATCTAAAAATAATCAGAAATAAAAATAGAGTAAACTTTGGCATTTACAGAAAACCAACACAGACAGACAACTACATGAAAGCTAATGGCTACAATCCAAGATCCCACAAACAGGCAATCTTTAATAGTTTAGCACACAGACTGGTCAACATCCCTCTCACGGCAGAAGAATACAAAATAGAATACAACAAAATTATTGAAATAGCACAGAAAAATGACTTTCCCAAATCACTAGTAGACAAAAAAGTGAACTTAGCAAATAAGAAGAAACTACTAAAGGAAACCACAACCCTCTCAGCTACAGAAACTAAAATGATCTTCAAAAAATTCACTTACCATCCATGGGCCTTTGGTAAATTCAAAAAAGTCTTCAAAAAACAAAACATTCAACTAGCACCAGTGAACCATTACTCCTTAAAAAACCTAATTTGCTCATACATCAAAGATGCCATTCCATCTAACAAAAAATCTGGTATATATCAAATTGAATGCTGTGACTGTAGTCAAATTTATATTGGAAAAACCAAAAGAAATTTAGAAACAAGAGCAAAGGAACACTTAAGAAACATAAAATACAAACAATTAGAAAAATCAGCAGTTGCCACGCATTTTTGGGGAAAAAAATCACAACATAAATCCAGAACCAAAATTACTAAAACATACAACAGGAAAAGAAGATCTGTCCACATGGGAACAAATCTTTATTTCAAAAAATAGGAACAAAGTATTCAATTTCGACATCCCCCAGAAAGATTTGTTCAGCAAGTTCCTCGAACCGCCACCAGAGGAGACCGATGACAAAATATTGCCAGCTACACCAATGAGAACCAGTCGATGTCCGGCTGAAGATAGAGGGAAGGCCTCTGAAGCTAGTTCCGGGAAAATTTAAAAGTAAGTGTTGTTTAGTGTCATTAATCGACTCCCAATAAATTTAAATTATTCCTTGATGTTAACTGATGCCCAGAAAGACTAGTCAAACATGACCCAATGTCACTCTATTAGGTGGGGTGACTTTGTGCCACCTGTAAGATCAGTAGGGGAGATGCGCCCAGTACCTAAGGTTTTTTCAAAAGTTAAAGAAAATGCAATGGAGAGCAAGTAGAGTGTTACATACAGAAACATCACTATCATGTGTTTCAAATGGGAAGTTGTTTGTCCTTGAACGTTAATAGGTGACCAACCAATCGGAGTACTGCGGTGTTGTTGTATTGCATTTCCGCTAAGTGGTGTGTGACAAGCGCCAGCCTAATCAATCTGTATGAACTACTATTCGCGCTAAGACACATTCAGATTTTGCCAAAACTGATCCATGTGGCAGATAAAGAGTAATGTATCTAACATAACCATGAAAACCCCATATTTTTATATCAAATAGTTTTTATTATACAAATAAATAAAACACTATTACCTGTATTACAACAATAAATCGCGACGTAAGCACTGTATGAATATCATTATTGGCCAGGCACAAATTCACCGCAGTTGACGGTATACAAAGACGTAGGTAAATTATTAAATTTTAGATGAGTCGTATTTTTTACACATCTGCTTCACTTTCGTACCTATTTTGAGGACATGTTTCGCAAATCATCGTTTGCATCTTCGGCTCTTATGCGACTAAAGCTTGATCCAGCGGTGTGGGTAATTCTGGGGTTGCTGCTGCCATCTGTTGATTTAGTGATGAACTTAAATGTGGGATTCTCTTCTGGCGGGATTTCAAAGTTCATTAGTTGGTTTTTATGTTTTTCTATGTATATCCTCTCCCATATGACGAGTTCACTATGTTTTTGTACGTATTTTAGTAATTCTGTGCTATCTTCAATTTTATGATTTTTAGACCAGAAATGAGCTGCTATTGCGGATTTATCAATATTTTTGTATCTTAAATGCCTGAAGTGTTCTTTCTTTCTATTGCCTATGTTTCTTTTTGTCCTCCCTAGTCCTCCCAATAGTGCCCTACACACAAATAGATGATGCTTTGAAACTACTCAACCTGCAAGAACCCAGCATACAATTCACAGTGGAAACTGAAGAGGACTATACTCTACCTTTTTTAGACCTTTAAATAAAAGAAAGCAATGAAAAACTAGAATTTGGCATCCATAGAAAAGCAACACACACAGATAATTACATCAAAGCAAATATTTTCAACCCAATTCCACACAAACATGCAACCATCAACAGTCTGACACACAGATTAGTAAATCTACCTCTCAGCCAGCAAGAATATCAAAACGAATACCGTCAAATCTTAAAAACTGCAATTAAAAATGGATATGGAAAAAACATTGTAGATAAAAAACTAAAATCATTCAAATTTCAAAAGAGATTAAAACAGATCACAGCTCTCACACCAATAAAACAAGAAATTAGATTTGCTAAATTTACTTACCACCCCTGGGCCACAAAAAAGTTCCAAAAATATTCAAGAAATACAATATAACATTGGCACCAAAAAACAGTTACAACATTAAAAACCTACTTCACAGTAATAATACTGATAAGATAAAACCAGAGGAAAAGTCAGGCATTTACAAGATTAAGTGTAAAGACTGTGAAAAAATTTACATAGGGAGGACAAAAAGAAACATAGGCACTAGAAAGAAAGAACACTTCAGGCACTTAAGATACAAAAATATTGATAAGTCCGCAATAGCAGCTCATTTCTGGTCTGAAAATCATGAAATTGAAGATAGCACAGAATTACTAAAATACGTACAAAAACATAGTGAACTCATCATATGGGAGAGAATATACATAGAAAAACATAAAAACCAACTAATGAACTTTGAAATCCCGCTAGAAGAGAATCCCACATTTAAGTTCATCACTAAATCAACAGATGGCAGCAGCAACCCCAGAATTACCCACACCGCTGGATCAAGCTTTAGTCGCATAAGAGCCGTAGATGTAAACGATGATTTGCGAAACATGTCCTCAAAATAGGTACGAAAGTGAAGCAGATGTGTAAAAAATACGACTCATCTAAAATTTAATAATTTATCGCTTCACTGTGGTGTTCCAATACAGTTAAATCTCGATATATGTAGGTAAATGTTGAAACACGATTGTTAGAGAAATGTTGTTTTGAGAAGATAAATTTCATTGCTTTAGCTTTTGTGTATTGGCTAGATGGAAAACGATGTTTATTTCATATCTTTTGAACAATAATTCCTACAACTATTTTTGTCAAATATGTGAGGAATAAAGCAGCTTCGAAGTATTGGAGGTTTCAAATAGTGAATCTTTTGGAATTTATAAAACCCGGATATACAAACATTTGAATGCCGAAGCCATCACATACCTATTAAAACATTCGACTATCAGCTAAGGCAGCGGCCACCACCTCAATGCACAGTGTGCAGAGTAGGTGGTGCAAGTTTACCCGTTGCACGCCGGAATAGTCTACCGTACACTCCGTAGCCTTCAGAGCGGTGGCGGAATGCCGATCTTGCAATTTAAATGCACAATTGACTGTGCAACAATAATAATCGAATTGTAATATAAAGGATATAATTTTTATATTAATTTTTAATTGTTTCTTTCATTATCATTCAACTGTGTACCTTTATTTTAAGGAAAAAAAAACAAATGAACAATAAATTGATAAATATTAAAAGCAGAAGCATTATTAACAGTGAAGTATTCTTCATATTTAAGTTTGAATTTATGAGTCACTATGTTTACAATCAGTCTTCACTTACTTGTTGTATAATTGAAACGTTTTCAACATCATTCGATCTCATCCTCAGCTGTTTGGTGACTAGATGAACCTTCCTCTTCTTCCACTAATACTAAAGATAAGCTCAAAAAATACCACTCTGACATCACTTAATAACACAAATTGGCAATATAGAAAATTCACCTACCATCCATGGGCTTTTAGAAAATTTGAACGAATCTTCAAAAGACTAAACTTAAAACTAGCACCCCAAAACAAATTCAGTCTGAGGAACCTGCTAAATAAACCACTGAAAAATACAATCCGCAACAATTTGAAATCAGGAATTTATCAGATTAATTGTGAAACCTGTGACAAAAGCTACATAGGAAAAACTAAGAGAAACTTGTTAACCAGGCAAAAAGAACACCAGAGGAACATTAAGTTGAAACAAACAGAAAAATCTGCAGTTTCACACTATTTTTGGACAGAAAACCACAACATTGGCCACAACATTAAACTGTTAAAATCTCTAAGTACACCCATAGAATTGGATATTTGGGAAAAAATATTCATAAACAAAAACCGTGATAAAGTTATAAATTTTGAAATCCCGGCATTAAATGAAGTATTAAAACTTAGTGCCCCTAACACCAGATGGCAGAGTGATCGGAGCTCCGTATTAGTGGAAGAAGAGGAAGGTTCATCTAGTCACCAAACAGCTGAGGATGAGATCGAATGATCTTGAAAATGTTTCAATTATACAACAAGTAAGTGAAGTTTGAGTGTAAACATAGTGACTCATAAATTCAAACTTAAATAAATTGATAGTTTAAACAAAATGAAAATAATGGACAGTCTGCTTATAATACAGCAGTATTAAATAACAGCTTGAAGAAAAGAAATAAGCACAACATATTACTCAGAAGTGGAACCTCGTTTTCTAGACTTTTGTTATCTCTTTTGACACACTAGTTTTTCAAAATTAGGTATCAATGTTTGTGCAGCAGCTAGTCTAATTTGGCATTTTAAGTTCTGATCCGACAATTGAATTCTGCAGCGGTTTTCGTTTAATTTCATTAGCGAAAAAGAAGTCGTTTTGTGATTATGTTCGGATCCATGTGTGTATGTGTGTGTTAAATTAAAATGAAATGTGTAGTATTTAACGCCCGCTTTTACTACATACGGCACTGCAGGCGGTGACACTGATGATACATGAGATGAAGATGGGGCACCGGTGGAATGAGATGGCGGGGGAATCCGGAGGTCCCAGAGAAAACCCGCCCCAGCGCCGTGTTGTCCACTACAAATCTCACTTTGCGGTCGCCTTTGATCGAACCCGGGCCGCCTTGGTGAGAGACAAGCGGTCTAACCACTGAGCCACGTTGCAGCCCTTGTGTGTGTGCGTGTGTGTATGTGTGTTTTCGTGGATCCGAACATACTCAGAACACGAGCGGCAGTTCTATGTATCGAGGAAATGTATTTCTTGGAAAATGTGAATAGAAATCACTCAAACTAATTCTATTTTGGAATTTATTTTTCATTTGACGATTGTATTACAAATCGATAAGTTCAATCTGCAATTCCATGGAACATTATCAACATCTGTAGAGTAAGGCTCAGCAAATATTTGGAAAATTGGCTGTAATTGCATCACGTCTTGAAACCTTTTCTGAAATTCTTCGTTCAACTGTCTTAATATTTCAACATATTCTTACAAGTCCATGAACTGAACAAACTGCTGAATTGTTAAGAGCATTGGGAAATGTACCAAGTTCTTTGAGGTTAACTGCCTTTCCCATAAGGATAGTTTCATTTTGAATGCTCTGATATTATCACTTTCTATAAAAAAGAAACACTTCCCATGAAGGCATAAATGAAGACATGCCCGGAAAAACGGGTTAACCCACATTTTTTAAAAATGGAGAAAACAAGTATTTTGTGAATGAGGCTGAAAGAAATTGTTAACATTATTTTATTTTATTTATGAGAATATGAGTCTGAAGAATACCGTATATATTATCAGGGTTATCCTTAATAGAACCAAAAAAATGACTGATCTAATAACAATAAAAATAAAATAATAAAAATAAAGTGAAAAACTTTGTCAGCTTTTACTTAAGTTTCATTCTATATACATTTTACAATTTTAGGTGAAACTAATAGTTGTGTCTTTTGGCATATTTTAAGATGGTACACTTTGGATTATTTCACTTTTCAATAAGTATATCATTTTGGAAACTAGGTACAAGCTTTTTAGCTGTAGTCAGGCTGATAAAAAAATGCTTCATCAGTAATATTCTCAGAAGCTGTGGTCTTAGATTTAAGAGTTTTATAGTACTCATGACAAATTAATGGGATATAATTCATCAGATCCTGTAAGTCCTTTAATTCTTCAGAATTTATAGGTCTTGGACCATTGTATTTTGGAGGAAATGTCACACAAGAAAGGGATGGTTTGCCAGAATTTTCCTTCGAATGTCCAAAGTGTCGTAATCCTCAACCCCACCGTAAGTGTATTTAAAATATAACTTAAAAGGGTGGTCTTTAAATACTTTCATGCGTGTCACCTTCCTCAAGAGTAGCTTTTGCGCAGATTATGAAGCTGTTCTTTTCTGTACTTTGTCGAGAGGAGGCTTTGCAGAGTTGAACATGTTAGTTGTCATTTTGAAAACATGAAAAGGATTCTTTACAATGGTTTTCCTCACTAGCTCCATCCACTGATCTGGAACATAAATGTACGCTGCTTGCTTCTTCTTTTTCTCTATAAGGTCGAAGTCACGATCACAAGGCAAAAATGTATGACCGGGTACTAGTTCCGCCATTGTTTGTTTACATCCACAGTAGAGTTACCAACATAACGCACTGTTGAAGCACTACGGTTTGTGGTAGTTATTACGTATGAAGTGGACTAAATACTTGTCTATTTTCCATGTATCGCTTTATTCTTATAACTAAAACTATGCTGGTTTCAACTGAAAGGATACAGTCATTTAAAACGTTTGTAGCTCTGTTGGTTATCCTGTTTATATGTTAGTTACCATGAGTTCCACTAGATGACAGGCACAGAGCATGAACAGGTTAACCCGTTTTTGACATTATATGAAAAGGATATCACGAAACGCAAGAACTTCACCTCTATCTGTTTAGCGATACATGATTACAGGAGGATAGACCAACACAAGAAAAGGCAACAGTTGCGGCAACAGAGGGCAGCACTTATCGCATTTTTTTATTATGAGGGTTAGCCCGTTTTTCCGGGCATGTCTTCAAATGTAGGAGTAGATGTCCTATGTGTCACATTACATTCTCCAACATACATTATGTTTACGAAAACAAATCGCAAGAGCCGAGACAACACTGCTTGTCTCAAACTGAAGTCGCACGGCACTCGTGGCAGTGCACAGTGCTACGTCATTTACTCTAGCACAAAATCGATCCACTTGGTGACCGCTGAGCTAAGGCTACTGTGTTCAGCTATTCCTGGGTTCAATTCCCGTGGCCAAACTACCTGACCCATGTGTTTTTCAGGGCTTTCCCGAGTTACCGGGTGAATACTAGTGAGGTTAATCAGATCCCCCGAATTTGCTATACCTCCACTTCATCTCCATTATCATTTCACGTCATCTCTCATCTGGTTGAGTCATTCAGGATCCCCCCAGGGGCCTACTTCGGTAGGTACGGGTTTGGCGCACCATGGGTCCCGAGCCAACAGCCTCCATCTTGTGGGCTCCTCTTCGTGGTTGAGGGAGACGGTCAACAGGCCCAACCACGTGTAGGTCGTGCGTGGAGACCCGTGTCGGTGGAAAGGTTTGTCCTGGTGGTTGAGGGATGCGTATTTGAGCTCGTGACAGTGTTTTTCTAAATTCGGGGAGGGTGCGCATTTCTAATACACTACTTTGGCTTCTGCTTCGCCTAAACGGGAGGTTAGGGACTAACCCACCCTGCAGCTGCCGGTCAGCTTTGCAGAAATGCTAGTGGAGAGGGTATTTAGATTATTTTCTAGATTATACTTTAGGATTTAGTGAAGGAAAATTTTAGTAGGTTTTGATTGATATTTCGTTTTCTTCTTTATATATATTTATATATACATATATATACATATACATATATATACATATATATACAGGATGTTACAAAAAGGTACGGCCAAACTTTCAGGAAGCATTCCTCACACACAAAGAAAGAAAATATGTTATGCGGACATGTGTCCTGAAACGCTTAATTTCCATGTTAGAGCTCATTTTATTACTTCTCTTCAAATCACATTAATCATGGAATGGAAACACACGACAGCAGAACGTACCAGCGTGACTTCAAAAACTTTATTACAGGAAATGTTCAAAATGTCCTCCGTTAGCGAGGTTACATGCATCCATCCTCCGTCGCATGGAATCCCTGATGCGCTGATGCAGCCCTGGAGCTTGACGCATTGTATCACAGCCGTCCACAATACGAGCACGAAGAGTCTCTACATTTGGTACCTGGGTTGTGTAGACAAGAGCTTTCAAATGCCCCCATAAATGAAAGTCAAGAGGGTTGAGGTCAGGAGAGCGTGGAGGCCATGGAATTGGTCCGCCTCTACCAATCTATTGGTCACCGAATCTGTTGTTTAGAAGCGTACGAACACTTCGACTGAAATGTGCAGGAGTTCCATCGTGCATGAACCACAATGGGGTATTTTGGCAATTGTCTGCACGAATGATTTCAATTTACATTTTAAGAGAAATACTAAAATGAGCTCTAACATGGAAATTAAGCGTTTCCGGTCACATGTCCACATAACATATTTTCTTTCTTTGTGTGTGAGGAATGTTTCCTGAAAGTTTGGCCGTACCTTTTTGTAACATCCTGTATATATATATATATATATATATATATATATATATATATATATATATATATATATATATATATATATGTGTGTGTGTGTGTGTGTGTGTGTGTGTGTGTGTGTGTGTGTGTGTGTGTGTCTGTGTGCGCAATTTTAATAGTTTTATTTATACTTATATAGTTTTTGGAAATTTTTATATCTGGCTTTTGCCATGACTTGTTTTTGTAAGTGCGCTGATGACCGCCGTAGTTGAGCGCCCTTACACACACACACACATCATCATCATCATCATCATCATCATCATCATCATTCAGGATAGAAGTGTCGGCAGGGGTCTCGACGGTGCATGACACTATGACATGTTCCTGATAAACAATTCATGCACGCGAATCTTTTTCCAGAAACACTTATTTTACCCATCAGGTCTAAAGACGTGTCGTTTTAAATAAAATTATTGGTTGAATATCAACACTTTACATAAGAAAGTTAAGAAATTATATCCCAGAGACAGACCTTCCCTTTCTGTGACCTAGGAGCCATTACGTGTGTTCGCTTGAATGCCTTTAGTTACGACTTGCATGGGAAAGCGAACTACCTGCGATAAATCGATATGGCGGTATATACTGTTACACTTTTACGGCGGCTTCGGTCGTTTGGATGATGACATCATCGCCATAGGGTGAGCTCGGTTTTGGTGGGCTACCGCGCCCCATTACCTCGCCACGTTGTTCCGATAAGAAAATATCTGAGTACCCCGTTGATGTGATATTGTGGTCCTTCCATTATGAACACGCCTTGTCACAAGCTTCTCGCCTGTCTCTCTGTAGTTGTATTAAACGCAATAATTGTTGTCATATTGGCAAAGCTTTCTTTACATATGTTGAATAACAATGGAAAGTGGGGAGCACACAGGAAAAAAATTGAAGAGCGGCAATGAATGGAATAAAAATATGCAAATATAAGCTAGAAATGACAACCAAGTGGTTAGAATGTATGAAGCACTAGTTGAATCCAAAATGTTGTATGCAGTTGAGATATGTGGGGGGGGGGGCACAGAGGTAAACAAAACGGTAGACCAAAACTACAGAATGTTTTCTAAAGAGCTACTAGACTTATACCAAGATCAGCAACTAGGGAAGTAGCTTTAGTAGAATTAAAAAAGACAAGAAGAAATGGAACAACAATGTAAATAATAATAAAATGTGGTATAGGTGTTTGGACAAAAAAGAATTGGAAATTATGAAATTATGCATGAGACAGCAAAGAAGATCAGAGAACTCCAACAATTGGTGGGCAGATATACGAGGAATTATGGAAAACTTAGGAATGGGAGATTTATGGAGGTTAGAGGAAAGGGATACAAGCAATGTGGGCAAATTGGTAAAATGCAGAATAGAAGATATAGAAAGACAGGAAATATGGGGAAGTCTAGAAAATATTAAATCATTACAATTTTACAAACAAATAAAAATAAACTGGGGACGAGAAGCATACGTAGATCACTGCAATAGGCAAGAGAGAGAAGGGCTAGCTTGGATGAGAACAGGTACAATATTCCTATGAGGGATAAGAGGTAGGGAAAAGTGAATTTGTGAATTGTGTAGGGGAAAAGAAAGCATAGAACTCTATGTAACAGAATACAAGGAGGTTGCAATATGCAGAAGAAAGATTTGGGAGGAAAAATTGCAAAAAGTAGAGAAGATGGTAGTAGCTATACAAATGTTAACGGGAAGGGAGGAAAATAAGGTAAGTAGTATTGGTGAGTTCTTGAAGCAAGTAAAAGAGAAATGTACAATAAATGTAAATAATATAAGAAAGGAAGACGAGGGGAAAGAAAGGGACTAATTAACTAACAAGGAGACATGGAGGTTAAGAGCTACCTGGTAGAGTAGAAGGCCAGGGTGTCATGTAAGCCAAGGTAGCAGCAAGGTAAAGACAAATGAATGTAAAGAATATAAGAAAGGAGGACGAGGGGGAAGAAAGTGTCTAAGTAACAAGGAGGCATGGAGGTTAAGAGCTACCTGGCAGTGCAGAGGACCAGGGTGTCATGTAAGCCAAGGTAGCAACAAGGTAAAGACAAATGAATGTAAAGAATATAAGAAAGGAAGATGAGGAGGAAGAAAGGGACTAATTAAGTAACAAGGAGACATGAAGGTTAAGAGCTACCTGACAGAGTAGACGAGCAGCGTGTCATGCATGCCAAGGTAGCAACAAGGTAAAGACAAATAAATGTAAAGAATATAAGAAAGGAAGATGAGGGGGAAGAAAGGGACTAATTAAGTAACAAGGAGACATGGAGGTTAAGAGCTACCTGACAGAGCAGAAGACCAGGATGTCATGTAAGCCAAGGTAGCAACAAGGTAAAGACAAATAAATGTAAAGAATATAAGAAAGGAAGATGAGGGGGAAGAATGGGACTAATTAAGTAACAAGGAGGTATGGAGGTTAAGAGCTACCTGGCAGAGCATAAGACCAGGGTGTCATGTAAGACAAGGTAGCAGCAAGGTAAAGACAAATAAATGTAAAGAATATAAGAAAGAAAGATAAGGGGGAAGAAAGGGACTAATTAAGTAACAAGGAGGCATGGAGGTTAAGAGCTACCTGACAGAGCAGAAGAGCAGGGTGTCATGTAAGCCAAAGTAGCAACAAGGTAAAGACAAATAAATGTAAAGAATATAAGAAAGGAAGATGAGGGGGGAAGAAAGGGGCTAATTAAGTAACAAGGAGACATGGAGGTTAAGAGTTACCTGGCAGAGAAGACCAGAGTGTCATGTAAGCCAAGGTAGCAGAGAAATAAATGTAGCCAAAATCGTAGGATATATAGTAAAATAAAGACTCCACGTCCCTCAAGGACGAAGGGATGGGGTCAAGGAATTGCTGGAGGCTGGGCGGCAGTCTCTAGGTAGACAAAAACACATTGCCTACCATGTTTTCAAAACCATATTTGAAACAACTGTAACGAGTGCCATATTTATAACCGAACGGATTCCTCAGGTGGTTTGAATGTCGCCCGCATTCGTATTCACTTGCTTCCTCCATTTTTGTTGTTGTTTTTTTTTTTTTTTGTAATTTACGTCCTCCAACGTCGTCATATCGGACGATGAATGAACTGGGTGTTATGATGCTCAAATGAACCAGGGGTCCGTAGAGCTTAGAGTTACCCGACATTCGTCTTTAAGGATAAGGGAAAACCCCGGAAAAAACTTATCCAGTTAACTCACCCTGACAGAGATTTGAACTTGGGGCCTCTTGAATGTGAGGCAGACATGCTACCACCACGCTACGGAGGCGGGCATTTTTGTGGTGTGACACATTTCGCCGGTTGAATGAGGCATGTGGTGATGGTACCATGGATGTGTCTAATGTGCGTTCCTGGGTGTGACAGTTCAATGAAGACAGAACATAGTGTGACAACAAACTAAGACAGTAAAGTGAGACATGTGGTGATGGTACCATGGATGTGTCTAATGTACGTTCCTGGGTGTGACAGTTCAGTGAAGACAGAACATCGTGTGACATCGAACAAGACAGTTAAGTGAGGTATGTGGTGATGCTACCATGGATGTGTCTAATGTACGTTCCTGGGTGCGACAGTTCAATGAAGACAGAACATCGTGTGACAACAAATCAAGACAGTTGAGTGAGGCATGTGGTGATGGTACCATGGATGTGTCTAATGTACGTTCCTGGGTGCGACAGTTCAATGAAGACAGAACATCGTGTTACAACAAACCAAGACAGTTAAGTGAGGCATGTGGTGATGGTACCATGGATGTGTCTAATGTACGTTCCTGGGTGCGACAGTTCAATGAAGACAGAACATCGTGTTACAACAATCCAAGACAGTTAAGTGAGGCATGTGGTGATGGTACCATGGATGTGTCTAATGTACGTTCCTGGGTGTGACAGTTCAATGAAGACAGAACATCGTGTGACAACAAACCAAGACAGTTAAGTGAGGCCTGTGGTGATGGTACCATGGATGTGTCTAATGGCGTTCCTGGGTGCGACATTCAATGAAGACAGAACACCATGTGACAACAAACCAAGGCAGTTGCAGACATCGCCTCCAGAATTGACATTTCCGTGGGATCTGTGCAGACAATCCTGTATGAAGATGTTCTCACGAGGTCTACCCCGGTCTCTGTCAGCCCGGTAGCGATGAAAAACTCCGATGGTCTTTCCTTGGGGCAATGCCTTAGTCTAAAAAGCCCATCCATCGACAACAAAGTCAAGTCGGGTGGAAGTGGATATGCCACTTACGCGCTTAAACCCCAAAGAGAAGACTACCGTATAACCTCGGTGGGACCGCCTAGTGATCTAGCACGCCCTCTACTAGCTCTGCAGGCTAGTACCCGGGACGTTTTAGGCAACCTTTTTCCCTCTCCGGGCAGCCGAAGGCTGGCCGTAGGCACCCGATCTCCCGCGAGTAACGGGAACACACTGCCCCCTCGAGTCCAACCCAATCCTAACAACTCCCATTCAGGATGGGGCTCGAATGTTCGGCCCGAAGTTCCTCTGGTAACGTCAGAGTTACCAGAGTCGGTCAGAGTCGGTCAGGGTTAGTTACCTGGATAAGGTTTTCCCGGGGATTTCCCTTATCCTGAAAGACAAATGTCGGGTAACTCTAAGCTCTATGGACACCGGGCTCATTTGAGCATCATTTCACCCATTCCATTCATTGTCCGATGTGACTTAACGTTGGAGGACGTGAATTACAAAAAAGCGGTATTTTGAAAAAGACCAAAAATTCCTATCTGTTCCCAAACCTGAAAAAATAGATGCTGTAACTTGAAGACACCTGGTATAAGAAATTCTCGTTTACTTTGTACCGAGTTGCCCCTAAATAACGTTCCATATTCCATTGAAATTTTAAAATATACATAATACAGTAATTTAAGCGTCTATAGAACCTACAGTAACCAGTGCTCGTAGCTTAGTTTAGTTAAGATATACTTTATATGACCTTTCTAGTTTAAATTTCTGTCAATTTGAAAGCTCAGAAATTGGAACCTCCTGATCAATTGTTTAGTGCTTTGACACATAGTCATCCACTGTTGTCATTGATTTTCAGACGATAAACGTTTCCGCTTGCAATTGTTTTGAATATTCTGAGTTAACTGTAGAGATTTATACTTGAAAATTTGGTCTTGTTTTGCAGTGTTCCTTTTCAAACAAACTTGCTCTTAAGGGCACAGTAAATACAAAACAGCTAGAGGGGATACACTCTATGATTTGTTATTTAATATTAGCTGTATGTAAAAACATTTTTTGTAATAAACCTGTTTTCTTTTCTTTTCAGGTGAGTAAACCTGGCAAAATTTACATCTCTTTCGTAAGTATATTTATTTTAATATTTACAGGAGTATGTTATGTATTATATACATAGCTTTAGGGGATACATACAATTCAATTAAATCTGTTTTAAAAAGTGCTATTGAAGGCAGCCATCTTTTAAATGTAGATTATATAAATTATTATTTAAATACCTGAATGAATTTCAGATTAAAAATTTGAAAGGCGAGATACTGTACCATATTGTAGATAGTTTTAAAGATACTCAAAATTTGATATAGTTATTTCCCGCCGTCCGATTGAGCAAGATTGATGTCATGGTTGACTGGACAGCCTATCTTGAAATGATAGTGCCCACTACGGAGAAGAAGCGCTAAATTTTGCTGAACAGAAAGCAAATAACAGCTCTCATGAGTGTGGTTGCGCTGGTAACTTCTCTTGAGTGTGGTTGCGCAGTTAACTAATAGAACCAGCTTCCCTGGATATGAACACAAAGCACAGCGTCTTCATGGTTGAATGCTTATTTCGTACAGGCATTAAAATTAGTGCGACTTATAAATATAATTTAAATCGCTGCATACAGGAGTTTATGCAACGCTATCCAGTTTTCAGACAAGTACCTCGGAGCGTAATGTTGTCAAAAGTGTCCAGGTGTCGTCAAACTGACATACTTTTGTTTGTAACATAGACGTCTTACGTTTTATCACTATACTATATAAATGTTTTGTTATTCTCACACATAATTAATGTGTCTATTAATGTTGGTGTCCTTATGTCTTTTAAAACCAGTAGGTGCATCAAACATTTCCAAGATACAGGATCAGTTACTCGCAAAAAGAGAGACACCGGACGCTATAAACTGACTGGTTCCAAGAAGCAATATATAATGTTATGGCAGAAAGGCCTCAAGCATATCTTCCCGCAATACAGACAGTGTTTAAGGGGAAGAGAGAAAGGAAATGGACACATAAGACTATGTGCTTGAGATATTTTCTTGTTTAGACTTGGATAAAAGCTTTGTACATATTGTTAAACTAATTTATTTATTTTATTAATTTCGTCAAATAAAGAGGCAATCACCTTCGTGAACAATTATTTTACAGAGAAAAACGTCGAGTGCTATTTGGACGGGTTACAGAGATGAGAGCATTGCTGGGAGAAGTGTGTAGAGTTACCAGGAGACTATGTTGAAAAATGTCGAGTACTATTTGGACAGGTTACAGAGATGAGAGCATTGCTGGGAGAAGTGTGTAGAGTTACCAGGAGACTATGTTGAAAAACGCCGAGTACTATTGGACGGGTTACAGAGATGGGAGCATCGCTGTGAGAAGTGTGTAGAGCTACAAGGGGACTATGTTGAAAAACGTCGAGTACTATTTGGACGGGTTACAGAGATGAGAGCATCGCTGTGAGAAGTGTGTAGAGCTACAAGGGGACTATGTTGAAAAACGTCGAGTACTATTGGACGGGTTACAGAGATGAGAGCATCGCTGTGAGAAGTGTGTAGAGCTACAAGGAGACTAAATTGAAAAACGCCGAGTACTATTGGACGGGTTACAGAGATGTGAACATCGCTGGGAGAAGTGTGTAGAGCTACAAGGAGACTAAATTGAAAAACGCCGAGTACTATTGGACGGGCTACAGAGATGGGAGCATCTCTGGGAGAAGTGTGTGGAATTACAAGGAGACTATGTTGAAAAACGCCCAGTACTATTTGTACGGGTTACAGAGATGGGAGTATCGCTGGGAGAAGTGTGTAGAGTTACAAGGAGATTATGTTGAAAAACGCCGAGTACTATTTGGACGGGTTACAGAGATGGGAGAATCGCTGAGAGAAATGTGTAGAGTTACAAGGAGACTATGTTGAAAAACGCCGAGTACTATTTGTACGGGTTACAGAGATGGGAGTATCGCTGGGAGAAATGTGTAGAGTTACAAGGAGACTATGTTGAAAAACGCCGAGTACTATTTGGACGGGTTACAGAGATGGGAGAATCGCTGAGAGAAATGTGTAGAGTTACAAGGAGACTATGTTGAAAAACGCCGAGTACTATTTGGACGGGTTACAGAGATGGGAGAATCGCTGAGAGAAATGTGTAGAGTTACAAGGAGACTATGTTGAAAAACGCCCAGTACTATTTGTACGGGTTACAGAGATGGGAGTATCGCTGGGAGAAATGTGTAGAGTTACAAGGAGACTATGTTGAAAAACGCCGAGTACTATTTGGACGGGTTACAGAGATGGGAGCATCGCTGAGAGAAATGTGTAGAGTTACAAGGAGACTATGTTGAAAAATGCCGAGTACTATTTGGACGTGTTACAGAGATGGGAACATAGCTGGGAGAAATGTGTAGAGTTACAAGGAGACTATGTTTAAAAATGCCGAGTACTATTTGGACGGGTTACAGAGATGGGAACATCGCTGGGAGAAATCTGTAGAGTTACAAGGAGACTATGTTGAAAAACGCCGAGTACTATTTGGACGTGTTACAGAGATGGGAACATCGCTGGGAGAAATGTGTAGAGTTACAAGGAGACTATGTTTAAAAATGCCGAGTACTATTTGGACGGGTTACAGAGATGGGAGCATCGCTGGGAGAAATGTGTAGAGTTACAGGGAGACTATGTTGAAGATCACCGAGTACTATTTGGACGGGTTACAGAGATGGGTGCTTCGCTGGGAGAAGTGTGTAGAGTTACAAGGAGACTATGTTGAAAAACGCCGAGTACTATTTGGACGGGTTACAGAGATGCGAACATCGCTGGGAGAAGTGTGTAGAGTTACAAGGAGACTATGTTGAAAAACGCGAGTACTAATTGGACGGGTTACAGAGATGAGAACATCGCTGGGAGAAGTGTGTAGAGTTACAAGGAGACTATGTTGAAAAACGCCGAGTACTATTTAGACGGGTTACAGAGATGTGAGCTACGCTGGGAGAAGTGTGTAGAGTTACAAGGAGACTATGTTGAAAAACGCCGAGTACTATTTGGACGGGTTACAGAGATGGGAACATCGATGGGAGAAGTGTGTAGACTGTCCTGAAAAACGCCAAGTACTATTTGGACGGGTTACAGAGATGGGAGAATCGCTGAGAGAAATGTGTAGAGTTACAAGGAGACTATGTTGAAAAACGCCCAGTACTATTTGTACGGGTTACAGAGATGGGAGTATCGCTGGGAGAAATGTGTAGAGTTACAAGGAGACTATGTTGAAAAACGCCGAGTACTATTTGGACGGGTTACAGAGATGGGAGCATCGCTGAGAGAAATGTGTAGAGTTACAAGGAGACTATGTTGAAAAATGCCGAGTACTATTTGGACGTGTTACAGAGATGGGAACATCGCTGGGAGAAATCTGTAGAGTTACAAGGAGACTATGTTGAAAAACGCCGAGTACTATTTGGACGTGTTACAGAGATGGGAACATCGCTGGGAGAAATGTGTAGAGTTACAAGGAGACTATGTTTAAAAATGCCGAGTACTATTTGGACGGGTTACAGAGATGGGAACATCGCTGGGAGAAATCTGTAGAGTTACAGGAGACTATGTTGAAAAACGCCGAGTACTATTTGGACGTGTTACAGAGATGGGAACATCGCTGGGAGAAATGTGTAGAGTTACAAGGAGACTATGTTTAAAAATGCCGAGTACTATTTGGACGGGTTACAGAGATGGGAGCATCGCTGGGAGAAATGTGTAGAGTTACAGGGAGACTATGTTGAAGATCACCGAGTACTATTTGGACGGGTTACAGAGATGGGTGCTTCGCTGGGAGAAATGTGTAGAGTTACAAGGAGACTATGTTTAAAAATGCCGAGTACTAATTGGACGGGTTACAGAGATGAGAACATCGCTGGGAGAAGTGTGTAGAGTTACAAGGAGACTATGTTGAAAAACGCCGAGTACTATTTAGACGGGTTACAGAGATGTGAGCTACGCTGGGAGAAGTGTGTAGAGTTACAAGGAGACTATGTTGAAAAACGCCGAGTACTATTTGGACGGGTTACAGAGATGGGAACATCGATGGGAGAAGTGTGTAGATTGTCCTGAAAAACGCCAAGTACTATTTGGACGGGTTACAGAGATGAGAACATCGCTGGGAGAAGTGTGTAGAGTTACAAGGAGACTATGTTGAAAAACGCGAGTACTAATTGGACGGGTTACAGAGATGAGAACATCGCTGGGAGAAGTGTGTAGAGTTACAAGCAGACTATGTTGAAAAACGCCGAGTACTATTTGGACGTGTTACAGAGATGGGAGCATCGCTGAGAGAAGTGTGTAGTGTTACAAGGAGACTATTTTGAAAAACGCCGAGTACTATTTGGACGGGTTACAGAGATGGGAGCATCGCTGGGAGAAGTGTGTAGAGTTACAAGGAGACTATGTTGAAAAACGCCGAGTACTATTTTGACGGGTTACAGAGATGGCGGCATCGCTGGGGGAAGTGTGTAGAGTTACAAGGAGACTATGTTGAAAAACGCCGAGTACTATTTGGACGGTTACAGAGATGAGAGCATGTCTTGGAGAAGTGTATAGAGTTACAAGGAGACTATGTTGGAAAATAAAAAATTAAAAGGTCTGATAAGAAAAGTTTTGTTTCTTTATTAGGTCGGAAATGACGTATTTATCCATACGTATTGAATATATTTTCATATTATCTTGAATTTTAGCGGCTAATGCTTAAATTCTCTTCTTTCTGAATAACCTATAAAACGGAAGAAATGGAGAAAATCTAAGCATAATAAATTTTTTCAAATCAAAATATTTGTGGTGTAAATTTTTTCAGAAATATTTCTTGCTGTGGATTTTAATTTCCAATACTAATAGTTTTCTGCAGTAGGAAGTGCTTAGAACGATAAAATGCATGCGGTAACTTCTATTTATAATACTGCATAACAACCTCAGGCACTGCTTTACATTTTTCGCTACTGGCCCCGTAAACGAAGGCATTTGAGATCTTGCTCCAGAAATCACTTTCGATCCTATGCTATTATCAATGGATAAGGAAGCTGGACATAGCGTGTATATATTTGCAGATCGATGACGTATGTGACTCGGCTAATAAAAGTTTATGTAGGCTGCAGTAAAATACATTACAGAGGTGACAGCGCTGTGGTCCTGGCTTGTGATTCGATAAAATATCGTATATTTCATTACCGTTTTTCACATATTCACGTTTGCAGATATCTGTGTCATAGTTGACACTTTATAGTGGTAATGTCGCTACTCATTTTTATTGACAGCCCCTGTCAGTTGTGCAATGACCATTTCCGGCGTTTGCACCCCTATACATTTTATACATCCTCGTGTACTCTGTGCCCCGTAATTCGTTTTACCACGTGAAACACATTAAAAATTACTGTTTTTAGACCACAAATATTGTTTCAAATCAATGAAAATCCTTATTTATTTATGATGTTCAAATGAGCCCAGGTTACATAGAGCTTAGAGTTGCCAGACATTTATCTTACATGATCAGAGAAAACCTCCAACGTTAAGTCATATCAGACGATGAAAGAAATGATGTTCAAATGAGTACAGGGTACATAGAGCTTAGAGTTACCAGACATTTATCTTTCAGGATAAGAGAAAACCTCCAACGTTAAGTCATATCGAACGATGAATGAAATGATGTTCAAATAAGTACAGGGTACATAGAGCTTAGAGTTACCAGACATTTATCTTTCAGGATAAGAGAAAACCTCCAACGTTAAGTCATATCGGACGATGAATGAAATGATGTTCAAATAAGTACAGGGTACATAGATCTTAGAGTTAGCAGACATTCATCTTTCAGGATAAGAGAAAACTACCAACGTTAAGTCATATCGGACAGTGAATGAAATGATGTTCAAATAAGTACAGAGTACATAAAGCTTAGAGTTACCAGACATTCAGCTTTCAGGATCAGAGAAAACTACCAACGTAAAGTCATATCGGACAGTGAATGAAATGATGTTCAAATAAGTACAGGGTACATAGATCTTAGAGTTAGCAGACATTCATCTTTCAGGATAAGGCAAAAACCTCCAACGTTAAGTCATATCGGACGATGAATGAAATGATGTACAAATGAGTACAGGGTACATACAGCTTAGAGTGACCAGGCATTCATCTTTCAGGAGAAGAGAAAACCTCCAACGTTGTCATATCGGACGATGTATGAAATGATGTTCAAATGAGTACATGGTACATAGAGCTTAGAGTTACCGGACATTCAACTTTCAGGATAAGAGAAAACCTCCAACGTTAAGTCATATCGGACGATGAATGAAATGATGTTCAAATGAGTACAGGGTACATAGAGCTGAGAGTTAACCAGTATTCATCTTTCAGGATAAGAGAAAACTTCCAACGTTAAGTCATATCGGACGATGAATGAAATGATGTTCAAATGAGTACAGGGAACATAGAGCTTAGAGTTACCAGACATTCATCTTTTAGGATAAGAGAAAACCTCCAACGTTAGGTCATATCGGACGATGAATGAAATGATGTTCAAATGAGTACAGGGAACATAGAGCTTAGAGTTACCAGACATTCATCTTTTAGGATAAGAGAAAACCTCCAACGTTAGGTCATATCGGACGATGAATGAAATGATGTTCACATAAGTACAGTGTACATAGAGCTTAGAGTTACCAGACATTCATCTTTCAGGATGAGAGAAAACTTCCAACGTTAAGTCATATCGGACGATGAATGAAATGATGTTCACATAAGTACAGGGTACACAGAGCTTAGAGTTACTAGATATTCATCTTTCAGGAAAAGAGAAAACCTCCAACGTTAAGTCATATCGGACGATGAATGAAATGATGTTCACATAAGTACAGGGTACACAGAGCTTAGAGTTACTAGATATTCATCTTTCAGGAAAAGAGAAAACCTCCAACGTTAGGTCATATCGGACGATGAATGAAATGATGTTCACATAAGTACAGGGTACACAGAGCTTAGAGTTACTAGATATTCATCTTTCAGGATAAGAGAAAACCTCCAACGTTAAGTCATATCGGACGATGAATGAAATGATGTTCACATAAGTACAGGGTACATAGAGCTTAGAGTTACCAGGCATTCATCTTTCAGGATAAGGAAAAACCTCCAACATTAAGTCGTATCAGACGATGAATGAAATGATGTTCAAATGAGTACAGGGAACATAGAGCTTAGAGTTACTAGACATTCATCTTTCAGGATAAGAGAAAACTTCCAACGTTAAGTCATATCGGGCGATGAATGAAATGATGTACAAATGAGTACAGGGTACATACAGCTTAGAGTGACCAGGCATTCATCTTTCAGGAGAAGAGAAAACCTCCAACGTTAAGTCATATCAGACGATGAATGAAATGATGTTCAAATGAGTACAGGGTACATAGAGCTTAGAGTTACCAGGCATTCATCTTTCAGGATAAGGAAAACCCTCCAACATTAAGTCGTATCAGACGATGAATGAAATGATGTTCAAATGAGTACAGGGAACATAGAGCTTAGAGTTACCAGACATTCATCTTTCAGGATAAGAGAAAACCTCCAACGTTAAGTCATATCGGACGATGAATGAAATGATGTTCAAATGAGTACAGGGTACATAGAGCTTAGAGTTATCAGACATTCATCTTTCAGGATAAGAGAAAACCTCCAACGTTAAGTCATATCGGACGATGAATGAAATGATGTTCAAATGAGTACAGGGTACATAGAGCTTAGAGTTACCAGACATTCATCTTTCAGGATAAGGAAAAACCTCCAACATTAAGTCGTATCAGACGATGAATGAAATGATGTTCAAATGAGTACAGGGAACATAGAGCTTAGAGTTACTAGACATTCATCTTTCAGGATAAGAGAAAACTTCCAACGTTAAGTCATATCGGGCGATGAATGAAATGATGTACAAATGAGTACAGGGTACATACAGCTTAGAGTGACCAGGAATTCATCTTTCAGGAGAAGAGAAAACCTCCAACGTTAAGTCATATCGGGCGATGAATGAAATGATGTTCAAATGAGTACAGGGTACATAGAGCTTAGAGTTACTAGACATTCATCTTTCAGGATAAGAGAAAACCTCCAACGCTAAGTCATATCGGACGATGAATGAAATGATGTTCAAATAAGTACAGGGTACATAGAGCTTAGAGTTATCAGACATTCATCTTTCAGGATAAGAG
This sequence comes from Mantis religiosa, assembly GCA_030765055.1. Classification (NCBI taxonomy): domain Eukaryota; kingdom Metazoa; phylum Arthropoda; class Insecta; order Mantodea; family Mantidae; genus Mantis; species Mantis religiosa. The sequence continues at coordinate 11,563,406 of CM060953.1, read as the reverse complement.
AAAACCTCCAACGTTAAGTCATATCGGACGATGAATGAAATGATGTACAAATGAGTACAGGGTACATAGAGCTTAGAGTTACCAGACATTCATCTTTCAGGAGAAGAGAAAACCTCCAACGCTAAGTCATATCGGACGATGAATGAAATGATGTTCAAATGAGTACAGGGTACATAGAGCTTAGAGTTATCAGACATTCATCTTTCAGGATAAGAGAAAACCTCCAATGTTAAGTCATATCGGACGATAAATGAAATAATCTTGCAGTAAGTGAAAGCTCCATGTAGGTTAGAGTTATCAGACATTGGTATTTAATGATTCGTACTGAAGAAGAATCAAACTCGGTAGGTGTTGAACGTGAAGCAGAGGGGCTACCACCTGCGCGAGAGTTGGATGTACAATTGTGTTTAGAATATTCGTGATTGATTGGTACAACACGTGGGTAATATTGATAATTGAAGTGCTAGTTTAACGTTTGTCAGTTTACACGTGTGTCATTAAAAGATTGGCTTCTTTGCATCATTCATTTGTTGTTACCTAGCTTTCCTTTCCTGGGAGAGAACTAATGTAATCTGTAATACAGGCATCACACGTTACCATAGAAACGTGCCGCTAGCTGTTCTTTCTGAATTGCCTTTTTAGCTATGTAAATACCCAATTAGAATATATCTTTGAGCTGCGAAATGAAAACATGTTTGTTGTACGACGTAAGAAAGGACTTGATAACGAGAAATTGAAGCCCAGCTGTTATTTGTTGCCTTTATCGTCTAGTATTTTTTAAATTTCACATTGGTTGTGGTGTTCTTTTCTTTTTCCGTCTGAGGTTTTATGACAGCAGTATCTTTCTCACGCCAATGTGCCGCCTGCCTCTCTTTTTCCCGCCAGTCGTAGTCATCATTTAAATTTATTTTTCCCAAGACATCCATTATTCCTTCCATTCTTCCTTTCTGCTGTATATTTCCTTTCGGTATCCGTGGAGAACTTATTTTGCTCGTTTTGCTACGTTTATCTCAGAAACACTTTAATGGCATTGTTCGCAAGACATTTCTTTTAAAATAACTATCGTTGAACGAGACCAGGAAAGATAAGGAACCTACTTCTTGACGTCACTATTCCTGATGTAATTCAATTGGCGCATCTCTTGTTAAAGGGCAGATATGCTACTAATTGCCAAAGTAGGAGGGAGGTAGGTTCTTTTCCATGTACGACTACATAAGCGGTGAAGTTAAAATTAAAAAATGGAGTAGGTGGTCTCATAACTACGGTGCGGATTTTGCCCTTTTTGCCTGTTTTATTCCTTTGTTCAAATACTTAGGCTTTTAAGTTCTAAGCACGTTTCCTACAATTATTAGCTAAATTTCTTAGTTTTATAATGCCTATAAATGCCTATTTCATACATTTCTGAATTTTCTGCTTATTAGTGTCTAAAACTGCCTATTAGTCAAGTTCTTCTGCTTGTAGTGACAACAGCTTTTGCGTTTGTTGGTTACAACGTGAAGTTTTCGGGGAAGGTAACTTTCTTACTGCTGCACATTGGGTATACAAAAAGGGGTTTAGGTAGGTAGGTAGGTAGGTAGGTAGGTAGGTAGGTAGGTAGGTAGGTAGGTAGGTAGGTAGGTAGGTAGGTATGTATCTGCCTTACAGACGTATCACAATGACGTCATTGAAAAGTCTTAGAATTCGCACAAAGACCAGCTAAATGTTGGAGATTAATTGTTCTGTCACACTGGCCGTGTGTAGACTAAATTGTGGAAGCGTAGAGTCAGACTGAAAAATTCAATGCCCTAGCAGGAATTTGAACCACGGATCTTCTGGTTTCCGTCCAGCCGCTCTACCATTGAGCTACTAAAACCAACGTGCCGATATGACATTAAATTCTCCAACTGACCTTAATGGCGACTCACTATGCTGTAAGTACTTTAAGGCCCGGGCTTTATAGTTATCCACTATTAGATCAATTAATGGGAATTAATTCTTCTTTCAATTCATGTCATGAGAATTGAGAATGAATGTAATGATGAATGACGATGAATGTAATGATGTTCAAATAAGTACAGGTACATAGAGCTTAGAGTTACCAGACATTCATCTTTCAGGATAAGAGAAAACCTCCAACGTTAAGTCATATCGGACGATAAATGAAATGATGTTCAAGTAAGTACAGGGTACATAGAGCTTAGAGTTACCAAACATTTATCTTTCAGGATAAGAGAAAACCTCCAACGTTAAGTCATATCGGACGATAAATGAAATGATGTTCAAATGAGTACAGGGTACATAGAGCTTAGAGTTACCAGACATTCATCTTTCAGGATAAGAGAAAACCTCCAACGTTAAGTCATATCGGACGATAAATGAAATGATGTTCAAATGAGTACAGGGTACATAGAGCTTAGAGTTACCAGATATTCATCTTTCAGGATAAGAGAAAACCTCTAACGTTAAGTCATATCTGACGATGAATGAAATGATGTTCAAATGAGTACAGGGTACATAGAGCTTAGAGTTAGCAGACATTCATCTTTCAGGGTAAGAGAAAGCTTCCAACGTTAAGTCATATCTGACGATGAATGAAATGATGTTCAAATGAGTACAGGGTACATAGAGCTTAGAGTTACCAGATATTCATCTTTCAGGATAAGAGAAAACCTCCAACGTTAAGTCATATCGGACGATGAATGAAATGATGTTCAAATGAGTACAGGGTACATAGAGCTTAGAGTTAGCAGACATTCATCTTTCAGGGTAAGAGAAAGCTTCCAACGTTAAGTCATATCTGACGATGAATGAAATGATGTTCAAATGAGTACAGGGTACATAGAGCTTAGAGTTACCAGACATTCATCTTTCAGGATAAAAGAAAACTTCTAACGTTAAGTCATATCGGACGATGAATGAAATTATGTTCAAATAAGTACAGGGTACATAGAGCTTAGAGTTACCAGACATTCATCTTTCAGGATAAGAGAAAACCTGCAAAGTTAAGTCATATCGGACGATGAATGAAATGATGTATAAATAAGTACAGGGTACATAGAGCTTAAAGTTACCAGACATTCCTCTTTCAGGATAAGAGAAAACCTCCAACGTTAAGTCATATCGGACGATGGATGAAATGATGTTGGAATAACTACAGGGTACATAGAGCTTAGAGTTATCAGACATTCATATTTTAAGATAAGAAAAGTCATAGAAAAAGCTTGTGCAGATAACTCATGCTGACCGTCATTCGAACTTGGGACTGTTGGAAGGTGAGGCAGACACACTGCCATCTATGGTAGCAAGTGTTTGATAGGATGCGACAGCCCGTGGTCCGACAAGTGCATAGCGTCTATTTGGAACAGAATAACAATCGAACATCGGATATAAGTTTATGTATTGATCTCTTCCCAGCAAACTGACGGTAACATTTATTTTAATGCTTCACTTGAAGATGCTTGCCTTAGTGACGTTTGTAACGTTAATACGTGCAGAACTATTTGTTGTTTCAGTGGTAATACAGTGTGAGGTGGAGAAGAGAATGCGGCGTAGCTGCAGGGTTCCGCAGTAATCTTTTTGTACGAATGTTATGATCCCTAGTTACTAGGGTCCCCCTTAGAAACAAGATAAAAGAGAAGAAGTCATGTGCATCCAAATAAGTTTCCCTTTACCAGATCTCCCAGCAGGACTTGCAACCGCAGTTAATTAGCTCTCGGAAAGTTTCCCCCTTCTCTTTAACTGCATCTGCAACTTACTTAGGGGGTTGCTCCTGACGTTATTTCCCTTTTACCACTCAGTTATTCACACTGGATGACTTAACCACAAAACTTAAATAAAATAATTAGCGTACTTAGTTTTCATTGTGCCCTTTTGTGTAAAACACGTAACCGTGTTATTGCTTTGTACACAGAAGGTAGAGGAGGTTTGGTACCAAGATTTCGTAGACACATTTTGAACGGTTTCTAACAAGTTGACTGTGTTTTGGTATACTATACCTTTCTGGTACTATCTTTCAGGAAAGTATATGTACACTTTCCGCGTGTCAGTATCACTCAGGCGTTCCGTGACTAGATGGTATGAAAACTAAATCGGCCATGTTCGTAGATGTATAGTGTCTTGGTCGCCATTTTAACCTGCTACTCACTTCGAAGATTTCTAAGGCTATATTATCCCAGTATAACTAAACATTGAGTATATATCACAAAGTAATAATTCTCTTGCAGCTGAACTATTAACTACATGGCGTTGGAAAATATGCAAGAAAACGGAAAACATGTGGAATTATGATTTTAACAGAACCAATATATTGTATATAAAGCAAGCTTCCTTAAGTGCTCAGGTAGCTCAATGACAGAGAGCAGGCGCTGTGATGAATACTAAGAAGTGTGTGTGTGTGTGTGTGTGTGTGTGTGTGTGTGTGTGTGTGTGTGTGTGTGTGTGTGTGTGTGTGTGTGTGTGTGTGTGTGTAGAGTGTAGTGTGTAGTGTGTAGTGTAGTGTAGTGTTTAACGCCCGCTTTTACTACATACGGCACCGCAGGCGGTGACACTGATGATACATGAGACGAAGATGGAGCACCGGTGGAATGAGATGTGTATGTATGTATGTATTTTTTTTATTAAAATATAGCTACATGCCCCGTTACCTTGGTAACATTAATGTATTATTTACATATTGTTTTACATTTGTGATTATTACAGTTTGTTTAGCAACAATTACAATAAGTTTTGCTTCTCTTTTTTGTACAATTATATTATAACTATACCTTATTAACTAATTATGCTACTAGTTATACCTATATTTAAATGTCAAGGGATGTAATGAATTTGTTAAAACTTCTAAAATATTGTGAAATTAATATTTGATTATTAACTGGCCAAGTACCTCCTTCTAATGTTATTTCTTGGATGAGAATTGACCTTTGTCGTTCCGTGTTAATACATTCATAAATTAGATGATTAACTGTCTGCTCTGCTCTGTTGCATGTACATGTCGGATCGTCTATGATATTAAATCGGTGTAAATATGACCTCGTTTTTCCGTGTCCTGTGACCATGGCTGTCATTTTCGGTGTTACTGTAAGTTTTAATTTTAATCTGTCTTGAATTGAAGGGAAGTATGATTTCGTGACCGCTCCTTTTGTGGTGCTAGTCCATCTGGTTTGCCATTCTTCTATTGATGACACAGTGATTTCTGATTTAATAGTAGATTTGGGAATTCGGTTGTATGTTATTGTTTCTCCTGCAGAAGCGTCTTTTGCTAGCCTGTCTGCTACTTCGTTGCCAGCAGTGCCATTGTGGGCCTTCACCCAGCTGAAGTTTATTGTCTAATGTCGTGTTTGTATGTATGTATATATACATGTATGTATGTATGTATTAACTGCAATTGGGTACTACCCGGTGGCAGAGTTAAGAATACAGATCAAATTAGACATACTAGATTTACAACAATAACACAATAAACAATACAAACATGATATTATTTTACTTTAGTCACTTAAAACATATCTAATTACTTCTCTATTTATATATTATATACCATTATAATTTAAAAGTTAAACTATAAACTATCTAGATTTTTTCTATGTTTCTTCAGCGACAGGGGACAGCCCTGAAAGACTGCTACAGCCAATTCATTCCATTCTTCAATTAACAGAAGAAAATTTTCCTACGTCGGTTCTGTATCTTCTACCCTTAATTTTATACCTATGATCGTTTCGTCCATAATAATCCGGATTATCTAACCTTACACTAACGTCCACCCATGCCTTTACACCAGCATTAGCTTTGAATAATGCTACCAACCTATGTTTTTTACGCCTAATTCTTAATTCCTCCAATTTAGTCTCCTCTCCTTTTATAGGCCCAAAATACTTGCCTCTTTTTATGAATTTTATTGCCCTCTTTTGTATTTTTTCTAATGGATCTATTTGGTTAACTCTATACGGGTCCCAGCATGCTACTCCATATTCCATAACCGGCCGCACTAAGGCCTTGTAGGCAATTTCCCTGGACCTAGCGCTCCCCTTTTTCAATATTCTCATTACGAAATGTAATGCCTTCCACGCATTCCTAGATGTGGAATTCACTTGTTCGTCCCATCCAGCATTACTTGCCAGGTACACTCCCAAGCATTTGCAGCTGTTCACCTGTGGAATTTGCACCCCTTCCATGTGATAGTTAACAATAATTTTGCCCTTAGTTCTACTAAAAACAATGGACTTACTTTTCTTGGCATTAATTGACATTTTGTTAGCCGCAGCCCAATTACAGATTTCATTTAAATCATCCTGAAGAGCGGTTTCATGCACTGTATTCCGAATTTTATTATAAATGATACAATCGTCTGCAAACAACCTTATCTGGCAGTTAATATTAACAGCAATGTCATTAACAAAAACGAGAAACAGTAAAGGTCCTAGTACTGAGCCTTGCGGCACACCCGAACTTACGGTTCCACTATCGGACAGCTCTTTACCTACTTTAACTTTTTGCGTTCTCCCTTTCAAAAAATGTTTAACCCATGGCGGGGGATACCGGAGGTCCCGGAGAAAACCCGCCCCAACGCCGTGTTGTCCACTACAAATCTCACTTTGCGGTCGCCTGGGATCGAATCCGGGCCGCCTTGGTGAGAGCCAAGCGGTCTAACCACTGAGCCACGGCGTGACCGTTTAAATACTAGGTGGGTTCATGGTTCGAGTACCATCCTGTGGACATATTTTTATTCCAGATTTTTAATTTGTTAGATTGAGTAATGATGCAATTTAAAACTGTTCTCTTGGGGTAAGCTGTTACTAATGGCATTGGAGAATTAGCAAGAAGGCGAATAGGCGATAATCATAGGAGTATATGTTGCGTTGACCTGAAAAGAAAACTCTCTGTCAGCGTCTGCTATTTCAGTGTTTCTTAACCAAGGTTTCTGGTAGCCTTATGCAGCTGTTTTCGCTCAGTATTTTAGTTATTTATACTCTCTCTGTGTTCAGAAATGAATGGCATTTGAAATTGTTAAATTTCAATGTTAACCATGGCTTATCCCCGTAATGTAGCAAATAAATTAGCTTGCGTATGATGTGTACAGGCTTCTGATATTACTGTAGAAAATCTGGAATTATTGTTGTGCAATTATGAAGTATATAGTTAGCAGTGACGTGTACTGGTCTACAGATGGCATGTTAGCTACTCCATTGTTTGGGGGAATGGTGGGTCAAATATGGGTGATGTGGATCAGCTATTACTAGCTATCCCTCTTTACGAAAAACAGTTAAATGGTAAAAAAAAAGTATTTTTATACCACGGATGTAACTATGCACAATTTTTTAATAATTTTCAGAGCTGTAAATTCATGCAAGGCATTCATCTACCTGTACTTGAGCGTATAAATAGCTCGCAACCTAATTGAGAATTATAATACTCAGAGGTAAGGGGTAAAAAATTCACCACGACATCACCCCTCATACTTCAGAGAAAACACTTTCCTAAAAGCATACCACCCACAACCAAAAAAGTCGGAACCATTTCGAAAATGTCTAGTGTGTTGCGAAAAAGAAATTTTATTATTTGGTGTGAATCTGCAGATGTGCCCTTGGGTGTTTATCCAGGTTTGGAAATGTACAATTAAAAACGAAACCTTTAAGGGTATGTTTACATCCCTTATAGAACTTATTTAAATTTATTGTAAAATAGGAAGATTAAAATAATTGGCGTTAAATGAGCATTAAATGCATGTATGCGCAGGACGTCTGTACACGTCCATATCGGTGGAATTTACGCCGTTCTTTAATACCTTCATGGACGTGCGTTATAGGAACACTTCTATAAAACCAAAGCCACCTGGTTTTCGTTTCCGGGAGCTCCTTAGACATCTGGATACTGAAATGCCCAAGATGTATCCTAGGGGGGAGAGGACATTCCCTCCTTGGTTGTGCAGAGCGTCCCACGTTGATCTGGGCATGACGATATACGATAAATCTACCATGTCTATGTCTAGTATCCGCACATGTTTTTTAGAATTTTTATCGCGATATCAGAACCATATTAAAATTTACACCGATGGGTCCAAGAACTCAAATGGTGTTGGTTGTGCTTACGTGTGTGGAACCGAACCGTATACATTCGGATTGCACACTAGCTCTTCCATTTTTACTGCAGAGCTTTATGCAATATACCGGGCCATTTTACACGTACGTCGACGAAAGTTGGGGAACTGCTTAATCCTGAGTGATTCCCTCAGTGCACTTCAAAGCCTACGGCAGCTGTATAACTACCACCCTATTGTGCAGCGTATACAGGATGCCCTCCACGTTTTACACGCTTCTGGCGTTAGCGTGGTGTGTGCATGGATTCCTGGTCACGTAGGCTTGCGGGGGAATGAAATGGCGGATTCGGCAGCCAAGACGGCTACCATGAAGCCCAGGGTTCGAGTACCATTTGTGACATCGGAAGATTTTAGGGCCGTATTGCGGAGAGCTGTGCAAACCTGCTGGCAGGAAGAGTGGTCCGCTCTCCGCAATAATAAACTTAGATCTGTTGAGGATTCCCTGGGTTACCTCCTGTCGGTCATCTCGTCGTGAGGAGGTGAGTTTGGCTCGGTTACGCATTGGGCACTGCTTTTTTACTCATAGCTTTCTATTTAAAAAGGAGCCTTCTCCGCTGTGTCGGTTTCGCAATGAAGCGTTATCTGTCCGACACGTGCTGCTAGAGTGTTTTCACCTAGCAGACCTTAGGACGTCTCTGCAGCTACCGGTCAGCTTTGCAGAGATGTTAGCGGACGATAACGCAGTAGTGGAGAAGGTATTTAGATTCTTTTCTGTTTTAGAGTTTAGGATTTGACGATTAGAATTTATGACTTTTTAGATTTATATTTCTTTTTTTTTATAGTTTCTTTTTTTACGTGTATGTATTATTTTGTAAGTATATTTACATTTGTATAGTTTTATAGAGAAATTTATATCTGGATTTTGCCATGACCAGTTAGTTTAAAAAGAGCGCTGATAACCTCTGCAGTTGAGCGCCCTCATACGCATAATCATCAGCTCATTGGATTAATTAATTTTACTTTTGTTGCATATCTTTTTTGTATGAATTTTTAACACCAATTTTAACAAATGTTATTATTAATCTTTGTAGGCATTTGAATGTTATATAAATTGTTATGTTAGTTACATATTATTATAAAAGTATGAATTGTGGTTAAAATTAATATTATTGCAACTCATTTGTATTTCGTGGTAAACTTTGTTTATAGGACGCGACCAAATTATTAAGATGTGGAGTCGTAACTACAATGGTCATATCGGCGGCCGTTCTCCTTTGGAACATACTGAAGGTGTTAACTCGTTATCTTTTGTTTTTAATCATTACATCACGCACACATTCACGTTCTCATTCATACTTCCAGACTCTGGGGAAGATGGGTAGTTATCTTTGTCGGAGAAAAATCTCCACCTCCACCGCCGGGAATCGAACCCGGGACCCCTGGAACGGTAGGCAGGTGCTCTATTGACTGAGCTACGGGGCCAGCCATAGCAGAAATTATCAATCGCTCCCCAGCCGGGTCCTTGATCCTACGGGAGTAGAACCTCTGCAATAAACTGTAAAAATGACATAATCTCATAGAGAAAATATTCTGCATAAGACACTGTGTTCAAAGCTGCAAATTATTACAGTTAATTATTTATACCATGCTATTAGCTAGTGGCAACAATGCCAAGGTAAAAAAGGACGAAACTAATGAGAATTCGCGTGTGTTAGACAGAGAGAGATGTATCCCATTTACGTGTATACTGCCTTTTAAGGTGGGTCGTACGAGAAAATGTTCAAAAAATCTATTTTTTTATTGTTTTTTAAAAGAGTATATAGTGTTAGCTAATCAAATACCAAAATATTATGACTGTACGTGGTTTGTATGTACCTTTAAAAAATTAAATGCCTTAGTGTTGCATAGTAGCATAGTAGCAACACATAGTCTTCCGTCACCTGTCTTGGAATCTATAAAGTCCACCTACCAATTCTTAGCACACCCAGACTTGCTAAAAAAGTGTCTCTATGGAGAAACACAAAACCCAAATGAAGGCCTCAACAGTTTGATATGGAAAAGGTGTCCCAAAACATCATTTGTGTCTTCCATACTGATGAAAATTGCTACATTTGATGCTGCAATAGTGTTTAATGATGGGAATGTTGGCAGAAACAAAGTTATGCATCAGTTAGGGTATCAACTGTTTATGGAAACAATTTTACAGAGCATCGACAACATTCGCATCGCTGGTACAGGAAGAAGCAATACAGGCAGGAATTTAAAAAGGAAGGCCGAAGAAGACCAGAATGAGGATACAGATTATGTATATGGGGAAGTTCTGACTTAAAATTAAAAGGCAAACTGAATAATACTTATTGTATTTTTAATTGTCTTAACCCGTAACTTACATTTTCTACAACTTCTACCTATTTTTCTCTCAAACTACCTCATCTACAGTGATGCAATTTAGCACACGGCTTTCTTATGCCACAATGAACATTTTGTTGGTTATAGAATTTAAGATTAAGCTCCAGATGGAATGTGATGATACAAAATATATGACATTATTTTAACTTTTAAAGAATGCATATGATTAATATTTTTTTAATTCTATACAGCTTCAGTAAGTAATCTAAATGCAACAAATTCATTTTATTGTGTTTTAAAATAACATACCAAATTTCAGAAAGATATATGTGTATTTTGAAAAAAAAAAGGGGGCTTAAGTTCGTAAATATCTCTGTATATAGAGAAAACATATGTAGCATTAGTTATAAACAACGGAAAATTATGAAAAAAAATTGTGTGTATTAATTGTATTATCTTAAATGAATATACTAAGTTTCACTTCTCTAACTTGAAAACTTTGGCTATTTATGTAAGACCCTGAATATTTGCTTACGTCCCCACTTAAGGTTGAGACAAGCTATAGCTGGTGTTTAAATGTTCTGTAAGCTGAATTACAGTATTTATTCAGTCCCTCCATTACTTGAATGTATGAAATAAAGGATAATATACGGAAAGCAGTAACGTTGACATCCATACACGCTTGTATCTCTTAATACGTAGACGGTCGCTGTATGACCACGTACTTAACGCAACGCCAGAGTGGTAGAGAATAGAAGGCATTACAAGAAATCCTTTGGGCCCACTAGGCTCAAGGTAACTGTTCCATACCTCGTAAACGTAATATTTACCCTCTTAAAAGCTGTTTCACGTTATGATAGGAACAAACAAAAGGATACATTTACATTTGTGCGATGTGAACAGTAGTAAAGGCATAATAAAAGTGAGGGTGGAAAATTTGAATTAAGGAAACCCAAGAGGACGGAAATGCCATTAAGCCAGTAGGAGAGACCCTCGCTATTCTCTTGTAACATGTAAACGTAGTACAAACTATTGTTGCGAATATTTACACATTGTTGCAGTGCCAAAGTACACACAAGAAAGAACTGATGTGGCCTTAGACTGGGATTGAATAACATATAATAATATTATGTAACACTCTTCGCTTTTATCCTTGTACCGTTTGAGATTTCGTCAGATTGTGCTTACCAAGTTTATCTTCAGATGTTATTTCGTATCTCGTTAAAACAAAATGTAACATTAAAGTAGGTGCACAATATCTTTAGGACTCACAAACATTAATTTGTGTGAGAAACACAGATGGCAGCACATGGATTTCACTCTCTACCAGTTATACATTAGGAAATAACGAGATAAAAATGAAAAGAAGGTAGATGGAAAGAATACCCTAGAATAAAAATAAAAAATGCATTCTAATTTAATAATTATAGAGGAAAACTATATACTAACAACAAATAATACACAAAAATATCACAGTCACTCAGATATAAAGGTTACAGTTTTACATATAAGATTTACATTGATAGGTCTTGTTTTGTGATTAGGTTGAAGAATGCTGATGCCACACAGCTTAGAAGAATTATGTGGAGTTCACGCTTTTGTTGGATCTTAAATAGTACATAGGCATTTGGAACAAAACCCTGTTCTACTCCAGCAGGCATGATAAACAACTGTCGGCCTTTCAATATCGTTGCAGAGTCCCTGTAACGTATTTCATCCATATAAACTACATAACTTCACTTCGATATCTCCGAATATTTCGTAAATACTTAAGCCTTTTTGCACGTATGGTGCGATGTTCGATTAAAATTTGTCTGTCACGCTTAGTGTTTTTTTTTTCCAAATAATCCTAGCTTCAAAAGAACTCTTCTTAATGTTCAGACACTGTCTTGGAAGTCAGTAGAATTTTTAGCTTCATAAGCACTTTCTTCGAGTTGGTCTTTGTTTTTCTGTGCTTTAAAAATTATTCATAGTTCGCCTAACTACTTCTGAATTAAAACATCCAAATTAGATTTTGTGCATGTTCTTAATCTTTGTTTACTGGGCATAGAGAAGGACGTTGTTGCACTAGCACCAGTGGCTTTTCTTTCCTTAATAACCCTCCTAAACTGCTTTCAGACACAACTGTTTCCTCAGATACCCTTCCCCATATTTTTATATCTGACCCAGACCATTGTTCCTTTTTTTTATAAATTTATGGATATTGGTTATTAGTTCTCGTGTTTTTAAATGTAGCACTTTATTTCCTAATGTGCTGCTAGGAGGCGTCATTTATAAATGCTCTTTTGAAACCAGGAGACAAGTACATTGTGAAACAAGCTGTAGTGTTACCGAGTAGTTGTGCACGTGTTTGGTGCTCGCAACTGATACACAACTGAACTGCCCTCCCCTTGCAACAGTTCTGAGGTGAACTCGTCCAGATACCACTGCGCATCGCTCTGCACTTTTCAAGATAAAAAAAAATACATGTGTACGTTCTTCGGCGTATCTACCTAGATACATTGCTTCCACCACAGCTGACCAGTCGCGGGTCAATCTGCTTCCCCTTACCTTTTACTATTCAGCAAGGCAGCTTGGCAGGACTTCCCTGATGTGGTCGTCTGGATTATTGGGTACTCAGTCCGCCTGTTATACGTAATCATATGTATTGTGACTTTGTGGGTTCGTGAAATTAAAAGTCCAATCGCACAAACTCAAAATGTTCTTTATTTCCACCGAATTACAGTTTGAACACTTGCCGATTACATAGAGTTACTTAGCGCGGACAATTACTACCCACCTGTTTGTCTGTCACAAGTCCATTCCAAGCTCACAATTACGTACACCTCCTCTGATACACGTACAGCCTCTTCCAGTCCGTTCGCTAACTTGGCGCTCTCTCCAGCCCGGCGCGTCGCTTATATAAGACCAACTGACCTATGTAGAAGCTTCCGGGTTACATGAAATATCCCGACTGTTCCAGACGTCAGGGGGAGGGGAAAGAGGCGGCTAGTGATGTTTTTCCAACCATCCCCCTCAGTTAGCGCTACACAGATAAATGGGTAGGCGTGGCTGGATGCTTCCTGTCTGGTCCCTACCTGCCAGCTGCTGGTTCTCTTGGGAATTCCCATGTTCGGGTGACAGTATAATACATGAAGACCTAGAGATATTCGACCTGAATGACAGAGTACAAGAATATAGAAGTAAATGGCTAACCCATGTACAAAAATTGTGTGTGCTTAAGAGCACACGACAGAAGCGCAAACTTAAAAACTACACTCCTGGAAATGGAAATAAGAACACATTGACGCCGGTGTGTCAGACCCACCATACTTGCTCCGGACACTGCGAGAGGGCTGTACAAGCAATGATCACACGCACGGCACAATGGACACACCAGGAACCGCGGAGTTGGCCGTCGAATGGCGCTAGCTGCGCAGCGTTTGGGCACCACCGCCGTCAGTGCCAGCCAGTTTGCCGTGGCGTACGGAACTCCATCGCAGTCTTTAACACTGGTAGCATGCCGCGACAGCGTGGACGTGAACCGTATGTGCAGTTGACGGACTTTGAGCAAGGGCGTATAGTGGGCATGCGGGAGGCCGGGTGGACGTACCGCCGAATTACTCAACACGTGCGGCGTGAGGTCTCCACAGTACATCGATGTTGTCGCCAGTGGTCGGCGGAAGGTGCACGTGCTCGTCGACCTGGGACCGGACCACAGCGACGCACGGATGCACGCCGAGTCCGTCGGAACCTACGCAGTGCCGTAGGGGACCTTACCGCCTCTTCCCAGCAAATTAGGGACATTGTTGCTCCTGGGGTATCGGCGAGGACCATTCGCAACCGTCTCCATGAAGCTGGGCTACGGTCCCGCGCACCGTTAGGCCGTCTTCCGCTCACGCCCCAACATCGTGCAGTCCCCCTCCAGTGGTGTCGCGACAGGCGTGACTGGAGGGACGAATGGAGACGTGTCGTCTTCAGCGATGTGAGTCGCTTCTGCCTTGGTGCCAATGATGGTCGTATGCGTGTTTGGCGCCGTGCAGGTGATCGCCACAGTCAGGACTGCATATGACCGAGGCATACAGGGCCAACACCCGGCATCATGGTGTGGGGAGCGATCTCCTACACTGGCCGTACACCTCTGGGTATCGTCGAGGGGACACTGAATAGTGCACGGTACATCCAAACCGTCATCGAACCTATCGTTCTAGCATTCCTAGACCGGCAAGGGAACTTGCTGTTCCAACAGGACAATGCACGTCCACATGTATCCCGTGCCACCCATCGTGCTCTAGAAGGTGTAAGTCAACTACCCTAGCCAGCAAGATCTCCGTATCTGTCCCCCATTGAGCATGTTTGGGACTGGATGAAACGTCGTCTCACGCGGTCTGCACGTCCAGCACGAACGCTGGTCCAACTGAGGCACCAGCTGGAAATGGCATGGCAAGCCGTTCCACAGGACTACATCCAGCATCTCTACGATCGTCTCCATGGGAGAATAGCAGCCTGCATTGCTGCGAAAGGTGGATATACACGGTACTAGTGCCGACATTGTGCATGTTCTGTTGCCTGTGTCTATGTGCCTATGGTTCTGTCAGTGTGATCATGTGATATATCTCACCCCAGGAATATGTCAATAAAGTTTCCCCTTCCTGGGACAATGAATTCACGGCGTTCTTATTTCAATTTCCAGGAGTGTATTCATTATAATTTATTCTTAAAAATAATTTTCAAAAATTTAATGACGACACTCATTTCGTCCGATATGACTTAATGTTGGAGGACGTAAAAACAAGACACCCATTGTTGCGCAAAGAGGCCCGTTGCGAGCTAAACATTCCATGCCTTACGCTAAGTGTGCTCTGAAACAACTGACTGACGACGGACTTGCGACCGTGCGAAGAGTACTGTAGCAGAAGGACATCAATGCAGCAGTTCCACCCAATTTAGCCAGATGTAAAAGTGAATGTTTACTACTGTGCTATTAAACCATTGTTCTGTTTTAGGGTTATGCCACTGGAGAGCCACGTGTTACACATCTCACTGTGTAAGTAGACCTGGAGAAAAGGCATGGAAAAGGGAATTCCTGGAGGTTCATATAGCATTTCCTATCCTCTATATGCAAAAATGTTTTACCATAGTTCTAACACACCTTTTTGTTACATCCTGTATGTACGCGGGTTGTTCAATAAAGAATGATTACAATCTTTTCTGACAACGTACCATTATTTATCCTCATAATTTTGATGGTCCTTCTTAAAATAGTTTCCCCTAAATGCGATGTACTTGTCCCAGCGTTTCTGCCAGTCCTCAAAGACATGTTGGAAACCATTTTTTGAGAGATCCTTCAAAATCGCCTCCGCAGCCTTCACCACTGCTTCTGATGATGCATAATGCCTCCCACAAAGGCGTTTCTTCAAGTTAAGGAATAGAAAAAAGTCACATGGGGCTAAAACCGGACAATAGGGAGGGTGAGGAATGCACTTCACGTTGATATTTGCAAGATATTCAGTAAGAATATTGGCAATATGCGGCCGCGCATTATCGTGGTGCAGCATCCAGCCTGCTTCACGGAAATGTGGTCTTTTGCGCCTGATATGGACTTGCAATGTTTTCAGGACATCCCTGTAGTATTGTAGAGTTACTGATGTGTGTGCAGGTACAACATGCTGATAAACCATTCCATGAATATCAAAGAATGAGATGACCATAACTTTCCCAGCAGAAGCAACCACTTTTGTTTTTTGGGGGGTTGATGATGAAGGAGATTTCCACACTGAGCTTCGCTGTTTGCTCTCAGGATCAAAATGATGTAGCCAAGTTTCATCAGCAGTGATTACTTTTGAAAGAAACTCCGGATCTTCCTCTAACATCAACTTTAACTCCATGTTACCTTTATTGCAGCGGTAGGCGATACTGAACATGTCTGAACTTGCCTGGTTCTCACTGGCGGGAACCAGAAGTACCAACAATGAAACTACTACGGCGTGTTTGTTTCACATTTAGGTAACAGAATATAATAAGACTGAATTTTAGTGCGAAAAATTAAGACCGTAGAAAAATTATGATGTATGTATGTATGTATTTATTGACTGCAATTGGGTACTACCCGGTGGCAGAGTTAAGAATACAGATCAAATTACAAATACTAGATTTACAACAATAACACAGTAAACAATGCAAACATGATATTATTTTACTTTAGTCACTTAAAACATATCTAATTACTTCTCTATTTACATATTATATACCATTATAATTCAAAAGTTAAACTATAAACCATCTAGATTTTTCTAAATTTCTTCAGCGACAGGGGACAGCCCTGAAAGACTGCTACAGGCAATTCATTCCATTCTTCAATGGTTCTATTAACAAAAGAAAATTTTCCTACGTCGGTTCTGTATCTTCTACCCTTAATTTTATACCTATGATCGTTTCGTCCATAATAATCCGGATTATCTAACCTTACACTAACGTCCACCCATGCCTTTACACCAGCATTAGCTTTGAATAATGCTACCAACCTATGTTTTTTACGCCTAATTCTTAATTCCTCCCATTTAGTCTCATCTCCTTTTATAGGCCCAAAATACTTGCCTCTTTTTATGAATTTTATTGCCCTCTTGTGTATTTTTTCTAATGGATTGATTTGGTTAGCTCTATACGGGTCCCAGCATGCTACTCCATATTCCATAACCGGCCGCACTAAGGCCTTGTAGGCAATTTCCCTGGACCTAGCGCTCCCCTTTTTCAATATTCTCATTACGAAATGTAATGCCTTCCACGCATTCCTAGATGTGGAATTTACTTGTTCGTCCCATCCAGCATTACTTGCCAGGTACACTCCCAAGTATTTGTAGCTGTCCACCTGTGGAATTTGCACCCATCCCATGTGATAGTTAGCAATAATTTTGCCCTTAGTTCTACTAAAAACAATGGATCATTATGTATTGAACTCCCGTGGTAGATCGTGTGAGTGCGCTAAAAATGTCTTACTAATTAGAGTCAATTTTAGGAAAATCTAAATTTCCTGGAAATGTAGTGTGGTGTGGGTTGTTCTCTTGGGAAGACGCTGAGCTTTGTAAAATCTGAAACTTAGAATTCCTTAACTAACTTGTAAATAATCTGTCACAAGGCTTTGCACGATTTTAACAAAAGACTGATGCCTTGTTCGTCAAGGAAAGCTTCTCTGGTAACTCAAACATCCAAGTTGAAAGACGAAGATCGAGCGTAGTGATGATGAAGCCTCCTCGTGTTCATCCCATCATTTGCTAGCCTCTCGTTACGTCTCTCCCTCCCCCTCTTCGAGGGGAGCCCTAATGGCTGTCCTTCAGGGATGCAGAACGATCGCACTTCACAGGGCCACCACCGTGTCATTAGCAAGGAGGTGAGTTTTCTCGCCTTACGACGGATCTCTGGGGAGGCTTTCTTCGGGGGCCTATGGGATTTAAACTACAGCAACTCATCATCACTGGAGGCCATCTCGTTCAACATGTTCCTCTAGGACCAATCCGGACGAATGATATATCGCAGTGCATGTGCAGAAACATGCCACAAAGCTACAGTGTGTTTGTTATGTTGCAAGTCCCCGCTTGATTTGTAAACGGTCTTTGAATAAGAGTGTCCTAAATCGATATAATAGAAGTATTTAAAACAGTGGAGCTATATATATATATATATATATTGAAAACATTTGTATATATTATATAAAATAATAAAATTACGAACATATTTTTGAAAAACTCTCGCTAAACTTTTTAAAAAAGAAAAAAAAAAAATACTTGATCTCCACTTATATTTTGAAATTAAGACATAGGCTCTTCTTTCTAATATGCGACGTGGCGATTTTTTTCTAATTCCTTGGCACTTTTTGATGGTTTTATATACGAGGGGGGGGGGGGGGGGGATCTAAAAGAAACCGGACTCCGATGGCGCTGCCATCCGTAGACGTAGTGCAGGGTTCTCAGGCTAGATGGTGTTAGTAGTGACCTTCATGAAACAGCTGTGTAGATGGCGTCAGTGTAGAGCTGAACCTGTAACTGTGGTATTGTCTTTCTCTGACTGTTGGCGGCTTACCTCTGTGAAGTCGTTATGGCAACGTTAAAAGAACAAAGAGTGTGTGTGAAAATTTGTTTCCTGCTTTAAAAAACTGCAACGGAGACACACTAAATGCTTCAGGAAGCTTTCCAGGAGGACGCTATGAGCCGCACACAGGTTTTCGAGTAGTTTGTGCGCTTTAAACGTGGTGAGATGTGTGTTGAAGACCAAGCTCGCGCTGGACGCCCTTCAATATCGCGAAATGAGGAGAACATTGAAAAGGTCAACGAGGATCGTCGCCAAACGATCGACCTAATTTCAACAGCGACAGGAATCAGTTGGAGCCCGTGGCAGCGGATTTTGAGGGAGGATTTGCACATGGGACGTGTTGCTGCTAAATTTTTTCCGTGCCTTCTCACAAAACCATCCGCATGAATGTGTGTCAGCACTTGAAAACAGAGATTGAACGTGATCTAAACTTTTTGAACAAAGTCATTACAAGGGATGAGAGTTGATGTTACGGGTATGACCCAGAAACCCAGCAAGCCTCAAGCCAGTGGAGGACTCCCAACTCTCCCAGACCAAACAAAGCAAGGCAACTGAGGTCAAATGTGAAGACGATGATCATTGTCTTTTTTGATTGTTGTGGAATTGTGCATCGGTAATTCGTACCCCCTGGCCAGACTGTTAACCAGTACTTTTACTTGTATGTTTTAAGGCGTCTGCGAGAGGATGTGAGGAGGAAACGCCCGGAACTTTGGCGATCACGACAACGCTGCAGCACACATGGCCTTACGAGTGAACCACTATTTGACATCTCAGAGGTGGTCTGTCGTTCCCCACGCTTCGCATTCGCCATACCTAGCCCCGTGCGACGTTTTCCTATTTCCACGAATGGAAGAAACGCTAAAAGTGTAGCGTTACGACGATGTGGAGGATTTAAAAACAGCTTCGATGATGGATAATGCCTCCTACGAAGACGTTTCTTCAAGTTAGGAAATAGGAAAAAGTCGCATGGGCCTCAATCCGGACTACAGGGAGGGTGAGGGATGCTTTTCACGTTGATTTTTGCAAGATATTCAGTGACAACATCAGCAATATGCGGCCGCGCATTATCGTGGTGCAGCATCCAGCCTGTTTCACGAAAATGTGGTCTTTTGCGCCTGATATAGAGTTGCAATGTTTTGAGGATATCCCTGTAGTATTGTCCACTTACTGATGTGTGTGCAGCTACAACATGCTGATGAAGCATTCCATGAATACCAAAGAATGAGATGACCATAACTTTCCCAGCAGAAGCAACCACTTCTGCTTTTTGGGGGGTTGGTGATGGAGATTTCCACACTGAGCTTTGCTGTCTGCTCTAAGGATCAAAATGATGTAGCCAAGTTTCATCAGCAGTGATTACGTTTGAAATATACTCCGGATCTTCCTCTAACATCAACTTTAACTACATGCAGACCTGCATGGGAATGTCCTTTTGTTCGGGAATCAACAGTCTTGGAACCCATCGCGCACGTCTCATGTTTAATGTTTCTGTCACCAACGTGTGTGTGGCACACAACGAAATGTTCAGTGTTTCAGAAAGTGATCTTAAGGTAATTCGTTTATCCTCTCTCACAATGGCAGCAACAGTGTTGATGTTTTGCTCTGTAAGAGCAGGAACTGTAGCACCGGGTTCACCCTCCTTTGAAATTGATTGTCTTCTCTCTTTAAACATTTTAAACCATCTTCGAGCTGTGCTGTAGGGAAGAACAGACTCTCCATAGGCCTCCTGTAACATTGTGTAGGCCTCAACTGAAGATTTGTTGAGACGAAAGCGGAATTTCAAAGCCGCATATTGTTCCTTGCGTGTTACGTCCATTGCAGCGGTAGGCGATACTAAACATGTCTGAACTTGCCTGGTTCTCAAAGGCGGGAACCAGGAGTACCAACAGTGAAACTACTACGGCGTGTTTGTTTCACATTAAGCTAACAGAATATAATAAGAGTAAATTTTAGTGCGAAAAATTATGACCGTAAAAAATATGACCATTCTTTATTAAGCAGTCTTCGTATATCATGAATTTTCTGGGAGTATCTCCAGAAGTACTCTTCATTATGGGTAAAGATAATCAAAATCTTACTTCAAAACATTATACACCACGTTATAATACAGTTTTCGTCAGGTGAAGTATTACAAATGTAATTTGAGGCAGTCCTAGAAGATGTGTCACCTCTACGCCTATTTCAGCTCCAAGGAGATATCTACCAAGACTTCATAGCTCTGCGTGCGGCATCTGTTTCACGGAACTTCATTCTTAACTTGCGTGCCATTATTTTAGGCTCAGTAAACTCTTGAAACTTCTTCACCGGGATGAGGAAAAGTTTGTCTTTCTCTTAGCAGCAGTGAGAAGCTGTGTCTTGTCAACGAGCGCCACGAAGTCACCCCAAAACTTACTGTGTCCTTCATTCAACGTTAATTTTACTGAACTTTAATACGAACACTATAAGAATACACTTATTTTATTCGGCAGTTAATATTTCCCTTTATTTGCGAATAATGACCAAATTTTTTAATCTGCGCGGGCTTGTTGGACTTGTGTTTTCAGGATAAGAGAAAACCTCCAACGTTAAGTCATATCGGACGATGAATGAAATGATGTTCAAATGAGTGCAGGGTACATAGAGCTTAGAGTTACCAGACATTCATCTTTTAGGATAAGAGAAAATCTCCAACGTTAAGTCATATCGGACGATGAATGAAATGATGTTCAAATGAGTACAGGGTACATAGAGCTTAGAGTTACTAGACATTCATCTTTCAGGATAAGAGAAAACCTCCAACGTTAAGTCATATCGGACGATGAATGAAATGATGTTCAAATAAGTACAGGGTACATAGAGCTTAGAGTTACCAGACATTCATCTTTCAGGATAAGAGAAAAGCTCCAACGTTAAGTCATATCGGACGATGAATGAAATGATGTTCAAATAAGTACAGGGTACATAGAGCTTAGAGTTACCAGACATTCATCTTTCAGGATAAGAGAAAACCTCAACGTTAAGACATATCATACGATGAATTAAATGATGTTCAAATAAGTACAGGGTACATAGAGTTTAGAGTTACCAGACATTCATCTTTCAGGATAAGAGAAAAGCTCCAACGTTAAGTCATATCGGACGATGAATTAAATGATGTTCAAATAAGTACAGGGTACATAGAGCTTAGAGTTACCAGACATTCATCTTTCAGGATAAGGGAAAACCTCCAACGTTAAGTCATATCAGATGATGAATGAAATGATGTTCAAATAAGTACAGAGTACATAGAGCTTAGAGTTACCAGACATTCAACTTTCAGGATAAGGGAAAACCTCCAACGTTAAGTCATAACGGACGATGAATGAAATGATGTACAAATAAGTACAGGGTACATAACAACCTGGGGGAGGAAAGGATGTAGTAAGTTAGGGCGAGAAGGTTTTGCTTGGGCGAGAACAGGAGTGAGAAAATTGAAAGGTATAGAGAGGGAGCTAGATAAATGTCCATTGCGTGGAGAAGAGAAAGCAGATTTCCATTGTATATTATATTGTGACTTTGTGGGTTCGTGAAATAATAAAACGAGGTTACGAAACACAAAAACTACACTTTATTCTCCTCGAAATACACTGTTCAACATTACAAAATTGCTAGAACCTCAAACTGTTTATTTTTCCAACTCTACATTCAACTGTCTGTCGCTACCGGTAACGATTGGTTCCGAAGTTTTCCGAATCTCCACTGGCTTCGGCTTCGCGAGTCTACCGCCAGGGCGACAATATTGTAGTGAAACAAAGATATAGAAACAGCAGGCCAGGCTACGTAAATGGGACAATTTGGGGAGTGAAGTAGTAATTAGAAAAATGTTGTCAGTAAAAGGGGAAAAGAAGAGGAGAGATATAGGGAATTATTTAGGCAAAGTTAAAGAGAAATGACCAAGAACAATTAAGAGAAGTATGTGGAGTGGGATAGATGAAATGGCAGAATGTGTGAAAAGGAGTAGAGGGCCTCTAATACACAAAAACCTAGGGTTAGGTGTATGGGGACCGAATTATTAGTCAATGGTGGGCAACATGATAGGATTTCCAGGATTTAGGAATATATGTCATATTTCAGTATGGATTTTATAATTGTAATCTTGATTTTGTATTTCCATTTGTTGATGTAAAAGGAAAGATGAGAAAATAAATTACTATAAAAATAAAGTGCAGGGTACATAGAGCTTAGTTACCAGACACTCATCTTTCAGGATAAAGGAATAGCTCCAACGTTAAGTCGTATAGAGGGATGAATTAAATGTTGGTTCAAATGAGTCCCGAGTACATAGGGGCTAGAATTTCCAGGCATTCGTAATTCAAGATAAGCCTAGAAAAGACCTTATCCATTTAATGTATCCTAACAGAGAGTCGAACTCTTGACCGGAAAGCAGACACACTACGGTGGCAAGCGTCTTTCATTTAGTTTTGTTCCTGACTTTCAAATGTTTTTTTTAATTATTGTATACGTATTCATTTATTTATGGTCCCTCTCTAAATATTTTGGTTACCAGCGTTGTATTGTGCATTTTGGAGTTAAGAAGTAATGTTACTTAGTTTATGCAACCAGAAACTTTTCTTCCAAAGGACTTAAAGATCGCTTCACGGGTGCGAGATTTAACCGCACCAAATTTGGAGGAGGTGTATTTACGTAGATCATTATGGCTCCACTTAGAACCCTGAATTAGCTATGAGGAATAAAAAGTGAGGTCAGATGGAGGTTGCCTAGCAACCTTGGAAACCAGTCAAAGAACCATAACCTGGCAAGATCTGCCGATAGGTTTCGAACTTAGTACCTCCCCAGTACTAGGAAGTTACACACGTTCTTGGGAAAGCTATAGGTCTTCCATACTGTGTTGATAAGCAGAAAAAGAGTAAGAAGATTACATAAAGTAGCTATATTATAATCTCCTTGTATCTTTCAGAGTGTTTCCTGGAAGCAAACCGGACAGTGGTGCTAGCAGCGGAATTTGCTTTAATATTTACACAGAAAGGAGATCTCTGCTGCTCACGTAAGCTGCAACATTTAGGGAAGAGCTGTTAAAAGCCCACATATGTTTCATAATTACATGTCTGTTTACCCTCTGCCCCCAGAAGCTGTTTATGCAAAGCAGCGATGCCGTTTTTAAAGGCAAAATAATATTTCTGCGAGCTCTTTGAATATTTAGCTTCATGAACTGCAAAGTTCACGTGCGACTGCTTTTGGAAAGGATTTAATTTTAATTACGTGGGCAGTATAGATATTGAATTCCTTTGCCGGAAGATTTTTAAACAGAGCGTGAATGAAGCTTCTCTCCCAAGGGGCGAGGTTACGGCGTCACTGTGCAGGTTTCTTTCATCTTTACATTATTGGAAGCCAATGCCCATCATCCAGCTATTTGGCAGCTTCTATTTTAAATTAATAAATTGTTTTTCTAAAACAAAATCAGGTGTAATTGCAATATAATCATTCAACTGTTTCCGTACGTTCTTTGTGCTGTTTTCAAATAATATCAAATTTCTACATGAAATAAAACATCTTTATGTGGGAATTAGAGCGGAAAATATATTAACTACTGGGTGTATAGACACTAGGGCTGTTCAATAAAGAATGATCATAATTTTTTACGGTCATAATTTTTCGCACTAAAATTCAAACTTATTATATTCTGTTAGCTTAATGTGAAACAAGCACGCCGTAGTAGTTTCATTGTTGGTACTCCTGGTTCACCTGTGAGAACCAGTTAAGTTCAGACATGTTCAGTATCGCCTACCGCTGCAATGGAGGTAACACGCGAGGAACAATATGCGGCTTTGAAATTCTGCTTTCGTCTCAACAAATCTTCAGAGGAGGCCTTTACAATGTTACAGGAGGCCTATGGAGAGTTTGTTCTTCCCTACAGCACAGCTCGAAGGTGGTTTAAAATGTTTAAAGAGGTGAGATAATCAATTTCAAAGGAAGGTGGACCTGGTTACTGCTCTTACGGAAGAAAACATCAACACTGCTGCTGCAATTGTGAGAGAGGATCTACGAATTACCTTAAGACCAATTTCTGAAATACTGAACATTTCATTGAGTGTCACCCACACGTTGGTGACAGAAACATTACACACGAGACGTGTTTGTACGCGATGGGTTCCAAGACTGTTGATTCCCGAACAAAAGGACATTCGCATGCAGGTCTGCATGCAGTTAAAGTTGATGTTTGAGGAAGCTCCGGAGGTTTTTCAAACTTAATCACTGCTGCTGAAACTTGTCTACATCATTTTGATCCTGAGAACAAACAGCAAAGCTCAGTGTGGAAATCTCCTTCATCACCAACCCCCCAAAAAAGCAAAAGTGGTTGCTTCTGCTGGGAAAGTTATGGTCATCGCATTCTTTGATATTCATGGAATGGTTTATCAGCATGTTGTACCTGCACACGCATCCGTAACTGGACAATACTATAGGGATGTCATAAAAACATTACAAGTCCATATCAGGCGCAAAACACCACATTTCCGTGAAGCAGGTTGGATGCTGCACCAGGATAATGCGCGGCCACATATTGCCAATGTCGTTGTAGAATATCTTTCAAAAATCAACGTGCAGTACATCCCTCACCCTCCCTATAGTCCAGATTTAACCCCGTGTGACCTTTTTTATTCCGTAACTTGAAGAAACGTCTTCGTGGGAGGCATTATCCATCATCAGAAGCAGTGGTGAAGGCTGCGGAGGCGATTTTGAACGATATCTCAAAAAAATCGTTTCCAGCTTGTCTTTGGAGAGTGACAGAAACGCTGGGACAAGTGCATCGCATTCAGGGGAGACTATTTTGAGAAGGACCATCAAAATTATGAGGATGAGTAAAGGTACGTTGTTTCCTAGTAAACAGATCCACTACCAGAGCAGATAAACAGTTCAAGCTCCTCTCCCTCTTCAGGCCCCGCTTTATTGTAACAGGAAATAGATTGGTCCATCCTGGTAGATCGCGAACGCATCGAAATGTGTTTCAGAATGCAAATTTCCCCGCTTGTTAAACATCACTTGATGTATAAAATCCATCTGCTGGGAACGCTTCCACTTTCCCAATCCAAAAAAGCCCCTCTTTATTTATAGTTTTTATTATTCCCTTTTCTGCTGTGAAATAAGTAGCAGTGCTTGCCACTTATCTGTTGAAAGCCTGCATATATATCCTTCAGTCTCATTTGTTTGCCATTTTAAAACCAGATAGGCGTGAATAAGCCAGTGATTAAGTTGTGCGTGCAGCATTAATCTGCAAACCAAGTGTACAATCGATATACAGACAATCGCAGCGCGGGAGAGAAAAGAGCCATCTCCTTGTTTTGTTACTGCACTGAGTAACTTCGTGTTCCAAAAATTAATTCAACCACAGAATGAACTTGAATTTGAAACACTTGTTCCTAAAAAAATATTTTTTACATTTACATTTTGTATATTATTATCTATTCAACGAATGAGTATAGTTGTTATGGGAGATCGCTCGGTTTAGAGAGATCAGAGAAGACGAGAATATAAAACAGTACAGTCTGACCATCAGTACAGCGTACGTAACACGACGTATATTGTATTACCTGTCTGACGAATGAGTACAGTTGTTATGGGAGATCGCTCGGCTTAGAGAGATCAGAGAAGACGGGAATATAGTACAGTACAGTCTGACCATCAGTACAGCGTACGTAACACGACGTATATTGTATTACCTGTCTGACGAATGAGTACAGTTGTTATGGGAGATCGCTCGGTTTAGAGAGATCAGAGAAGACGGGAATATAGTACAGTACAGTCTGACCATCAGTACAGCGTACGTAACACGACGTATATTGTATTACCTGTCTGACGAATGAGTACAGTTGTTATGGGAGATCGCTCGGTTTAGAGATATCAGAGAAGACGGGAATATAGTACAGTACAGCCTGACCATCAGTACAGCGTACGTAACACGACGTATATTGTATTACCTGTCTGACGAATGAGTACAGCTGTTATGTGAGATCGCTCGGTTTAGAGAGATCAGAGAAGACGGGGATATAGTACAGTACAGTCTGACCATCAGTACAGCGTACGTAACACGACGTATATTGTATTACCTGTCTGACGAATGAGTACAGTTGTTATGGGAGATCGCTCGGTTTAGAGATATCAGAGAAGATGGGGATATAGTACAGTACAGTCTGACCATTAGTACGGCTTACGTAACACGACGTATATTGTATTACCTGTCTGACGAATGAGTACAGTTGTTATGGGAGATCGCTCGGTTTAGAGATATCAGAGAAGACGGGAATATAGTATAGTACAGTCTGACCATCAGTACAGTGTACGTAACACGACGTATATTGTATTACCTGTCTGACGAATGAGTACAGTGTTATGGGAGATCGCTCGGTTTAGAGAGATCAGAGAAGACGGGAATATAGTACAGTACAGTCTGACCATCAGTACAGCGTACGTAACACGACGTATATTGTATTACCTGTCTGACGAATGAGTACAGTTGTTATGGGAGATCGCTCGGTTTAGAGAGATCAGAGAAGACGGGAATATAGTACAGTGCAGTCTGACCATCAGTACAGTGTACGTAACACGACGTATATTGTATTACCTGTCTGACGAATGAGTACAGTTGTTATGGGAGATCGCTCGGTTTAGAGAGATCAGAGAAGACGGGAATATAGTACAGTACAGTCTGACCATCAGTACAGTGTACGTAACACGACGTATATTGTATTACCTGTCTGACGAATGAGTACAGTTGTTATGGGAGATCGCTCGGTTTAGAGATATCAGAGAAGACGGGAATATAGTACAGTACAGCCTGACCATCAGTACAGCGTACGTAACACGACGTATATTGTATTACCTGTCTGACGAATGAGTACAGCTGTTATGGGAGATCGCTCGGTTTAGAGAGATCAGAGAAGACGGGAATATAGTACAGTACAGTGAGACCATCAGTACAGCGTACGTAACACGACGTATATTGTATTACCTGTCTGACGATTGAGTGCAGTTTTTATGGGAGATCGCTCGGTTTAGAGAGATCAGAGAAGACGGGAATATAGTACAGTACAGTCTGACCATCAGTACAGCGTACGTAACACGACGTATATTGTATTACCTGTCTGACGAATGAATGCAGTTGTTATGGGATATCGCTCGGTTTAGAGAGATCAGAGAAGACGGGAATATAGTACAGTACAGTCTGACCATCAGTACAGTGTACGTAACACGACGTATATTGTATTATCTGTCTGACGAATGAGTACAGTTGTTATGGGAGATCGCTCGGTTTAGAGAGATCAGAGAAGACAGGAATATAGTACAGTACAGTCTGACCATCAGTACAGTGTACGTAACACGACGTATATTGTATTACCTGTCTGACGAATGAGTACAGTTGTTATGGGATATCGCTCGGTTTAGAGAGATCAGAGAAGACGGGAATATAGTACAGTACAGTCTGACCATCAGTACAGTGTACGTAACACGACGTATATTGTATTACCTGTCTGACGAATGAGTACAGTTGTTATGGGAGATCGCTCGGTTTAGAGAGATCAGAGAAGACAGGAATATAGTACAGTACAGTCTGACCTACAGTACAGTGTACGTAACACGACGTATATTGTATTATCTGTCTGACGAATGTGTGCAGTTGTTATGGGAGATCGCTCGGTTTAGAGAGATCAGAGAAGACGGGGATATAGTACAGTACAGTCTGACCATTAGTACAGCGTACGTAACACGACGTATTTTTTGAACTTGCTGAATCGATATCCCATTTCTTTAAGTGTTCTCCAGAATGTGCCCTTCGACCTTCAAAAATGTTTTTTAATAACATTTAACATGAATGCGCTAAACCTTTGTACTTTGCAATGTCAGATATGATATTGTCACGTCTTGTTTGGCGTAAGATGTAGCTTGCTTGTATCGCATTGATTGTAATATACTAAGTCTGGAACAATATAGCACAGTAGTATAGAATTGGGCATTTCGGCACAGTGTAGATAGGATGTTGAATTCTCCTCTGTGTTAATAAATGGGTGATGTAGAACTCTCATTGATTTAGAACTCTCCTATATGAAAATCGAGGTTTAAAAGAAGGGGAGTTGTGGCGTAGTGCCGTTCTCCCCTGTGCAGTTGAGGGGTTGGGATGATGATGATTGTGTGTGTGTGTGTGTGTGTGTGTGTGTGTGTGTGTGTGTGTGTGTGTGTGTGTGTGTGTGTGTGTGTGTGTGTGATGTGTGATGGGTGGGGTGGGTAACGGGGGGTTCCGGGGATGTTTGAATTAAATGTGAATGCTTGTGTGTGTGCTTGAACTCTCATGTATTCTTTTCGATGTGTGTATGTGTGTGCTTGAACTCTCACATATGAATATCGAAGAGTCTAGGGTTCGATATTTGTGATGGGGTGGGATGGGTAACGGGGGGGTTCCGGGGATGTTTGAATTAAATGTATTGATAGTAATTCTTCGATGTCTGTGCTTGAGCTCTCATATATGAATATCGAGTGTAGGGTTTGATATTTATTACGTTTAGTGTATGATATATGATGCAGTATCGTTATTCTTTAGATAAAAGAATATCGAGAGAATGATTAGGTATGTTTACTGGGAGAGATTTATGAAAATAAATGTAATAAGACATTCTGGTAAGGGGGTGTTCCCTATGCAGAATCTCTCCTTGAGCTATCGTATCCAAGAGCGATGTAAAGGTTAAGAAAAAAAGGTTAAATTCCATTCCCACATCGAGGTACGAGAAAATATAAAATCTATTCCACATTGAAGTATAAGAATGAATATGTAAATCTATGTGAGAGGGTCGCATGACAAAGAAATGTTCCCCTCTAAGCATGATAAAAGTGGGACATAGCAAATGTAACCATCTCTTTAAGAATGATAAAAAAAAATATTGAGAGAAAAGTATAAGAATGCAAATGTAAATCTGTTTGAAAGGGCTTTCATGATAAAGGAGCGCACCCTCTAAGCAGGATGACCTAAAAAGAATATTCCCTCTAAGCACGATAAAAGTGGAACATAACATCGAAAATGAAATAAATGCACTAACCATCTAATTAAAAATGATTAAGATAACGAGAGAAAAGTGTCTCGTCCTTAAGTATATATGAGTAATACAAAACTGATCAATCAATATGATAATATATATATGCAAGTAGGGATCTATAGTGTAGATATCCTAACTATTCATGGCAAGGTATCACCCTCCATATAAAAAATGGTCTAGAAAATCTCCCCTCAGTATTAGGAATACCCCACTGAACAACATCCCCTTTGGTATGTAGGTCAGAGAAAAAAAGAGTTAATCTCTCCAGACTAGTGACAGGGGTGATCAAAACAGTCTTATTGCTGTAGCGAAGTCTAATTTTGTCAAATAACGTTAGGAAAAAAAGAATATATTTTAAAAATTAAACGAATGAATCTATATATTTGTATGAATGATGAAACAAAACTATGAATGTGTTAGTATACCAAATGTAAAAAAATCAAATGTTCAGAAAAATATATTTTGTACAAGTATGTGTGTGTGTAAAGAAATGTGTAACTATATCACCCTCCCCTCCAAGATGTAGGGAACGAATCACAGTTAGTGTGCGCACGCAACATGGTGTTTGGGAAGGAGAGATACGGTTGGAGGGGGGTGTAAAAAATGATGAACCTATATAAAGTTTAAACTATGATAATAAAGTTACTAGTAATAAGTTTTAACTCATAACGTAGTCACAACTACTTTAAACATATAGCATAATATGTAGACAGTAACACCTCTCCCGGACGGAGGGGAGGGAGGGCGTGGAGCGATTGTTAATAAATACTGCAGTACGGACGAGTGAGGAGTCAGTCGATTCTCTGGAAATATGGATCCTACAGGTAAGATAGAAAAGTTGTATACTGTAATTCATTTTTTATCTCTGTTTACGAAGAATGTTGAAGTAATACTGATTCGTGTATGCTTATATGTTTGTTTCAGATCATGAGATGGTACAGCTAAATCAACTAGCTGAAGGTGGAACACATCTTCCCACAAAGAAACTACGAGAATTAGAACAGTCCGTTCAACACATCATTCGATCCGTCAAAACCGTGAAGACCAGATATGGTGAACGGGTCGTCGTCGAAACATCAGAATTCCAAGTCTTCCTCCCGGAGAGATTCAAACACATGACCGCAGCGCAGAAAGATTTACTAAATCGTGGTGACTGCATACTCCAATACCATGGCGAGGAAACACTAGAAAGTGGTTTCAAACGACATAAATTGTCTTTTTTAAGCAGCCCGTAATGTCGTCAAAAGGTGAGTATAATTAATGAACAAAATTTCATAAAAAAAAAAAAGTGAAAATGTAGTTACTTGCATGTAAATGTGAAATCGTACATGTTGTATTAGAACTTAAAGCGCACGTCATGTAGTATTAGTAATTGAATGTAGTTACTTGCATGTAAATGTGAAATCGTACATGTTGTATTAGAACTTAAAGTGTTAATTATCGCATGTCATGTAGTATTAGTAATTGAGAGTGAACGTTGTAGGGTTAATTTTCAAGTGTAATAATTACGTACATGTGATTATCGTAGTTCAGTTACGTTATTTCACATGCATGTTAGTTATGTATTGTTTGTTACACGTAAAAGTAACGTTGTAGGTCAAAAAAGAACGTTAATTTATATGTGTAAAACGTACATGTGAATATCGTAGTTCAGTTACGGTATTTTACATGTATATGGTTTACGTTGTGTGTTTTTATCATTTATGTAAGGGAGAGAGCATTACGTAAAACAGTTACATACTATCTGAATATTGTAGTTACGTGATGATAGCAATAATTGAAACCGCTGTGTAAAATACATAATCATTATGTAACTATTTTCATATGTAAAAGTTACATGCATGTTACGTTCTACGTAAAGTATAGAGTTTACGTAAAATTGGGATTCATACATGTAAAAGTTATTAACATGTATGTTATTTCTGTTACCACCTTACATACATGTAAATCAATGTTCCCGTATGTAAAGTTAATCGAATGTTGTAATTGCTTCTGCATGCAATTTTTATTCCAAGATGGCTTATGCACGACCATTACGTGATAAAAGTGGTATTAACGTTTCGACTGCTATGGAGGAGATATTGAATGAAATGGAATCGTTTCCGAAGAATGTTCAATCTGATAAAGGAAGGGAGTTTTACAATAAACATTTCCGCGAACTAATGAATCGTAATAATATTAATCATTACAGTACATTCACTCACGTTAAGGCTGCTGCAGTGGAACGTTTAATAAGAACGATCAAACTGAATTTGCATAAGGAATTTATTGTTCAAGGCTCATATCAATGGGTAAACATACTACCTAGAATTATTCATACATACAATAATACTTACCATCGAACGATTCGTATGAAGCCTGTAGAAGTTCGTGATAATTCTCTCCTCCTCAGCGTGTACAAATATGATAGAAGTCTGCGTGAGAAGCGAAGATCTAGACTTCATCGTGTTGGTGACTACGTGAGGATTTCTAAGCATAAAGGTGTTATGGAGAAAGGTTATCTACCAAATTGGAGTGTTGAAGTCTTTAGGATACGTACAGTGCAAAGGACACATCCATTGACCTATCTCATCGAGGATCTGGAGGGTAAACTGATTGAAGGAGCATTCTACGGTTATGAATTACAGAAAACTCAATATCCAGACACGTATTTAGTTGAAAGGATCATCAGACGTCGTGGTGATAGGATTCTGGTGAAATGGTTAGGATTTCCTACCCGTGAATGGATTAATGAGGTGGACATTGTATAAATAAAAAACACACAACTCAATAAAGAAATATAATTTTAATGATATATTGTGTTTTATTTTTGTTTGTTCACATTGATTCCTGACATCTTCTGTAACTGCTAGTCACATCGATAATATATAAATTCACATCTCCTTAACTTAAACATGATAATAACATTTTATACTTTTTTAAAAAATCATACATGATTATAGTTGAATTAACATTTAATTGTAGAGATTTTAACATAACGTACATGCTAGTTCACATTGAGTATATATAAATTCACCTACCCTTAACGTAAACATGATAATTACAATTTTAAGTAATTAGTAATATACGTTAAACAAACATCATACATGAGTATAGCTGAAATAAGAGCCTTTGTACATGCTAGTTCACATTAATATATATATATATAAAATCTCCCCTCACCCCTTAACGGAGACATGATAATAACATTTTGATATAATTAGTAAATATATTTTAATAAAAAAAAAAATCATACATGATTATAGTTGAATTAACATTTCATTGATTTCTGCTATCTAACATTTTCAAAACGACATGAATAGGAAACTATATTCCTTCACCCCTAACATAAACAAAAAAAAGCAATACGTTATCTTTCAAATGAAGTAAATATGTTATTATCATGTGCCTAGTAATACCTTTTAACTCAGTTGCAACACACTTTACAATTATACTTGAAACTCAATTATTTTATTTTTTGAAATACAGTAATATGTTATTATCGTGGCCTAGTAATACCTTTTAACTCAGTTGAATCTATGCTTTA
This sequence comes from Mantis religiosa, assembly GCA_030765055.1. NCBI lineage: Eukaryota > Metazoa > Arthropoda > Insecta > Mantodea > Mantidae > Mantis > Mantis religiosa. The sequence goes on along the minus strand of CM060953.1, from coordinate 11,530,399 downwards.
TTGAGAAAAGAAAAATGAAAATTACACTTGACAATTTTCTATAGCATAATGTCCCCATGCTAATGTTGAAAATGAATTATTGGGAATGTATCGTTTTGTATCGATACCACTTAAAGCTATCTTATTAGATTCAATGGTATGAACATCGTGTTTATAACTTCTGAAACATGTCTGCATGCTTCGATGTATCGTGTCAGGATGTGTAATACATGAGAGATATTGTTCAAAGGTTATGAATCTCATCGAATCTTTTGTTACACCTTTTGATTTTTTAATCACTTCAGTATCATATCGATAACAGTATAATTTGGATTTCAGACCTACATATTCAATCATCACTCTACCGGCTAGCTCATCCTTGAATAATCCTGAAATTTTCTTATTTGCTAACGGAATACCATACACATTATCAATTGGATAATTAGATGTATCGAATAAATGTATATTGGCTTTAATAAATTCATATATATCGCAGCTAGATTCGAAGAGAAAAGCATCCGTGTCCGTATAGATTAAAGTTACATCTTTCAATTTTTTCTTCAGAATTTCATAATAAAAATCATACATTTTATGTTTGGATAGATCCAGGATTGCTTGTCCTATGTATATTGGCTTATTCATCAATATTTCATCTCTGACCAATTCTATACCTATTAAATTTTCATCAAAAATCACGTACCTTATACACGTCTGTCGAGCTAACAATTTACGCGCTCGTTTCCAGCTGGTAGCTAAATGAAATGAATTATAACGTTTTACATTCTCTATAAATTTTCCATAAACACAATTATTCATTAACTTCCATAGATTTTGACCAAATTTCGTCTTATCTTCAATACGTTTACGAACGTTGAGTTCAATGTAAGGATTTATCCAGTTAGATTGTTTATAACATATTACTCTATGTATACGCGATGGAATCAAACCAAGTTTAACACATTGTTGAAAATTGAGATAATGTAATACGTATTTATTTTTATCATTCAATGTTGTTAGCAATTTTGTATACCTATCACCTGGCGCGATTTCATTCAAAGGGCATAATGGCAAATCATTTTGTATATCATGAAGTTCCTGTGGATATTTAAAGTCTACTTCCAACACATATCCCACGTCAGAATCACTTGTAATAGACATAAAATCTATTGATTTAATTTCAGCATCAGTTAGCCACCTTATATCAGTGTATGGTAAGCTATTATTTTCCATTGTATAACTATATAAAGAATTGCAGTCAACGTACATTAAATAATTAGTTGGTTGAGTGTTATCGTAGCTAGTCATGTATCTGTTATTCGCCTTTGCATACCGTTTGGACACAGTGCAAATTCCACCTCGTATTCCTTTTTCGAAGAAATCTAGCATAGTCTTATCTGTTAATAATGAAATCTGTACACCAGTCGTTCTTAACATTGCATCATAGGCTAACCCGGGAAGTGTGTAATACTGACACGGGTCGAGTCCGTACAAACCGATACTTAATTCACGGAAGCGTTCAAACACGTCCGTTAGTATTAATGTATCGCACTTAAGATATATATTTAAATATTCACCCAGATTTTTAACATTGAATTCATTCCATACCGTTCTAGCATGACTATAATCCTCATCGCTTACATGATCAAACTGATGTTTGGATGGTAGACTATTCTCGTATAATTTTTCTATAGAATCCACATACGTGTACGGGAAGACACCTTTGCGTTTCATCAGTTGTCTATGCAAAGGATTCGTGTACGTATTATTGGTATAATGAAAATCATCTGATTCTAACATATCCGAAAGGTTACTAAGTTTTGAATCCAAAAAACGATAGCTATCCAGAAATCTTAGATATATACTCATTCCATTCGAATTTGTATATCTTTTGCTAAAGGATAAGTAATTTTCAGAAGTTTGTGCAATACAGTTGATAGGTTCCGTATCGTAACCTAGTTTCTTTACTATGAAATGAGCATCGTATTTTGACAAGCAATGAAAGAATATTGGTATGAATCCTGGCATTTTCCTATTTAAATTGCAGTGCTTATGAGCTGGGCCAACGTAACTTCCAGTCAAATGACAATGATCACGAACCTTTATACACGAGTTAAGAAATTCACGTTTGCATATGTGACATCGTGTTGCATTTTGATATTCTAGCTCATCCACATCTCTCATACTTATTTCAATTTTATTAGCATATATATTAATGACCTGATTTGCAATTAACGTTAATTCTTTAAGAAAATTTTCAATTGCATATGGACCTTCAAATGATTTGAAACGTGTTAAATTTTTATCATAACTACAGACCAAATGTAATGCAATTGCATACGCTTCATGTTTATGAATGGTACGGGTCCAACTTTTGCTTGCTACATCTTGACACGAATCTACCTTACGTAAGATACATTCTATGTCTGCATAAACCACGAATGGAACTTTTAGACATTTCGAATATGCGTTAAATTCAACGAGATCAGTTTTACCAGCCTCGGGCATTCTGATAATTTGATTCATCATACACCTCTTTTTATGGCTATTTAAACGTGATTCTGATGTGAAATACAAGTTACAATTGTTACATAACCATTTTCGCCCATGATGTTTGGTTAACTGCTTTCCTAGCAAACGTGATAAGTCTGTTATCAGACAATAATGTCTTTTATACATTAAAAGATTAACATGATGTGCTTTTATCTCTCTTGGTTGATATAAGAGAATAATCGATTTATTTTCAACACCGTATATCGTTATTGAAATATTTGAATTTTGATTCTCGAATTTTTCTACATCTTTCAATGATACGGGGAATGTTATATTCTCAAAGTTAAATTCATTACGAAAATCATATCTTTTATAGGACGTGGGTCGATTCTTGTTACGTTCTACTGGATATTTGGATGCTAACAGACAGTATGCAAAGCAGTATTTATCAGTATTACGAATGTTAATAACAGCTCTCTTCGATTTTATAAAGTCGGGTAGTTCAGTATACATCCCTGCATTCAATGAATCGTATTGTGTCACATATATTGTTAATTTCTCAATACTGTATAAAGCTTTTGAACTGGTACGCGATTCAAAATTATCCATATGATCTAGTATAGGTTGTACAATCTTCTCTTCATACCATATAGATTTATCTGTAGATTGCAATATCACCTCAAGTTTACTGTTAAAGTTAAATGTATGAATATTATCGCTCTCTTGTGATATTATGACATATTGACAGGATAAACAGGATCCTATCTTAAGACCTGATTTATACGTGTTTAAGCCCTTATCAATTTCATTCAAAATTAAAGGTTTGCATTCTGCTAAGAACATGACGGGGTCAAGTATATTAACACAGTTGTAAATTTCATAGGTGGCTAAACGATTTTTGAAAGCGGACTCACTCTGAATACATCGTAATTGCTCAGCATGGGTCACGTTCGAACAGGTTTCATCTTGCTGAATCGAGGGTTGTCCAGTGGCAGTATCGGAGCATCTTGTCGCCGTTTCTGAAAAAAGAGGCAATTACAACATTCGATTAACTTTACATACGGGAACATTGATTTACATGTATGTAAGGTGGTAACAGAAATAACATACATGTTAATAACTTTTACATGTATGAATCCCAATTTTACGTAAACTCTATACTTTACGTAGAACGTAACATGCATGTAACTTTTACATATGAAAATAGTTACATAATGATTATGTATTTTACACAGCGGTTTCAATTATTGCTATCATCACGTAACTACAATATTCAGATAGTATGTAACTGTTTTACGTAATGCTCTCTCCCTTACATAAATGATAAAAACACACAACGTAAACCATATACATGTAAAATACCGTAACTGAACTACGATATTCACATGTACGTTTTACACATATAAATTAACGTTCTTTTTTGACCTACAACGTTACTTTTACGTGTAACAAACAATACATAACTAACATGCATGTGAAATAACGTAACTGAACTACGATAATCACATGTACGTAATTATTACACTTGAAAATTAACCCTACAACGTTCACTCTCAATTACTAATACTACATGACATGCGATAATTAACACTTTAAGTTCTAATACAACATGTACGATTTCACATTTACATGCAAGTAACTACATTCAATTACTAATACTACATGACGTGCGCTTTAAGTTCTAATACAACATGTACGATTTCACATTTACATGCAAGTAACTACATTTTCACTTTTTTTTTTATGAAATTTTGTTCATTAATTATACTCACCTTTTGACGACATTACGGGCTGCTTAAAAAAGACAATTTATGTCGTTTGAAACCACTTTCTAGTGTTTCCTCGCCATGGTATTGGAGTATGCAGTCACCACGATTTAGTAAATCTTTCTGCGCTGCGGTCATGTGTTTGAATCTCTCCGGGAGGAAGACTTGGAATTCTGATGTTTCGACGACGACCCGTTCACCATATCTGGTCTTCACGGTTTTGACGGATCGAATGATGTGTTGAACGGACTGTTCTAATTCTCGTAGTTTCTTTGTGGGAAGATGTGTTCCACCTTCAGCTAGTTGATTTAGCTGTACCATCTCATGATCTGAAACAAACATATAAGCATACACGAATCAGTATTACTTCAACATTCTTCGTAAACAGAGATAAAAAATGAATTACAGTATACAACTTTTCTATCTTACCTGTAGGATCCATAATTCCAGAGAATCGACTGACTCCTCACTCGTCCGTACTGCAGTATTTATTAACAATCGCTCCACGCCCTCCCTCCCCTCCGTCCGGGAGAGGTGTTACTGTCTACATATTATGCTATATGTTTAAAGTAGTTGTGACTACGTTATGAGTTAAAACTTATTACTAGTAACTTTATTATCATAGTTTAAACTTTATATAGGTTCATCATTTTTTACACCCCCCTCCAACCGTATCTCTCCTTCCCAAACACCATGTTGCGTGCGCACACTAACTGTGATTCGTTCCCTACATCTTGGAGGGGAGGGTGATATAGTTACACATTTCTTTACACACACACATACTTGTACAAAATATATTTTTCTGAACATTTGATTTTTTTACATTTGGTATACTAACACATTCATAGTTTTGTTTCATCATTCATACAAATATATAGATTCATTCGTTTAATTTTTAAAATATATTCTTTTTTTTCCTAACGTTATTTGACAAAATTAGACTTCGCTACAGCAATAAGACTGTTTTGATCACCCCTGTCACTAGTCTGGAGAGATTAACTCTTTTTTTCTCTGACCTACATACCAAAGGGGATGTTGTTCAGTGGGGTATTCCTAATACTGAGGGGAGATTTTCTAGACCATTTTTTATATGGAGGGTGATACCTTGCCATGAATAGTTAGGATATCTACACTGTAGATCCCTACTTGCATATATATATATTATCATATTGATTGATCAGTTTTGTATTACTCATATATACTTAAGGACGAGATACTTTTCTCTCGTTATCTTAATCATTTTTAATTAGATGGTTAGTGCATTTATTTCATTTTCGATGTTATGTTCCACTTTTATCGTGCTTAGAGGGAATATTCTTTTTAGGTCATCCTGCTTAGAGGGTGCGCTCCTTTATCATGAAAGCCCTTTCAAACAGATTTACATTTGCATTCTTATACTTTTCTCTCAATATTTTTTTTATCATTCTTAAAGAGATGGTTACATTTGCTATGTCCCACTTTTATCATGCTTAGAGGGGAACATTTCTTTGTCATGCGACCCTCTCACATAGATTTACATATTCATTCTTATACTTCAATGTGGAATAGATTTTATATTTTCTCGTACCTCGATGTGGGAATGGAATTTAACCTTTTTTTCTTAACCTTTACATCGCTCTTGGATACGATAGCTCAAGGAGAGATTCTGCATAGGGAACACCCCCTTACCAGAATGTCTTATTACATTTATTTTCATAAATCTCTCCCAGTAAACATACCTAATCATTCTCTCGATATTCTTTTATCTAAAGAATAACGATACTGCATCATATATCATACACTAAACGTAATAAATATCAAACCCTACACTCGATATTCATATATGAGAGTTCAAGCACAGACATCGAAGAATTACTATCAATACATTTAATTCAAACATCCCCGGAACCCCCCCGTTACCCATCCCACCCCATCACAAATATCGAACCCTAGACTCTTCGATATTCATATGTGAGAGTTCAAGCACACACATACACACATCGAAAAGAATACATGAGAGTTCAAGCACACACACAAGCATTCACATTTAATTCAAACATCCCCGGAACCCCCCGTTACCCACCCCACCCATCACACATCACACACACACACACACACACACACACACACAATCATCATCATCCCAACCCCTCAACTGCACAGGGGAGAACGGCACTACGCCACAACTCCCCTTCTTTTAAACCTCGATTTTCATATAGGAGAGTTCTAAATCAATGAGAGTTCTACATCACCCATTTATTAACACAGAGGAGAATTCAACATCCTATCTACACTGTGCCGAAATGCCCAATTCTATACTACTTAGCACAACTCGATTTTGATTGATATGCCTCTATGCCCGCAGGGTTCAACGCATTGCCGATACGAGGCTTTGTTATTCCGCACTCCGATTGGTTAGTTTAATTCAGCTTCACGCACAGTGCCATGTGCATTAGTGGCTTCCTTTGTTTTGGTACAGTGTTCCTTAGGTACAGCAGGCCGATTCAGTAAATGCACTTAGGTAAATCGATACCGCATAACCTAGTAATGTGCCCGCCCACCCACTACAGTCTTTGTCTAACGGAACATAACCTACTTCTAAAAGCATATTACGGCACTGAATTAAACAGTTAGAACATATCACTCTGTGGTGTGTCTCCATCTGCACAGTTACGGTACCTTGACTGTCAGTTGTTGTTATTGTTGTTATTATTTTTGTTGTGAAATCCATTTCTTTTGTCTGGGAAAGAAAAAAAAATATGATTCTGAAGGTATTTTTTCTCCTGAACTCATGTACGATATCCATTTTATAATCAGTGTAATATTTTTTTTTACATCAGTCATAAGGCACTCGACATTTTGACCCGTCTAGAAAGACATTTTGACCCGTCTAGAAAGTCAGAAATGACGATTTTCTGCTATATTTCGTCTGTGATTGGCGCAACAGGGTTGCCGCCTGTGAGAACCAGGCAAGTTCAGACATGTTCAATATCGCCTACCGCTGTAGTGGAGGTAACATGCAGTTGAAGTTGATGTTAGAGGAAGATCCGGAGTTTCTTTCAAACGTAATTACTGCTGATGAAACTTGGCTGTATCACTTTGATCCTGAGAGCAAGCAGCAAAGCTCAGTGTGGAAATCTCCTTCATCACCAACCCCCCCCCCCCCCCAAAAAAAAGCAAAAGTGGTTGCCTCTGCTGGGAAAGTTATCGTCATTTCATTCTTTGATATTCATGGAATGGTTTACCAGCATGTTGTTCCTACACACACATCAGTAAAGATATCCTGAGAACATTGTATCTCCATAACAGGTGCAAAAAACCGCATTTCCGTGAAGAAGGCTGAATGCTGCACCAAGATAATGCACGGCCTCATATTGCCGATGTCGTTGCTGAATATCTTGCAAAAATCAACGTGAAGTGCATCCCTCACCCTCCCTATAATCCGGATTTATCCCCATGTGACTTTTTTCTATTCCCTAACTTGAAGAAACGCCTTCGTGGGAGGCATTATCCATCATCAGAAGCAGTGGTGAAAGCTGCGGAGCCGATTTTGAAGGAACTCTCAAAAATGGTTTCCAGCATGTCTTTGAAGACTGGCAGAAACGCTGGGACAAGTACATCGCATTCAGAGAATACTATTTTGAGAAGGGCCATCAAAATTATGAGGGTGAGTTAAAGTACGTTTTCAAAAAAAAAAAAAAAAAAAAAAAAAAAAAAAAAAAAAAAACAGCCCTCGTATGTATTTATTTATTGACTGCAATTGGGTACTACCCGGTGGCAGAGTTAAGAATACAGATCAAATTACAAATACTAGATTTACAACAATAACACAGTAAACAGTAAAAACATGATATTATTTTACTTTAGTCACTTAAAACATATCTAATTAATTCTCTATTTACATATTATATACCATTATAATTTAAAAGTTAAACTATAAACCATCTAGATTTTTTCTAAATTTCTTCAGTGACAGGGGACAGCCCTGAAAGACTGCTACAGGCAATTCATTCCATTCTTCAATGGTTCTATTAACAAAAGAAAATTTTCCTACGTCGGTTCTGTATCTTCTACCCTTAATTTTATACCTATGATCGTTTCGTCCATAATAATCCGGATTATCTAACCTTACACTAACGTCCACCCATGCCTTTACACCAGCATTAGCTTTGAATAATGCTACCAACCTATGTTTCTTACGCCTAATTCTTAATTCCTCCCATTTAGTCTAATCTCCTTTTATAGGCCCAAAATACTTGCCTCTTTTTATGAATTTTAATGCCCTCTTCTGTATTTTTCTAATGGATCGATTTGGTTAGCTCTATACGGGTCCCAGCATGCTACTCCATATTCCATAACCGGCCGCACTAAGGCCTTGTATGCAATTTCCCTGGACCTAGCGCTCCCCTTTTTCAATATTCTCATTACGAAATGTAATGCCTTCCACGCATTCCTAGATGTGGAATTTACTTGTTCGTCCCATCCAGCATTACTTGCCAAGTACACTCCCAAGTATTTGCAGCTGTCCACCTTCGGAATTTGCACCCCTCCCATGTGATAGTTAACAATAATTTTGCCCTTAGTTCTACTAAAAACAATGGACTTACTTTTCTTGGCATTAATTGACATTTTGTTAGCCGCAGCTAATATATACGTCTTTGTCTTACCGAATCCACCTAGCCATTAATATTTGAGCATGTGTGTGAGAACATATACAATAATTATCTCATAATCTGAACCTAAAACCTTGAACTGGAGAACAGTTTGCTTACGTAGCTATCGTTCTTATGCGCACAAAACAAAATGATTCAAATTACATGTGTTCTACGAAAGAAGGTGTTTGCTACAGTGAAACAAAATAGTGACGTTTCAACGATTTGTGAATATAGTTTCTATTTTAATGATGCCATATTTGTATACTGTCTGTAATGCACTTTAAACGAAAGTTTGTTTCATTAAAATACTTCATAAATACAGAAGATATAAATGTGTAATTATGAAGCATTTTTACACCATGAATCTCATGTACTAATGTTGTACATTGTGCGCAGAAATTTTAGTCTTGCAGCAACAATATCGATTCTTTCAAGCAGAAATTTGCGACCATCATTTGTTCTCCTATATTTGAACCAAAGAGATTTTAGAATATTATACATACAAGATAGAGAATCCGTATGTTCTATTTTCCTCCTCATTAAATTGGTGAGACTTTTGGGAGTTGGATGTACACCCTTGTCATATAAATCATAAATTGTTCTACGTAAAACACACTTTTGAATATTGCAGCACGTGTTTTAGCTGCTCGATGTTTCAAGAGTATATATATTCTTTTATATTATATTCAAGAAAAAAGCATCAAGTTCACTGTAGAAGTTGAAAAAGACGAGTATTTACCATTTTTAGATCTAAAAATAATCAGAAATAAAAATAGAATAAACTTTGGCATTTACAGAAAACCAACACAGACAGACAACTACATAAAAGCTAATGGCTACAATCCAAGATCCCACAAACAGGCAATCTTCAATAGTTTAGCACACAGACTGGTCAACATCCCTCTCACAGAAGAATACAAAATAGAATACAACAAAATTATTGAAATAGCACAGAAAAATGACTTTCCCAAATCTCTAGTAGACAAAAAAGTGAACTTAGCAAAAAAGAAGAAACTACTAAAGGAAACCACAACCCTCTCAGCTACAGAAACTAAAATGATCTTCAAAAAATTCACTTACCATCCATGGGCCTTTGGTAAATTCAAAAAAGTCTTCAAAAAACAAAACATTCAACTAGCAGCAGTGAACCATTACTCCTTAAAAAACCTAATTTGCTCAAACATCAAAGATGCCATTCCATCTAACAAAAAATCTGGTATATATCAAATTGAATGCTGTGACTGTAGTCAAATTTATATTGTAAAAACCAAAAGCAATTTATAAACAAGAGCAAAGGAATACTTTAGGAACGTAAAATACAAACAATTAGAAAAATCAGCAGTTGCCACACATTTTTGGAAAAAAAAAAAAAAACACAACATAAATCCGGAACCAAAATTACTAAAACATACAACAGGAAAATAAGATCTGTCCACATGGGAAAAAATCTTTATTTCGAAAAATAGGAACAAAGTATTCAATTTTGACATCCCCCAGAAAGATTTGTTCAGCAAGTCCCTTGAACCGCCACCAGAGGAGACTGATGACAGAATATTGCCAGCTACACCAATGAGAACCAGTCGATGTCCGACTGAAGATAGAGGGAAGGCCTCTGAAACTAGTTCCGGGAAAATTTAAAAGTAAGTGTTGTTTAGTGTCATTAATCGACTCGCAATTAATTTAATTTATACAACACTTCCATGAAAGGATTTACACATTAACCTGCTTATGTAAACTCTTATGAGTTATTTCGCAGTTACTACTAGACGCACCAGTACTAGACTTGCTAAGCGACATATTTACTCATTTTGAAAAGCACGTGTACACTCTTAAAATATCACCAATTTACTGAATGTAAGGTACAAAATACAACTGCAGCATAGCACGTGTGTACTTTTCTTCACTGACGGTTAATAATTCTTTTGTTTCCAGTCAGACCTCTTATCTTTCCATATCTCCAAACCAGATGTGCTACAAACATGGGATTTGGGCAGGGGAGGTTCCTCCATAAGGTTGCAGGTTTGCGCTACACCCACTGATTCTAAATGGTTTATAGTTTAATTTTTTAATTATAATGGTATATAATATGTAAATAGAGAAGTAATTAGATAAGTTTTAAGTGACTAAAGTAAAATAATATCATGTTTGTATTGTTTACTGTATTATTGTTGTAAATCTAGTATATGTAATTTGATCTGTATTCTTAACTCTGCCACCGGGTAGTACCCAATTGCAGTTAATAAATACATACATACATACATACATACATACATACATACATACATATACAACAGGTGCATTTTGCACATTAAAGCTGTACTTGTTTGCATTGTTTTATATACAAACATGTTTCAATTACGCTTATCGTCTGTAGCTGCCCATGACCGCAGAAGTCGAAATAAACAGTGATTAGCTGTAGGAGCCGCAGTTTTGCAGTGAAGAGTTAACCTAAGATTTCGCCCAAATGTAGGCTCTCTGAGGAGGTTGCGGGAAGGTAAAGAGAGGGGAGTGGCTTCTTATACATTGCTTAAATGGAGGTTTATAAACCTAGCTCCTCCTACTCTTAGCAACGGCTATAGCGTGACCTTCAGGCTTAGCTTCTGTGTGCTCTGCTTTTCGAACACAGGGAGAATTTAATTAAATGCATGGAGGTTATTCAGAAGAGAGCTCTGTTAAACAACAACGCCACACTTGTTCAGGCTTCTGGGTTTATGGCCACTTTGAAAGATTATAATTTTGAATTCTGGCTGTCTTTCTTCTACAAGATCATGCCACATGTGGGCATTTTGTACAATCAGCTGCAGAAACGAGACTGCAATGCAACATTTGCCATCGCCCAGCTAAACGCATTTTAAAGGGAAGTGCAAAAGGTAAGAAATAGCGTGGATATCGAAGAACTCGAAGAAACTGAAATTAAGAGGAGAAGAATAGAAGATCATGATGTGAAAAGAAGAGAAGCTCTTGAAGTGTGTGACATTCTGAGAAGCAAAGGACAGATTTAGCTTCACGGGGCATCTGATAGCCTCAACTTTGTTTCATCAAGAAAATTTCTAAGACATTTCCAGAGGATTCCCTTAGAGAAACAATAACGTTCTATCCTTTTATCATTGGAACAAAAATTCGTAGAGAACTGACTGTAATTTACAGTCGAGAGGAATTTCGTGAAATGTTCGGCGCTTTGTGCTTGATGGACTTCAATAAGGAAAACAATTTATGTACTACATTCAGCGAATATGTCAAACTCCTCCGAGTACTGTTAACTATGCCAATGTCTACCGCTGAAGCAGAATGCTGTTTCTCAACTTTAAAAAGAATAAAAATTTTCCTTAGGAGCACAATGTCACAGGACCGATTGTCAGCATTAGCAATGCTTTCAATTGAGAGAGATTTTGTTATGATGTGTTAGTTTTCCAATTTTTTTAACTTATTTATAGCTGCTGTAACTCTGGTCATATCGTGACTTAACAGCATTTAAGAGATTTTAAAGAACATCTGTTGTACAATAAAGTATACACAGTTATTGAACACAACAATATAAAAAAAAACAATGCAAGGCGAAACAAACATTAAATATTACAACTGACTGAACATTATACAGCGTGTTACAAAAAGGTACGGCCAAACTTTCAGGAAACATTCCTCACACACAAAGAAAGAAAATATGTTATGTGGACATGTGACCGGAAACGCTAAATTTCCGTGTTAGAGCTCATTTTAGTATTTCTCTTAAAATGTAAATTGAAATCATTCGTGCAGACAAATGTCAAAATACCCATTGTGGTTCATGCACGATGGAGCTCCTGCACATTTCAGTCGAAGTGTTCGTACGCTTCTCAACAACAGATTCGGTGACCAATAGATTGGTAGAGGCGGACCAATTCCATGGCCTCCACGCTCTCCTGACCTCAACCCTCTTGACTTTCATTTATGGGGACATTTGAAAGCTCTTGTCTACACAACCCAGGTACCAAATGTACAGACTCTTCGTGCTCGTATTGTGGACGGCTGTGATACAATACGCCATTCTCCAGGGCTGCATCAGCGCATCAGGGATTCCATGCGACGGAGGATGGATGCATGTAACCTCGCTAACGGAGGACATTTTGAACATTTCCTGTAATAAAGTGGATGAAGTCACGCTGGTACGTTCTGTTGTCGTGTGTTTCCATTCCATGATTAATGTGATTTGAAGAGAAGTAATAAAATGAGTTCTAACATGGAAACTAAGCGTTTCCGGACACATGTCAGAATAACATATTTTCTTTCTTTGTGTGTGAGGAATGTTTCCTGAAAGTTTGGCCGTACCTTTTTGTAACATCCTGTATATGGTTATACATATTATCTTTATAAGTTAACTTAACTTCATGTACATTGGAAGTGAACTGAGTGCTTCTTGGAGATCATTGGGTATCTTCTAGTGCGTCTCCATTGGCTGTGCAACGGACGTTCCACGATGATGTCATTCACCGTGAGTTGTGTGTCACACTGCTGACAGATGGGTGGCTGATCAGTTTCTAGCTGATAACTGTGGCTGATTTTCGGGTGCCTTAATCTAAATTGGGAAATTAAAACTGATCTTGTCTGCAAAGAGATTAGTCCCAGCGCGAGGACATAATCTTGTATAGCTAGTCCATTGTGGGATTCTATCACTACTACTTGTTCTTTAGTGGGATTCATGGAAGTTACTGCTGAGTAAGTTAGTATCTGGGAAGAAACAGATTCGTTATTACATGTTTTCGATAGGTTAGGTGAAGTTCTAATGCTGTCGTTTGTCACTTGTTTACTTGGGTTACTCTGTGAGTTTGAAGTACCATGCCAACCTCTGTCAACAGAGGAGGCCATTATGATTTACCCGGCAGCAAGGTATAGGTTAAATGCGTGAATTTTACTTTTAAATACCCACTATAGTAACGAATTTATTAGTCTTTACTTACAGATGTTGTATATGCAGTGCTCCTTCGCTGTGGATACTTTCAGTATGTGAAATAATGTTTAAAGCAGCATCTTACCTGTTAGAACACAGACACAGAATACAACACGTCAAGCTTTCCCAGAGTCACGGCCACCTGTTTTCCAATTTTGTAAAGCATGTTTTATAAATATATTGAAAAGGCTTGGTGATAAAGTAAGACCCTGACGTTAAGTTTTGCAAGCAAAACTTTTTCTGATACATATTGCTCCAATCCTAACTCTGAATGCATTTACATATAATCTATATATGACATTCAATTTAACTACGTTTTCTAGGGTTTCATCAAAAACTTCCTATCATTTCTTTGATGGTACTGTCACGAACCCATTGTTGCGACGCGCGCGGCCGGCGAGCTCAAAGAGACAGAGAGCGTAACGCGGAGATAAAAGCTTGTCGACACAGATAAAGAAAGAGACAGATAACTGACCGGAAGGTTCGCTTTCTTGTTTGTTACAGAACATTCGATTAATTTCTAGAACAATGAGTAAAGGTATAAAAAGAAGCCGAGGTTAGTTGTCAGGATAGTCGTCATCGGAACTGATGATCATGTGCGTGCAGCTGTGATTTGAAAGTGAACTCTTGTTTGTGGTCGAGTGGCAGACGACCTTGAAGATTGTATTTGTGTATGTTATGTAATTCCGTTGCTCAGGGCTGTACAAAAAGTGTCTTTGTACGGAAATAAAGAGAATTATGGATTTCTGCAAATTGGGTTTTTAATTTTAGGAACCCACAAATTCACAGTACCGAATCATCAGCATTTTCTAAATCGAAGGAACAAATTTATTGTGAATATTCCAAAATTGTACAATTTACACCTTTTGGCTACATTTAATTGTCTTTACCTTGTTGCTACCTTGGCTTATATGACACCCTGATCTTCTGCTCTTAATTTCTATGCCTCCTTGTTACGTAATTAGCCCCTTTTCTTCCCCTCGTCTTCCTTTTTTATATTCTTTACATTTCTTGTCCATTTTTCTTTTGGTTTCTGAAAGAACTCACCAATACTTCTTACCTTCTTTTCCTCCCTGCCCTCCCGTTTATAGCTACTATCCTCTTCTCTACTTTCTCCCATTTTTTCTGCCAAACCTTTCTTCTCCAAATTGCAAACTCCTCGCATTCTGTTACATAGTGTGCTATGCTTTCTTTTCCCCCACACAATTCACAAATTCCCTTTTGCCTACCTCTTATCCCCCTTAGAAATATTGTTCCTGTACTCATCCAAGCTAGCCCTTCTCTCTCTTGTTTATTGCAGTAATCTACGTCTCCTCGTCCCCAGTTTCCTTTTATTTGCTTTTAAAATTGTAATGATTTCATATTTTCTAGACTTCCCCATATTCCTGTCTTTTTATATCTTCTATTCTGCATTTTGTGAATTTACCCACATCGCTTGTATCCATTTCTTTTAATCTCCATTTGTAAGTCTACCAACAAAAGTGTGAAGGCACTAAAATATGCTAAACGTATTAACAATTAAACACAATGAAAATGACCGGAGTGTATTCACGTAAAGGATACTCTGCAGTATGTACTCCCATGATCTTCCTGTCATGTCCTAGGAAATGCTGAACGGAAATATTAATTTTGGTTTTGGTTTTAGTTTTGAGTTGTGTTGCTGATACACATACACAGGCGAGGGTGGAGAGGATGTCCAAAGGAGAACTCACAAAGGACTCAACTCAAATCATTGGTAGTATATCCGTGGAATTAGCTTGCAGGTAAATTGAGAGCCTCTCCATACTTTTATCTCAGTTAGAAATTAGATCTTTAGCGCTAGAATTGTGTGAAGCGACGCCTGAGAGAAGTGGGTTAAGTCGCTTAAAGCTATGTTTCAATTTGCGGGCTAAATCCCCGTATTAGCATCCACAAGTTCTTTCGATTATAAATACAGTAACTGTCGTTGTGCCTCTACTTTTTGTGAAATAATGCAGTCGGAATATTTTATCATTATTTTCAGTATCTTACTGCGCACCAGCTGCAGAAGGGGCGTTCTCAGCTCAAGGAAACTTTATGGCCACAGATGCCTTACACCGCATTTCATTTGACGGTGTCGTAGGAAAACCGTGCCGTTAATATGAGCTATGAGATTTGGGCCAATTGCAGCCACTGTGGAATATTACAAGATTATGACTCTTATCCTCCACTTATGGTCTAGGTGTAGCAAGGTAGCCTGTGGTTCAAATCCGGCGGAAGGCAAAGTTTCGCAATATTAAATTACTCATACACTGAATAAAGCGAATAACAAATGCAAACATGGGAACCACATTCACTTGTTATGGTCGCGGGAATGCAGTATCGTGCCAACATGATAGGTGCATCACAAACAACCTGACCTCCAATTTTATAACCATTGGTATTGCATCTGTTTACGTAAAAAGAATGGAATTACTTTCTACAACTAAAATATAAAGCAATGATATATTGTTAAATAATTTTCAATGCATATTCAAGTTCATCAGCTGTAACTATGAAGCCCTGCTTCAACGTGCAGTGAATGATCTTGAAAGATGAATGCCTGGTAACTAAGCTCTATGTACCCTGTACTCATTTGAACATCATTTCATTCATCGTCCGATATGACTTAACTTTGGAGGTTTTCTCTTATCCTGAAAGGTGAATGTCTGGTAACTCTAAGCTCTATGTACCCTGTACTTATTTGAACATCATTTCATTCATCGTCCGATATGACTTAACGTTGGAGGTTTTTCTCTTATCCTGAAAGATGAATGTCTCATAACTCTAAGCTCTATGTAACCTGCACTCATTTGAATATAATTTCATTCATCGTCCGATATGACTTAACGTTGGAAGTTTTTCTCTTATCCTGAAAGATGAATGTCTGATAACTCTAAGCTCTATGTACTCTGTCTTATTTGAACATCATTTCATTCATCGTCCGATATGACTTAACGTTGGAAGTTTTCTCTTATCCTGAAAGATGAATGTCTGATAACTCTAAGCTCTATGTATCCTGTACTTATTTGAACGTCATTTCATTCATCGTCCGATATGTCTTAACGTTGGAGGTGTTCTCTTATCCTAAAAGATGAATGTCTGATAACTCTAAGCTCAATGTACCCTGTACTTATTTGAACATCATTTCATTCATCGTCCGATATGACTTAACGTTGGAGGTTTTCTCTTATCCTGAAACATGAATGTCTGGTAACTCTGAGCTCTATGTACCCTGTACTTATTTGAACATCATTTCATTCATCGTCTGATATGACTTAACGTTGGAGGTTTTCTTTTATCCTGAAAGATGAAAGTGTGGTAACTCTAAGCTCTATGTACCCTGTACTTATTTGAACATCATTTCATTCATCGTCCGATATGACTTAACGTTGAAGGTTTTCTCTTATCCTGAAAGGTGAATGTTTGGTAACTCTAAGCTCTATGTATCCTGTTCTTATTTGAACATCATTTTATTCATCGTCCGATATGACTTAACGTTGGAGGTTTTGTCTTATCCTGAAAGGTGAAAGTGTGGTAACTCTAAGCTCTATGTATCCTGTTCTTATTTGAACATCATTTCATTCATCGTCCGATATGACTTAACGTTGGAGGTTTTGTCTTATCCTGAAAGATGAATGTCTGATAACTCTAAGCTCTATGTACCCTGTACTCATTTGAACATCATTTCATTCGTCGTCCGATATGACTTAACGTTGGAGGTTTTCTCTTATACTGAAAGATGACTGTCTGGTAACTCTAAGCTCTATGTACCCTGTACTCATTTGAACATCATTTCATTCGTCGATTGATATGACAACGTTGGAGGTTTTCTCTTATCCTAAAAGACGAATGTCTGGTAACTCTACGCTCTATGTACCCTCTACTTATTTGTACATCATTTCATTATTAGTCAGATATGACTTAACGTTGGAGGTTTTCTCTTATACTGAAAGATTAATGTCTGGTAACTCTAAGCTCAATTTACCCTGTACTCATTTGTACATCATTTCATTCATCGTCCGATATGACTTAACGTTGGAGGTTTTCTCTTATCCTGAAAGATGAATGTCTGGTAACTCTAAGCTCTGTGTACCCTGTACTTATTTTAACATCTGCTCCTGGCAGCAAGCTATAGTTTATGACATTATTACACACTATTATTACGGAAATTGTCACAAATTAGCATCTGCAGGGTTCAATGGTTTGCGCTCTTTTGCGCTAAGTTTCAGAAACTTTAATTCTTCAAATTGACAACTTAGTTCAAATAGTGGATTATTAGGCGTGTACCCTAGGAGTAGCGTCTCATAGTGGACCAAACGGGAGACTGCGACTACCGCTTCTAAAGGGGAAAGGATGAACTAAAGTTTAGAAATAGATGAAGTGAAATAAAAGTGAAAAATACAGAAATTGTGGAAAATGTACCCCAATTTCCTTTTCTAGGGAATACCACTAAAAACACAATACAAAATGGATGGACACTTTGGGATTTTACACGTTACTGAGGTGTCATCTCACCTGCTTTGAACACAGGAACTATCTTTCTAACTCTAGGACTGCAATATTAAGCTCTGACTGTCACATGTTTATTAAGAAAACCACAGTTTTCTGGTGGTACTGTGGCGGGTATATCTTTACCTCGAACGTATCTAAATTATCGTGTGGCGACCACAGAGTGGTTAAAAAAAAAACAGCTGTCACCCTCGAGAGTATTAATTATTTTTCTGTGTTCCGGAGAGGGACGTAATCCACTGATTGGCTGTCGGATGCGTACGTGCGTACAGAATGGGCGGGTGGGTCCAGCCCGCCTCTCGTGTCGGTGCCATATGCCCCAGGCCGGTTGTAAATACCCGCCTGCCAACATACGAACACAACTTCGACCTAACTTTAATTACCTTGTTTATGTGCCCCTACGCACAACCAGAAAATACCTTGTTTATCGTTGGGGATCTTTCACAAGTGTTTTAGCCGTCAAGATTTTAATTTACCAAGAATGCTACGTCTTTTCACATTGCTGGTATCGTGTTGGTGAAGTATTAGCTACGAAACGTTTAATGATAGTGAATATTAACTCAAAATTGCGAAAGCAATAACTGATTCTTAAAGCTAGCTGATTATGGCGCTGATACACCGCTGCCCTCTCATCAAGAAGTCCCAGATTCGATTTCAGACGAGAGTATGCGTGAAAAGCGAACTTAAACCGCATTTTTACGGCTTCACCCGCTATTCATTCCAAAGAATTGCTCAATTATTACCTCTCCTTCCATTATTTATTGCTTGTTTCATTATCAAGTACTGTCTCATACATATACATCAAATAACGACCAGCTGTTTAAAACATTTAACTATCCCTTTGTCTTCTGATTTCCCTTGTAACTACAATATGATAATGTTTATCTTGAAGTAGATAGGGCAATAAGTGTTTGTGCAAGAGTAGAGAAAGTCATGTATACATCACATAACGACCAAAACATTTGACTATCACTTACAGTCTACTGTATTCCCTTGTAACTACAATAAGATAATGTTCATCTTGAAGTAGATAGAGCAATAACTGTTTGTACAGGAGTAGAGAAAGTCATGTATACATCACATAACGACCAGCTGTTTCAAACATTTGATTATCACTTAAAGTCTACTGTATTCCCTTGTAACTACAATAAGATAATGTTTATCTTGAAGTAGATAGAGTAACAAGTGTTTGTACAAGAGTAGAGAAAGTCATGTATACATCACATAACGACCAGCTGTTTCAAACATTTGATTATCACTTAAAGTCTACTGTATTCCCTTGTAACTACAATAAGATAATGCTTATCTTGAAGTACATAGAGTAATAAGTGTTTGTACAAGAGTAGAGAAAGTCATGTATACATCACATAACGACCTAAACATTTGACTATCACTTAAAGTCTACTGTATTCCCTCGTAACTACAATAAGATAATGCTTATCTGGAAGTAGATAGAGCAATAAGTGTTTGTACAAGAGTAGAGAAAGTCATGTGTACATCGCATAACGACCAAAACATTTGACTATCACTTAAAGTCTACTGTATTCCCTTGTAACTACAATAAGATAATGTTTATCTTTAATTGGATAGAGTAATAAGTGTTTGTACAAGAGTAGAGAAAGTCATGTGTACATCGCATAACGACCAAAACATTTGACTATCACTTAAAGTCTACTGTATTCCCTTGTAACTACAATAAGATAATCTTTATCTTGAAGTAGATAGAGCAATAAGTGTTTGTACAAGAATAGAGAAAGTCATGTATACATCACATAACGACCTAAACATTTGACTATCACTTAAAGTCTACTGTATTCCCTCGTAACTACAATAAGATAATGCTTATCTGGAAGTAGATAGAGCAATAAGTGTTTGTACAAGAGTAGAGAAAGTCATGTGTACATCGCATAACGACCAAAACATTTGACTATCACTTAAAGTCTACTGTATTCCCTTGTAACTACAATAAGATAATGTTTATCTTTAATTAGATAGAGTAATAAGTGTTTGTACAAGAGTAGAGAAAGTCATGTGTACATCGCATAACGACCAAAACATTTGACTATCACTTAAAGTCTACTGTATTCCCTTGTAACTACAATAAGATAATCTTTATCTTGAAGTAGATAGAGCAATAAGTGTTTGTACAAGAATAGAGAAAGTCATGTATACATCACATAGCGAACAGCTGTTTAAAACATTTGACTATCACTTAAAGTCTACTGAATTCCCTTGTAACTACAATAAGATAATGTTTATCTTGAAGTAGTTAAGGAAAGAAGTCTATAGTAACAGATGTTTTTTTTTTTTTTTTTTTTTTTTTTTTTTTTTTTTTTTGTATAATAGTATTTATAGCAAGAAGCTGTCCAGAGTTATCTTTTTCACTTTGTAAGTTAAATACTTATCACACAAGAATTAATAGCATCAAGTAAGATACCTGATGTTCATATTCCCTGGCAGAGAAAGTTAATTTGAGACCGACGTTTTCTAATCCAATAATTCTCTTAGAGAGGTCTGAAGGCTAACTCATTTACCGTAAGAAGATTTACAAGTAAACCACTCCATGGCAAAGGTTCTGAAAGTATGTTTATTAGTAGGAGTTATCTGGATTTTACTTTACCTACACCGGGAAGGCAAAGAAACAGAAGCAATCTTATAATGCTCTTTGATCTGAAAATGTATCTGTGTAGATATTTTCCATTGTAAGATGATCCGTGAAAAACAATTGACATGTAAATAGCAGATGGGAAACTTTGTTATTTGGGTTCAGTATCCAAGGATACGATAGGCAACTATTTTAAGAAAATCCATTTACTTAAAACTAAGAGTTGTATGGAATATTTGTTAGAAATACAAAAATTTGTAAATGTTTCCCGGTAGACCACTAGGGGTTCTCATATGCTATGAGATACGCACCTTTTGTGGTGACTTACTATGCTCTAAGTACTTAAGTCCCACTCTTTATAGTTAAACCAATATGTTATTCAGGTAAATTCATGGAAATAATAATTCTCCAACTGACTCGTATGTCTCCCGGTAAACCACTCGGTCTTCTCTAACCACCGAGCTACTATGGCCAACATACCGACATGATATTAAATTCTTCAATTGACTCGTATGTCTCCCGGTAGACCACCTGGGGTGCTCTAACCACAGAGCTACTATGGCCAACATACCGACATGATATTAAATTGTCCAACTTACTCGTATGTCTCCCGGTAGACCACCTGGGGTGCTCTAACCACAGAGCTACTATGGCCAACATACCGACATGATATTAAATTCTTCAATTGACTCGTATGTCTCCCGGTAGACCACCTGGGGTGCTCTAACCACAGAGCTACTATGGCCAACATACCGACATGATATTAAATTGTCCAACTTACTCGTATGTCTCCCGGTAGACCACTAGGGGTGCTCTAACCACAGAGCTACTATGGCCAACATACCGACATGATATTAAATTCTTCAATTGACTCGTATGTCTCCCGGTAGACCACCTGGGGTGCTCTAACCACAGAGCTACTATGGCCAACATACCGACATGATATTAAATTGTCCAACTTACTCGTATGTCTCCCGGTAGACCACTAGGGGTGCTCTAACCACAGAGCTACTATGGCCAACATACCGACATGATATTAAATTCTTCAATTGACTCGTATGTCTCCCGGTAGACCACCTGGGGTGCTCTAACCACAGAGCTACTATGGCCAACATACCGACATGATATTAAATTGTCCAACTTACTCGTATGTCTCCCGGTAGACCACCTGGGGTGCTCTAACCACTGAGCTACTATGGCCAACATACCGACATGATATTAAATTGTCCAACTTACTCGTATGTCTCCCGGTAGACCACCTGGGGTGCTCTAACCACTGAGCTACTATGGCCAACATACCGACATGATATTAAATTTTTCAATTGACTCGTATGTCTCCCGGTAGACAACCTGGGGTGCTCTAACCACAGAGCATAATGGCCAACATACCGACATGATATTAAATTGTCCAACTTACTCGTATGTCTCCCGGTAGACCACCTGGGGTTCTCTAACCACTGAGCTACTATGGCCAACATACCGAAATGGCATTAAATTCTCCAACTGACTCGTATGTCTCGCGGTAGACCACCTGGGGTTGTCTAACCACTGAGCTACTATGGCCAACATACGGACATGATATTAAATTCTTCAACTGACTCGTATATCTCCCGGTTGACCACCTGGGGTTCTCTAACCACTGAGCTACTATGACCAACATACCGACATGACATTAAATTCTTCAACAGACTCGTATGTCTCCCGGTAAACCACTAGGTCTTCTCTAACCATTAGCTATTATGGCCAACATACCGACATGACATTAAATTCTCCAACTGACTCGTATGTCTCCCGGTAGACCAGTAGTGGTTCTCTAACCACTGAGCTACTATGGCCAACGTGCCGATATGACATTAAATACTCCAACTGACTCGTATGTTTCCCGGTAGACCACTAGGGGTTCTCATATGCTATGAAACACGCACCTTTTGTGACGACTTAGTATGCTGTAAGTAGTAAAGTCCCAGGCTTTATAGTTAAACCACTATGTTTTAGGTAAATTGATAGTAAATTCAGTGTCAATTCAATGCCGCGTTTGTACCGGGAAACATACGAGTCAGTTGGATAAATTATTGTCATTTCGGCATGTTGGTCATAGTAGCTCAATTGGTTAGAGCAACGGCACAGTGAGCGGGGGATTCTTGTTACCTACAAACGTTTAGGTGTATGTGAGTCTTTTTGCCAAGTCGCTTTTACAGTTAAAACTGCTGGCAAACAAGATTCCAACAAGCGAAATTAATTTATTTAACTTTTGGATCCTTGTTGCTTTTTATTACTTCATCCAGAGTAATATTAATATGTGCTTAGACAAACAAACGCACATCAGACTGCGCCCGACCACAGCGCAACCAAGCAGCCATCTTTATGAAGAGGATAAGAGGAAAAAACGAGATAAAACCAAGGTACATTTAAACAGTGAAGCAATAAATTAGAACAAATTTCATTTCGTAGGGATTATAACATAGAGATTACGGCTTTTTTTCGAGCGCTGATGGTGTGTTAGCCACAAATTTATAATCGCAGATATTAAATGATTTGGCCAAAGGTAATTAAACCAGGAGAAGGAAAATTACTCAACCGCATGACACAAATTAACAATGTGCTACGTAAGGACGCGGGATTAAGCTTCATTGCATGCAATTACCCGTTTGTGTAGTGATGACGTCATCTCTGTACAAATGGGCGTTGCTGACGTACAACATCTATAACAATGATATATTTCTCTGCTATAGTACAGAAAGGAATTCAGTGTAATGCTAGATGAATGACTGAAATAAGCCTACTTGATCCCTGTAGGACAGAACTAGTGTTCTCGCCTGCCACCTAGAAACAATATAAACTTAAAGGTGGACAAATTCGTCGGGATTTCCTTAACACTGTTCTACAAATTTTGAAAAGTTGAATGTTACGGTAAAAAGGATACGATTTTAATATGCAGTTTAGGTCACTGAACACGAAAATAATACTTAAATCGATTGATTAGCTTTTGTTTTCAAGATATTGTCACTTATTATATGTAAGTTACAATAAAATATGAAAAAAATGAAAGCATCGACAGCAGCCCTTTTCACGATCCAGCAATAATCGGCTAACATAGCAGCACTCCATTTACCTTTGTACCCTTGTTCCATCACTGAAAGGTCCTGATGAAAATCGCTCACCATCTTCATCGCTGACGTCACCACAATTTGGAGGGAAGAAGTCCAGGGGAGGGGGGATTCAAAAAGTGCATTTTTAGTGACATATTGCTTCCCAGCTGTTTGTACTAGTCCATTATATTTTCTCCAAGTTCTTCAAAATCTTCAGCTTTAAAATCGCCCAGAAAAGTTATTCGAAACATTTTTAAAGGATTCCCATGCCGCTTTCTGTTTTTTACTTAACACTGTTTCAAACTGGTGATCTTTGAAAAGTTCACTTCCTCCAAATCTTTATTTCTAGTTCGAAATGTTGTCGAGCTTGTTGCAACCTCGATCCCAGAAGTGTTTTTTTTTTTTTCTTTAATGTGACTTTGTGGGTTCGTGATTCACGGGTTCACGTTGATTTTTGCAAGATATTCAGCAACAACATTGGCAATATGCAGCCGCGCATTATTGTGGTGAAGCATCCGGCCTGGTTCACGGAAATGTGGTATTTTGCGCCTGATATGGCCTTACAATGTTTTCAGGACATCCCTGTAGTATTGTCCAGTTACTGATGTGTGTGCAGGTACAACATGCTCATAAACCATGCCATGAATATCAAAGCATGAGATGACCATAAGTTTCCCAGCAGAGGCAACCACTTTTGCTGTTTTGGAGGTTGGTGATGAAGGAGATTTCCACACTGAGCCTTGCTGTTTGCTCTCAGGATCAAAATGATGTAGGCGAGCTCCGGATCTTCCTCTAACATCAACTTTAACTGCGCGTTACCTCCATTGCAGTGGTAGGCGATACGGGAACCAGGAGTACCAACAATGAAACTACTACGGCGTGTTTGTTTCACATTAAGCTAACAGAATATAACAAGATTGAATTTTAGTGCGAAAAATTATGACCGTAAAAAACTTATGACCATTCATTAGTAAACAGTCCTCGTAGATATGGTCCATCTACAAGAAACTTGACTCCCATCCCTATCAACTGGTGAACACTCTTTTGTCCCTAACGACCTCGAAGTGGTTGAAAGTATTGTACAATTAATATCATTAAAAATGCTCTGAAGTTAAATAAATATTATCATTGATGTAACTATTTTTGCAATTCATATTTTTAATTAAACTAAATTAATCGTGCGTTCGTTGAACCCCCTTCAGCTCTTCCATTCATCAAAATCATATACGTCTTTTCGACGTTCATATAGCGCTCCATATTGCTTGGATTTGCTATCTAAGTACACGCAAAATCCTCTCTGTTAAGACGGAATGTGTAGAACAACCTTCAACTGTCCGAGTCATTAGTCAACTTTTTCACAAGTAACTGTCCTTTGTCTCATTACCTGAAAGGTAGACTAGGGTCACTGATAAACAGCGAGGAGTAATGTTTTTGTATTCGTGGCCGGTACGTCCCAATAACAACTTTTGAGGTTCGCACACCAGTAGTTCCTGCGCTGCCTAATCAGAGAATCATGTAATATTTAATGCTACATAAAATTATACCTAACAGAACTTCGAAATGCGACAGCAAAATTCGGATTAACCCTTGTTTCACATAAGCTTGCCCCGTATCTCCTAACGGTCACGTGACCTGGTCCCCTCTCATTGGCTGCTGTTGTAGTGCAGACTGTTGTGCGGTAAACATTAGTTCGTTATTTAACATGGTGATATATTTATATTTATGTTTTCAAATTTAATTTTCGTAACTGTTTGTGTTAAATATACTACGCAACAGAGTTGATTTATCTGAAATGCATGTTAATTCTTAAACGAAGTAAAGAGGAGGTTCCTTTGCTCTCAAGCACATGTCACGATAGCACGTGATTTAGCGGTAGTGATGACATTTGTTTATATGACTTTTATCACTGACCTTGTTTTGAACTGGATTAGTCATATATTCCCAGATGAAGGTGTGTTGTGCCGAGTGCGAGAGCTAAATTATTTTATTGATCGTTTATTGCGCGTGTACTTATTATATGTATAATGGCAGTTTTCGCTGAAGCATCGCAAGGGGAAACCTTTACAAAGCAGCGGAAAAAAATTTGGTGCATGTGTTTAATGCACTCACAGAGAAGAATCCGTCTTTGTCATTGAGAGAAGTGGAACAGCTGTGCTCTGAACTTACAGGTGTGAGTGTTAGATGCGTAGGAACATCGCGACATGAAATTGAGAAATCAGGAAAACTTGCCACTCCAGGGGCGATATTGCTGTGTGGCGAAGACGTTATTTAAGGACAATCAGACTGTACCGGGATACAAATATACTACTTTGACGAGACTTGGGTGAAGGAAGGTCACACGGCAAGTATGGCAGGACACGATATTTAAGACTGAAAGACAAGCATTTTTGCAAGGTATGTGTGCTGGTTTTAAAAAATCCCAGTAGAAAAAGGCCGAAGGACTTTCATTATAAACTTGTTCAAGTTTCATTGCTCATTCATTCAGTTTCAACTTGCTCAGTTTTATTATAAACTTCATTATATTTGTGTGCCTTCATATTCTTATTCCTAAGCTCCCGGCAATTATTATGACGTTTACTGCAGGTTTCAATGCGACGGGAAGGCACCGCCTATGGCCTATGGCGCCAAAGCATTAGCCAATTAAGATGAGGGGGAAGTTAGTTGCACGCGGAGTGATACATGTCAGCGGGGCAAGGTTATATGAAACAGAGATTAGTGATGAGTCTGCAGGCAGTGTCAACAGCTCACGAGCGAATATCGGAGCTACGCGAGAGTCGGCAAATGTAAATGGAGAACGTTTTGTGTACCTCAGAGAAATTATAAGCAGCGCAAGTTCATGGGTGTAACGCACATCTAAATGTACATTAAACGGACATATTTACAGTGTGCATTTGTAGAAAAGCAAAACAAAAGCGAGTGCTCGGAGAATGCGATTCGTGAAAAGTGCTGTACGTCGTCATTTGCATAGTTTTTTCTTTAGAAACGAACTCTCTATCATAAATAAAATTTTGTCAAGGAGGATGCAGACTTACGAAATTTCAGCAGATCTAGTCTGAATAGATTTGTTATACAGCTGGATTTTATGAATGAAGAAAAGAGCAAGAAAAATGTGTTAAGAGACAGAGGCGATATTGCTGTGTGGCGAAGACGTTATTTAAGGACAATCAGACTGTACCGGGATACAAATCACAAAATGTACTACCTCGACGAGACTTAGGTGAATGAGGGACACAACAAGTAAGGCGCGACACGACTTTTAAGACTGAAAGACAAGCATTTTTGCAAGGTATATGTGCTGGTTTTAAAAAATTCCAGTGGAAAAGGCCGAAGGCCTTTCATTATAAACTTGTTTCAGTTTCATTGCTCATTCATACAGTTTCAACTTGCCCAGTTTCATTATAAACTTCATTATTTTTGCATGTCTTCATATTCTTATTTGTATGATTTGATCTATCTGACTGGCAATTATTATGACGTTTACTGCAGGTTTAAATGTGCCGGGATGACACCGCCTATGGCGCGAAAGTATTGGCCAATTAGAGTGAGGGGGAAGGTAGTTGCACGCGGCGTGGTACATGTCATCGGGGCAAGGTTGTAGGAAACAGAGAGTAGTTAAGTTATAAACTACTAAACGGGTATAATAGTTTGGTGTCGTTTTGAAACATCCTGTATAAATTGAAGCAAGGTAGACAATAATGTGGAGGTAGTTGTGTAAAGTTGCAAAGGGTATATTTGTCTAGGTGTATAAGTAGGAGAAGAATAGTGTTTATCCAAAGTCACGTGAATGCACACAAATAGTGCTCTCATTTGTTTTACCAGTTGTCTGTTTTACTGCAGAAGTTGTTACGTGCAATGAAGAGCCAGTCCCCTGAGGAAGTAAACTGCAGCAATGTATTGCGTGTTGTATTCACTATTCTGGAGCATAAATTAGCACTCTCTGCTATCTCTAAAGGAAACTAAGTGCTGGTGACAAGATTATCGTGTTGTAAGGCAGTTGCTACCTTGAGATAAACTTAATAGCCACGTGTAACTTCTTGGGTCATAGTTTTAATCCATCCAAACTGCCAGAATGATTTACTGCTTTTAGGTGTACTCCAAAAGTGAGGCATGAAATAAAAGCTAGTGAAATTCGTGGTTCATCTGTTGACAGTTACTCACCAAAGTTTCAACTATTTTGGACGCTCAGTTGTTATGCAACAGTCGTTTGAGTGAATTGATGTGAGTGTTTTTATGAAAATAGACAAAATCGATTATCGAGCTGTCATTAAATATATGTTTTTGAAATGCAATACGTCTACACAAATCAAAGATAAATTGGATTCTGTGTAACGGGACTATGCACCATCATTTATCACAGTGAAATGCTGGCCAATTGAATTTAAACGTGGCTGTAAGGGCTTCGGAGACGATAAACGTTCGTGACGTCCAAAAACTGCAATTACTGACGAAAACATCTTCAAGGTTCCCCAAATGGAGCTAGACGAACGTCAAATTAAAGTTAGAGAGAAGGTAGAGTCTATGAACATGTCAAAAGAACGTGTTTGTCACATATTAGATCAATATTTAGACATGAGAAAGCTGTCCGCGCGTTGGGTGCTGCGTTTGCTGACGTTAGTCCAAAAACGTGTTCGAATGAACATTTCCAACGATCTATTGGCGCAGTTTAGGTGTAATAAATCCGAGTTTTGGCGCTTATTAGTTACTGTAGATGAAATTTGGATAGGTCCAAAACAAAGATAAGTCCAAACGGTGGACTGCAAAGGGGGTAGCGGCTCCAGAAAAATAAAAACTGTTTTTCTCGGCTGGGAAAGTGATGGCGACTGTTTTTGGGGGTAGTCATGGAGTTACTTTAATCGATTATCTTCATAAGGAACAAGCTATTACAGGAGCATACTACGCATCTTTACTTGACAACCTGAAGGCAGAACATACTGTCACCCGAACTTCGGAACTCCCGATGGAACCGGCTGGCAGTAGGGCCAGACGGGAAGCATGCGCCCACGCCTACCCATGTCTTATAGCGCTAACGAAGGGATGGTTGGAAAAACATCACTGGCCGTCTCTTTCCCTTCCCCCTGCCGTCTGGAACCTTCGCGGTGATTCACTGAAACGCGAGACTTCCAGAAACAGCGTTATTCCTATAAAAAGGGGCTGCAGTTGGCGAGTCAGTTCTTGTCGAGCAGCCGTGAGGAGCGCCGAGTGAGTTAACGGACCGGAAGACTGTGAACCTGCATCAGAGGAGTTGTACGTAACTGTGGGCGTGCAGTGGACCTGTGACAGAGGAACTGGGGAATAGTAATTGTGTGCATTACGTAATTCTGTGTAATCGGCAAGTGTTCCGACTGTAATTCGGTGGAAATAAATAACATTTTTGAGTTGTGCATTTGCACTTTTAATTTCACGAACCCACAAAGTCACAATACGGAAAAACGACCACATTTGCAGAAAAAGAAAACCCTGTTTCACTAAGACAACGCACCGTCTCACACCTCAGCGGTTGGAATGGCGAAAATCTACGAATTACGGTTTGAACTGCTTGACTCACCAGATCTAGTCCCAAGCGACTTCTTTTTGTTCCCTCATCTGAAAATTGCGCTCGGAGGACAGAGATTTTCATCAAATGAAGAGACAATCACCTTCGTCAACCATTATTTTGAAGAAAAATGTTTGGACGGGTTATAGAGAAGGAAGCATCTTTGGTAAACGTGTGTAGAGTTACCAGGAGACTATGTTGAAAAACAAAATCTGAAAAAAAGAAAGGTCTTGTATCTCTATTAGGTCGGTAACTTTTCTGACCACCGCCGTAAGATCAGATCTCCTGCTAGCAGCAGATACCTAAATCAGTCCGTTTCTATGAGGGAACGACGGTATAATGATTTATTGTCATTAAGCTTATTTCAGCAATAGACAACGTCAAAAATAGAGTACAATTCAATACAGTTATAATACAGTGAAGGTAAATAAAAATCAATAAAATACTTACATTAGATATACAAATATAGAGACTTAAAATAAAATGAGGAAATAAGAATACTTCATGACATAAGCCAAAGTTTAACTACACCTGTTAAAGTATTCTTGTATTGAATAATAAGGTTTGGAAACTAACCATTCATATAATTTGCATTTAAATGTATTACCTGATAATTCAGTTAATTCTAAAGGTAATTGATTATATAGTTTAATGCCCAATACTTCAAAGCTGTTAGAGGTTTTAGTTAATCTATGATATGGTATATTGAGTTTGTAATTAAACCTAGTATTATAATTATGAATATCCTGCCTGAATAGCTGGTCGGTTAAGTTACTTTTTACATAGATGAGAGTATTATAAATATATACATTTATCAGTCATAATTCTTAATTTTATAAATAAAGGTTTACAATGTGCAAATTTATCTGAATTTGAGATGGTACGAATTATTTTTTGTTGTTGTAATATTAGGATAGTAGAAATATGACTGCTGCTTCCCCAGAGTAAAATGCCATATGAGATTATACTGTGGAAGAATGCAAAATAGGCTGTTCCTAAATATGAATCAGGTACATGACTTTTCAAATTTCTGATTAAATATATAACTCTGGACAGCTTCGCTGTAATATAGTTGATATGGGGTTGCCATGTCAGCCTATTGTCCACAACCACACCTAAAACATTTTACATTCCTTGAACAATTTTCATAAGAAGTCTCACACAAAATAAATGTAAGTTGTTCAGTTTTGTTCTCATTTAGCAGGAAACCATTGGCTCTAAGCCAAGTATTTGCATGCCTTAGAGTATCTTCTGTTAGCAAGTTAAGGCTTTGATAATCGGTACTGGTATTCAAAAACGTGGTATCATCAGCATACAGTACAGTATGGGACTTTAAGAAAGAAGGTAAATCGTTAACCATTACTAAAAATAATAGTGGCCCAAGTATTGAGCCCTGTGGAACACCACATTTTAGCTCCACCATATTAGATTTCTCACCTCCTATACATACAACTTGCTTACGATTTGATAAGTATGATTCAAACAGTTTTATTGCAATGCCATTAACACCATAAAAATTTAATTTGGATAGTAAATCAGCATGTTTTACACAGTCAAAGGTTTGCTCAGATCACAAAAGGTGACCTGGGCAAGGCTTTTGGTTTCAAAAGCAGTTAATACTTTTTAACAAGAGAGACAATGGCATCAACAACATATAGCAACATTTGAGTGCTGCTTTCTGTACTGGGAACTGCCAGAATGATTTACTTGGTTTAGTACTACAAGATGCACTCCAAAAGTGACGCATAAAATTTTACTAATGTAACGGGGAGCGCTGAAACACCCTGTGAGCAGCTGGCAACGGAAGACAGGGGAGGCTCGGTTAGCCACGCCTTTCCCTCGTTTGTCTTATAGTGGTGACAGCCAGCGGTCGGAAAGAAACATAATTGTGCGTCTGTTTTCCTTCCACCTGGTTCTCGATCTTTCTGTTACCAGAACAATCGTGTAAACACCAGAAACCGGCGATATTCCTATAAAGAGGGTTACAGACAGACAGTGTGAGTCAGTTGTTGAGTTGGTTTTGGTGTAGTCAGTCAGTTGTTGGTTTGAGTTGGTCAATCAGTTGGTTAGTGTGTGTGAGGACAGTTCTTGGTGTAAGAAGGAAGAGTTAGTCGGTGACGTGTTAATGAACGAAAGGGTTGTGCGAACGGAAGACTGTACGAACTGTGAATGTGTACCGGAGCTTATGTAATCGCGAGTACAAGTGAAGTTGTAACGGACGAACTGGTAAATTGTAATTGTGTGCAGCAAGTAATTTTGTGTAATTGGCAAGTGTTAAACTGTAAGTCGGTAGAAATAAAGAACATTGCTGAGTGGTGTAATTGGACTTTTTATTCCACGAACCCACAAAGTCACACTGGTGTCAAGAAGTGGGATAACAAAAGTCACACTGGTGTCAGGAAGCGGGAAGATAACATCACCGAACATTACAACCATGGACGCGGCATTGGAGAAAATTTTAGAGATGATGACGGAAATGACGGCGGAACTGAGAGAAATGAGGACGGCAACTGAAAAGCTCGCTGCAAAAACAGAAGCGGCTAAACACGACATCACCGAGAAGATGGAAGAAATGAAGGCCGAATTAACAGCGAAGACGGAAACGGCTAACAACAACTTGGCCACGACAATGACCTCAAAGATGGCCGAACTGACAACGGAGATGAGGGCGGCGAACGAGGCTCTCGCCGCAAAGTTTGAGGAACGTTTGGCCGGCGTGGGGGATGACGTCACGAACCTGGGCACGCGGAAGGGTCAAGTAGACGACCACCTTAATGATTTAGAGGAAAAGGCCGACAACATCGCAAAACCCCTCACCCGCCTGACGGAGGAAAACCGGCCTTATGTGTGGACGGAGGACGCCGAAGACGCTTTCCAGCACCCGAAGGGGACCCTGTGCAGTGCTTCAATTTTGGGTTTCCCACAACCGGGTGGCGCCTTCATTGTGGACACCGACGCTAGCGACCATTACATTGGAGGTGTCCTACCGCAGATCCAGGACGGCCATGAGCGCGCAAGAGTGGAAGAGAAGGAGCGTGCCGCAGCAGCCCGAGTAGTTGTGGCAGTGCCTGCTGACGGCTGGGATAGCGCAGGCCTGAGGAGGGAGCAGCTGGCGGACGCAGACTTGGGGCCACTCTTGAGGGAAGTGGACGCAGGGACGAGACCGACCTGGGAGGACATCGCACCGAGGAGCGCCACCTACAAGTCGTACTGGGCCCAATGGGACTCGTTGAAGACCAGAGAGGGCGTGCTGTTCCGGGTATGGGAGTCACCCGATGGGAAGGCGCAGAGAGGACAGTTGGTACTTCCCCGGAGTAAGGTCCCGGAAATCTTGGAGGAAGTGTACGCCGGTACTTCAGGAGGACACCTGGGAGCGAACCGAATGATTCACAAACTACGGCAGCGCTACTTCTGGCTGAGACTCCGAGCAGATGCTGGTGGTACACCTGGACCGCCTCGCACGCTACGATGGGGCTGTTCGAGGGCGAACAGCTTTGAGAAGGGAGCAGTGTAACGGGAGCGCTGGAACACCCTGTGAGCAGCTGGCAACGGAAGACAGGGGAGGCTCGGTTAGCCACGCCTTTCCCTCGTTTGTCTTATAGTGGTGACAGCCAGCGGTCGGAAAGAAACATAATTGTGCGTCTGTTTTCCTTCCACCTGTTTCTCGATTTTTCTGTTACCAGAACAATCGTGTAAACACCAGAAACCGGCGATATTCCTATAAAGAGGGTTACAGACAGACAGTGTGAGTCAGTTGTTGAGTTGGTTTTGGTGTAGTCAGTCAGTTGTTGGTTGAGTTGGACAATCAGTTGGTTAGTGTGTGTGAGGACAGTTCTTGGTGTAAGAGTTAGTCAGTGACGTGTTAATGAACGAGAGGGTTGTGCGAACGGAAGACTGTACGAACTGTGAATGTGTACCGGAGCTTATGTAATCGCGAGTACAAGTGAAGTTGTAACGGACGAACTGGTAAATTGTAATTGTGTGCAGCAAGTAATTTTGTGTAATTGGCAAGTGTTAAACTGTAAGTCGGTGGAAATAAAGAACATTGTTGAGTGGTGTAATTGGACTTTTTATTCCACGAACCCACAAAGTCACACTGGTGTCAAGAAGTGGGATAACAAAAGTCACACTAATGACTGTACATGTTGTTTAGCCTCGAGGCGGAAAGGCCTTTTCTTAACAGCAGATATAATTTTACTAAGTAAATCCCCATAGCTCCGATCCCAAATTTATTTTCCATATTTCCAGCATTTAAGTGAGCGTTTTAGAAAGGTTTTACTCTATTTAAGTTCCAGGTTTCATACTTTAGATCACTTTTAGATCAATTCATTTCCAACTTTATGGAAATTAAGGGGTCACATCACATAAGGACAATCAACTCTCTTGTATTTCAAAGATATAAAAATGCAAAAAGGCACGTTGCGGAGATGACGTGTGTTGACAGTCAAAAAAGATAAAAATACGGGTGTGACAGTGAATTTTAAACGGAGCAGATGTTGTGTTCGCATATTGGGAGTTATGGTGGCGCATTTCTTTCGTAATTTGTTTGGTGAGCGGGCGATCAAGTGCACTCGCATGCGCTCGTGTTTGTCCACACCACAGAACACCGCTTGCAATTGTAATATTATTTGCTTACATTTCACAAGCGCTGCTCGTCGTCGGCTCGATTTCCCTGTTCAGCATAAACAAGTACAGTTCACAACATTCCCAGCACTCGGCCACATTTCACCTAACAGTGTCCATCAGCTTTGTTTTGTACAACTTGTACGTACAAGCGAATACAGTAGACTTTAAGTGATAGTCAAATGTTTTGGTCGTTATGTAATGTATACATGACTTTCTCTACTCTTGTACAAACACTTATTGCTCTATCTACTTCAAGATAAAAATTATCTTATTGTAGTTACAAGGGAATACAGTAGACTTTAAGCGATAGTCAAATTTTTGGGTCGTTATGTAATGTATGCATGACTTTCTGTAGTCTTGAAATAGAGCAATAAGTGTTTGTACAAGAGTAGAGAAAGTCATGTATACATCACATAACAACCAAAACATTTGACTATCACTTAAAGTCTACTGTATTCCCTTGTAGCTACAATAAGATGTTTATCTTGAAGTAGATAGAGCAGTAAGTGTTTGTACAAGAGTAGAGAAAGTCATGTATACATCACATAACGACCAAAACATTTGACTATCACTTAAAGTCTACTGTATTCCCTTGTAACTACAATAAGATAATGTTTATCTTGAAGTAGATAGAGCAGTAAGTGTTTGTACAAGAGTAGAGAAAGTCATGTATACATCACATAACGACCAAAACATTTGACTATCACTTAAAGTCTACTGTATTCCCTTGTAACTACAATAAGATAATGTTTATCTTGAAGTAGGTAGAGCAGTTAGTGTTTGTACAAGAGTAGAGAAAGTCATGTATACATCACATAACGACCAAAACATTTGACTATCACTTGAAGTCTACTGTATTCCCTTGTAGCTACAATAAGATAATGTTTATCTTGAAGTAGATAGAGCAGTTAGTGTTTGTACAAGAGTAGAGAAAGTCATGTATACATCACATAACGACCAAAACATTTGACTATCACTTGAAATCTACTGCATTCCCTTGTAGCTACAATAAGATAATGTTTATCTTGAAGTAGATAGAGCAATAAGTGTTTGTACAAGAGTAGAGAAAGTCGTGTATACATCACATAACGACCAAAACATTTGACTATCACTTGAAGTCTACTGTATTCCCTTGTAACTACAATAAGATAATGTTTATCTTGAAGTAGATAGAGCAATAAGTGTTTGTACAAGAGTAGAGAAAGTCGTGTATACATCACATAACGACCAAAACATTTGACTATCACTTGAAGTCTACTGTATTCCCTTGTAGCTACAATAAGATAATGTTTATCTTGAAGTAGATAGAGCAATAAGTGTTTGTACAAGAGTAGAGAACGTCATGTATACATCACAAAACGACCAAAACATTTGACTATCACTTGAAGTCTACTGTATTCCCTTGTAGCTACAATAAGATAATGTTTATCTTGAAGTAGATAGAGCAATAAGTGTTTGTACAAGAGTAGAGAACGTCATGTATACATCACAAAACGACCAAAACATTTGACTATCACTTGAAATCTACTGTATTCCCTTGTAACTACAATAAGATAAGGTTTATCTTGAAGTAGATAGAGCAATAAGTGTTTGTACAAGAGTAGAGAACGTCATGTATACATCACATAACGACCAGCTGTTTAAAACATTTGACTATCACTTAAAGTCTACTGTATTCTCTTGTAACTACAATAAGATAATGTTTATCGTGAAGTAGATAGAGCAATAGGTGTTTGTACAAGAGTAGAGAAAGTCATGTATACATCACATAACGACCAAAACATTTGACTATCACTTGAAGTCTCCTGTACTCCCTTGTAACTACAATAAGATAATGTTTATATGGAAGTAGATACAGCAATAAGTGTTTGTACAAGAGTAGAGAAAGTCATGTATACATCACATAACGACCAGCTGTTTGAAACATTTGACAATCACTTAAAGTCTACTGTATTCCCTTGTAGCTACAATAAGATAATGTTTATCTTGAAGTAGATAGAGCAATAAATGTTTGTACAAGAGTAGAGAAAGTCATGTATACATCACATAACGACCAAAACATTTGACTATCACTTGAAGTCTGCTGTATTCCCGTGTAACTACAATAAGATAATGTTTATATGGAAGTAGATACAGCAATAAGTCTATGTACAAAAGTAGAGAAAGTCATGTATACATCACATAACGACAAGCTGTTTAAAACATTTGACAATCACTTAAAGTCTACTGTATTCCCTTGTAACTACAATAAGATAATGTTTATCTTGAAGTAGACAAAGCAATAAGTTTTTGTACAAGAATAGAGAAAGTCATGAATAGATCACATAATGGCCAAACATTTGACTATCTGTTAAGGTCTACTGTATTCCCTTGTTACTACAATAAGATAATGTTTATCTTGAAGTAGATAGAGCAATAAGGGTTTGTACAAGAGTAGAGAAAGTCATGTATACATCACGTAACGACCAGCTATTTAAAACATTTGACTAGCACTTAAAGTCTACTGTATTCCCTTGTAACTACAATAAGATAATGTTTATCTTGAAGTAGATAGAGCAATAAGTGTTTATACAAGAGTAGAGAAAGTCATGTATACATCACGTAACGACCAGCTGTTTAAAACCTTTGACTATCACTTAAAGTCTACTGTATTCCCTTATAACTAGAATAAGATAATGTTTATCTTGAAGTAGATAGAGTAATAAGTGTTTGTACAAGAGTAGAGAAAGTCATGTATACATCACGTAACGACCAGCTATTTAAAACATTTGACTATCACTTAAAGTCTACTGTATTCCCTTGTAGCTACAATAAGATAATGTTTTTCTTGAAGTAGATAGAGTAATAAGTGTTTGTATAAGAGTAGAGAAAGTCATGTATACATCAGATAACGACCAGCTGTTTAAAACATTTGACTATCACTTAAAGTCTACTGTATTCCCTTATAACTACAATAAGATAATGTTTATCTTGAAGTAAATAGAGCAATAAGAGTTTGTACAAGAGTAGAGATTCATGTATACATCACATAACGACCAGCTGTTTGAAACATTTGACTATCACTTAAAGTCGACTGTGTTCCCTTATAATTACATTAAGATAATGTTTATCTTGAAATAGAGTAATAAGTGTTTGTACAAGAGTAGAGAAAGTCATGTATACATCACATAACGACCAGCTGTTTATATTGTTGCTACTGTTAAAATGTGTGAAACCACATTCAAATAGTTTAGCTTTTGGAAAGTTGTCAGATGGTTGTCTTAGGAACAGGTGTGGACGAGCTGGACCATAAAACAGCTGCTGGCGTGGATGTCGCCGGATACATATCAAATGTTTAATTATTCACAGGTAGCCAAGCAAGCTCCTCCTCCTACTCTGTGATGGATCAATATCATCACTTGGATCAAGGTGGGGGTCTGTCCGCAACAAACTTGTCAACGTCGTCGTCGTCGTCCTATAGGTTAACAACTTGGAGAGCTGGCACAGGGGATAGTGATCAAAGTTAAGTTTTGGAAGCAATGGCTAATTACGGGTGTGTCCCCTTCCAGGGAATGTCTAATGAACAGAAGTGCTCCTTCCATGACCAAGATTAAACCTTCCAACTTGCCAACAATCATGTCATGCTGCATTATTATTCTACCACTTCAGCCACCATTCTGGGACTTGCGTGCATAACTGACTCAATACGACACGCGTGCCTATAATAGCAATGACGTAATATCGGTATTTCAACCTGCCGTGCCTTTCGGACAGATTTTACTATAATCTATCTCAATCTAGGTTAATCCTGCTGTAAACATCGGGGTGGGAAGAGAGACAGACAAAACGGCTAAGGTGTTGATTGGTTTAGCGAAGTTAATGGACGTATTCTTTTATTTTATTAAATTCTAAATATTATTTAAATAGTTCTCCACTTGTAAGAGTATATTCTGTCAGAGACTTAGGTGTTACCATGACCCAGAATTTCACGTTTAATAAACACATTATAAATATAACCAATGATTCCTTTAAGAAACTTGGTTTTGTATTAAGGATCTGTAGGGACTTAAAAGATACTCAAGTTATGCTAATTCTCTACAAAAGCCTTGTCCGTAGTAATTTGGAATATGCCTCAATTGTATGGTCACCAATATATAAATGTCACAACAATCAAATAGAGAAGATTCAAAAAAGGTTCCTCAGATACTTACATTACAAAACTCACGGTGTTTTTACTTATAATCAGAACTTGCCTTATAGTCAACTGCTTAACGAATTCAAAACAGTCTCACTCTCTGATCGTAGAACAATAGCCGAACAATTATTTCAGTACAAACTCATAAACGGCTTGGTATCCACTGAAGAACTGCTTGACAGAATATGTTTTAATGTCAGTTCTGCTAATTTTAGAAATCGTCAGCTCTTTCAATTTAAGACTCCCAAAACAGTATCCCATAAAAATTCTCCCGTTGTTAGGTTGTGTGCGAAATACAATAAACTCTCTACTAAAATAGAGCTGGATTTTAGTTTAACTTACGAGCAGTTTAAAAAACAATTAAATATGGGAATTATTTGCATGTGATTTTCAGTTGTATTGCATAATGAGTTTAACATTTGCAATTCTAGTCTTATATAGTAGTTTAATATGTTTCATTTTTAGTCTTAGTTTTTTTAATATTTTATTCCATTAATTGCATTCTCTTTCTTTTATATTCAACTTTGATCAATTATTGTTTACTCTGTTGTATCACTTATTTGCTTGATTAGTATACAATTTGCAATGTCTTGTCTTGAATAATAGCTTAATATATAGTGTATTTTTAGTTTGTCTGTATTCCTTTTTGTATTTCTGTTTTGCATTTAGTCAAACTTGTGTAACTAAATTGCATGTAGCTACTGTAATTGGAGCTTTGCTCTGTTGTAGCACAAATGAAGAAAATAAAAAAAAATTGCATACGTGCATGACCATGACCATGACAGCCATGACTGTATATAGCCAGAAAGTTTTTGCTGCTTGTTTTTTTTTTTTTTTTTTTTTTTTTTTTGTTTTTTGTTATTTATGTCCAACGTTAAGTCATATCGGACGAAGAATGGAATGGATGAAATGATGTTCAAATGAGTCCGGGGTCCATTGAGCTTAGAGTTACCCGACATTCGTCTTACAGGATAAGGGAAAACCCTGGAAAAAACCTTATCCAGTTAACTCACCCTGACCGAGATTCGAAATCGGGACCTCTTGAACGTGAGGCAGACATGCTACCACCACGCTACCGAGGCGGGCTTTTGCTGCCTGCCCACCCGTTAAGGGAATGCAGCAGCGAAATTGGCTAAAAATATGGGAAAAAATAATATTTTTGTTTTTAAGCTAATAAAATACTTTGAACCTTATAGTACCATAATCCAACTAAATTTATGAGTTTCAAGCATTTAAATACCTTCATATGACAATTTAAATGCCCGTGCGTACCTGCATAGCGACCCTTGGGTCACAGAATTCTGTTATTTGAGTTCGATTGAAGTACTAAATTAATACATTTGAAATTATCGGGCAAAGTTTATGGTAGAATTTTTTTGTGTTGGTATGATGGTTATTTCTTACAATATGTGGTACCATGCAAACAAAACACTGGCTGCAAACATTGAAATCAAATAGTAATGTTTATTTTTTGTTTTTGTGTGAGTTTCTAACGGTCGAGATTTTCTTGTGTTTCTCTTTAAACTACATACTGTTTATATATAATTGATGAGTTTTAGTCTGCCAGTTAACACTTATATAGGTATTTTATACTTCAAAACGTGCATATAGCTGTTATATAGGTAAAACATTCTTTGAAACAACTGACCTCTTGATAACTGTGTACATAGTTAGGATCATGAATACATGGAAAGAAACACCTAACATAACCTAACAATGTGAACATACTTGAGGCCTGATGTGATAAGAAAATTACTGGCTGTGCACCAAAGGCTGGCATCGTATGAAATCCTAAGGAGATGTACATTGGGTAAGACACAAAATGCGAATGAAGGTTTACATAACATGATATGGCATAATTGCCCAAAAGAAATATTTGTGTCAAAGAAGAGACTTCAGGTTGCTGTGACATCAACCATTAGTGAATTCAATTTTGCTTGTTCTGCCTCACCCAAGCTGCAGTCAGACATAATGGACACAGATTTCATCAGCATCTCTAAAAATTAGCCAAGGGAAGGACCAATTACGCTTACGTCATTCAGCAATTTCTGTGAAAGTAGCTTCTAAAACATCCAGAAGGAAACTGAAATTGAAGAACACTGCAGCAGAAGAGAGAAGGAAGAGGCAGGAGGCTCCAAATTACCTATCTGGAGGGTTTTAGTCTCCTTCAAGGCATGTAGCTGAGAAGGAAAATGTTTTGGATTTTAAAATTTGATTTACTCAGTTATAGTTTTTTCAACTTTTTTTTGTCATGCAAAATGTTCCACACGATGTAGTTTTGATTCAGTTCCTCTAAAACTTTCAACACATGTTCTTAGAAAGCAAACAAAGGTTTCTATCATATGAATTTTTAATATTCATTATATTTTTAAAGTTATTGATATAAAAGTCACAGGTTTAATCATTTTTTGGCTTTTTGTTTGCTCCATACCTATTTTTTTTACTCTGGAACTAAAATTAGTATAAGAAATTCATATGATTGATCTTTTCTTCATAAACATCTGAATATTTTTAGAAATAGAAAAATTAAAATTTTGAAAATTTTCATCACGTGGAGCGGTTTGAATTTTCCCCAAATTTTGAATTTCATAAATTAATTACTCAAAAACTATTAAGATATAAAAACCAAATTTTGAATTCTATGTCCACTATGCATAAGAACTAAGTGGTAAAAATTTCAGCAAGTTTGGTTGAAAATTACTGGATTTGGGGTTTTCGGTGCTGCATCCCGTTAAGGGTTTTACCGCAGGTAAGATATTCGAACGGGGTTTTGTAGGATGGATATGATGTAGGTTTTGAGGTTGATGAATTTTGTGAGGTTACAATTATTGTACCTTCGGGGTGAAGGGTCAGGATGCCCAGCACCCTGGTGTTTTTAATTTAGTTTTGCGTTGGGGAGCACTTTTGTTGCCAAACAACTTAGGAGATTATGTGGAGCTCAGCTTTTGCTGCGGTTAGGATTAGCTTCTGGGTTATCTTGGGTGCCCACATACCATACGGGGGACCCGATGTGGACTAGAACGGCGTCTAGTGGGGTCATAATCTCCCAATGATCTGACAAAGGCGCTTCTATGAGTTGGTAAAGTTGCGTAGAATTTTGATACCCGGCGCCTAACTTCGTCCTCCACATATGGAAGTCCCGAGGCTTCGTGAAGCAACCTGGTAGGAAAATAACGTCCCACAGAATAGATAGACCGTAGCCCTCTATTCTGTGCACGTTGAAGCCATGCCAACCAGCTGTCTGCGGCCATGCCCCAGACCTCGCAGGCTTATAGCATCACGGGGATTACCAGCGCTTGGAAGAGGTATAACCTCGGGCCAAGCGGTCTCTGATGTGTTGGTGAAAGGTTAGGCCTCTATCCAATGCTACTCCAAGGTATCGGACAGATTTACTCCACTCTATGCTTCGACCTCGCAAGCTGAAGTTGGGGCAGTCTGCGGGGGTGTGGCGCTTTGTGAAAAGTATGGCGTGTCTTTTGTCCGGATTTACGGACATTCGCCAACGCCGACACCACTGCTGTGTGAGACGGAGGTGTCTCTGTATGGGGTTGAAGGCTCTGAGTATGTGTCTGTCTTTGCAGAACAGAAGCACGTCGTCAGCCTATTGTGCCATTACGACTCGTGGTTCTGTGTGGAGATCTGCCATAAAGACGTTGAATAAGGTGGGGGATAGTACAGAGCCTTCCGGGACTCCGCCTTTCACTGGTCTAAGTGTTGATGTTTTCCTCGCAACTGTGACTTTAAAGGTGCGGTGTCGTACGAAGCTGTGTAGCACGTTGATCATCTGTGTTGGGAGCCCCAGTTGGATCAACTTATACAGGAGCCCCGCATGGCATACCGTAGAGAAAGCCTTCTCGACATCCAGCTAAAACGCAGCCGTGAAGGCGCCTTCCTGGAAACCCAGGGCGGCGGTCTCCACCACACACAGCAACTGCTGGCCTGCCGAGTGCCCAGGACGAAATCCATACTGATGGTCGGGAATGGCTTGAATGTCTCCCAGAATG
This sequence comes from Mantis religiosa, assembly GCA_030765055.1. Classification (NCBI taxonomy): domain Eukaryota; kingdom Metazoa; phylum Arthropoda; class Insecta; order Mantodea; family Mantidae; genus Mantis; species Mantis religiosa. The sequence goes on along the minus strand of CM060953.1, from coordinate 11,488,066 downwards.
GGGCACAAACGGGAGAGAATCAATCTCTCGAGCACTTTCGAGAGAGTGGAAAGGAGACTGATGGAACGGTAGCTGGAAGCGTGCACCGGATTCTTCCCAGGTTTCAATATGCATATCACCCGGGCCTCCCTCCACTCTCGTGGAAAGTACCCAAAGGTAAGGCACCTATTGAAGACCCTAGTTAGGAAGAGAACCGCGTTGAAAGGAAAATGGTGGAGCATGAGGGGTGTCAGCCCGTCAGGACCCCCCCCCCCCCGCCTTTTTCGGTTTGACACCCTGGAGTGCGCCTTGGACTTCACTGGGTCGGATGGTAGGGAGTCTTTCCGCATCCTCAGGAGGTCGACGTAAGAAGCGCCGCACCTCTCGACGGACACGTTCGGAAAAGATGTCGTCCTGGGGGTCGTCTCTTGGACACAAGGTACGTTTAAGGTAGTCAGCGAATGCATTTACTTTGGCGTGAGGTTCATAGGCCAGGCCTTGGGTGCCGTGGATAGGGGAGGTGTATTGACCTTTGTGTTTTCTGAGGGCTATTTGCATACGTACGATAAACCTCTCCTTTAAGTACAGTACTGTAAGAAGTTTTCTGATCACTGCTCTGTGTGAGCTTATTTCGGAGAGAGAAAAGTGTTCAAATGTTTCGATTATTATAAACGTAATTTGCCCCACATTTTATCTTTCTGCTTCACATATCACATAGATGTGTTCTGTATACTATATATATATATATAGATTAGACAGAATGGTGAAATTATACACACTATTAACTTATTATATTAAATTAAGCTGCATTTTGATTGGTAAATAACGCATGAGTGAGACCACACATTTGCCGAAAAGAGCCTAGGACTTATCAGTTTAAAGTACAGCTCTTATAAAAGTAAAGAAGTGAATGAATATTGAAGAAAAGCTTTGTCAACAAACAAACAAAAATTGTGTCCATTTTATTTGTATTTTACACCAATTTCCATAGCATTTTTCTGCTGTCACACTTTCCACTTACCCATTATTACATATAGTCGTGAAAGCAATTTTGATAATTATGACAAGTAACAGTGAGGTACATATAATGATCAAAGATATTGATACAGCATTAATGTTTTCTGCGAGGCCACAGTTTTCCCTTTTCATACAAGAACCTTTTCTCCATTTACTCGCTAGAGCCGGACAAAAAGAAAGTTGAACAGAGAGATAAATGGCTCTCCAAGCTTTTTAGCTCAGTGTACATGATATCGATTTGGGGCAAGCGATGTCGAACGCAGATATACTTGGGGATAATGACGTTGGGATTCGCAACGGTGTCAGCGCAAAATTTAATTCTCTCGCTTGCACAAATGACCCACTTCGTTTCTTTTTACTCTTCCCTTTTCTACTGCACGGCGCCGCAAGGGCAACAATGGCCTTTGTATTACAAAACTGGGTTTAACACTTTCAGCATTGCTTTTTGTATCTCAGTTATTACTTTCTACTGTCATAACTTTACACAGATTGTCGCACCTGATGCTAGCATTTGACTCATTGGGTCATAGATGTATGGCGATCCTATCTATCCATCCATCCATCCATCCATCCATCCATCCATCCATCCGTCCGTCAATCCCTCCATCCATCCATCCGTCCGTCAATCCCTCCATCCATCCATCCATCCATCCATCCATCCATCCATCCATCCATCCATCCATCCATCCATCCATCCATCCATCCATCCATCCATCCATCCATCCATCCATCCATCCATCCATCCATCCATCCATCCATCCATCCATCCATCCATCCATCCATCCATCCATCCATCCATCCATCCATCCCTCCATCCATCCATCCATCCTTCCCTCCTCCCCTCCCTCCATCCATCCATCCTTCCCTCCCCCCTCCCCCCTCCCTCCCTCCATCCATCCTTCCCTCCCCCCTCCCTCCCTCCATCCATCCTTCCCTCCCCCCTCCCTCCCTCATCCATCCATCCATCCACCCACCCACCCACCCACCCATCCATCCATCCATCCATCATCATCATCAGTCTTTATTATTATTATTATTATTATTATTATTATTATTATTATTATTATTATTATTATTATTATTATTATTATTATTATTATTATTATTATTATTATTATTATTATTATTATTATTATTATTATTATTATTATTACTGTCATCATCATCATTATTATTAGTTTTAATTCGTTGGCATCTTCGAGGAAAATATGAACAATTCTGTAAATAAATAAAAGAATATCAGTAGCTATTTGCTCTAATAATAATTATAATATTAATAACAACAATAATAATAATGATGATGTTGATGATGATGATGATTAGGGGTCCAGTTCGATTTTTTCTTTTCTTTTTAAGATGTGCATGACTATGTACCATGAACATTGTCAGGGTCTTGTGTCTTACCGCAATGACATCTTATGTCATTCTTGCACTGACGTCGACAGTGATTAGAAAGTAACTAATAAATTGTTCTTATATTGCACTACTATCATAATTTCGAATAAAAATGTTTTTAGTGAATTAGTATGGTTTTAACACTATAGATATATTATTGCGAAATTTGCCAAGTTCTCCAAATAGTTAAAAGATAATTTTTGTGTTTTAATTACCCCGGTGATTAAACTGTGTAACAAAAATTTTCCAAACGTGTGTTCATCGTATGGGGTGGGGGGTGCAAATTCCACAGGTGGACAGCTGCAAATACTTGGGAGTGTACCTGGCAAGTAATGCTGGATGGGACAAACAAGTAAATTCCACATCTAGGAATGCGTGGAAGGCATTACATTTCGTAATGAGAATATTGAAAAAGGGGAGCGCTAGGTCCAGGGAAATTGCCTACAAGGCCTTAGTGCGGCCGGTTATGGAATATGGAGTAGCATGCTGGGACCCGTATAGAGCTAACCAAATCGATCCATTAGAAAAAATACAGAAGAGGGCAATAAAATTCATAAAAAGAGGCAAGTATTTTGGTCCTATAAAAGGAGATGAGACTAAATGGGAGGAATTAAGAATTAGGCGTAAAAAACATAGGTTGGTAGCATTATTCAAAGCTAATGCTGGTGTAAAGGCATGGGTGGACGTTAGTGTAAGGTTAGATAATCCGGATTATTATGGACGAAACGATCATAGGTATAAAATTAAGGGTAGAAGATTCAGAACCGACGTAGGAAAATTCTCTTTTATTAATAGAACCATTGAAGAATGGAATGAATTGCCTGTAGCAGTCTTTCAGGGCTGTCCCCTGTCGATGAAGAAATTTAGAAAAAATCTAGATGGTTTATAGTTTAACTTTTAAATTATAATGGTGTATAATATGTAAATAGAGAAGTAATTAGATATGTTTTAAGTGACTAAAGTTAAAATAATATCATGTTTGTATTGTTTATTGTGTTATTGTTGTAAATCTAGTATTGTAATTTGATCTGTATTCTTAACTCTGCCACCGGGTAGTACCCAATTGCAGTGAATAAATACATACATACAAAATAATTATAATTAGGTATTTCCACAAAAATTGGCAATTTTTATTACTCTGTCCAAAAATTTTAGGCAAATAAACGTTAATACTGCGAAATTACCTGAGTTTACCACATTTCATTTGTCTTTAAAAGCACGTCTTTCTTATTGTTAGTGGCGTCCTCGTTTCTCAGGCATTACTGGAAGGGGAGAGGTACCCGACAAGAAGGATAAATAACTGAAAGTGTGTTATGATTCCGGAAATATAACTGGAGACAGTTTGTCGCGCTAAAACAGCAACCTGGGATAACAAAGAGCGCTAGTGTATTATATTCTTCCCGTAATAAATACACAAGTGTTTTTGTACAGAACGGATGTGGTCACAAGGGCAGAGCTGAAGCCTCCATTTGGGAGAGAAAAAAAGAGAGATTCTTGATGTCCAGAGCAGAAGAAGCGGATTGCACACATCGCGGGTATAGTAGCTTGAAAAACTGTTCGCTTGGGAACTGAAAAATAACTTCTCCACATTCAGGACTTTTGGATGAGTTTCACCACGGCTTACTATTCAGCGAAAGCAGAACTTGGGAGCGCCATGGAAGCGAATCAAGTGTTCTAGAATATATAGAAAACTTTTTTCTTTAGAAGATGTATATTCCCGGCCACAAAGAGGAAAGGCAGAGAGCTAGGAGAATGACCGGAAGAGATAGAATGGAATCTTGTACGAGCTAGCAGGTTTAGTTGACCAACGTTACAGTTCCTTGAGTTTTTTAACACGACTTAAATGTTCGTATCAGAATAATGAAAAGAAAGCAGTGAATAAATAAAGTAAAAACCAAACTTTCACATTTGTTTTACGGCCGGCATAGTTACATGTGGAAGAGTAAACACATATAATCAAGATAAACATTATCTTATTGTAGTTACAAGGGAATACAGTAGACTTTAAGTGATAGTCAAATGTTTTGGTAGGTATGTGATGTATACATGACTTTCTCTACTCTTGTACAAACACTTTTTTCTCTATCTACTTCAAGATAAACATTATCTTATTGTAGTTACAAGGGAATACAGTAGACTTTAAGTGATTGTCAAATGTTTTGGTCGTTATGTGATGTATACATGACTTTCTCTACTCTTGTACAAACAATTATTGTTCTATCTATTTCAAGATAAACATTATCTTATTGTAGTTACAAGGGAATACAGTAGACTTTAAGTGATAGTCAAATGTTTTGGTCGTTATGTGATGTATATATGAGTTTCCCTACTCTTGTACAAACAAGAAGCAACTGCAGAACAATCTGCTTAGTTTGTTGCTAAAACTGGGTCATTGAATGAATTTCAAACAGAGTAATTAAACAAAGAAGTGTGTTAGGTCTATATTAATCACTCTGTATAATATTCGTTTGGATTCATCGGAACATCTGGAAGTATAACTATTTGGTGAGGAGTCAGTTCGTGTTACAGGAGTTCTTTTGCGCTCCATAATTGCGTGATAGAGGCATTGATCAAAACCTAACGTTAATGTTTTTTCTTAAACTCTAGTCTTGCAGTATCTTCGCCAAAAGCCACAGCCAACATTTTAAATGCGGTACTGATCCTTATTCTTATTTATAAGCAAAATTTATTGCAAATTAAGTAAAAATTTGTCGAACACTCGACTGTCGGAAATTAATCAAATATACAAAACACTGATAATGCATACATTTATAAGAAACATTTGTTCCAACAAAATAAAGTTTTGAAAATTGGATCTGTATAGCCAGGGAAGTTAAACAGTTTGTGCTATTTTTTTGATGATACCTGGTAAGTCTTAGTCTGAGGGTGTGGTGCAGAAAGCGTGTATCTCTGGTGTAATGTTTATCAGTAATTGCGGCCTTGGTCTGTATGGTGCATCTCTGCTAATGAGCTTCCCACGGGCCGGGTTCGCTCGCTATTGATCATGATGATTATTATAATCTGCATACCGGAGCACTCGCTCAGAATGAAACATATGTTAATGCCCCACTGATCAAGGATGGACATGGATAGTAGTAATCAAAGGTGAATGCAGCCATGCTTCCTTTGTGCCATCCGGATTGTAATTAATTGTGTCACACGACAGAAATCTACATCGGAGATCGTGATTCTTTGACACGTCCCAAAAGCTCTTTTACACGATTATACGTCATAATTGTACTGTTAGGTAGTGATTTTGTACTTTCTGAAATGTGACGTGTTTTGAAATTGTTTCAAAAGGTATGTTTATCCAAATGAAAATTTATGTTTTGAATTTTGTACGACCAGCTTTAGAAGTCTTCATTCTGATTGATTTAAATAGCTGAAAACCGTAAGAGATAGACAAAATTGTTGTTCAGAAAAATAGAAAAGCTTTAAAACAGTAGCTTACATAGGTGGTCTAAAAAGTTTCCAACCTAATAAAGCTACAAGACATTTTTTTCCAGCATAGTTTTTCGAACACAGTCTCCTTGTAACTCTACACACTTCTCCCAGCGATGCTCCCATCTCTGTAACCCGTGAAATAGTACTCGGCGTTTTTCAACATAGTCTCCTTGTAACTCTACACACCTCTCCCAGCGATGTTCTATTCTCTGTAACCCGTCCAAATAGTACTCGGCGTTTTTCAACAGTCTCCTTGTAACTCTACACACCTCTCCCAGCGATGTTCCCATCTCTGTAACCCGTCCAAATAGTACTCGGCGTTTTTCAACAGTCTCCTTGTAACTCTACACACCTCTCCCAGCGATGCTTCCATCTCTGTAACCCGTCCAAATAGTACTCGGCGTTTTTCAACATAGTCTCCTTGTAACTCTACACACTTCTCCCAGTGATGTTTTCATATCCGTAACCCGTCCAAGTAGTACTCGACGTTTTTCAACATAGTCTCCTTGTAACTCTACACAATTCTCCCAGCGATGTTCCCATCTCTGTAACCCGTCCAAATAGTACTCGACGTTTTTCAACATAGTCTCCTTGTAACTCTACACACTTCTCCCAGCGATGCTCTCATCTCTGTAACCCGTCCAAATAGTACTCGGCGTTTTTCAACATAGTTTCCTTGTAACTCTACACACTTCTCCCAGCGATGTTCCCATCTCTGTAACCCGTCCAAATAGTACTCGGCGTTTTTCAACATAGTCTCCTTGTAACTCTACACACTTCTCCCAGTGATGTTTTCATATCCGTAACCCGTCCAAGTAGTACTCGACGTTTTTCAACATAGTCTCCTTGTAACTCTACACACTTCTCCCAGCGATGCTCTCATCTCTGTAACCCGTCCAAATAGTACTCGGCGTTTTTCAACATAGTTTCCTTGTAACTCTACACACTTCTCCCAGCGATGTTCCCATCTCTGTAACCCGTCCAAATAGTACTCGGCGTTTTTCAACATAGTCTACTTGTAACTCTACACACTTCTCCCAGCGATGTTCCCATCTCTGTAACCCGTCCAAATAGTACTCGACGTTTTTCAACATAGTCTCCTTGTAACTCTACACACTTCTCCCAGCGATGTTCTCATCTCTGTAACCCGTCCAAATAGTATTCGGCGTTTTTCAACATAGTCTACTTGTAACTCTACACACTTCTCCCAGCGATGTTCTCATCTCTGTAACCCGTCCAAATAGTACTCGACGTTTTTCAACATAGTCTCCTTGTAACTCTACACACTTCTCCCAGTGATGCTCCCATCTCTGTAACACGTCCAAGTAGTACTCGACGTTTTTCAACATAGTCTCCTTGTAACTCTACACACTTCTCTCAGCGATGCTCTCATCTCTGTAACCCGTCCAAATAGTACTCGGCGTTTTTCAACATCGTCTCCTTGTAACTCTACACACTTCTCCCAGCGATGTTCCCATCTCTGTAACCCGTCCAAATAGTACTCGGCGTTTTTCAACATAGTCTACTTGTAACTCTACACACTTCTCCCAGCGATGTTCCCATCTCTGTAACCCGTCCAAATAGTACTCGACGTTTTTCAACATAGTCTCCTTGTAACTCTACACACTTCTCCCAGCGATGTTCCCATCTCTGTAACCCGTCCAAATAGTACTCGGCGTTTTTCAACATAGTCTCCTTGTAACTCTACACACTTCTCCCAGCGATGTTCTCATCTCTGTAACCCGTCCAAATAGTACACGACGTTTTTCAACATAGTCTCCTTGTAACTCTACACACTTCTCCCAGCGATGTTCTCATCTCTGTAACCCGTCCAAATAGTACTCGACGTTTTTCAACATAGTCTCCTTGTAACTCTACACACTTCTCCCAGTGATGCTCCCATCTCTGTAACACGTCCAAGTAGTACTCGACGTTTTTCAACATAGTCTCCTTGTAACTCTACACACTTCTCCCAGCGATGTTCTCATCTCTGTAACCCGTCCAAATAGTACTCGATGTTTTTCAACATGGTCTTCTTGTAACTCTGCACACTTCTCCCAGCGCTGCTCCCATCTCTGTAACCCGTCCAAATAGTACTCGACGGTTTTCAACATAGTCTTCTTGTAACTCTACACACTTCTCCCAGCGATGCTCCCATCTCTGTAACCCGTCCAAATAGTACTCGGCGTTTTTCCCTATAGAAATAATTGTTCACATAGGTGATTGACTCTTCATTTAACAAAACTCTCTGTCCTCATAGCGCAATTTTCAAATGAGGGGAAAAAAAGAAGTCGCTTGGGCCGATATCTTGTGAGTCAGGCAGTTCAAACCGTAATTCGCCATTGCAACCGCTAAGGTGTGAGGCGGTGCAACCGCTAAGGTGTGAGACGGTGCATTGTCTTGGTGAAACAAGATTTTCTGCAAATGTAGCCGTTGTTCCCGCAAGTTCTGCCTTCAGCTTGTCAAGTAATGATATGTAGTGTGGTCCTGTAATGGTTTTTGCTTTTTGTAGATAATCGATTAAAATAACTCCATGACTATCACAAAAATCAGTCGCCATCACTTTCACAGCCAAAAATAAAGCTTTTGCTTTTTTTTGGACCTGATTCCCCCTTTGCAGTCCACTGTTTGGACTGCATTTTTTTTAGGGCGTATAATGATGCATCCAAGTTTCACCTACAGAAATTAATTGTGGCCAAAACTCGGATTTATTGCGCCTAAACTGCGCCAAAAGAGCGTTGGAAATGTTCATTCGAACACGTATTTGGTCTAACGTGAGCAAACGCGGAACCCAACGCGCGGACAGGTTTCGCATATCTAAATATTGATTTAATATGTGACAAACACGTTCTTTTGTCATGCTCATAGCCTCTGCTATCTCTCTCACCTTAATTCGCTGGTCGTCTAGCACCATTTGTTGAACTTTGGCTATGTTTTCGTTGGTAGTTGCAGTATTTGGACGTCCGGAACGTTCATCGTATCCCAAGCTCTTACGGCCACGTTTGAATTCAGATAACCAAAATTTCCCTGTCGTAAATGATGGCACAGAGTCCCCATACACAGAATTCAACTCATCTTTGATTTGTGTAGGCGTATTGCCTTTGAAAAACAAATATTTAATGACAGCTCGAAGCTCGATTTTGTCCATTTTCATAAAAACACTCACATCAACTCACTCAAACGACTGTTACATGCCAACTAAGCGTTCAAAATGGCTGAAACTTGGGTGAGTAGCTGTCATCAGATGAACAACCAAATTCACTAGCTTTTATTTAGGTGTGCTGCCATCTTCATGTTGAGATCGGAAGCTTTACAGAACACCGTATTGCTAGTGTTCACCTAGAGCGTGTTTCGTTTGGATCTTAGTAACATTCTCAGCTAATGTCGACTGTTAAATTTTGATTTAGTGAACTCCTTGGTTTTGGTGCGTGTCTTTTGGTATCCTGAAGAACTTGAGATTCAGGTTCTCTTCAAAGAAATTGAAGAGTATTCCCACGTAGTGAATGCAACTGGACTGTGAATACCTTTTAATAAATGTATTTCTTATTCTATGTCGTGATGCTCATTCCAAATACCGATTTGTCTATTTCTTTGTTCTTGATTGTTGCATTTGTTAAGAAATATTGTATTTAAAATTAACTATAATGCATGCAGTGAATATGATAAAATAAAGAGTAAAGTCTGATTGATTAGACTGCATAAAAGTTAATGTTTTTGGTGGGAAGAAGCGAATTTTGCCATTCACTCTCCTGATAAATAACTACTTGCATAATTATAATTTAGCATAGACCTTTAGTTTTGTTATATTACGTATGGTATAAAACAATCTCTCACTCGATTTTTCTTCCATTTTTAACTGCGAGGTATTTTAAAGTAAAAAAATGTATGTGTTGTGATTCTCTTTGTGGCTTGGAAGTTTTTCGGATAGTTTTAATTCTGTCGCTCTTCACATACCAGAAAAGTCGATTTATTGGAGTGTTTGTAGTGCAGCGCCAAACTCCCCCGGGGGAAGGAAGATAACATCAAAAGTGTTTTAAACCGAGTGCTTAAAACAACGCTGCCTCCCCAATTTGTACTTGTGAAAACACTATTGACTATGATTTGCTAACCCTCTCCCTCCCTCTCGACATGTTTACGTAAAACGAATACTTGCAAGTGCAACAAAGTGTAATGACACCGATGTTTTCTCTTTGGTCCTTTGCAAATGGCCATCGATCATCCGTGTCACAAAATGAAGGAATAGAAACGACCTTCAACAAGATAAGTACAGCCCATTATTCTGAATGTTTCATAATTCATAATGTTTATCTTGAAGTAGACAGAGCATTAAGTGTATGTACAAGAGTAGAGAAAGTCATGTATACATCACATAACGACCAAAACATTTGACTATCACTTAAAGTCTACTGTATTCCCTTGTAACTACAATAAGATAATGTTTATCTTGAAGTAGATAGAGCAATAAGTGTATGTACAAGAGTAGAGAAAGTCATGTATACATCACATAACGACCAAAACATTGGACTATCACTTAAAGTCTACTGTATTCCCTTGTAACTACAATAAGATAATGTTTATCTTGAAGTAGATAGAGCAATAAGTGTTTGTACAAGAGCAGAGAAAGTCATGTATACATCACATAGCGACCAAAACATTTGACTATCACTTAAAGTCTACTGTATTCCCTTGTAACTACAATAAGATAATGTTTATCTTGAAGTAGATAGAGCAATAAGTGTTTGTACAAGAGTAGAGAAAGTCGTGTATACATCACGTAACGACCAGCTGTTTAAAACATTTGACTATCGCTTAAAGTCTACTGTATTCCCTTGTAGCTACAATAAGATAATGCTTATCTTGAAGTAGATAGAGCAATAAGTGTTTGTACAAGAGTAGAGAAAGTCGTGTATACATCACGTAACGACCAGCTGTTTAAAACATTTGACTATCACTTAAAGTCTACTGCAATTCCTTGTAACTACAATAAAATAATGTTTATCTTGAAGTAGATAGAGCAATAAGTGTTTGTACAAGAGTAGAGAAAGTCATGTATACATCACATAACGACCAAAACATTTGACTATCACTTAAAGTCTACTGTATTCCCTTGTAACTACAATAAGATAATGTTTATCTTGAAGTAGATAGAGCAATAAGTGTTTGTACAAGAGCAGAGAAAGTCATGTATACATCACATAACGACCAAAACATTTGACTATCACTTAAAGTCTACTGTATTCCCTTGTAACTACAATAAGATAATGTTTATCTTGAAGTAGATAGAGCAATAAGTGTTTGTACAAGAGTAGAGAAAGTCGTGTATACATCACGTAACGACCAGCTGTTTAAAACATTTGACTATCGCTTAAAGTCTACTGTATTCCCTTGTAGCTACAATAAGATAATGCTTATCTTGAAGTAGATAGAGCAATAAGTGTTTGTACAAGAGTAGAGAAAGTCATGTATACATCACATAACGACCAAAACATTTGACTATCACTTAAAGTCTACTGTATTCCCTTGTAACTACAATAAGATAATGTTTATCTTGAAGTAGATAGAGCAATAAGTGTTTGTACAAGAGCAGAGAAAGTCATGTATACATCACATAACGACCAAAACATTTGACTATCACTTAAAGTCTACTGTATTCCCTTGTAACTACAATAAGATAATGTTTATCTTGAAGTAGATAGAGCAATAAGTGTTTGTACAAGAGTAGAGAAAGTCGTGTATACATCACGTAACGACCAGCTGTTTAAAACATTTGACTATCGTTTAAAGTCTACTGTATTCCCTTGTAGCTACAATAAGATAATGCTTATCTTGAAGTAGATAGAGCAATAAGTGTTTGTACAAGAGTAGAGAAAGTCGTGTATACATCACGTAACGACCAGCTGTTTAAAACATTTGACTATCACTTAAAGTCTACTGCAATTCCTTGTAACTACAATAAAATAATGTTTATCTTGAAGTATAGAGCAATAAGTGTTTGTACAAGAGTAGAGAAAGTCATGTATACATCACATAACGACCAAAACATTTGACTATCACTTAAAGTCTACTGTATTCCCTTGTAACTACAATAAGATAATGTTTATCTTGAAGTAGATAGAGCAATAAGTGTTTGTACAAGAGCAGAGAAAGTCATGTATATATCACATAACGACCAAAACATTTGACTATCACTTAAAGTCTACTGTATTCCCTTGTAACTACAATAAGATAATGTTTATCTTGAAGTAGATAGAGCAATAAGTGTTTGTACAAGAGTAGAGAAAGTCGTGTATACATCACGTAACGACCAGCTGTTTAAAACATTTGACTATCGCTTAAAGTCTACTGTATTCCCTTGTAGCTACAATAAGATAATGCTTATCTTGAAGTAGATAGAGCAATAAGTGTTTGTACAAGAGTAGAGAAAGTCATGTATACATCACATAACGACCAAAACATTTGACTATCACTTAAAGTCTACTGTATTCCCTTGTAACTACAATAAGATAATGTTTATCTTGAAGTAGATAGAGCAATAAGTGTTTGTACAAGAGTAGAGAAAGTCATGTATACATCACATAACGACCAAAACATTTGACTATCACTTAAATTCTACTGTATTCCCTTGTAACTACAATAAGATAATGTTTATCTTGAAGTAGATAGAGCAATAAGTGTTTGTACAAGAGTAGAGAAAGTCATGTATACATCACATAACGACCATAACATTTGACTATCACTTAAAGTCTACGTATTCCTAAATTCCCTTGCATGTACAACAAAATTAGCTATGCTTATCTCAGTTAACAAAGTAATCTCATCCCTTTTACTTACTACTTTTTAAAATGTCTTTGTGTGTTTTATTTATGATTGTCATCAGGTAATTTTATTTAATTATAGAGATAGGCAACCCCCTATCGCCCTTTCCCTTCATCTTCTCTGTGTATTGTGTTTCTGCAAAGCCAACTACGAATACTTGCTAACTATATTTTAAGCATAATTCCCTTTTGTGCTACATGAAAGGATGGCTAATTTGCATTTTAATGTCATGTGCAGATAAAACTATTACGAACCGCACCATTGCAGAACACGACTATTCCAAGCTGTAAACATGCTTCAAATCAGATTTACTAATTGTCTTTAAGTTTAGTGTAACTGTAAAAGAACTAACCTAAATGCGATTTTGTTAGGGAAACACCCTTAAGGGTTTGTGAAAGAAACTCTGTACTTCAAGCAAGTCTCTCCTAAGTAAATAATGTTTCCTTATTTCATATGTGCTCATTAAGTAAACACCTTTACATTCAGTCGACGTTTGCTTCCCAAAACAGTTCTGGTTCTTGATGTGATGAATTGGTTCTAGGTTTTCGCAGCTTCACAGCTATGTTGAGCTACATAAATGCTCAGAAGGACCTTTAAATTCAATATTTATCTCCATCTTGTGACTGTTTATTACACTCTATCCCAGTCAAGTATAATCCTGCTGTAAACAACAAGGCGGAGCTGACTCAACTCGCTACGTGTTAGACGCTACATGCACGTACATAAGTTTTGCAACTCTAGCAGTATATATGCAGTGCTTTCTTCTACACAATAAATAGAATTAGGTTACACATTGATTTATTGAATTTCTGTGTTAGAATATTAATAGAATCGTGCAGTAACATAATGGATACCTTTAATCGGATTCCTACGGGAACTTTTGATTTACGTCTTCACATCACAATAACTTCTCTGTGCAATATTAACTGATTTCCGCCCTCGTTATGAAATTTCTATCAACAACCGATGAAGAGTAGTACTTCGTGAAAAATTTGGCAAGTCTATGTCAGAATTTACCGCATTCGAATCCTTATTTTGGGTAGGCGGTTCATTTATGAAAGGAATAATTTAGAACTTTACTGCGTAAGCACTTTTCGTAAAATCGTCGTATTTCTCATTACGCATTTTGCATTTACGCAATTTTCCTTGTGTTCTTAGACCCTCGGATGCTTGCTGTTCCATTCTAATACTATGTATACTACTTCCGGAAACACCAAGGAGATAAACAGTTTCTTTCTCAATGTTTTTATAGACAATTCCGGGTTTCTTTCTTTAAGCACCGCGAAAAAAGACACGATCATTCGCCTCTCGTCACTTTTTAAACGTTTCCCTCGATTGTGTTTTATTTCGGTTGAACCATCGGCCTGCTACACGATGAAAAGCTTACTGATTTTAAATTGTATATACCTCTATTTCATGTATACTTGCCCCGCTGACATGTATCAATCCGCGTTCAACTACCTTCCCCCTCATTCTAATTGGCTCATGCTTTCTTGCCACAGGCCATAGGTGGCGCCTTCCCGTCACATATAAACGTGCAGTAAGCGTCATAATAATTGCCGGAAAGATAGATAAAATCATACAAATAAGAATATGAAGGCATGCAAAAATAATGAAGTTTATAATGAAAATGAGCAAGTTGAAACCGAATGAATGAGTAACGAAACTGAAACAGGTTTATAATGAAAAGCCTTGGGCCTTTTCCACTGTTTTTTTTTTAACCAGCACTCATACCTTGCAAATATCGTGTCACGCCATACTTGTTGTGTGTCCTTCATTCACCCAAGTCTCATCAAGGTAGTATATTTTGCGACTTGTATCCCGGTACAGTCTGATTGTCCTTAAATAACGTCTTCTCCACACAGCAATATCGCCCCTGGAGTGGTAAGTTTTCCTCTTGTCTCAATTTCATATCGCGATGTTCCTACGTATCTAACATACCTGTAAGTTCAGAGCACAGCTGTTCGACTTCTCTCACTGACAAAGACGGATTCTTCTCTGTGAGTGCATTAAACACATGCACAACAATTCTTTTTTCGCCGCTTTGTAAAGGTTTTCCCTTGCGATGCTTCAGCGAAAAACTGGCGGTAGACTCTGCCATTATACATGTAATAAGTACACGCACAATAAACGATCAATAAAATAATTTAGCTTTCGCACTCGGTACAACACACCTTCGAATGGAGTTATATGACTAATCCAGTTCAAAACAAAGTCAGTGATAAAAATCATATAAACAAATGTCATCACTACCGCTAAATCACGTGCTATCGTGTCATGTACTTGAGAGCAAAGGAACCTCCTCTTTACTTCGTTTAAGAATTAACATGCATTTCAGATAAATCAACTCTGTTGCGTAATATATTTGATTCAAACAGTTACGAAAATATAAATTTGACAATTCTCTTTCAACATATAAAGATATATAACCATGTTAAATAATGAACTAATTTTTACCGCACAACAGCAGCCAATTAGCGGTGATAAGGTCACGTGACCGTTAAGAGATACGGGGTAAGCTTATGTGAAATAAAAATTAACTCCACACTATAAACAATAACATCTTAATCAGCATTCAACTCGATACAGACCTCGTTATGAAAGAGCTGTCTGGTATAGGATATAATAGCAGTGTCCTTTAGTAATTGTTAAATAAAATACAACTTATTTTAACATAATAAGTTAATAGTGTGTATAGTTTCAGCTGTCTTTTGTCTAATCTGTGTATAGTATACAGAATACATCTATGTGATATGTGAAGCAGAAAGACAAAATGTGGGGCTATTACGTTTATAATAATGGAAACAATTGCATACTTTTCTCTCTCCAAAATTAGCTCGCACAGAGCTGTGGATCAGTACTGTACTTAAAGGAGGGATTTATCGTACGTATGCAAATAAAAGAAAATGTCCATTAACTTCGTTAAACCAACCAACAGCGTAACTGTTTTGTCTCTGTCTCTCTTCCCGACCAGATGTTTACAGCAGAATTAAACAAGCTTGAGATAGATTATAAGAACTGAAGACTGATACAGGCTCGCTATGTACGTAACACTAGCCAAGGCATCCTGTAAATAGCATTGCCAAAACTAAGCCAATACATTTTTAAAAAAGAAGAAAATCGACAATTTGAAACAAAACTAATAGCTCTGCATGCAGGTTTCAGAGAAATAAAAATCCCTCCATACTTACTATATTAGTACACAAATAGAAAGCAACCTGCATGTATAATGGACGCTTCAGGAATTATAATATGGTTTCTTGAAACATGCACCATACACATTTGGGAGAAGCCAAAATGTGGATAAAAGAAGATTCCAAAAGCTTGGCTGGTTTACTACAATGGAGTTCCCTTTCTCCTTACACCATTATCCATACAATATAAGCAACGTCACTCCGATACACTGGAGTGCAATTGTTTGTTCAAGAGGCTTGGGATGTTATCTCTGAAAACAGCTTGTTTAATTCTGTCCGTCGATGCTTCTGAAATCACAACAATGAGAGCTTGGTCTCCACAAAAATCTGACCTACTCACTCTTTACGTTTTATACTGCACTCAAATGACTTGCTCTACTCTTGTACAAACACTTATTGCTCTATTTACTTCAAGATAAACATTATCTTATTGTAGTTACAAGGGAATACAGTAGACTTTAAGTGATAGTCAAATGTTTTAAACAGCTGGTCGTTATGTGATGTATACATGACTTTCTCTAATCTTGTACAAACGCTTATTGCCGTATCTACTTCAAGATAAACATTATCTTATTGTAGTTACAAGGGAATACAGTAGACTTTAAGTGATAGTCAAATGTTTTAAACAGCTGGTCGTTATGTGATGTATACATGACTTTCTCTAATCTTGTACAAACGCTTATTGCCGTATCTACTTCAAGATAAACATTATCTTATTGTAGTTACAAGGGAGTACAGTAGACTTTAAGTGATAGTCAAATGTTTTAAAATTAATTGCTACGTGATCATTTTGATATCATGTTCTTTTGTATGCCCAAGAGATCAAAAAATGAATAACGGCTTTCCGTTTGAAAAGGATACATGTATTGGAACACTAAAAGAACAAGACATATGTGCGTAAAAGTTCTGAAGAAAACCCAGAAAATTTGAGAGAGGACTACATTTTTTTTTGTCTTAGGTTTGCTAGTTAAATCTTAGGAATAGGTGTACAAGAGTACAGGGTGTTATGTGACTGCAACGGATCATATGTTTTAATGATGTTTTAATATGTTTTCAATGTTTTTAAGCAATAATGGAAAATACTGTTTTATGGTATTGTTTCTCCATTGTCAGCGGGATTAATAGTTTAACTAATTTTGAAGTATGTCAACAAATTCATTCGAAAATTTGAAATAATTTTCTGTAGCATATTTTTGTAAATTTTTACATATTTATTTTAATAATAATGACATTTTTTGAATAAACATTGGAAACCTGAGTATTTCCCTTCCCGCCATGTTGCTCGATTTCGCTACGGTTGGTAACATTGGTTTTAACTTTGTTCTAGTGGTAGGATTTAGAGGTCTCCTCGAGACAGGCTTGTTCCTCCCTTCCTCTTGCAGATCCCATGTAAGATCTTGATCCTAGCACACCCCCCCCCCTTGGGGTCTGTCGCTGCATCGCAATATCTTATGAGATAATAGCATCCAATCCGGACTAGTCAACTCTACGCCTCAAAGATCTCAAGTAGACGATGTATAGGGCACGCCAAAGCCCCGATTTGAGAAGGGCAGCTTTAAAGTGGGGAGCAGGTTCGCCAACGTTACTTTCCTTAATTGTCCTACACTAGTTTCTTTATACTTTCTGCAGCTGTATTTCTTTCTAATGTAACGCGTTTTATCGCCCAGCATGGTGATATGAGGTCATTAATATGCAGTTTTAACAGATTTACACAGTTTACGTGTTCATTTGTTTAGAGAGGAGCGCTGAATGCAAATTAAATGGATCCAGTGCAAAGTTACTAAGTAAAATCCGCTAATAGCGTTCCTTTTTCGACTATAATTCTTTTATTTTATCAAGTAAGAACATAATAGATGTAAAGGTATTAAGATGCACTCCTTTGAAATTATTCGGGTCAGAGATATCACAAAAAATATGTTTTGAGGACACAATGAATTAACCAAAAGGTTTTGAAAGACAATGCATTTGTATCTATGTGCCTAAACAGTCTTCTTCACTTCATGGCATAGGCAATCAAGTGCCTGTTCCGCCTTCGAAGTCCTCCAGCCATCGTTTCCTGGGTCTGCCCACCTACCTCCTACCTTTAGGATGATACTGTAATATTTGTTTTGTAAGTCTATTATCTGGCATTCTTTCAACATGTTCCTTCCATTTTTGTTTGAGATCTTTTAACTTATCATTCATACTAAAATTGTCCAGCTCTTCTCTTATATTTTCATTTCTTATTAAGTCCCTCTTGGTGCATCCTTCCACACTTCTCAAGAATTTCATTTCTGAAGCAGCCCAATATCTGGTGTTTTGTGTGTTTATGTAGCCTGACCGATGCAACCATGCCTCATCTGTAAACCACGTTATGGACGTGGGATAAGAGTACCCTGAAACCATCGACAGTAACTGATTTGTTTATCCTAATCTGCTTCTTTCAGTTGTTACACCATATGTACTGTGTAAGGTCGCAGCTCTTTGACATGTTCCATATGAATACCCTGATTCCTGGCTCAATCGACGCAACGATTTGTTTGGAGAATTCAATAGCCTTCTGCGAACATCTGAAACAGATGACAGTCTGTTTTCCACTCTCACCAATGAGTATACCAGTTGTCTCCAGCTTTCTTGCGAGCGATAAACATCGGAACATCGCGTACATTAAATTCTCTTCGAATTTCCTGTTGTGTTGCCAAGGAATTTGTCTTCCAATATGTTTTCAAAATGTAAACACCCACTCGTAGTGAGTACTGCATGTCGATTGTCAGTGTTGGCAGTTCTCCCAGAGCCGCTGAGATCATTAAATCAAATTTATGCATTCTACGAGCTTTCAGAGGGAAATTATGACGTATTGAAATGGTTCAGATTCATATGGATCGCACTGTAGTTAGCACCAAATTTGTGTATAGGTACTAGAAACAGGTTGCTCTATTAACCTTACAATTAAACAGAGAGAGATGATCTGTTGGTAGTATGTGGCTCGTATTAGAGAGTTGGTAGGTTGTATTTCTGACCCATTCGTTTCCGGATAACTATGGGAATGCTATAAAGCTTAATTCCTTCTTCTTCTTCTTTTTCACTTCAAGGCATAAGCAATCAAGTGCCTGTTCCGTCTTCGAAGTCCTCCAGTCATCGTTTCCTGGGTCTGTTCAGCGATCTCCTACCTTTAGGACGATACTGTAATATTTGTTTTGTAAATCTATTATCTGGCATTCTTTCAACATGTTCCTTCCATTTTTGTTTGAGATCTTTTAACCTATCATTCATACTAAAAATGTCCAGCTCTTCTCTTATATTTTCGTTTCTTATTAAGTCCCTTTTCGTGCATCCTTTCACACTTCTCAAGAATTTCATTTCTGAAGCCTGTATTTTACTCTGTTGCTTTTTAGTTAACGTCCAAGTCTCACTTCCGTATGTCAGTATAGGTACAGCCATAACTTTGTAGAACTTTAATTTTGTTTCTTTGCGTATTTTGTTTCTAAATGTTCTATTTATTGTTCCACACACTCTTTGAAATTTGCATATTTTATTGTAGACATAAATATTCCTTGTCATAACTAACATCAGTTCCCAAATAGTTAAAATGGCTTACCTGTTCAATGCAACGATTATTTATAACTATTTTTGTTCTAATTGGCTCTTTCCCAATGAATGCCATTACCTTTGATTTTATAAAAGAAATTTTCATGTTATATTGCTTACAAAGTTCACTAAGTTTAAAAATAGATTTTTGCAGGGCAGACTCGCTATTTTGTATAACAACTAAGTCGTCAGCAAACAATAAAATATTTAAAAAGCTTTTATTTGAAATCTTAAAACCTACATTCACTAGCAGCTTCCATTTGCACACTAGGTCGTCAATATAAATACTAAAAAGTGTAAGTGATAAAGTACCTCCTTGTCTGACACCCTGATTAGTAATAACTTTTTTTTTTTTTTTTTTTTTTTTTTTTTTTTAAATTTTACCATTGTTCCTCACATTTATTTTTGTTTGGAAGTACAAGCATTGTATCATTTTTACTAATTGTTGTGGGTATCCTCGTTCTTCCAATATTTGCCACATTTTGGATCGGTTTAGTGCCTAAACAGTGCAAACCATAAACAAAAAGTCATTCATATACCAAACATTGAGAAGACGATTAGAAATCGATGTTTCGGAAGCGTATATCTCTTCCATCATCAGGATATTTTAAGAAATTTTATAACCACAAAGGTATAACTGCATATAAACAATACAAACAGAAACAAAACACTATCAATACTCGTATTACTGAACAAAACACTGTCTTCACTAAATTAAGTGCCAGGTCAAGGAGATGGCGTGAGTATACAAAATTAATTGGCTCAAAGAAACGTATCTACCTACTTGATGATCAAGCTATATAGATCTGTGCTTCTTAAGTCAACGGATTTCCATTTAAATCCCGTTTTCCAAGAGGAGCTGAAATTATATCCAGCATCACGATTAAGCGTGTTCCTCTCGGAGGAAATGGTCAAAACCACATTAACTCTCCGCTCCCAGTAACTTTTACATTTTGCCAAGATGGTCACCTCCCGAAATTTTCCTCTGTGGTGGTTATCAAAACAATGCTCTGCCAGCCCATACTTCTCAGGTTACATTAAACGAATGCTCCGTTCATGTTCGTTTATTCTGGTAACGATAGTCCTTCCGGTTTGTCCTATATACGATGTCCCACATTCACAGGGAATGCGGTACACTCCCGAAATTTGGCTCTATGCTCTGTCAGTCCAGACTTCTCAGGTTGCATTAATCGAATGCTCCGTTCATGTTCGTTTATTCTGGTAGCGATGGTCCTTCCGGTTTGTCCTATATACGATGTCACACATTCACAGGGAATGCGGTACACTCCCGAAAGTTGGTTCTATGCTCTGCCAGCCCAGACTTCTCAGGTTGTATTAAACGAATGCTCCGTTCATGTTTGTTTATTCTGGTAGCGATGGTCCTTCCGGTTTGTCCCATATACGGTGTCTCACATTCACAGGGAATGCGGTACACTCCCGAAAGTTGGCTCTATGCTCTATCAGTACAGACTTCTCAGGTTGTATTAAACGAATGCTCCGTTCATGTTCGTTTATTCTCGTAGCGATGGTCCTTCCGGTTTGTCCTATATACGATGTCTCACCTTCACAGTGAATGCGGTACACTCCCGAAAGTTGGCTCTGTGCTCTATCAGTACAGACTTCTCAGGTTGTATTAAACGAATGCTCCGTTCATGTTTGTTTATTCTGGTAGCGATGGTCCTTCCGGTTTGTCCTATATACGGTGTCTCACATTCACAGGGAATGCGGTACACTCCCGAAAGTTGGCTCTATGCTCTGTCAGTCCAGACTTCTCAGGTTGTATTAAACGAATGCTCCGTTCATGTTCGTTTATTCTGGTAGCGATGGTCCTTCTGGTTTGTCCTATATACGGTGCCTCACTTTCACGGGGAATGCGGTATACTCCCGAAAGTTGGTTCTATGCTCTGTCAGCCCAGACTTCTCAGGTTGTATTAAACGAATGCTCCGTTCATGTTCGTTTATTCTGGTAGCGATGGTCCTTCCGGTTTCTCATATATTTGGTATCCCACATTCACAGGAAATGCCATACATTCCTGAAACCTGGAAGTCCGGTTTTCTTTCACTGTTCTCAACAGATGTTTAATCTTTGGAGCTGGCTTGTAGATGGTCCTGATTTTGTATTTGGCGAGAATTCTGCTGATTCTGCCGGATAGATTGCCGGTACACCGGATGTAGGCTGTAGCGGTAGGCTTATCTGACGCTAGCTGTATTACAGGTTTCCCTTTCCTAGCTTTGGTGAATGAGGCTTCAACGTAATACTTGGAGTAGCCGTTTTGACGGCAACTGAGTCTCAGGTACTGCAATTCCTGTTTTAAGTGACTGGGATCAGGGATAGACAAAGCTCTGTGGGCCAGTGTATTGAGAACTCCCAGTCGTTGAGACTTATGATGGAAACTATGAGCGTTCAGATAGAGATCGGTGTGTGAAGACTTACGGTATACAGCATGCCCCAATGTACCGTTGATGTTTTTTGAAAGAAAATGTCCAAGAATGGAAGAGTTCCATCCTTCTACACTTCCATGGTAAAACATTAAATTGTGACATTTTCAATATCAGTCACACCATGAAGTATACATATGAAGTAATGTTGAAGGTTTTCTCTTATCCTGAAAGATGAATGTCTGGCAACTCTAAGCTCTATGTACCCTGTACTCATTTGAACATTTCATCATCGTCCGATGTAACCGTGTTGGAGGTTTTCTCTTATTCTGAAAGATGAATGTCTGGTAACTCCCAGCTCTATGTACCCTGTACTCAGTTGAACATTTCACCATCGAACGTTATGACAATGTTGGAGGTTTTTTTCTTATGCTGAAAGACGAATGTCTGGTAACTCTAAGCTCTATGTATCCTGTACTGATTTGAACGCTTCATCATCGTCCGATATGGCAATGTTGGAGGTTTTCTCTTATACTGAAAGATGAATGTCTGGTAACTCTAAGCTCTATGTACCCTGTACTTATTTGAACATCATTTCATTCATCTCCGATATGGCTTAACGTTGGAGGTTTTGTCTTATACTGAAAGATGAATGTGTGGTAACTCCAAGCTCTATGTACCCTGTACTTATTTGAACATTTCATCATCGTCCGATATGGCAATGTTGGAGGTTTTCTCTTATCCTGAAAGATGAATGTCTGGTAACTCTAGGCTCTATGTACCCTGTACTCAGTTGAACATTTCGTCATCGTCCGATGTGACTTAACGTTGGAGGTTTTCTCTTATCCTGAAATATGAATGTCTGATAACTCCAAGCTCTATGTACCCTGTACTTATTTGAACATTTCATCATCGTCCGATATGGCAATGTTGGAGGTTTTCTCTACCGAAAGATGAATGTCTGGTAACTCTAAGCTCTATGTGCCGTATACTCATTTGAAGGAGGTTAATTTAAGGAAAAAACTTTTTTCTATGATGCCGAATTTTAAATTTCAGAAGTATGGACGAGATATTTATTATATAAAGGTGCCTGAATGAGAATAATTGGGTCCGGGTTGTTTCCCCAGGACTTGATTGTCAGCAGGTAGAATGTTCTAGGTTTACCTTGCTTGGTACAACCTTATTTGCTTACATAATGTGCTGATACGCGACTTTGGCACAATGCAAACAGCCCTTGAGTAACACGCGGCACGGCCTCCCTGTGCTGCCGTATCATTTGCGTAACGAGCACCCCTTCCTAGTAAAGGGAGGGCTCTCTTCCTCCTTCCTACTAAAAGCCCTCAGCGGTAATGATGTTCTCTTTTTCATCCGTGAATTCGTTTTCAATTTTCTACTCCGCCCCTCCCCAAGAAATTTCGTTAATGATACTCACACTAGGTACCGCCGCCGAGACCGACCCCAACCGAAGCCGTGTTACACTCCTCGTTATGAATCCAGAACTTTTTTCCATCTCTTTTTAATGTGTTAGTCTCCCGCGCTTTTGTGAAGCCGGTTTTAGCGCCAGCTGAAGGATTAGATGCAGGCTTTATTACTTTATGCGTTATTCCCAAGAATGTATACAAAACATATACTGCATGGCAAAGTGTGGAAGCGTATCGGAAAATATCTGAAATGGTATAGTTGTTTACGTCAGCCTATCGCATATACACGGCCGGTCACTGCAAGTACACACTATCAGTGGCGGCTGGTGGGTGAAATTATTGGTGGTGCACAAATGAAAAATAAAATACAGAGTAGTAATAACTCACCTATTTATACAGATTCTCTGCTCTACTCTCCTTAGACCTGGCGAATCTATCGATAAGTTTTGCGTTGAAGTCGCTGATCTTAACAACAAAATCTATCTCAATTGAAAGCATTGCTGATGCTGACAATCGGTCCTGTGTTCCTAAGGAAAGTTTTTATTCTTTTTAAAGTTGAGAAACAGCGTTCTGCTTCAGCGGTAGACATTGGCATAGTTAACAGTACTCGGAGGAGTTTGACATACTCGCTGAATGTAGCACATAAATTGTTTTCCTTATTGAAGTCCATCAAGCACAAAGCGCCGGATATTCCACGAAATTCCTCTCGACTGTAAATTACAGTCAGTTCTCTACGAATTTTTGTTCCAATGATAAAAGGATAGAACCTTATTGTTTCTCTAAGGGAATCCTCTGGAAATGTCTTAGAAATTTTCTTGATGAAACAAAGTTGAGACTACCAGATGTTCCGTGAAGCTAAATCTGTCCTTTGCTTCTCTAACAATGTCACATACTTCAAGAGCTTCTCTACTTTTCACATCATGATCTTCTATTCTTCTCTTCTTAATTGCAGTTTCTTCGTGTTCCTCGATATCCACGCTATTTCTTACCTTTTGCACTTCCCTTTTAAATGCGTTTAGCTGGGCAATGGCAAATGTTGCATTGCAGTCTCGTTTCTGCATCTGATTGTACAAAATGTCCACATGGGGCATGATCTTGTAGAAGAAAGACAGCCAGAATACAAAATTATAATCTTTCAAAGTGGCTATAAACCCAGAAGCCTGAACAAGTGTGGCGTTGTTGTTTAACAGAGCTCTCTTCTGAATAACCTCCATGCATTTAATTAAATTCTCCCTGTGTTCGAAAAGCAGAGCACACAGAAGCTAAGCCTGAAGGTCACGCTATAGCCGTTGCTAAGAGTAGGAGAAGCTAGGTTTATAAACCTCCATTTAAGCAATGTATAAGAAGCCCCTCCCATCTCTTCACCTTCCCGCAACCCTCTCAGAGAGCCAACATTTGGGCGAAATGTTAGGTTAACTCTTCACTGCAAACCTGCGGCTCCTACAGCTAATCACTGTTTATTTCGACTTCTGCGGTCATGGGCAGCTACAGACGATAAGCGTAATTGAAACATGTTTGTATATAAAACAATGCAAACAAGTACAGCTTTAATGTGCAAAATGCATCTGTTGTATATTCAGAATCAGCGGGTGTAGCACAAACCTGCAACCTAATGGAGGAACCGTCCCTGCACACTATCACAGCAATGTGGCATATTACATGTCAAAGCCAGTGCAGAAATCGTTACTGAAGATCTATATATGTTAGATATGGCTCGATAGCATCTTTTCTCGATAATCCATTCTCTATACAAATGCACGATATTTTGCACGATACTCGATATTTCGATACTCGTTTACATCATTTCTACTTCTAGTTTCAATACAAAATAAAATGCTGGGAGAACTGAAGCAAAACAAACCACTCTGATACTAGCATTCTCTCACTTTCGAGGTCAAGTCTGCTTCTTTTTCTTTTCACCTCATTACTCAAATGTTGCAGTAAGCTTACGTACTGATCCCCAATATTACTTTTAACCTTTTCCAAGTAATCAACAAAAATAATTCCCTGTACATCCCAGAAAACACCTGCCATAACCTTCTTAGCTGTCAAAATTGACTTTGCGCTTTTTGGAGTTGGTTCACCTAGCGCAGTCAACTATTTTGACTGTGGTTTACTTTCTGGTGTACAGTAATGTGTCCGAGATTCATCCATGGTTATAAGCCGTCTCAAAAATTCACTCGGATTTTTAAGGTAGAGTTCCAAATTCTTAACAGAAACAGTTTTTCTTAAACTTTTTATGAGTTGTCAGCAGATGCGAAAATCCAAAAAATTACTTAAAATATTACCTCCACGTTCGTTTGGTATGTTTACAGCATCTCCTATCTCAAACATCTTTAATCTGCGGTCTTCCAGTACTAAACGATTTTTGTTATCAATGATCTCTGTAGTTGTGACTTTCACAGGACGTCCAGAGCGATGCTCATCACAAGTACTCGTACGTCACATGTTAAACTCTACAACCCATCTCTTAATTATTGTATAGGAAGGGACAGAGCGAGGCTCATCAGTAGTGCTCGTACGTCACATTTTAAACTATACAACCAACCTTTTAATTATTGTATATGAACGGACAGAGCGAGGCTCATCACTAGTACTCGTACGTCCCATTTTAACCTATACAACCAACCTTTTAATTATTGAATATGAAGAGACAGAGCGAGGCTCATCACTAGTACACACGTCTCATTTTAAACTCTACAACCAATATTTTAATTATTGTATATGAAGAGACAGAGCGAGGCTCATCACTAGTACTCGTACGTCCCATTTTAAGCTCTACAAGCAACCTTTTAATTATTGAATATGAAGAGACAGAGCGAGGCTCATCACTAGTACTCGTACGTCCCATTTTAAACTCTACATCCAACCTTTTAATTATTGTATATGAAGGGACAGAGTGAGGCTCATCACTAGTACCCGTACGTCCCATTTTAAACTGTACAACCAACCTTTTAATTATTCTATATGAAGGGACAGAGCGAGGCTCATCACTAGTACTCGTACGTCCCGTTTTAAACTCTACAACCAACCTTTTAATTATTGTACATGAAGGGACAGAGTGAGGCTCATCACTAGTACTCGTACGTCTCATTTTAAACTCTACATTCAATCTTTTAATTATTGTATATGAAGAGACAGGGCGAGAATCATCACTAATGCTAGTACGTCCCATTTTAAACTCTACAACCAACCTTTTAATTACTGTATATGAAGAGACAGAGCGAGACTCATCACTAGTACTCGTACGTCCCATTTTAAACTCTACAACCAACCTTTTAATTATTGTATATGAAGAGACAGAGCGAGACTCATCACTAGTACTCGTACGTCCCATTTTAACCTATACAACCAACCTTTTAATTATTGAATATGAAGAGACAGAGCGAGGCTCATCACTAGTACACACGTCTCATTTTAAACTCTACAACCAATATTTTAATTATTGTATATGAAGAGACAGAGCGAGGCTCATCACTAGTACTCGTACGTCCCATTTTAAGCTCTACAAGCAACCTTTTAATTATTGAATATGAAGAGACAGAGCGAGGCTCATCACTAGTACTCGTACGTCCCATTTTAAACTCTAATCCAACCTTTTAATTATTGTATATGAAGGGACAGAGTGAGGCTCATCACTAGTACTCGTACGTCCCATTTTAAACTGTACAACCAACCTTTTAATTATTCTATATGAAGGGACAGAGCGAGGCTCATCACTAGTACTCGTACGTCCCATTTTAAACTCTACAACCAACCTTTTAATTATTGTATATGAAGGGACAGAGCGAGGCTCATCACTAGTACTCGTACGTCCCATTTTAAACTGTACAACCAACATTTTAATTGTTGTATATGAAGGGACAGAGTGAGGCTCATCACTAGTACTCGTAGGTCCCGTTTTAAACTCTACAACCAACCTTTTAATTATTGTACATGAAGGGACAGAGCGAGGCTCATCACTAGTACTCGTACGTCCCATTTTAAACTGTACAACCAACCTTTTAATTATTGTATATGAAGGGACAGAGCGAGGCTCATCACTAGTACTCGTACGTCCCATTTTAACCTATACAACCAACCTTTTAATTATTGAATATGAAGAGACAGAGCGAGGCTCATCACTAGTACACACGTCTCATTTTAAACTCTACAACCAATATTTTAATTATTGTATATGAAGAGACAGAGCGAGGCTCATCACTAGTACTCGTACGTCCCATTTTAAGCTCTACAAGCAACCTTTTAATTATTGAATATGAAGAGACAGAGCGAGGCTCATCACTAGTACTCGTACGTCCCATTTTAAACTCTACATCCAACCTTTTAATTATTGTATATGAAGGGACAGAGTGAGGCTCATCGCTAGTACTCGTACGTCCCATTTTAAACTGTACAACCAACCTTTTAATTATTCTATATGAAGGGACAGAGCGAGGCTCATCACTAGTACTCGTACGTCCCATTTTAAACTCTACAACCAACCTTTTAATTATTGTATATGAAGGGACAGAGCGAGGCTCATCACTAGTACTCGTACGTCCCATTTTAAACTGTACAACCAACATTTTAATTGTTGTATATGAAGGGACAGAGTGAGGCTCATCACTAGTACTCGTACGTCCCATTTTAAACTGTACAACCAACCTTTTAATTATTCTATATGAAGGGACAGAGCGAGGCTCATCACTAGTACTCGTAGGTCCCGTTTTAAACTCTACAACCAACCTTTTAATTATTGTACATGAAGGGACAGAGTGAGACTCATCACTAGTACTCGTACGTCCCATTTTAAACTCTACTACCAACCTTTTAATTATTGTATATGAAGAGACAGAGTGAGGCTCATCACTAGTGCTGGAACGTCCCATTTTAAACTCTACAGCCAACCTTTTAATTATTGTACATGAAGGGACAGAGTGAGGCTCATCACTAGTACTCGTAGGTCCCGTTTTAAACTCTACAACCAACCTTTTAATTATTGTACATGAAGGGACAGAGTGAGGCTCATCACTAGTACTCGTACGTCTCATTTTAAACTCTACATTCAATCTTTTAATTATTGTATATGAAGAGACAGGGCGAGAATCATCACTAATGCTAGTACGTCCCATTTTAAACTCTACAACCAACCTTTTAATTACTGTATATGAAGGGACAGAGCGAGGCTCATCACTAGTACTCGTACGTCCCATTTTAAACTCTACAACCAACCTTTTAATTATTGTATATGAAGAGACAGAGCGAGACTCATCACTAGTACTCGTACGTCCCATTTTAACCTATACAACCTACCTTTTAATTATTGAATATGAAGAGACAGAGCGAGGCTCATCACTAGTACACACGTCTCATTTTAAACTCTACAACCAATATTTTAATTATTGTATATGAAGAGACAGAGCGAGGCTCATCACTAGTACTCGTACGTCCCATTTTAAGCTCTACAAGCAACCTTTTAATTATTGAATATGAAGAGACAGAGCGAGGCTCATCACTAGTACTCGTACGTCCCATTTTAAACTCTAATCCAACCTTTTAATTATTGTATATGAAGGGACAGAGTGAGGCTCATCACTAGTACTCGTACGTCCCATTTTAAACTGTACAACCAACCTTTTAATTATTCTATATGAAGGGACAGAGCGAGGCTCATCACTAGTACTCGTACGTCCCATTTTAAACTCTACAACCAACCTTTTAATTATTGTATATGAAGGGACAGAGCGAGGCTCATCACTAGTACTCGTACGTCCCATTTTAAACTGTACAACCAACATTTTAATTGTTGTATATGAAGGGACAGAGTGAGGCTCATCACTAGTACTCGTAGGTCCCGTTTTAAACTCTACAACCAACCTTTTAATTATTGTACATGAAGGGACAGAGTGAGACTCATCACTAGTACTCGTACGTCCCATTTTAAACTCTACTACCAACCTTTTAATTATTGTATATGAAGAGACAGAGTGAGGCTCATCACTAGTGCTGGAACGTCCCATTTTAAACTCTACAGCCAACCTTTTAATTATTGTACATGAAGGGACAGAGTGAGGCTCATCACTAGTACTCGTAGGTCCCGTTTTAAACTCTACAACCAACCTTTTAATTATTGTACATGAAGGGACAGAGTGAGGCTCATCACTAGTACTCGTACGTCTCATTTTAAACTCTACATTCAATCTTTTAATTATTGTATATGAAGAGACAGGGCGAGAATCATCACTAATGCTAGTACGTCCCATTTTAAACTCTACAACCAACCTTTTAATTATTGTATATGAAGGGACAGAGCGAGGCTCATCACTAGTACTCGTACGTCCCATTTTAAACTCTAAAACCAACCTTTTAATTATTGTATACGAAGGTGCAGAGCGAGGCTCATCACTAGTACTCGTACGTCCCATTTTAAACTCTACAACCAACCTTTTAATTATTGTATATGAAGGGACAGAGCGAGGCTCATCACTAGTGCTCGTACGTCACATTTTAAACTCTACAACCAACCTTTTAATTATTGTATATCAAAAGACAGAGCGAGGCTCATCACTAGTACTCGTACGTCCCATTTTAAACTCTACAACCAACCTTTTAATTATTGTATATGAAGGGACAGAGCGAAGCTCATCACTAGTGCTCGTACGTCCCATTTTAAACTCTACAACCAACCTTTTTATTGGTGTATATAAAGGGACAGAGTGAGGCTCATCACTAGTACTCGTACGTCCCATTTTAAACTCTACAACCAACCTTTTAATTATTGTATATGAAGAGAGAGAGCGAGAATCGTCACTAGTACTCGTACGTCCCATTTTAAACTCTATAACCAACTTTTTAATTATTGTATATGAAGGGACAGAACGAGGCTCATCACTAGTACTCGTACGTCCTATTTTAGACTCTACAGCCAACCTTTTAATTATTGTATATGAAGAGACAGAGCGATGCTCATCACTAGTACTCGTAGGTTCCATTTTAAACTCTACAACCAACCTTTTAATTATTGTATATGAAGAGACAGAACGAGGCTCATCACTAGTACTCGTACTTCCCATTTTAAACTCTACAACCAACCTTTTAATTATTGTATATGAAGGGACAGAACGAGGCTCATCACTAGTACTCGTACTTCCCATTTTAAACTCTACAACCAACCTTTTAATTATTGTATATGAAGGGACAGAGCGAGGCTCATCACTAGTACTCGTACGTCCCGTTTTAAACTCTACAACCAACCTTTTATTTATTGTATATAAAGGGACAGAGCGAGACTCATCACTAGTACTCGTACGTCCCATTTTAAACTCTACAACCAAACATTTAATTATTGTATATGAAGAGACAGAGCGAGGCTCATCACAAGTACTCGTACGTCACATGTTAAACTCTACAACCAACCTTTTAATTATTGTATATGAAGGGACAGAGCGAGGCTCATCACTAGTGCTCGTACGTCCCATTTTAAACTCTACAACCAACCTTTTAATTATTGTATAAGAAGGAACAGAGGCAGGCTCATCACTAGTACTCGTACGTCCTATTTTAAACTCTACATCCAACCTTTTAATTATTGTATATGAAGGGACAGAGCGAGGCTCATCACTAGTACTCGTATGTCTCATTTTAAACTACACAACCAACCTTTTAATTATTGTATATGAAGGGACAGAGCGAGGCTCATCACTAGTACTCGTACGTCCCATTTTAAACTCTACAACCAACCTTTTAATTATTGTATATGAAGGGACAGAGCGAGGCTCATCACTAGTACTCGTACGTCCCTTTTTATACTCTACAACCAACCTTTTAATTATTGTATATGAAGGGACAGAGCGAGGCTCATTACTAGTACTCGTACGTCCCATTTTATACTCTACAACCAACCTTTTAATTATTGTATATGAAGAGACAGAGCGAGGCTCATCACTAGTACTCGTACGTTCCATTTTAAACTCTACAACCAACCTTTTAATTATTGTATATGAAGGGACAAAGCGAGGCTCATCACTAGTACTCGTATGTCTCATTTTCAACTACACAACCAACCTTTTAATTATTGTATATGAAGGGACAGAGCGAGGCTCATCACTAGTACTCGTACGTCCCATTTTAAACTCTACAACCAACCTTTTAATTATTGTATATGAAGGGACAGAGCGAGGCTCATCAGTAGTACTCGTACGTCCCATTTTAAACTCTACAACCAACCTTTTAATTATTGTATATGAAGAGACAGAACGAGGCTCATCACTAGTACTCGTACTTCCCATTTTAAACTCTACAACCAACCTTTTAATTATTGTATATGAAGGGACAGAACGAGGCTCATCACTAGTACTCGTACTTCCCATTTTAAACTCTACAACCAACCTTTTAATTATTGTATATGAAGGGACAGAGCGAGGCTCATCACTAGTGCTCGTACGTCCCATTTTAAACTCTACAACCAACCTTTTAATTATTGTATAAGAAGGAACAGAGGCAGGCTCATCACTAGTACTCGTACGTCCTATTTTAAACTCTACATCCAACCTTTTAATTATTGTATATGAAGGGACAGAGCGAGGCTCATCACTAGTACTCGTATGTCTCATTTTAAACTACACAACCAACCTTTTAATTATTGTATATGAAGGGACAGAGCGAGGCTCATCACTAGTACTCGTACGTCCCATTTTAAACTCTACAACCAACCTTTTAATTATTGTATATGAAGGGACAGAGCGAGGCTCATCACTAGTACTCGTACGTCCCTTTTTATACTCTACAACCAACCTTTTAATTATTGTATATGAAGGGACAGAGCGAGGCTCATTACTAGTACTCGTACGTCCCATTTTATACTCTACAACCAACCTTTTAATTATTGTATATGAAGAGACAGAGCGAGGCTCATCACTAGTACTCGTACGTCCCGTTTTATACTCTACAACCAACCTTTTAATTATTGTATATGAAGAGACAGAGCGAGGCTCATCACTAGTACTCGTACGTCCCATTTTAAACTCTACAACCAACCTTTTAATTATTGTATATGAAGAGACAGAGCGAGGCTCATCACTAGTACTCGTACGTCCCATTTTAAACTCTACAACCAACCTTTTAATTATTGTATATGAAGAGACAGAGCGAGGCTCATCACTAGTACTTGTACGTCCCATTTTATACTCTACAACCAACCTTTTAATTATTGTATATGAAGAGACAGAGCGAGGCTCATCACTAGTACTCGTACGTCCCATTTTAAACTCTACAACCAACCTTTTAATTATTGTATTTGAAGGCACAGAGTCTTTCAATGTACTGTCCATTTCCTCCTTGATTTCTTTAGGCGTTAAGTATTTTAAATGGAAGTATTAGTCACTGCAATTTTTTTACCAATCCTCAATTTTGGTGAAACCTCTACACTTGTGTTTTAAAATGCTGTCATTCAAAAACTGAACGAGCTATTGACCTGTAACCAGAAATACAAGCTAGTCAAGTGTAAAACTATATGATGCTATCGGTCAAACTTAGCCGATTCTCCTATTTCAAGAATAAAAGGCATAACACCCATTATTTATATGGTAGTTTACATTGGTAAGTAATTTCTCAGCTAATGTGTAAATGATTTATTAAATATTTCGTAGTTGGAGCAAGTGTTATCTTTTTCTTTGAATAATATAAAGCCACGCATATCCAGTGATACATTTCTCACAGCTTTAGCAAAACTGCAGCATTTCTGCTTAAAGTTGGCGTCACATCGCGCTAAAGAATTTCTTGCTTCAAATGTTTTTACAATTGGTCTTAATAGGGTTTCCTAATAGCTGGAAGGGAAATAAATGGATGCTGTAGAATAAAACGATGTTCGATTGTTTAATACATTCTAATGTAGGCACTGGAAAGAGAGTACTGTAGTTAGACAAAGACCTCAAAAAGATTATAACTCTAGCGTACTTAAAGAGCAGTTATAGCATTCTTCCTAATCAGCTTTACAGAATTAATATTAAATTTCTCCTTTCTGTGAAGCCAGTTTCATGTTTTCGTATGTAGAAAATGTTGGCAGGATGCTCTAACGTGATATGTGACTCATTAGAGGGTATAGAACAGGCGTCATAATGTGTTAGACTTTACCGATGTAAATGTAAAAGGATATGCCCTGTAGACATGTAGCAGTGCGGCAGACTGTTTGATACGGCCGCTGGGTGTCGTTCTTGTCAGCTTGTAGCTACTCCATTCACTTGATTAATATGGATGACAACTGCTACAATATTATCATCAATAATACTACAGCAAAGTGGCGTAAATGACAAATTGAAGAGCGATGAAATGAAATTCAAAGTCAAAAAGAAACAAAACTTTGTCGAATTTTATGCAAAGAAATAACAAGTGAATCACGTGTTCGACTACCAGAGAGGCAACAGCTGGTATGTTTCTTTACGCCGCATCGCTAAGAAAGTGATGTGAACCTCGAGGAATAGTGTGAAAACACAACATAATGAAGTTATTATAAAACCTAAATCGTGTCACAGAATGCGAAGTCGCAATAATCTCTCCTCGGCTCGGCTACCTGGTCTCAGCTGCGGCTAATGTACAACAGTGGCTGTATTCCTTTGTGTACTGGTTTGCAAATTGTTCCGGCAGCAGGTAGCACTTTCGTTTTCAAGAACGTCCGTTTTGTTTTCAACCTCTACCTCCTCCCTATCACGCCCTGATTAGCAGTTTCCTCAGAGACCGCACTTTCAGGGTGAGAGTGGAAGGACGGCTGTCATCAGTCAGACCCATAGCCGCAGGAGTCCTGCAAGGCAGTGTTCTGTCCCTGCTACTCTTTGCGGCCTACATGTCTGATTTCCCTCTGGAACCACAGACTGTTACGTGCCAATATGCCGACGATGTCCTCATAATGGCTATACAGCCAGAAGGTTCTTGCTGCGTGCCCACCCATTAAGGGTTTTACCGCAGGTAAGATTTAGTATTGAAGTTTGTAGGATGAAGATGGTGTAGGTCTTTTGGTTGGGAGTTAATTTACAGGTTATAGAAGTACCTTCGAGTTGAAGGGGAGGATGCAGTACTTTGCACCCAAATCTTTATTTTGTTTAATTTTTAGTTGGGGAAGAATTTAGATGCCAAACAGCTTGGAAGAATTATGAGGAGCTCAGCTTTAGCTGCTGATAGGATAGGCTCCTGGGTTATCTTGGGTGCCCGCATGCCATACGGGGGACCCGGTGCAGTCTAGATTGGCGTCCAGTGGGGTCATAATGTCCCAATGATCTAACAAGGTCGCTTCTTTGTGATGGTAAACTTGCGTATAATTTTGAAGCCCGGCGCCTAATTTCATCCTCCACATATGAAAGACCCGATGCTTCGTGGAGCAACCTGGCAGGGAAATAACGTCCCACAGAATGGATAGACCGCAGTCCTCTATTCTGTGCACGTTGAAGCCATGCTATCCAGCTGTCTGCTGCCATGCTCCAGATCTCGCAGGCATATAGCATCACCGGGATTACCAGCGCTCGGAAGGGGTACAACTTTATGCGGACTGGCATCGAGGTTAACCCCAGCATTGGGTACAGGGAAGCAATTGCTCCCTGTACCTTCGCCGAAAGGTCCCTGATGTGTCGGCGAAAAGTTAGACCACTGTCCAAGTACTGGACAGAGTTAAACCACTCTCTTCTTCTACCTCGGTAGCTGAAGTTGGGGCAGTCTGCGGGGGTGTGGCGCTTTGTAAAAAGTATGGCTGGCTTTTGTCCGGATTTACGGACATCCGCCAACGCCGGCACCACTGCTGTGTGAGACGGAGATGTCTTTGAATGAGGTTGAAGGATCTGAGGATGTGTTTGTCCTTGCAGAACAGAAACACGTCGTCAGCGTATTGTGCCATTACAGCTCGTGGTTCTGTGGGGAAATCTGTCATAAAGACGTTGAAAAGGGTGGGGGATAGCACAGAGCTTTCGGGGACTCCGCCTCTCACTGGCCTTAGTGTAGATGTTTTCCCCGCGACTGTGACTTTGAAAGAGCGGTGTCGCAAGAAGCTGTGTATGACCTTGATCATTTGTGTTGGGAGCCCCAGGTGGATCATATTGTGCAGGAGTCCGGCATGGCATGTCGTGGAGAAGGCCTTCTCGACATCCAGCGAAACCGCTGCCGTGAAGGTGCCTTCCTGGAAACCCAGGGCGGCGGCCTCCACCACACGCAGCAACTGCTGAACTGTCGAGTGCCCAGGACGAGGCCATTAGCCCGAGGTCCGAGGTCCGAGCTAGGCGACCGGAGTGGTCGCTGAGGTTGAGACAGAGGAAAATACGTTCGGTTCAAAGCGCACAAGGGCATCCAGCACTTAGGCAGTTGTACCCTATTTCGAAATCCTCAATGCCAACACACCCAAAACTACGCCTGTATCGGGCGATTATCCCGCCCCTGATCCTGCACGGCTGCGAAGTCTGGTGATCAGCTGCTCCCACCACCACTGCAGCGTGTCCAGAACAGGACGCTACGAGTTATCTACTGTACAAGAAGTAGATTGCCGTCACATATCCTTCACACCTACTCCGGAATCCCATATATTTTTGACGGGAGAGAACCTGTACCAGCTTCAATGAGCTAGACTCCCATCCCGCCTGGTGAATACCCTTGGCCGTTACGACTATAGGGTTCCTCGCCGTAGACCTGGATACCTGTCGCCCAAACACGCTTTGGGCGACCTAAACTGAGTAGGGCCACTTTCCCCTGACACTGCACCCCCAAGCCCAGAAATGGGCTGGTATAAACCATACCCTCTAGACTGTCAAGTGGGCTCTGCTCAGATTTTGTTGTTGAGTGCAGACGTTCTACTCTCATTAGTCCTGAACCCGTAGGACCAAGGACGGGAGCCTGTTTCACCAGGGAGTTGCCGAGCTGTCCCATAGGTCGCCCGGCGTCCTCCGTGGGACTTTCCATAGGACAAGACCTAGAGAGTAACAAGCCCCGCCCATCTGGTCCAAGAACACAAGACGGGATGGAATTGGATACGCCACTTAGGCGCACCAAAACCAAAATGGGAAGGCTACTATGACCTCGGTAGGGCCGCCTGGCGATCTAGCACACCTTCTGCTAGCTCTGCCGGTTAGGACGTGGGAATATATGGCTTCCCTCAACTCCGTCCGGAGACGTACCCGATCACCCACAAGTATCGGGAACCGCTGCCCCATCGAGACCAACCCAATCCGAACAACTCCCAATCAAGGAGGGGTTCGAATGTTCGGCATGAGGTTACTCCACGAGTGATAAGGGTCCGCAGCGACTACACCACGGCAGCTGAAGGGGACCGATCCCCTCCCCTACGGGCTCAGATGCCTCACAGGCAGGAGGTAGAGCGCAGTCAGCACTGGGCGCACACACCCTCCGGGGCACTTGCGCCCACATATGGCTAGATATACTACTGCCCAAAACAACCGCCTGATGACAAAAGCGATTGTTTTATACTGCACAGATAAAGCCGCACTAAGCGGCTAGGTAAACCTGGGCGACTAGCAACTTCTGCTGGTCTGCTCCTGGACCTCTTTACGTATAACGACCTGGCTCGTCCTCATCGCTTTAGTTATTAATGAAATATGTTTAGCAGAATCTTTTTTTGTCAATTACTACATTTATTTACTTATCACTAAAGTTGAAGGAAATAACTAGGGCGACACATTTTCTGAGAACACACTCTCACTTTGAAATGTCAGGTAAGTCTTTTACTTTCACCAAAAGTCATAACTAAACCCCGAATTTGTATGTCTAACCTATTTTTCCATCGTTATTTTATTAACACATTTTAAGACATGTATTAGCGAAGGGGGAAACGTGTCTACGTCACGCTCAAGAGAACCGAAGTTCCTATATCACTCAGGGTGATTTTTTTGGATAAGGTTTTTGCTCGAGTTTTCCTTTATCCTGAAAGATGAATGTCTGGTAACTCTAAGCTCTAGGTACACTGTACTCATTTGAACATCATTTCATTCATCGTCCGATATGACTTAACGTTGGAGGTTTTCTCTTATCCTGAAAGATGAATGTCTGGGTAACTCTAAGCTCTAGGTACACTGTACTCATTTGAACATCATTTCATTCATCGTCCGATATGACTTAACGTTGGAGGTTTTCTCTTATCCTGAAAGATGAATGTCTGGGGTAACTCTAAGCTCTATGTACCCTGTACTCATTTGACCATCATTTCATTCATCGTCCGATATGACTTAACGTTGAGGTTTTCTCTTATCCTGAAAGATGAATGTCTGGGGTAACTCTAAGCTCTATGTACCCTGTACTCATTTGACCATCATTTCATTCATCGTCCGATATGACTTAACGTTGGAGGTTTTCTCTTATTCTGAAAGATGAATGTCTGGTAACTCTAAGCTCTATGTACCCTGTACTCATTTAAACATCATTTCATTCATCGTCCGATATGACTTAACGTTGGAGGTTTTCTCTTATTCTGAAAGATGAATGTCTGGTAACTCTAAGCTCTATGTACCCTGTACTCATTTAAACATCATTTCATTCATCATCGATATGACTTAACGTTGGAGGTTTTCTCTTATCCTGAAAGATGAATGTCTGGTAACTCTAAGCTCTATGTATCCTGTACTTATTTGAACATCATTTCATTCATCGTCCGATATGACTTAACGTTGGAGGTTTTCTCTTATCCTGAAAGATGAATGTCTGGTAACTCTAAGCTCTATGTACCCTGTACTTATTTGAACATCATTTCATTCATCGTCCGATATGACTTTACGTTGGAGGTTTTCTCTTATCCTGAAAGATGGATGTCTGGTAACTCTAAGCTCTATGTACCCTGTACTCCTTTAAACATCATTTCATTCATCGTCTGATATGACTTAACGTTGGAGGTTTTCTCTTATCCTGAAAGATGAATGTCTAGTAACTCTAAGCTCTATGTACCCTGTACTCATTTGAACATCATTTCATTCATCGTCCGATATGACTTAACTTTGGAGGTTTTCTTTTACCCTAAAAGATGAATGTCTGGTAACTCTAAGCTCTATGTACCCTGTACTCATTTGAACATCATTTCATTCATCGTCTGATATGACTTAACGTTGGAGGTTTTCTCTTATCCTGAAAGATGAATGTCTAGTAACTCTAAGCTCTATGTACCCTGTACTCATTTGAACATCATTTCATTCATCGTCTGATATGACTTAACGTTGGAGGTTTTCTCTTATCCTGAAAGATGAATGTCTAGTAACTCTAAGCTCTATGTACCCTGTACTCATTTGAACATCATTTCAGTCATCGTCCGATATGACAACGTTGGAGGTTTTCTCTTATCCTAAAAGATGAATGTCTGGTAACTCTAAGCTCTATGTACCCTGTACTTATTTGAACATCATTTCATTCATCGTCCGATATGACTTAACGTTGGAGGTTTTCTCTTATCCTGAAAGATGAATGTCTAGTAACTCTAAGCTCTATGTACCCTGTACTCATTTGAACATCATTTCATTCATCGTCCGATATGACTTAACTTTGTAGGTTTTCTCTTACCCTAAAAGATGAATGTCTGGTAACTCTAAGCTCTATGTATCCTGTGCTTATTTGAACATATTTTCATTCATCGTCCGATATGACTTAACTGTGTATGTATGTATGTCGGGGTCATTTGAAAGTCATTCTGTTCTTAAAGGGTAGGAGAGTTTTCTGGTAATAGAAAATTATTTGTGGATGTATTTATCCACTGTAGTGCCAAAAAATTAACCTACACAAGAGTCAGTAAAATCTATTGTTTGTATTTTTTGATGGACCTATTTTGGTATTAACTTCCCTGAATTTTTTTAATAAACCTCAAAAATCAGAAAAGTTCAGAATTATTGCTGTCTGAGCTACGACGTTTTACACATATGAGACCCCTAAAAGCTTCTGAAAGCCCTATTTCTAGTTTTAACCAAAACTGTGGGAGCAGTAGAGTTCCCGCTTGTGTACAATGTATACTGAATAGGAGAACAAAGTTATGAGTTAAAGAACATCATGTCCTGGAGGGTTTTGATACCTAAAACAAAAATTTACAACAAGACATCGTCAGCGAATTGGCACAAATTTAGATGATACGAAATGTTGGATAGCAACCAGAGAGTGCCAAAAACAAAAGATGAGTTATCAGATATTACTTGCTGGGTGTACATAAAAATCTAAAGGAAAATATCGGAGAAAATGTTGAGGGGATCGTAATCCATCGCACTGAGTGCTTGGCACGTGTCCAGGAAAATGTTTACAGAACAAAACCTCCGAAATCAAAGACATTTTGAAGAACCGAGACGGTAACAGATTTATGACTTCATTTCGAGAAGTGACTTTAATAAAAATGGAACTGTTAATTGTCCCTTATAATCACGCTTGCCAGCATATACCTCACTCTAATTCAGACTTATAACTGCCATAGTTACCGGTCACCAGTTGTTTGTTTTCGTGGTTATGTTCGCAGTTGCTTTACATGAACGTTTCCATTAAGAAAGTAATGCCTCCCATTTTTTCTCCTTTAATTGACAAGAAAATTCAATCCAATTCACATAGCTTGAAAACTACAACATTGACGATTAATTTGTCACTATTCAACATAATTTCCGTCCTTTTCCACAGTTTTGTTCACCTTTTAACTAGGGCGTGTATTCCAGTGTGGTAAAACACACGGTCTTACTTCCTAAGCCATTGACGCACGGACGTTTTCACAGCCTCATCTTCAAAATGAATCCCACGATGAGCTTCCTTTAGTGGCCCGAACAGATGGAAGTCTGATGGTGCCAGGCCAGGGCTGTGAGATGTACGCAATCTCCGCCTGGCTGGAGAGGAAGTACAATGGTCCACGGAGGCTACATACCTTGGAGTAACTTTGTATTGGCGTCTGACGTGGAAACAACACATCACCACTGTGGTTAACAAAGTGTCCAGAAGGATGGCCATGCTATATCCTATGTTTAATAGGAAATCAACAATGAGCCTGCACAATAAATTGCTCATATACAAGCAAATACTCCGCCCTGCACTAATCTATGCTTGCACAGTCTTGGGAGTTGCAGTAAAATCCCATCTCCACCAACTACAAGTCCTTCAGAACCGCTACCTTCGGATAGCAACAGCTTCCGATTGGTACGTTCCTAATGATAATATCCATGCAGATCTCTCCTTCCCAAAAATCACAGACTACATCCTTAGCTTATCTCATAATTTTTATAACAAGCTCCCTTCTAGCTTCAACAATCTAATCCGCGGTCTGGGAGAATATGATCTAGACCCCGGTGAAACCTACAAACAACCCAGACTAATGCTAGCACCACCATAGGCCCATACAATTCCCCAGATATTCATTACATTTCAACTCGTACCAATAAACCAAACAACCATTAAGACATATCCACCACCATCCACCCACCGTCATATCATTAAAAACCACCACCATGCCAGTAAGGGACAATGTCCCGAAATGGCAAAACGCCGAAGGCCCCTCCTCTGAGGAGGAGGTTCACCTTCAATGACACCACTGTGCTGGTCTCAGGGCTGTGAGGTAAGACTTGCCATCCCAATTTCTCAATTTCTGCAGTGGTGTAACGGCTGGTGTGTGGTCTTGCATTGTCGTGCAAAAGAAGAACATCCGCCATAGTTTTTGTTGGGCGAACTCGGCGAAGACGTCCTTTCAGCTTTTTGAGCGTTCTGACGCATTGGACAGACCGACCGCTGAGTTTTGAATTTCTTTTTTCTTCGTTGACGTTGTGTGATGCCATTCCATTGACTGCCTCTTTGATTCAGGTTCAAAAAAATGAACCCGCGTTTCGTCTCCACTAAAAATTTTTTCCAGAAACTTCTCTCCCTTAAATTGAAGCGCTGCAAGTGTTCGGAGGCTATTGTTTTTCTTGTTTCTTTGTTTTGGGTGGTTAACATTCTTGGTAACCAACGTGAACAAATATTTGAGTAACCCAGTTGTTGAATAATCGTCATCACACTGCTTTTACTGAGGGAGGTAATGCGACACAATTCACCTGTTGCTACCCGGCGATCACCACGAATGATGTCATCGACTCGCTGAATGTTGCATGGAGTCACTGTAGTCACCGGCATGTCGCTTCGCTTTTCATCTGCCAATGGTGTTTGCCCTTCAGCTTCGTTAAAGCGACGAACCCATCGTCTAACAGTGCTGTCATCCACCGTTGCATCACCATACAAATTTTTTAGCCTTTCGTAAATGCGAATTGGCGTTTCACCTTCCGCAGTCAAAAATTCAATCACAGAACGCTGTCTAATACGAATGACGATGTCGGGCATTTTGCAAGAGAATGCAGTGCTGCCACCTGTTGACTTAGGAAGTTACTACTGCAGGCGATTGGAGAAGAAGGTTTGAGGAATTGCGCGAAATTCAAGGCTTTCACATAACTTACTTATTTAAGGGAAAAAAAATGGGAGGCATTACTTTTTGATCTACCCTTGTAACTACCTATCTGTCTATCCGAAGGATTATGATACAGCTAATCTGAACAGCTTCTAATAACACTGGGGAACAATGAAAATTTTCAGGCTTAAAAATAGTGAATTTACATGTATTTCCCTCTGCTGAATTAAAAAATCAACATAAAAATGATAAATTAGCTCTTGTTTTGAAGATAAAGTGACATTTCATTTTTAGAGTGAATGTTTGAAATTATTGAGATTTTTTTCGTGTGTTGGCACAGCAGTCAAATAACAAAACAAAATTATTGAGAAATTTTGGAAATTAAGTGATGCAAAAGTTAAGGAAGGCATTTCTGTCGTACCACAAATAAGAGAACTTGTAAAAGGTCCTGCACTTGACGAAATTTTGGAGGGGAAAGAAAAGGAAGCTTGGGAAGCCGTCAAGGGTGTTGTTGATGGATTTTTAGGCAACAAAAGAGATGACAACTACAAGCATTTGGTGACAGTGCTCCTGCAAAAAACACCATTACATGTCCCTTAAGATCCATTTTCTCCACTCCCACCTAGACT
The DNA here is from genome assembly GCA_030765055.1 of Mantis religiosa. Classification (NCBI taxonomy): domain Eukaryota; kingdom Metazoa; phylum Arthropoda; class Insecta; order Mantodea; family Mantidae; genus Mantis; species Mantis religiosa. The sequence goes on along the minus strand of CM060953.1, from coordinate 11,445,885 downwards.
TTTTCCCTCCTAGTTGTGGAGCTGTTAGTGATGAACATGGGGAGAGATTCCATCAGGACATTTCTGTTATGGAACAAAGATATCAGGGCCGTTGGAATGAAGTAATGCTTGTGAATTACTGTTGGTCTTTGTATAGGGATTCTGTGGAACTCCATCACAAGAGGCAAGCTAAAAGACGACGAAGTCAATAGGCCACCACATGATTCTCTTCAGACACGACTATCTGCGAAGTATTTTTCCAACAATTTAGAACTCTTAGCATGTAATTGCCAGTTAAAAAATCAAATGCACTTTCATTGGTATTAGCATGTACGTAATTAAAACGTATCCTTTTCTCTCAATCCGTTAATGTGTAATACTTCCACCTATTTTGTGATTTGAAAATAAAATAAACATTGCAGATGAGCATACAAAAAGTATCTAGTGAATTCTCAGAAGTGTGGTTCAATGTCGATACCATGGAAGTGTCGTGACAGCAACGGTGGCCAGTTTCACCTCTCCTTTCTTAAAGCTGTTAAGTAAAATCTTTAGAAGTACGTAGTTTTAAAACTGTTGTATCATTCACGCCTTTCTGCGGTAGCAGTAGTCGGCGACGTGTGTCGAGGGCGCCGGCTGTCGCATTACCACACCGCCGGTTCGGATGTTTTTGATTCTCCCGTCACTTTTCTAAGATCGTATCAGATTACAGTGAAGGGTTTCAGCATCTCCCATACTACTGCGCTGCCGAATCGAACATCTCGCTTTAAGGAGAGCTTTAGAAGTTGGTACCATGTAGTTCTAGTAACGTCACAAGGGCTATGGACAGTTAGTTAAGTGTAGAGGTTCTACTCCAATCAGTCCAGGACTCGTAGGTCCAAAGACTTCAACCAGGAAGTTACCGAGCTGTCCCAAAAGGGCGCCCGGCGCATCCATGGCGCTTTCCATATCGAAGAACCTAGAGACTAACAAGGCCCCCCGCCTATGTGGTCCTGTGGACTCAAGATGGGATGGAAGTGGATGCGCCACTTACGCGTGCCAACTCCAAAATGGGAAGGCTACCGATGTGACCTCGGCAGGGCCGCCTGGTGATCTAGCACACCTTCTACTAGCTATGCATGGTAGGACACGGGAATATATGGCTTCCCTCAACCCCGTCCGGAGACGTACCCGATCTCCCACGTGTATCGGGAAAAACTGCCCCCTCGAGTCCAACCCACTCCGAGCAGCTCCCAATTAGGGAGGGGCTCGAATATTCGGCTCGAGGTTCCCCTAGTAACGTCAGAGGTAAAGTCTGTCTAGTGAACGGGATTGCAGTTTGCCGCTCAAAGGAAACTACTCTCTCCCGCCCACTAATGACCGTCATAAATCTATCTCCACACTTTACAATTGGATTGTTCTAGCAGTAGTAAGGGGGGAAAGGTGGTTCGAGTCTCCATGATCCAGCTGATACACCTTTTCAAAGAAGAGTAACTGAATAATGCTGCTTTGAACTCTCTAGAGTAAATAGAGATTACGAACCATTCATAAACAAAGATATCATGTGACCAGACATGTTCTGCAGACCAGCAAGAAGTGTATCGTTTCCCCTCATCGAATTTAACAAACACCTTGACTTATTCAAAGTACATATTTCTTTTAGCACGTCATGTCAAATTTTACGTTTCAGTTCTGTGTAAGTTCAAATACACGTTCACGCATACAATCCAACCAACAATGATATTATAACTAAGAGTTATTTCCGGGCTGTTAGGCCGTGGTCTGCTGGAGTTGGATTTTCCAGACGTTTCGTCCACTACTATGGTTGACATCTTCAGTGGCGTGGTCGTGGTCGTAGTCTCCTCGGAGAAGTTTGAGTAGCGTTTCATAAAAACACATCAACTCACTCGAACGTCTGGTGCATAACAACTGAACGTCCAAAATGGCTAAAACTTTGGTAACTGACTATAGAGGTACAGTCTGGCGTGCCCCAGGGGTCTATTTTGGGACCTTTATTGTTTATTCTGTATATTAACGACATAAAAACTGTGGTACAGGCTAATGTAGCTTTAAGTTTGTATGTAGCCATGCCATACTGGGTTTCAGCAATAGCAACTTACTAAATCTAGAAATTGAAGTAAATTTGACCTCCAATATCAACACTGTCGTTGAGGACCAATAGCAACCCTGATTTTCTCGAAGTGACAGTCACATGTTTACTCCACGTGGAGTCTCAGTTGCCAAAGTTCCAACTTCCAGTTGATCTGTTTCATTACGTGCAGAAATTCGTTGTGTGTCACGATGTGGAGACCGTGGGAGGGAAATGCAGTGGTAAATGCAAATGAAGTAATAGATAACTTTCAGTCAAGTGAAAATAATCAAAGTGAAGACAATAGTGTTAATAACTGGGCCGAGTTATATTACTGGAAAAGCCTCAAAAAAACAAAGTTACAACAGGAACTTTTCTAAACAAATTCAAGCGCTTGTTTTGAATACATATAAATATGTTCTGACAAATAATCTAGGTAAGTAGTCTTGCAATGAACCTGATGATAAATTCTGGGTATTCACAGAGATACAGTAAGAAATACTGTGACGAAAGGAATACCAAAGACGCCGATCAAGTGTGAAAACAAAAGGAAACGTTTCTGTAAAGTAGATAATTTCATATGCGATTTAATTCGTCGAGAAATCTATAGATTCTATGCAAAAGGGAGAGCGCCCACCTTAGACGAATTAGTTGCACATTTGCAAAAAATTTGTGATTTTCCTTAAGGGCACTGCACTTTGCGCGGTCTCCTAAAGGAGCTGGGTTTCAAATACCGCACTTCGAATAAGTTAAGGGTTATTATGGAATCCAGTAGAATTGTAGCTTGGCGATGTGTGTGTGTGTGTGTGTGTGTGTGTGTGTGTGTGTGTGTGTGTGTGTGTGTGTGTGTGTGTGTGTCAAAACTATGGAAGTTTTGCAGTAATGGACATAAGATAATTTATTTAGACAAAACCTCCTACGATACCTTTGATGTATCGAGAAAGGTGGCAACCTAGCAGAACGGTCTGGAAGAAGTAGGGTTGGTTTTGTAAAACGATTTAAAGGGTTCGTCAATTGCAGCGGCCGAAGTGCACATGAGTTAACTAAACAGACTTGGCCACGAGTGCTAAGGGTACGCAGCGCTCGCACCACAACAGCTGAAGGTGACGGATCCCCTCCACTACGGGGAAGGGCTATGGACACAGGCACCAGAGAGACTTAGAGGTCGGACGTTTACGGAGTAACAATACACTAGGTTGCTGTAGTGAGTAAATGTTTTAGATTACGCTCTTGAAAAAAAAAAGCCATTTCTCTCTCGTCGAGTGCCGGAATTACATTATAAAAGGACATAAATCACTTGCAACTGTCATTTCTTCTCCCCCTTTGCCGTGTTTAAGAAATGAAAACCGCGACACCTTTCCCCGACATAACTACATTTCATATTAAGCACTTCACGGCGACAGACTTAGCGGCGGCTATGTGTGAAATGGAAACAGCTTCTTTCGGCGTCATTTAATTTCACTGTCAGAAACACAACTCTCTCAGTAAATGGCATTAGAGTCGCCGCAATAAGAACATAAAACTGAGGCACGAAGGAATGAGAGAGCCTCTTGAACAATCACTACAACAATGCGTGGAGATAGTGTTGTTCTAACTTCGTGTTACTCGATTAAAACCCTTATAGAGATTGTCATGTGACTTGTTGTTGCTGTAGGTAAGGTAAGGTAAGGTATTGAAGAGTGCAGTGGGCTTAAGTAGTAGTCAGATGTTCTAAGAACTTGAATGTGAAGCTGACATTGCATACATGGACATGTTAGGTAAACATGGCCATCTGTAATTCAACTTAAGTTAATAACCAAGCAGGCCATGTAGATGATGCAACAAATGCTTAGGTTTATTGAAATCCCAACTTGTGACGTAGGACCAATCAGAAATAAGTATTGCGGTGGCTTAGCAATAAAAACAGAAAAAGAACTAATGATTTTAATCTTAAATTTTTTCTTCTGGCTTTAACTCTCGAAGAGGGTAGACGTGTTTTCGGTAAAGGACTTCCTGTAACTACGAGAAGTTATTGGAGTTCGTCAGTTTTGAACGTTTAGTAAACGTTTAAAATATACATTGAAGACGCGACGCTACGATAAATAATTTAAGTAAAAACCCCTTGTATCATTTATGAATAAAAGGAGAAAATTAATATATAGTAAAGGGCTATATACATCAGTGGAAAAAGTCGCATGTAAAGAAGAAAATGATGTCGAGAAATATAATTTCAAGTAAATAGAAACGGTGTAAATTATTTTATTCCATAGTTGCCCAAAAGTGAAATCCCTTTTGTATCGATACCACGCCTGAGAAGTTTCACGTTTCATCGCTCGCCGCAGCTGCCGGGGAGAGGATTTATAGAAATCTTCGAGAACATCTTCTTCACGGCATTTAGACGAAAGGTTCATCGCTTCTACATTAAGGTAAGGTTTAACTTCTACATGCGTCGCCACACCGTGGGAGCGCGAAGCTTTTGCGCGTAGACCTCACGAAGGGGCAAATCCAACTTCAGATACGTCACCGCATCGTGTGATATAAAGCCAACCCACAAGGACGGGAACCGCTCCAAATGAATAGTATATAGGAAAATTAATATTTGTAATCCAGCAATTACCTTTTTTAATCATCCATCGGTCAGCAAGTATGCGTTACATATGTTTAAAGTTTGTAAATTAATTGTTCTTTCACACTAGCCGTGTGTAGGCTAAATTGTAGAGTCAGACTGAAAAATTCAATGTCATAGTCGGAATTTGAACAACGGATCTTCTGATTTCCGTCCAGCCGCTCTATAATTGAGCTACTATGGCCAACGTGCCGATATGACATTAAATTCTCCAACTGACTCGTGTTTTTTCCGGTAAACCACTTAGGAGTTCTCATAAACACGTGAGACAACTACCTTAATGGCGACTTACAACATGTAAGTACTTCAGTCTGACTACGTTTCCACAATTTAGTATACACACGGCTAGTGTGAAAGAACAATTAATTTCCATTAATTGTACCTAATAGTGGTCCGAACTATAAAGCCCGGGCCTTAAACCAGCAGACCAGCAGAAGAGACGAGTCGTCCAGGTTTACCTGGACGGAGTGTTTGGTCAGCACCTAGCCGCTTATTGCGTCTTTATCTGGGCAGTATAAAAGAGTCATCTTTTGTCTCAGGCGGTTGTTTTCGGCAGCGGAATATTTAGCCTTATGTGCGCTGTTGCCCCGTGGAGGGGATGCGCCAGTGCTGGCTGCGCTCTTCCGCCTGCCTGGGAGGCATCTGAGCACAGTCCGCTTAACAGGCTAGAGTGAAAGGAACAGTGTCTAGGTATAGCACTTACCAAGTCCATTTCTGGTCTTGGGGGGTTGAAGTCAGGGGAATGTGGCCCTGTTCGTTCTATTTACCCAAAGCACCGGTAGCTCGGCCGGCGGCGAGGAGCCCTGTGGTCGTAACGGCCAAGGGTGTTCACCAGTATGTTTGGATGGGGGTCCAGCTTATCGTAGATGGTGCGGGATCTCTCCCTCACCACGTCCACGATGTACGGGACCCCGGAAGTACTTACAACATAGTAAATATATATCTTCCCTTGGCCCGGGCTCTTGTCATTGGTCCAATGTAAGCTGTGGGAGGGACTGTTTTCTCAGGGGTCCGAATAAAGACACCTGATTGGTCGCATCGAACGAAGCAATCATAAGGCATATTTCAGGTTATAAAATAGGAACTAGGTTGCCCAAAACGGCATATCCCTGAAGAAGACCACAGAGTTAAGATGACTGAAAGCTTGGTAGAAGGAAACATCACTTGGCTGCAAACCCGAGAAACCATCCTAATGAATCAACGCCGAGAAACCTTTAAATCTTTCATTTTCATCTTTTAGTACTGGAAGACCTCAGATTAAAGTTGTTTGAGACAGCAGAGGCTGTAAGCATATAAATAACAACGTGCAGGTAATATTTTAAGTAACGTTTTGTGGTCTGACAGTGTCTGTGCAAAATGGGTGCCGCGTTTATTGACATCTGATCAAAAGTTGCAAAGAAAAACTTGGCTTGTTTGGAATCTATCCACTGTAAGAGACTCAAATGTTTACAGGGAATGCTGACATAATACCGCTTACCTGTTTGTGTTTACGTAAGCTTCCACTGTTGGCCGTCGGTATTCATTCTTCAGACAAGATGTACAACGTTTACACGCCTAGTACATTTGACAACACTCCGCGCACTATTGGCCACTAAGTTTTCACTTCCTTTAATGAAGCTCTTATGTCCTATAGATACATACTGTTGGCCATGTCCATAATCTCGGCTTCGGTGTTTGAGGGGTGACAATCAATACTTGGTTAGACCCGAGGGTGGTTGTTCAATGTATTACCAAATGTCGGAACACAACACATGTCCTTAGCAGGACAGCGGACAAACACATAAACTCTATGTCGCAACTTGGATGCATATTGCTGTCTATACAGTCAGTCACACAGGCTATTGCCGTTATTCACCCTTTGCTAGATTTACAGGATGTGTGAGTTTTGTGTCCATGATTTTAGCATGAGAAGTGTGGTATCAGATATGAATTGGCAATTTGATCCTTGAGAAGGAATGATAGTGGTAAAACGTAGGAGACAGGAAAGCACAGGACATGATTTTCATGATGCTGGAAGGGCGATCAACTGCTCGGTCACTAGTAGCCTTACAAAAACTAAATAGCCAGCGATAAATTACTCAAGTAAAAAGGAAATAGCACAATAAAATAAATATGTCCAAATGGGAAGAAAACAAATAAAAGGTATAGTTAACAATAAACTACCAAAAGGCATAAAAAACTTTTTCACTATTAGCTGTCATTTACAAAACAATCTGTCTGACCAGTGGTGGTCGAATCAACTTCTTCCTTTTCTTAGGGGCTGGGCTAGCACTTTCTGCAAGTTTATCCTGCCTTTTTCTCACTGTCGTATAGGCAGTGAGGACCGGATATTCCCGCTACACATCCTCAATGGAGGACAGCATGCCTACTTATAACTACTTATTACTACTGATAACTTATATTCGAGTCGCTCGAAACAATAGGCAACTGCGGACCCTTAGCACTCGTGGTACCTCTGACGTTACCAGAGGAATCTCGGGCCGAACTGCCGAGCCGCTCCCGTCGCGGAGTTGTTCGGATTGGGTTGGACTCGAAGGGGCAGTGTGTTCCCGACACCCACAGGCCTCGGCCACCCGGAGGGGGTAGAGGGTTGCCTAATAAGTCCCGGGTACTAGCCTGCAGAGGTAGCAGAAGGTGTGCTAGATCACCAGGCTATGGCCGCCCGGAGGGGGTAGAGGGTTGCCTAATAAGTCCCGGGTACTAGCCTGCAGAGCTAGTAGAAGCTGTGCTAGATCACCAGGCCTCGGCCACCCGGAGGGGCTGGAGGGTTGCCTAATAAGTCCCGGGTGCTAGTAGAAGGTGTGCTAGATCACCAGGCTTCGGCCGCCCGTAGGGGGTAGAGGGTTGTCTAATAAGTCCCGGATACTAGCCTGCAGAGCTAGTAGAAGGTGTGCTAGATCACCAGGCTGTGGCCGCCCGGAGGAGGTAGAGGGTTGCCTAATAAGTCCCGGGTACCAGCGTGCAGAGGTAGTATAAGATGTGCTGGATCACCAGGCTATGGCCGCCCGGAGGAGGTATAGGGTTGTCTAATAAGTCCCGGGTACTAGCGTGCAGAGGTAGTATAAGATGTGCTAGATCACCAGGCTATGGCCGCCCGGAGGAGGTAGAGGGTTGCCTAATAAGTCCCGGATACTAGCCTGCAGAGCTAGTAGAAGGTGTGCTAGATCACCAGGCTATGGCCGCCCGGAGGAGGTAGAGGGTTCTCTAATAAGTCCCGGGTACCAGCGTGCAGAGGTAGTATAAGATGTGCTAGATCACCAGGCTATGGCCGCCCGGAGGGGGTAGAGGGTTGCCTAATAAGTCCCGGGTACTAGCCTGCAGAGCTAGTAGAAGCTGTGCTAGATCACCAGGCCTCGGCCACCCGGAGGGGCTGGAGGGTTGCCTAATAAGTCCCGGGTGCTAGTAGAAGGTGTGCTAGATCACCAGGCTATGGCCGCCCGGAGGGGGTAGAGGGTTGCCTAATAAGTCCCGGATACTAGCCTGCAGAGCTAGTAGAAGGTTTGCTAGATCACCAGGCTATGGCCGCCCGGAGGGAATAGAGGGTGGCCTAATAAGTCCCGGGTACTAGCCTGCAGAGCTAGGAGGTGTGCTAGATCACCAGGCTATGTCCGCCCGGAGAGGGTAGGGGGTTGCGTAATAAGTCCCGGGTATTAGCCTACAGAGCTAGTAGAAGGTGTGCTAGATCACCACGTTATGGCTGCCCGGAGGGGGTAGGGAGTTGCCTAATAAGTCCCGGGTACTAGCCTACAGAGCTAGTAGAAGGTGTGCTAGATCCCCACGTTATGGCCGCCCGGAGGGGGTAGAGGGTTGCCTAATAAGTCCCGGTTACTAGCCTGTAGAGCTAGTAGAAGGTGTGCTAGATCACCAGGCTTTGGCCGCCCGGAGGGGGTAGAGGGTTGCCTAATAAGTCCCGGGTACTAGCCTGCAGAGCTAGTAGAAGGTGTGCTAGATCACCACGTTATGGCCGCCCGGAGGGGGTAGAGGGTTGCCTAATAAGTCCCAGGTACTAGCCTACAGAGCTAGTAGAAGGTGTGCTAGATCACCAGGCTATGTGCGCCCGGAGAGGGTAGGGGGTTGCCTAATAAGTCCCGGGTACTAGCCTACAGAGCTAGTAGAAGGTGTGCTAGATCACCAGGATATGGCCGCCCGGAGGGGGTAGAGGGTTGCCTAATAAGTCCCGGGTACTAGCCTACAGAGCTAGTAGAAGGTGTGCTAGATCACCACGTTATGGCCGCCCGGAGGGGGTAGAGGGTTGCCTAATAAGTCCCGGTTACTAGCCTGTAGAGCTAATAGAAGGTGTGCTAGATCACCAGGCTATGGCCGCTCGGAGAGGGTAGGGGGTTACCTAATAAGCCCCGGGTACTAGCCTGTAGAGCTAATAGAAGGTGTGCTAGATCACCAGGCTACGGCCGTCCGGAGAGGGTAGGGGGTTACCTAATAAGCCCCGGGTACTAGCCTGTAGAGCTAATAGAAGGTGTGCTAGATCACCAGGCTACGGCCGTCCAGAGAGGGTAGGGGGTTACCTAATAAGCCCCGGGTACTAGCCTGTAGAGCTAATAGAAGGTGTGCTAGATCACCAGGCTATGGCCGCTCGGAGAGGGTAGGGGGTTACCTAATAAGCCCCGAGTACTAGCCTGTAGAGCTAGTAGAAGGTGTGCTAGATCACCAGGCTACGGCCGTCCGGAGTGGGCAGAGGGTTGCCTAATAGGTCCCGGGTACTAGCCTGCAGAGCTAGTAGAAGGTGTGCTAGATCACCATTCTACGGCCGCCCGGAGTGGGCAGAGGGTTGCCTAATAGGTCCCGGGTACTAGCCTGCAGAGTTAGTAGAAGGTGTGCTAGATCACCAGGCTACGGCCGTCCGGAGTGGACAGAGGGTTGCCTAATAGGTCCCGGGTACTAGCCTGCAGAGTTAGTAGAAGGTGTGCTAGATCACCAGGCTACGGCCGTCCGGAGTGGACAGAGGGTTGCCTAATAGGTCCCGGGTACTAGCCTGCAGAGCTAGTAGAAGGTGTGCTAGATCACCATTCTACGGCCGTCCGGAGGGGGTAGAGGGTTGCCTAATAAGTCCCGTGTACTAGCCTGCAGAGCTAGTAGAAGGTGTGCTAGATCACCAGGCTACGGCCGTCCGGAGTGGACAGAGGGTTGCCTAATAAGCCCCGGGTACTAGCCTGCAGAGCTAGTAGAAGCTGTGCTAGATCACCAGGCCTCGGCCACCCGGAGGGGCTGGAGGGTTGCCTAATAAGTCCCGGGTGCTAGTAGAAGGTGTGCTAGATCACCAGGCTATGGCCGCCCGGAGGGGGTAGAGGGTTGCCTAATAAGTCCCGGATACTAGCCTGCAGAGCTAGTAGAAGGTTTGCTAGATCACCAGGCTATGGCCGCCCGGAGGGAATAGAGGGTGGCCTAATAAGTCCCGGGTACTAGCCTGCAGAGCTAGGAGGTGTGCTAGATCACCAGGCTATGTCCGCCCGGAGAGGGTAGGGGGTTGCGTAATAAGTCCCGGGTACTATCCTACAGAGCTAGTAGAAGGTGTGCTAGATCACCACGTTATGGCCGCCCGGAGGGGGTAGAGGGTTGCCTAATAAGTCCCGGTTACTAGCCTGTAGAGCTAGTAGAAGGTGTGCTAGATCACCAGGCTTTGGCCGCCCGGAGGGGGTAGAGGGTTGCCTAATAAGTCCCGGATACTAGCCTGCAGAGCTAGTAGAAGGTGTGCTAGATCACCAAGTTATGGCCGCCCGGAGGGGGTAGAGGGTTGCCTAATAAGTCCCAGGTACTAGCCTACAGAGCTAGTAGAAGGTGTGCTAGATCACCAGGATATGGCCGCCCGGAGGGGGTAGAGGGTTGCCTAATAAGTCCCGGGTACTAGCCTACAGAGCTAGTAGAAGGTGTGCTAGATCACCAGGATATGGCCGCCCGGAGGGGGTAGAGGGTTGCCTAATAAGTCCCGGGTACTAGCCTACAGAGCTAGTAGAAGGTGTGCTAGATCACCACGTTATGGCCGCCCGGAGGGGGTAGAGGGTTGCCTAATAAGTCCCGGTTACTAGCCTGTAGAGCTAATAGAAGGTGTGCTAGATCACCAGGCTATGGCCGCTCGGAGAGGGTAGGGGGTTACCTAATAAGCCCCGGGTACTAGCCTGTAGAGCTAATAGAAGGTGTGCTAGATCACCAGGCTACGGCCGTCCGGAGAGGGTAGGGGGTTACCTAATAAGCCCCGGGTACTAGCCTGTAGAGCTAATAGAAGGTGTGCTAGATCACCAGGCTATGGCCGCTCGGAGAGGGTAGAGGGTTACCTAATAGGCCCCGGGTACTAGCCTGTAGAGCTAATAGAAGGTGTGCTAGATCACCAGGCTATGGCCGCTCGAGAGGGTAGGGGGTTACCTAATAAGCCCCGGGTACTAGCCTGTAGAGCTAGTAGAAGGTGTGCTAGATCACCAGGCTACGGCCGTCCGGAGTGGGCAGAGGGTTGCCTAATATGTCCCGGGTACTAGCCTGCAGAGCTAGTAGAAGGTGTGCTAGATCACCATTCTACGGCCGCCCGGAGTGGGCAGAGGGTTGCCTAGTAGGTCCCGGGTACTAGCCTGCAGAGTTAGTAGAAGGTGTGCTAGATCACCAGGCTACGGCCGTCCGGAGTGGACAGAGGGTTGCCTAATAGGTCCCGGGTACTAGCCTGCAGAGTTAGTAGAAGGTGTGCTAGATCACCAGGCTACGGCCGTCCGGAGTGGACAGAGGGTTGCCTAATAGGTCCCGGGTACTAGCCTGCAGAGCTAGTAGAAGGTGTGCTAGATCACCATTCTACGGCCGTCCGGAGGGGGTAGAGGGTTGCCTAATAAGTCCCGTGTACTAGCCTGCAGAGCTAGTAGAAGGTGTGCTAGATAACCAGGCTACGGCCGTCCGGAGTGGACAGAGGGTTGCCTAATAAGCCCCGGGTACTAGCCTGCAGAGTTAGTAGAAGGTGTGCTAGATCACCAGGCGGCCCCACCGAGGTTTACGGTAGTCTTCCCTACGGTGTTGACGCGCGTAAGTGGCGTATCCACTTCCACCCGTGGCTGCGCCGTGGCTCTGTGGTTAGACCGCTTGGCTCTCACCAAGGTGACCCGGGTTCGATCCCAGGCGACCGCAAAGTGAGATTTGTGGTGGACAACACGACGCTGGAGCTGGTTTTCTCCGGGATCTCCGGTTTCCTCCGCCATCTCATTCCACCGGTGCTCCATCTCCATCTCATGTATCATCAGTGTCATCGCCTGCGGTGCCGTATGTAGTAAAAGCGTTAAACACTACACATTTCATTTCCGTAGTGGAGGGAATCCGTCCCCTTCAGCTGCCGAGGTGCGGGCGCTGCGGACCCTTAGCACTCTTGGTACCTCTGACGTTACCAGAGGAGCCTCCGGCCGAACTGCCGAGCCGCTCACGTCGGGGAGTTGTTCGGATTGGGTTGAACTCGAGAAGGCAGTGTGTTCCCGACACCAACGGGGAATTTGGTACCTCCGGCCAGGCTACGGCCACGCGGAGGGGGTAGAGGGTTGCGTAATAAGTCCCTAGCCTGCAGAGCTAGTAGAAGGTGTGCTAGATCACCAGGTGGCCCTACCGAGGTTCACGGTAGTATTTCCTGCGGGGTTGACGCACGTAAGTTGGTATTCACTTCCACTCGTCTTGACGTAGTGGTCAATGGGGGGGGGGAGCTTTTTAGACTCAAGGTTTTGTCTCATGGACAGAAACCCTGGCGTTTTCCATCGCTCCAAGGTAGTAGGCCCGGGTGCATGGTCCTACGGGTCCAGGTATAGAGCATCTAGAGTTAAATAAAAATAAAAGGCGTTGAACTTTCTAGGCGATGTATTATATATCACTGGTTCACATGTTTTTGAGATAGATGCTTTCTGCGGTGACTTGCCTGGAAGGTTCTTCATAGAACTGGACTTGGTAGGGGTGCTCACTGTTGTTCGTGCTGGTGTCTGTTGCTTTGCCTTTGATCTTGGTGTAATTGTTCTTCAGGATATTACTGCCAGTAAACGGAATGCAGGCTGTGGCGGTAGGCTACCTATCCGGCAGAATCAGCAGCACTCTCGCCAAATACATCAGGACCATCCATAAGCCAGCTCCAAAGATTAAACATCTGCTGAGACCAGTGAAAGACAAACTGGACTTAGAAGTTCCGAGAGTGTACCGCATTCCCTGTAACTGTGGGACATCGTATATAGGACAAACCGGAAGGACTATCGCTACCAGAATAATCGAACATGAACGGAGCATTCGTTTAATACAACCTGAGAAGTCTGGACTGACGAGCATAGAGCCAACTTTCGGGAGACGACCATCTTGGCAAAATACAACAGTTACTGGGAGCGGAGAGTTAAGTAGGCTTTGGCCATTTCCTCCGAGAGGAGCACGCTTAATCGTGATGCTGGATTTCAGTTCAGGTGTTAAAATGGAAACCGTTGGCTTAAGAAGGACAGATCTATACAGCTTGTCCACCAAGACCTGCGCTTGCTGCATGTTTTATGGATGAGGGTCAGTGTTCTAGAACTATGTATTGCGTGACTTATAACGCTACCAGGTTTTGCCGGGTAAACTCGAATAAGCTGATCGGTCAGGATACTTCTCTACGAGCTCGAACCCTCCACCTCCCAGTACAAATCGCTGACTTTGTCACGTGCCACATCATCCTGCTTGTCATTTCTTTATGCAGTTACAAACAACTGCGGTATCAGAACCCGGAACTGATCGGCAATGGCTTGGATCACGACAATACGCACGTGAAACAGCCGTTGAAGTGTCTGTTTTGCAGGTATGCTCATGAGGTGCTCTCTGTGTGTGGAATTCGCCATTACTCCCGCCGTCAGCTGTTAATAACTTCTAGTAACGTGCTGCTGTGGCAATCATTAATCAGAAGGTCGCAACGGGGAGTTTGTTGTCATAAGCCACGTCTTACCCAGACGAATGCAATTGATATACGCGCCTTCCAGTGTTCTCAAAGCTTGTCATTAACAACCTCTCGTCTTCTCGTCTGTAACCAAGCAAAGAATGCCTTGCTGGCCTTTTTGACTCTTACTCGACAGTAGATGTGTTCCTGTGAACGCCAGGCAAAAGCAAAAGTAAGAAACACTGTTAAATAAAACGTACAGTTACTCTAAAAGTATTCATCTAGTACAAGATTATTTGTTTACGCATGTCTGGATAGTGGAAAACCATCAAAATAAAGTACAGAAGTGACAGTGTCTTATTTATTGATTAATGAAAATGAGGAAACACATATAGTATTTCACTTTCTTCTCGGGCAGCCAGCGAGGTGAAATGATGATTAGATATCAACGTTTTGGGCGTGTACCTCTCTCCCATCAGGATATTTATAAAATGTTATAACCACAAATGGAATATTGATATTACACAACTATAAACAAAGACAAAACACTATCAAAATACGCATTACTGAACAAAAGACTGTTTTCAGTGAATTAAGCTTCAGGTATTATTTTACATATAGTATCTATTCCCACATAGTTGAAGATTCAAAAGTAAACTTATACAATATTGGTTGCAAAATAAGTATTCCTCTACATATTTGAGTTTGATTTATGAGTCACTATGTTTACACTCTAACTTCACTTGTTGTTGTATAATTGAAACGTTTTCAAGATCATTCGATCTCATCCTCAGCTGTTTGGTGACTAAATGAACCTTCCTCTTCTTCCACTACTACGGAGCTCCGATCACTCTGCCATCTGGTGTTAGGGGCACTAAGTTTTAATATTTCATTTAATGCCGGGATTTCAAAATTTATAACTTTATCACGGTTTTTATTTATGAATATTTTTTCCCAAATATTCAAGTCTATGGGTGTACTTAAAGATTTTAACAGTTTAATGTTGTGGCCAATGTTGTGATTTTCTGTCCAAAAATGGTGTGAAACTGCAGATTTTTCTGTTTGTTTCAACTTAATGTTCCTCTGGTGTTCTTTTTGCCTGGTTAACAAGCTTCTCTTAGTTTTTCCTGTGTAGCTTTTTTCACAGGTTTCACAATTAATCTGATAAATTCCTGATTTCAAATTGTTGGGGATTGTATTTTTCAAAGGTTTACTTAGAGGTTCCTCAGACTGAATTTGTTTTGGGGTGCCAGTTTTAAGTTTAGTCTTTTGAAGATTCGTTCAAATTTTCTAAAAGCCCATGAATGGTAGGTAAGTTTTCTATATTGCCAATTTGTGTTTTTAAGTGGTGTGAGAGTGGTATTTTTTGATATTATCTTCAGTTTTTCTTTTCTCTTCATCATGTTCCTTATGATGGCTGGGTTGAACCCATTTAATACCGCTATGTCTTTTATGTGTTGTTGTTCTTTCAAAAATTCATCCTTACTCAGTGGGATGTTGTATAGCCGGTGAATTAGACTTCTAAAGGCAGATAGTTGGTGTGAAACTGGGTTGTATTCATTTTTCTATATGTAATTATCTATGTGTGTGGGCTTCCTGTATATTCCAAAATCTACACCATGACGATTTCTAGTTATCTTGAGGTCCAAAAAGGGTAGGGTGTTGTCTCTTTCTACTCCCATAGTAAATTGGATGTGATTATCTTGCAGGTTGAGTAATTTTAGAGAGTCTTCTCTAAGTTTTTCCGGAATGATATCAAAAACATCATCAACATATCTCTGCCAAAATTTATGAATCTGTGGAAAGGTCTTTACTATGTGTGTTTCAAAATAGCTCATGTATAGGTCTGCTAAAATAGGCGAAAGTGGGCTCCCCATAGCTAATCCTTTTGATTGTCTGTAGAATTTTTGGTTAAACATGAAGTAATTATTCCTTATGCATAAATCTGTAAGATTGATACTGTCATCTATTTCTCTGGAGTCCGTTGTAGTCTGGGTTAGCCATTTTTTGAGGAATGTAAATCAAACTCAAATATGAAGAATACTTCACTGTTAATAATGCTTCTGCTTTTAATATTTATTCGTCTACATACTGAAAATGGTGTAGAATGTTAGGGTTAGTACTTAGTAGGTCCTCCATTCCTCTTTTTAATCTCTTGTATTCTCCTTGGCATGCATTTCACCAAAGATTCTGTTGTTTCCACTGTAATTTTACGCCATTGCTCTACTAGAGCGTTCTTTAGATACTTTATATTAGATATCTGATGATTCCTAATATTTTTGTCCATTATACTCCACAAGTTCTCTATTGGATTCATGTCTGGGGATTGCGGTGATGTCGGCATCCATCGTGGAGTATTATACAACAACCATAACCTTACATCTAGAGCTGTGTGTTTTGGATAATTATCTTGTGTGAAAATATAATCCTCAGAAAGACCCATATTATTGACATTTCTGAACAAATGTATTTTAGGATGTTTATATAAACCTTATAATTCATAATTCCATCAATAAAACGCAAATCCCCCACACCATGTATACTCATGCAGCCCCAGACAAGTACTGAACCGCCTCCATGTTTAACTGAAGCTGTTATAGTTTTCTCCTGAAACTTACAATTCTTTTTTCTCCACACTATTACTCGTCCTTTTGACTTAAAGAGCTCAAATTGACTCTCATCAGTAAATACGTTCTTCTTTCAGAAATCAAACACATCGTATTTATGTTCTTTTGCAAAAGCAACTCGCTTCTTTCTGTTGATTTTACTGATGTATGGTTTTCTGCGGGCTGTTCGGCCTCCATACTCAGCTTTATAAAGCACGTTTGTTATAGTTTGTGCTGAAACTGACTTTCCTGTGTGTGTTTGCACTGCAATAGGAAGTTTTGAAGCACTTAGTTTAGGATTTTTCTTGACTTCTCTAAGTAACTGTCGATTTTCCATCTCGGAAAGAACTGCAGGACGTCCGCTTCTTGATTGATTTTCTTAAGTTTCGTTCTGATCAATCTGGTATATAATAGTCTTTGCTTTACTGGTAGGTCTTCCAATTGTTTCTCCAATTTCTTGAATATTCGACGGCTGTTCAATAAAGAATAATCATAATTTTTACGCTCATAATTTTTCGCACTAAAATTCAATCTTTTTATATTCTGTTAGCTTAATGTGAAATAAACACGCCGTAGTAGTTTCATTGTTGGTACCCCTGCAGGCCTGTGAGAACCAGGCAAGTTCAGACATGTTCAGTATCGTCTACCGCTGCAATGGAGGTTGCATGCAGTTAAAGTTGATGTTTGAGGAAGATCAGGAGTGCCTTTCAAACATAATCACTGCTGATGAAACTTGGCTACATCATTTTGATCCTGAGAGCAAACAACAAAGCTCAGTGTGGAAATCTCCTTCATCACCAACCCCCCAAAAACGCAAAAGTGGTTGCTTCTGCTGGGAAAGTTATGGTCATCTCAGTCTTTGATATTCATGAAATGGTGTATCAGCGTGTTGTACCTGCGCACACACCAGTAACTGGACAATACTACAGGGATGTCCTGGAAACATCGCAAGTCCAAATCAGGCGAAAATACC
The DNA here is from genome assembly GCA_030765055.1 of Mantis religiosa. NCBI lineage: Eukaryota > Metazoa > Arthropoda > Insecta > Mantodea > Mantidae > Mantis > Mantis religiosa. Next base: position 11,428,803 of record CM060953.1, on the reverse strand, counting down.
ACATTTCTATGAATCAGGCTGGATGCAGCACCACGATAATGCGCGGCCGCATATTGCAAATGTTGTTGCTGAATATCTTGCAAAAATCAACGTGAAGTGCATCCCTCACTCTCCCTATAGTCCGGGTTTAGCCCCATGTGACTTTTTTCTATTCCGTAACTTGAAGAAACGTCTTCGTGGGAGGCATTATCCATCATCAGAAGCAGCGGTGAAGGCTGCGGAGGTGATTTTGTAGGATCTCTCAAAAAGTATTTCCAGCATGTCTTTGAAGACCGGCAATAACGCTGGGACAAGTGCATCGCATTCAGGGGAGACCATTTTGAGAAGGAGCATCAAAATTATGAGGATGAGAAAGGTACGTTGTCAAAAAAAAAAAAAGTGATCATTCTTCATTGAACAGCCGTCATATTTTTCTCCTGAAGCTCACAATTCTGTTTTATTCACACTATTACGCGTCCTTTTGACTTAGAGCTCAAATTGACTCTCGTCAGTAGATGCAACCTTTTTCCAGAAATCAAACACATCGTATTTATGTTCTTTTGTAAAAGCAACTCACTTCTTTTTGTTGATTTTACTTATGTGTGGTGTTCTATGGGCTGTTCGGCCTCCATACTCAGCTTCCAGTTCGGCCGTTCTATCTCCGGCTCTGACATTTCTCGAGAGGGGGAAGCAGGCTGTTGCCAGTTCTTTAGCGGGAATTTCAAGTAGAGGAACAATGCGTATTTTAAATATTTCATGTATTTGCATATTTCACGAACCAGTAGCCATATTAGTATAATAGCGATAATAATAGGACTTACGAACACTAAACATCGGAATTCACGCCCGAAAAATATACCAAAGAAAGTTCACCAGCACAAGCCGCTATTAAGCCACGTGGCTCAAACAAATTTAAGCTGGCAACACGGTGTTGAGTTCGGGAGCCACGCCTACCAGCGACAATGCTGATTGGCGCTAGCAGACAGTTTTAACTTCCTGACCACGACACCGGATGTAGAGACTCCCAGTACTACCAACAGATGCAGTTAGTGTGTGTATGAAAGGCGTGAATGAAATATTCGAATAGAGTGGTGTTGTAATAAATATCTTGCATTATGATGAAATTGTAAGTTGTATTTCAGTGTTTTAAAGCTAATATAGTCCTATATTTTCATTCTAAAGAATGAATACTGTTTGACGTCAAATGGGACATAATTTTAAATATCGTAGAGCTGTTCAGTAACTAAGTAATATATGAACCCAAATTGTGTTTTATTTTTCAGTCTAGATAACAAGTGATGTAAGGAAATAGTGCCCGCCTCAGTAGCGTAGATGGTAGCATCACGTTCAAGAGGTCCCGAGTTCGAATCTCGGTCAGGGTGAGTTACCTGCATAAGGTTTTTCTGGGGGGTTTTCTAGTCCTTGAAGACGAATGTCAGGTATCTCCAAGCACCACGGACCCTGGACTCGTTTGAGGATCATTTCAACCTATTGTTTCACCGTCCGATAGTTATTTTTAATTTCTTATCTATATTTTCTGATTGTGCTTGTTATATTCTATGTGCTATGATCAGAAAAATACTTGGTGGAGTATCTGTATATCTTGAATGAATAGTAGACATAAAATAGCAGAGACATATCATATTATTTAATATAAACGCGTAGATGGTACAGCAAAAAGCGTGTGAGTAACGTATGCACTTAAAAGTTTCCTTACAGAACTGCAGACAGTAGACGATCGTTGAAACAAAGGAGAACAAATTAAAAACTTACTCAGTTTAGCTGACCTAACTGACTGGCTTTTGTTTAGTGATCTGAAGCACTCGTTTCGATTCGAGCTTGTGCAATTGCTTCTCTTCTAGTCTTTAACGCTGTTGTTGCTTGGCTTTGCCCCTTCCCTTGCACGCTATTATCCCCAACAACGGAGCTCTTCACTAACCACTGAGCTAGAAAATAAAAATAACCCACCCTCCGAGGCAGTCCACTGAAAATCTGCAGCCTAGCATTTTTAACCGTATTAAAGTCGCCCTTGTACGTCCCTTAATTTTAAATCGATGCGTGTACGGAAAAATGTATTCTTCTCTCTTCTTACTGAAGACATATAAAACTTTATAAATGATAAACTGTAAGAGATAGACAAAATTTTACATAAATACCAATGTGATATTTATTCTGTTTTTGTACTGAACCCCAAGTATAGTGCGATCCAAATAAGCCTGAACCATTTCAATTGGCTATAACTTTTGAAATAATAATAGGACACACGTGCAACTTTGAGAGAATATAACGCTATTTACATTTCAGAGAAAATGTTGGAAGTGTACTCCACCAGCATCTACAGTCTGATTTTTAAAAGAAGATACGTGAAGGTCATCATGTAAGGGCCGCGAAGGTTAAGAAGGGAAGGTCGTTGCTATGGTAACGTAAACAAAGGTTGCCAGCTCAGTTATCGCTAGTTGTATGCGGGAAACAGAGTTTGCATAGTTGCACTGTGTATTGTTAGACTACTTTGTTAAAACACAATTAAATTACTTTTTTATGGAAGCAAGACGTAGTGGCGGTAGGATTAGAGGTGGACCGAGGAATCATGACCCAAGACAAAGATCAGCTTATGGTTGGATAGGAACACTTCTATTAAACCAAAGCCACCTGGTTTTCGTTTCCGGGAACTCCTTAGACATCTTGATAGTGAAATGCCCAAGATGTATCCTAGGGGGAAGAGGACATACCCTCCTTGGTTGTGAAGAGCGTCCCACGTTGATCTGGGCATGACTAAATATGATAAATCTACCATGTCTATGTCTAGTATCCGCACATGTTTTTTAGAATTTTTATCGCGATGTGAGGACCATTTTGTAATTTATACTGATGGCTCCAAGAACTCAAATGGTGTTGGTTGTGCTTACGTGTGTGGAACCGAACCGTATACATTCGGATTCCACACTAGCACTTCCATTTTTACTGCAGAGCTTTATGCAATATACCGGGTCATTTTACACGTACGTCGACGAAAGTTGGGGAACTGCTTAATCCTGAGTGATTCCCTCAGCGCACTTCAAAGCCTACGGCAGCTGTACAACTACCACCCTATTGTGCAGCGTATACAGGATGCCCTCCACGTTTTACACGCTTCTGGCGTTAGCGTGGTGTGTGCATGGATCACTGGTCACGTAGGCTTGCGGGGGAATGAAATGGCGGATTCGGCAGCCAAGACGGCTATCATGAAGCCCAGAGTCCGAGTACCATCTGTGACATCGGAAGATTTTAGGGCCGTATTGCGGAGAGCTGTGCAAACCTGCTGGCAGGAAGAGTGGGCCGCTCTCCGCAATAATAAACTTAGATCTGTCAAAGACCTTCCGATTCCCTGGGTTACCTCCTGTCGGTCATCTCGTCGTGAGGAGGTGAGTTTGGCTCGGTTACGTATTGGGCAATGCATTTTTACTCATAGTTTTCTTTTTAAAAAGGAGCCTGCTCCGCTGTGTCAGTTTTGCAATGAAGCGTTATCTGTCTGACTCGTGCTGCTAGAGTGTTTTCACCTAGCAGACCTTAGGACGTCTCTGCAGCTGTCGGTCAGCTTTGAAGAAATGCTAGCGGACGATAACGCAGTAGTGGAGAAGGTATTTAGATTCCTTTCTCGTTTAGACTTTAGGATATAGGGCACATAATTTTTAGTAGGTTTTGATTTTTTGGGTTTTTCCCCTTTCTATGTACATGTAGTTTTAATAGGTTTATTTACATTAGTATAGTTTTTAGAAACTTTTTATATCTGGCTTTTGCCATAAGTAGTTTTTAAAAGGGCGTTGATAACCGCTGTAGTTGAGCACCCTATACCCATCATCATCATCATCATCATCATCATCATCATCATCATCATCATCATCATCATCATCATCATCATCATCATCATGTCACATTACATAGTCAAGCTAGAGAATTTGTCTGTTCTCTTAGAGAATTCTTCCAACAGGAAGACGAGAGTTTGCTCCTTATCAATGTACAGCTTATTCCTTTTATCCAAAAGCGACAGTCACATGTCAGTAGATATGCTTGCACGTAAAAGAATTCCTGTGGGTCAAAATTCCGGCATATCGGCGGCGTTGATATGAACATGTCAATTAACAAAGTCGTTAATAATAGTATATTGCGATATTAATGTATACGGAACGAGGAAAGGTTTGAAAAAACGAGCCGCTTGCACCGAGTTTCTTCAATTCTCGAGATTCCATTATGTGCTTACCACATGTGTGTTGTACATTATTTTTTGCACTATGTGTATTTATATGAATCTGAATTTTAGTAGTTAAGATAATAGCTGAAATATTAATAAATATAATTGAGGATAAATGTTAGATTTTAGGACGTGTATCGCGTATGTGTTTCTATGGAGAAATACTTACCGCATTGTGCGGGAATGTCAACTTATGATGTATAGCAACAATAACGGTAAGTATGGAATATTAGTTACATAGTACAAGCAATTATTTAAAAGAACTGACACATGTGAAGACCCTACAACTCAGTGAATGTGTGAACAACTTATTTCTGTTCTTAAAGTAGGCTAATACAGATTAACTGTGCATATTTTTGTTGAGGTGAGATAACTCGAACCCTTGTTTATGTTTCGAGTGTTGCGAGGATAAAGAAAGGGGATCTGGTGGACAACATTGCACTACCCACGTGGAGAAACAGATGACATTCACGTATCTTCTTTTAAAAATCAGACTGAATACATGTTTGCAAACGTCTCACCGTATTCTTTGAAGTTATACGGAGAGTATCCTCGCCACTGTTACTTATTTCGGTTCGAATGGAGTCCTAGAGAACATCAATTATTATCTGTGATCTATTCTTCTGCACTATTTTTAGATTACCCCCCCCCCCACAAGAAACAATCCGGTGAGATTAGGTCAGCCCACAGACCTTTTGAGATTATTTCATTATCAACGAAACTGTACAAATGAGAGTGTACAAGAGTATTCCATGGACAATTGACGTTCTCAAGGGATCCATTCGAATTGAAATAAGTAATACTAGCGAGGATGCTCTCTGTAAAACTTCAGAGAATATGGTGAGACGTGTGCAAACATGTATACATGCTGGTAGAGGACACTTCCAACATTCTATTTGAGATTTAAATAGTGTAATATAATCTCCCAATTGTGTATCACGAGGGCTGTTCAATAAAGAATGATCAAAATTTTTTTTGACAACGTACCTTTACTCATCCTCATAATTTTGATGGTCCTTCTCAAAATAGTCTCCCCTGAATGCGATATACTTGTCCCAGCGTTTCTGAAAGTCTTCAAAAACATGCTGGAAACCATTTTTTGAGAGATCCTTCAAAATCGCCTCCGCAGCCTTCACCACTGCTTCTGATGATGGATAATGTCTCCCACGTAAGCGTTTCTTCAAGTTAGGTAATAGAAAAAACTCACATGGAGCTAAATCCGGAGTATAGGAAGGGTGAGGGATGCACTTCACTTAGATTTTTGCAAGATATTCATCAACAACATTGGCAATATGCGCCCGCGCATTATCGTGCTGCAGCATCCAGCCTGCTTCACGGAAATGTGGTCTTTTGCGCCTGATATGGACTTGCAATGTTTTCAGGACATCCCTGTAGTATTGTCCAATTACTGATGTGTGTGCAGGTACAACATGCTGATAAACCATTCCATGAGTATCAAAGAATGAGATGACCATAACTTTCCGAGCAGAAACAACCACTTTTGATCTTTTGGGGGCTGGTGATGAATGAGATTTCCACACTGAGATTTGCTGTTTGCTCTCAGGATCAAAATGATGTAGCCAAGTTTTATCAGCAGCGATTAGGTTTGAAAGATACTCCGGATCTTCCTCTAACATCAACTTTAACTGCATGCAGACCTGCATGCGAATGTCCTTTTGTTCGGGAATCAACAGTCTTGCATTCCATCGCGCACAAACACCTCTTATGTGTAATGTTTCTTTCACCAACGTGTGGGTGGCACCCAATGAAATGTTCAGTAAATCAGAAAGGAATCTGAAGGTAATTCGTCGATCCTCTCTCACAGTGGCAGCAGCAATGTTGATACTTTCTTCCGTAAGAGTGGTCACTGGAGCACCGGGTCCGCCTTATTTTGAAGTTGTCTCCCGTCTTTAAACATTTTCAACCACTTTCTAGCTGTGCTGTAGGGAAGAACAGACTCTCCATAGACCTCCTGTAATATTGTATAGGCCTCAACTGAATATTTGTTGAGACGAAAGCAGAATTTCAAAGCCGCATATTATTCCTCGCGTGTTACGTCCATGACAGCGGTAGGCGATACTGGACTTGCCTCGTTCTCACAGGCGGGAACCAGGAGTACCAACAATGACTCTACTACGGCGTGTTTGATTCACATTAAGCTAACAGAATATAACAAGATTGAAGTTTAGTGCGAAAAATTATGATTAGTTTTTATTGAACAGCGCTGCTATATTCTCCCAAAGTTGCACGTTTGTCCTACTATTGGGTTAAAGGTTATGGCTTATTGAAATGGTTCAGGTGTATTTATATCGCACTATACAATGTTTCCTCTACCTTTTATAGGTAATCAGGAGAAAATTTAAACAGGGGCGATGTTACAAACTCTTGTTAAATGACTGCAGTAGTAGGGGTGGCCGGTATAAAGGCTGTTGACCCTCTGTCGTGCTTTAAAAATTACGAGCAGAAGTTCCTGTTATATTTTTGAGGATCACGTTTCTTCTTTTCTCTTAACTCGACGTAACTCACACTTCACTACAAAATTGAATAAAGGAACTTCACAAACTGCTTAAGTTCATTATTTCCACAGTGTCCTTACCAAAAAGAAGGAGTAAAGCAGTGCAGTCTGTTGAATACAAGCCCAGAGGTAATAAATTAAAACTATAAAAGACTTGATATATAGGTTGCAAGTAGATTAGAGTTTTTAAGGTGAAGTCATTTTACAAGAATATCAACTTTAACTCCTCTCAGTGTTAAACGCTTCCTGGAGACCGTGTCGATTATAAAGGTACGTTATACAGAATGATTTGTGTAGAATTGACATATTTCTTTCTTTAATTTTCGTTGGATATTCATTCAGTGACACTTTTAGCACCACATTAAGCAGATGCGCAGTTGTTTGTTTTATTCCTAATTGCTATTGTTGGCAGTTGTTTTCGACATTTTGTTCTAATCAACGACTCTCCCTTGTGAAGCAATACGGATTACGAACTCATATCAGCCACTCAAAGGGCATATCGGAGAGACTTTGGTATTCGCAATCCTCCCAAAAGAAACACAATACTGGGAATGGTATACAAATTGGAAACAATTGGATCTCTGGTGAGTGAGTGCACGACTGTAGCAGTCATCCAAAGAATTATTAAGACGTTTGTCGCAGGCTACAGGAACCAGATAAAAATAAAATATTGAATTATAGTCGTTGATTTCAGACGTTCAAGGTAAAAAAAATGCTGCCATATTGTCCATCGCATGGTTCCATTTATCTGGTTATGTAAACTCAAAGAATTTACGCCATTGGGCCTTAGAAAATCCACATGTGGTCCACGAAGCAGCAATGCATCCGATTAACTCCCGCAGGGTTGGGGATCTGTCCCCTTCAGATGATGTGGTGCGAGTGCTGCGCTAGGCACTCCTGGTACCTCTGACGCTACTACAGGAACCTCGGGCCGAACATTCGATTCCCTCCCTAATATGGAGTTGTTCGGTTTGGGTTGGACTCGGGGGTAGTGGTTCCCAATACCCTTGGGAGTTCGGCTACGTCTCCGGACCGGATTGGGGGAAGCCATTAATATTCCCGGGTACTAACCTGCAGAGCTAGTAGGAGGCGTGCTAGATCGCCAGGTGGCTCCACCGAGCTCATATCGGCAGCCTTCACCTTTTGGTGTTGGCGCGCGTAAGTTGCGTAGCCACTTCCATCCTGTCTTGAGTCCAGAGGACCAGATTGGGTGGGGGGGGGGGCTTGTAAGTCTCTCGGTCTTGCCCCATGGAAAGCCCCACGGAGGCGCTGGGCGCCCTTTTGAGACAGCTCAGTAACTCCCTGGTCGAAGGAGCCCCGGGTCCTTGGTCCTACGGGTCCAGGACAAATGGGAGTAGAACCTCTGGCATTAACTATGGTGAACTCAGGCTATTGGGCCATCGAAAATCCACATATCGTTCATAAAGCACCTATATACCCTGTTAAATCCCGCAGGATAGGGGATGTGTCCCCTTCAGCTGCCGTGGTGCGAGCGCTGCGGACCCCTAGCACTCGTGGTACCTCTGACGTTACTAGAGGAACCTCGGGCCGAACTGCCGAGCCCCTCCTGTAGGGGAGTTGTTCGGATTGGGTTGGACTTAAGTCGGCAGTGATTCCCGATTCCCGTTGGAAATCGTGTACGTCTCCGGACGGGGTTGAGGCAAGCCATACATTCCCGCGAAATATCTGTCTTGTGAACGCGAGTGCAGTTTGCCCCTCAAAGGAAACTAGCCTCGCGCCCTCTCCACACTTCAGGAATGGAACACTGTCGTTGAAGACCAATAGCAACCCTGATTTTCTGGAAATGACAGTCGTATGTCTACTCCACGTGGAGTCTCAGTTGTCAAAGTTCCAACTTCCAGTTGATCTGTTTCATTACGTGCAGAAATTCGTTGTGTGTCACGATGTGGAGACCGTGAGAGGGAAATGCAGTGGTAAATGCAAATGAAGTAGTACATAACTTTCAGTCACGTGAAAATAATCAAAGTGAAGACAATAGTGTGAATAACTGGGCCGAGTTATGTTACTGGAGAAGCCTCAAAAAACAAAGTTATAACGGGAACTGTTTCTAAGCAAATTCAAGCGTTTGTTTTGAACACATATAAATATGTGCTGACAAATAATCTTGGTAAGGGGTCGTGCAATGAACCTGATGATAAATTCTGGGTATTCACAGAAATACAGTAAGAAATATTGTGACGAAAGGAATACCAAAGACGCCGATCAAGTGTGAAAACAAAAGGAAACGTTTCTCTAAAGTAGATTATTTCACATGCGATTTAATTCGTCGAGAAATTTATAGATTCTATGCAAAAGGGAAAGCGCCAACCTTAGGTGAATTGCTTGCGCATTTGCAAGGAATTTGTGATTTTCCTTATGGGCACTGCACTTTGCGCGGTCTCCTAAAGGAGCTGGGTTTCAAATGCCGCACTTTGAATAAGATAAGGTTTATTATAGAATCAAGTAGAATTGTAGCGTGGATATATATAGTTTTGCAGTAATGGAGATAAGATAATTTATTTAGACGAAACCTCGTAGGATACCCATGAGGTACCGAGAAATGTGGCAACCTTGCAGAACGGTCTGGGAGGAGGGAGGGCCGGGGTTGTTATAAGGGTTCGTCAGAAGCAACGGCCGACATGCACACGAGTTAACTAAACAGACTCTACTGGCCTGCATAGCTAGTAGAAGGTGTGCTAGATCACCAGGCGGCCCCACCGAGGTTGATCAGTAGCTTTCTCCTTTGGTGTTGGCGCGCGATAGTGGCGAATCCACTTCCATCCCGTCTTGTGTTCTTGAACCAGATGGGGGGAGGGCCTTGTTAGTGACCCAGGTCTACTATTTTGAAACGTGTCATGTGAGCACGTTGGCCATAGTAGCTCAAATGGTTAGAGCTGCTGGACGGAAACCAGAAGATACGTGGTTCAAATCCCGGCTATGACATGGAATTTTTCAGTCTGGCTCTACTCTTTCATAGTGCGTCCTACACACGGCTAGTGTGAAAGAACAATTATTTTCCATTAATTGTACCTAATAGTGGTCCGAACTATAAAGCCCGGGCCTTAAAGTACTTACAGCATAGTAAGTCGTCATTAAGGTGGTTGTCTCATGTGTTTATGAGAACTCCTAAGTGGTTTACCGGGAAAAACACGAGTCAGTTGGAGAATTTAATGTTATGTTGGCACGTTGGCTATAGTAGCTCAAATGGTTAAAGCGGCTGGACGGAAACCAGAAGATCCGTGGTTCAAATTCGGGCTATGGCATTGAATTTTTCAGTCTACTCTTTCATATTTTACTTTTATTTGTTTGTGGTTATATACATGTATCTTTCTTAAGTTTATTTACACAAGTATAGAATTTTAGAAAGATTTATATCTGGCATTTGCCATGACTAGTTTTTTAAAGGGCGCTGATGACCGCTGTAGTTCAGCGCCTTATACACATCATCATCATCATCATCATCATCATCATCATCGCGGGGTCTCTGTTTCAAACCGGAGAGTGACTTGGCTTGTTTTGAATTATTTCATAATCTAATCTGTTATGGAGTTATTATTTGAGGAAATTCTAGTAAAACAAGTCACTTCTTAAAACAGCAGAAGAAAGAATTTGTGACTGTGTAACTCATTTCAAACACTTGGTTTATTGTAGAAGTATATTAACTGTGATTGGCTAGGGGTTAGGCCTAACCCCGAAATTTTGTGGGAAAGATCAAAGTTAACAATGACTTCAGTTGTTAGGATCACATCAGCAGGAGTACTTTAACATGTAACTAAATCTATTACATCTAACAACTGTATAAATATTAAAAGCAGAAGCATTATTAACAGTGAAGTATTCTTCATATTTAAGTTTGATTTATGAGTCACTATGTTTACACTCAAACTTCACTTACTTGTTGTTGTATAATTGAAACGTTTTCAAGATCATTCGATCTCATCCTCAGCTGTTTGGTGAATAAATCAACCTTCCTCTTCTTCCACTACTACGGAGCTCCGATCACTCTGCCATCTGGTGTTAGGGGCACTAAGTTTTAATACTTCATTTAATGATGAAGAGAAAAGAAAAACTGAAGATAATATCAAAAAATGCCACTCTCACACCACTTAAAAACACAAATTGGCAATATAGAAAATTCACCTACCATCCGTGGGATTTTAGAAAATTTGAACGAATCTTCAAAAGACTAAACTTAAAACTAGCACCCCAAAACAAATTCAGTCTGAGGAACCTGCTAAATAAACCACTGAAAAATACAATCCCCAACAATTTGAAATCAGGAATTTATCAGAGTAATTGTGAAACCTGTGAAAAAAGCTACATAGGAAAAACTAAGAGAAACTTGTTAACCAGGCAAAAAGAACACCAGAGGAACATTAAGTTGAAACGAACAGAAAAATCTGCAGTTTCACACCATTTTTGGACAGAAAACCACAACATTGGCCACAACATTAAACTGTTAAAATCTTTAAGTACACCCATAGAATTGGATATTTGGGAAAAATATTGATAAACAAAAACCGTGATAAAGTTATAAATTTTGAAATCCCGGCATTAAATGAAGTATTAAAACTTAGTGCCCCTAACACCAGATGGCAGAGTGATCGGAGCTCCGTAGTAGTGGAAGAAGAGGAAGGTTCATTTAGTCACCAAACAGCTGAGGATGAGATCGAATGATCTTGAAAGCGTTTCAATTATACAATAACAAGTAAGTGAAGTTTGAGTGTAAACATAGTGACTCATAAATCAAACTTAAATTTAACAACTATTTATGTGTAATGGCTCCTTACTCTGACATCTTGGGCCAATGCCTAACAAACTGGGTCACTACACATGGACAAAAATGTCTGAGAATAACAGCATCCATTCCTTTAGACTCGTTAGACATCTTTTCATATCTATTCAATTGTTTCAGAATGTGAAAAATTAGCCAAACAACCCTAGCGAGGAATTTCATGATGTATAAGCCAAAAATGTAATACAAATACAGGTCACTTGTTTTGTGGATTTTGTTTTGTAGCTGTTGCCAAACTGGAAACGTAAATGATGATTGTGGTACACGCTTGCACGTTCCATACAAGTATTGGGTGAGCGAAATATGGTACTTTACTATGTGCCTTTTGTTGTAGAAATATCAGCTAACCTCATACCTATTAGGTCTATTTGCAATAGTTTCTCTACCCACTGAAAATAGTTGTGTTGCTAAATACTTCCCAAATTATGCAGCTGGGGTAACAGAACTATTTTTAGACCTCTGTTTACATCCTTTTTACTTTGGACTAGATCATCACCAAAGCAAACTATACAGTTCTTCCTAAATAATCTGAAACTAAAAACATACACACATTTGGTTACTTATTCTATACCTTTCATAATGATTATATTCCTGATGAAAAAAGGCTAAGAATAAATTAAATAGAATGAGAGAGATAAAACGGTAATTCATAAACACAAGATACACTACTGACGCCCTCGAATCGCAGTAATAAAAGCAAAAAAAGTAACTGTATTAAATTATATCAACAGGTTTCCGTGCTTCGACAATATGTACTTATTTTAAATTTTGTCCTGCAACGTTAAGTCATATCAGACGATGAATAAACCGATGTTTAAATAAGTACAGGGTACATAGAGCTTAGAGTTACCAGACGTTCATCTTTCAGGATAAGAGAAAACCTCCAACGTTAAGTCATATCGGACGATGAATGAAATGATGTTCAAATGAGTACAGGGTACATAGAGCTTAGAGTTACCAGACATTCATCTTTTAGGAGAAGAGAAAACCTCCAACGTTAAGTCATATCGGACGATGAATGAAATGATGTTCATATAAGTACAGGGTACATAGAGCTTACAGTTACCAGACATTCATCTTTTAGGATAAGAGAAAACCTCCAACGTTAAGTCATATCGGACGATGAATGAAATGATGTTCAAATAAGTACAGATTACATAGAGCTTAGAGTAACCAGACATTCATCTTTCAGGATAAGAAAAAACCTCCAACGTTAAGTTATATCGGACGATGAATGAAATGATGTTCAAATGATTACAGGATACATAGAGCTTAGAGTTATCAGACATTCATCTTTCAGGATAAGAGAAAATCTCCAACGTTAAGTCATATCGGACGATGAATGACATGATGTTCAAATGAGTACAGGGTACATAGAGCTTAGAGTTACCAGACATTCATCTTTCAGGATAAGAGAAAACCTCCAACGTTAAGTTATATCGGACGATGAATGAAATGATGTTCAAATGATTACAGGATACATAGAGCTTAGAGTTATCAGACATTCATCTTTCAGGATAAGAGAAAATCTCCAACGTTAAGTCATATCGGACGATGAATGACATGATGTTCAAATGAGTACAGGGTACATAGAGCTTAGAGTTACCAGACATTCATCTTTCAGGATAAGAGAAAACCTCCAACGTTAAGTCATATCGGACGATGAATGAAATGATGTTCAAATGATTACAGGGTACATAGAGCTTAGAGTTACCAGACATTCATCTTTAAGGATAAGAGAAAACCTCCAACGTTAAGTCATGTCGGACGATGAATGAAATGATGTTCAAATGATTAAAGGGTACATAGAGCTTAGAGTTACTAGACATTCATCTTTCAGGATAAGAGGGAACCTCCAACGTTAATTCATATCGGACGATGAATTAAATGATATTCAAATAAATACAGGGTACATAGAGCTTAGAGTTACCAGACATTCATCTTTCAGGATAAGAGAAAACCTCCAACGTTAAGTCATATCGGACGATGAATGAAATGATGTTCAAATACGTACAGGATACATAGATATTTTTCTACAAAAATTGCTGGCTTTTATTCACGTACTGTGAAACCTCATATAGAATTTTCTAGTGGGAGACTGCTATAATATGCTAGAGGAAGTTGAATTTAAGGAGGTGCTGGTGCAGAGGATCGATTAGCACTCGGTGTCATCACACGTGGTAAGTAGAGCAGCCATTACCACAAGTTGGTGCCCGACCCTGCTAAGTAGGCAAACTTCCAAACAACGGAGATGCTGCACCAATTATATTTTATACCCCGCCTCCTTATGTAGATAGTCTACCTCTGTGTACCGTGTTCTTACATGCTTTTAAGATTACAGGTAACCTTACAAGGGCAAGAAAGGCTTCAGGACTCATTGCATATTGTGTTAATACTCTTTGCATACAATGAAAATACTCTAAATACTCTTTGCAATTGTATGAAATTATCACAATTATAGATTCGAGATTATTACAACTGAGAATAGAAAAAAATGCGTTTTGAAACGAAATGTACTTGAATATCTTTCTGACGAATGAGTACAGTTGTTATGGGAGATCGCTCGGTTTAGAGAGATCAGAGAAGACGGGAATATAGTACAGTACAGTCTGACCATCGGTACAGTGTACGTAAGACGACGTATATTGTATTACCTGTCTGACGAATGAGTACAGTTGTTATGTGAGATCGCTCGGTTTAGAGAGATCAGAGAAGACGGGAATATAGTACAGTACAGTTTGACCATCAGTACAGCGTACGTAAGACGACGTATATTGTATTACCTGTCTGACGAATGAGTACAGTTGTTATGAGAGATCGCTCGGTTTAGAGAGATCAGAGAAGACGGGAATATAGTACAGTACAGCCTGACCATCAGTACAGCGTACGTAACACGACGTATATTGTATTACCTGTCTGACGATTGAGTACAGTTGTTATGGGAGATGGCTCGGTTTAGAGAGATCAGAGAAGACGGGAATATAGTACAGTACAGTCTGACCATCAGTACAGCGTACGTAACACGACGTATATTGTATTACCTGTCTGACGATTGAGTACAGTTGTTATGGGAGATCGCTCGGTTTAGAGAGATCAGGGAAGACGGGAATATAGTACAGTACAGTTTGACCATCAGTACAGCGTACGTAAGACGACGTATATTGTATTACCTGTCTGACGAATGAGTACAGTTGTTATGGGACATCTCTCGGTTTAGAGAGATCAGAGAAGACGGGAATATGGTACAGTACAGTCTGACCATCAGTACAGCGTACGTAACACGACGTATATTGTATTACCTGTCTGACGAATGAGTACAGTTGTTATGTGAGATCGCTCGGTTTAGAGAGATCAGAGAAGACGGGAATATAGTACAGTACAGTTTGACCATCAGTACAGCGTACGTAAGACGACGTATATTGTATTACCTGTCTGACGAATGAGTACAGTTGTTATGAGAGATCGCTCGGTTTAGAGAGATCAGAGAAGACGGGAATATAGTACAGTACAGCCTGACCATCAGTACAGCGTACGTAACACGACGTATATTGTATTACCTGTCTGACGATTGAGTACAGTTGTTATGGGAGATGGCTCGGTTTAGAGAGATCAGAGAAGACGGGAATATAGTACAGTACAGTCTGACCATCAGTACAGCGTACGTAACACGACGTATATTGTATTACCTGTCTGACGATTGAGTACAGTTGTTATGGGAGATCGCTCGGTTTAGAGAGATCAGGGAAGACGGGAATATAGTACAGTACAGTTTGACCATCAGTACAGCGTACGTAAGACGACGTATATTGTATTACCTGTCTGACGAATGAGTACAGTTGTTATGTGAGATCGCTCGGTTTAGAGAGATCAGAGAAGACGGGAATATAGTACAGTACAGTTTGACCATCAGTACAGCGTACGTAAGACGACGTATATTGTATTACCTGTCTGACGAATGAGTACAGTTGTTATGAGAGATCGCTCGGTTTAGAGAGATCAGAGAAGACGGGAATATAGTACAGTACAGCCTGACCATCAGTACAGCGTACGTAACACGACGTATATTGTATTACCTGTCTGACGATTGAGTACAGCTGTTATGGGAGATGGCTCGGTTTAGAGAGATCAGAGAAGACGGGAATATAGTACAGTACAGTCTGACCATCAGTACAGCGTACGTAACACGTCGTTTATTGTATTACCTGTCTGACAAATGAGTACAGTTGTTATGGGAGATCGCTCGGTTTAGAGAGATCAGAGAAGAGGGGAGTATAGTACAGTACAGTCTGACTATCAGTACAGCGTACGTAACACGACGTATATTGTATTACCTGTCTGACGAATGAGTACAGTTGCTATTGGAGATCGCTCGGTTTAGATAGATCGGAGAAGACATTAATATAGTACAGTACAGTCTGACCATCAGTACAGCGTACGTAACACGACGTATATTGTATTACCTGTCTGACGAATGAGTACAGTTGTTATGAGAGATCGCTCGGTTTGGAGAGATCAGAGAAGACGGGAATATAGTACAGTACAGTCTGACCATCAGTAGAGCGTACGTAACACGACGTATATTGTATTACCTGTCTGACGAATGAGTACAGTTGTTATGGGAGATCGCTCGGTTTAGAGAGAACAGAGAAGACGGGAATATAGTACAGTACAGTCTGACCATGAGTACAGCGTACGTAACACGACATATATTGTATTACCTGTCTGACGAATGAGTACAGTTGTTATGGGAGATCGCTCGGTTTAGAGAGATCAGAAAAGACGGGAATATAGTACAGTACAGTCTGACCATCAGTACAGAGTACGTAACACGACGTATATTGTATTACTTTCTGACGAATGAGTACAGTTGTTATGGGAGATCGCTCGGTTTAGACAGATCAGAGAACACGGGAATATAGTACAGTACAGTCTGACCATCAGTACAGTGTACGTAGCACGACGTATATTGTATTACCTGTCTGACGAATGAGTACAGTTGTTATGGGAGATCGCTCGGTTTAGAGAAATCAGAGAAGACGGGAATATAGTACAGCACAGTCTGACCATCAGTACAACGTACGTAACACGACGTATATTGTAGTACCTGCCTGACGAATGAGTACAGTTGTTATGGGAGATCGCTCGGTTTAGAAAGATCAGAGAAGACGCGAATATAGTACAGTACATTCTGACCATCAGTACAGCGTACGTAACACGACGTATATTGTATTACCTGTCTGACAAATGAGTACAGTTGTTATGGGAGATCGCTCGGTTTAGAGAGATCAGAGAAGACGGGAATATAGTAGAGTACAGTCTGACCATCAGTACAGAGTACGTAACACGACGTATATTGTATTACCTGTCTGACGAATGAGTACAGTTGTTATGGGAGATCGCTGGGTTTAGAGAGATCAGAGAAGACGGGAATACAGTACAGTACAGTCTGACCATCAGTACAGCGTACGTAACACGACGTATATTGTATTACCTGTCTGACGAATGAGTACAGTTGTTATGGGAAATCGCTCGGTTTAGAGAGATCAGAGAAGACGGGAATATAGTACAGTACAGTCTGACCATCAGTACAGTGTATGTAACACGACGTATATTGTATTACCTGTGTGACGAATGAGTACAGTTGTTATGGGAGATCGCTCGGTTTAGAGAGATCAGAGAAGACGGGAATATAGTACAGTGCAGTCTGATCATCAGTACAGCGTACGTAACACGACGTATATTGTATTACCTGTCTGACGAATGAGTACAGTTGTTATGGGAGATCGCTGGGTTTAGAGAGATCAGAGAAGACGGGAATATAGTACAGTACAGTCTGACCATCAGTAGAGCGTACGTAACACGACGTATATTGTATTACCTGTCTGACGAATGAGTACAGTTGTTATGGGAGATCGCTGGGTTTAGAGAGATCAGAGAAGACGGGAATATAGTACAGTATAGCCTGACCATCAGTACAGCGTACGTAACACGACGTATATTGTATTACCTGTCTGACGAATGAGTACAGTTGTTATGGGAGATCGCTCGGTTTAGATAGATCAGAGAAGACGGGAATATAGTACAGTACAGTCTGACCATCAGTAAAGCGTACGTAACACGACGTATATTGTATTACCTGTCTGACGAATGAGTACAGTTGCTATTGGAGATCGCTCGGTTTAGATAGATCGGAGAAGACATTAATATAGTACAGTACAGTCTGACCATCAGTACAGCGTACGTAACACGACGTATATTGTATTACCTGTCTGACGAATGAGTACAGTTGTTATGAGAGATCGCTCGGTTTAGAGAGATCAGAGAAGACGGGAATATAGTACAGTACAGTCTGACCATCAGTACAGCGTACGTAACACGACGTATATTGTATTACCTGTCTGACGAATGAGTACAGTTGTTATGGGAGATCGCTCGGTTTAGAGAGATCAGAGAAGACGGGAATATAGTACAGTACAGTCTGACCATCAGTACAGCGTACGTAACACGACGTATATTGTATTACCTGTCTGACGAAGAGTACAGTTGTTATGGGAGATCGCTCGGTTTAGAGAGATCAGAGAATACGGGAAGTAGTACAGTACAGTCTGACCAGCAGTACAGTGTACGTAGCACAACGTATATTGTATTACCTGTCTGACGAATGAGTACAGTTGTTATGGGAGATCGCTGGGTTTAGAGAGATCAGAGAAGACGGGAATATAGTACAGTACAGTCTGACCATCAGTACAGAGTACGTAACACGACGTATATTGTATTACCTGTCTGACGAATGAGTACAGTTGTTATGGGACATCTCTCGGTTTAGAGAGATCAGAGAAGACGGGAATATGGTACAGTACAGTCTGACCATCAGTACAGCGTACGTAACACGACGTATATTGTATTACCTGTCTGACGAATGAGTACAGTTGTTATGGGAGATCGCTCGGTTTAGATAGATCAGAGAAGACGGGAATATAGTACAGTACAGTCTGACCATCAGTACATAGTACGTTACACGACGTATATTGTATTACCTGTCTGACGAATGAGTACAGTTGTTATGGGAGATCGCTCGGTTTAGATAGATCAGAGAAGACGGGAATATAGTACAGTACAGTCTGACCATCAGTACAGTGTACGTAACACGACGTATATTGTATTACCTGTGTGACGAATGAGTACAGTTGTTATGGGAGATCGCTCGGTTTAGAGAGATCAGAGAAGACGG
Source organism: Mantis religiosa (assembly GCA_030765055.1). Lineage (NCBI taxonomy): Eukaryota > Metazoa > Arthropoda > Insecta > Mantodea > Mantidae > Mantis > Mantis religiosa. The sequence goes on along the minus strand of CM060953.1, from coordinate 11,410,055 downwards.
GAATATAGTACAGTACAGTCTGACCATCAGTACAACGTACGTAACACGACGTATATTGTATTACCTGTCTGACGAATGAGTACAGTTGTTATGGGAGATCGCTCGGTTTAGAGAGATCAGAGAAGACGGGAATATAGTTCAGTACAGTCTGACCATCAGTACAACGTACGTAACACGACGTATATTGTATTACCTGTCTGACGAATGAGTACAGTTGTTATGGGAGATCGCTCGGTTTAGATAGATCAGAGAAGACGGGAATATAGTACAGTACAGTCTGACCATCAGTACAGCGTACGTAACACGACGTATATTGTATTACCTGTCTGACGAATGAGTACAGTTGTTATGGGAGATCGCTCGGTTTAGAGGGATCAGAGAAGACGGGAATATAGTACAGTACAGTCTGACCATCAGTACAGCGTACGTAACACGACGTATATTGTATTACCTGTCTGACGAATGAGTACAGCTGTTATGGGAGATTTCTCGGTTTAGAGAGATCAGAGAAGACGGGGATATAGTACAGTACAGTCTGACCATAAGTACAGCGTACGTAACACGACGTATATTGTATTACCTGTCTGACGAATGAGTACAGTTGTTATGGGACATCTCTCGGTTTAGAGAGATCAGAGAAGACGGGAATATGGTACAGTACAGTCTGACCATCAGTACAGCGTACGTAACACGACGTATATTGTATTACCTGTGTGACGAATGAGTACAGTTGTTATGGGAGATCGCTCGGTTTAGAGAGATCAGAGAAGACGGGAATATAGTACAGTACAGTCTGACCATCAGTACAACGTACGTAACACGACGTATATTGTATTACCTGTCTGACGAATGAGTACAGTTGTTATGGGAGATCACTCGGTTTAGATAGATCAGAGAAGACGGGAATATAGTACAGTACAGTCTGACCATCAGTACAGTGTACGTAACACGACGTATATTGTATTACCTGTCTGACGAATGAGTACAGTTGTTATGGGAGATCGCTCGGTTTAGAGGGATCAGAGAAGACGGGAATATAGTACAGTACAGTCTGACCATCAGTACAGCGTACGTAACACGACGTATATTGTATTACCTGTCTGACGAATGAGTACAGTTGTTATGGGACATCTCTCGGTTTAGAGAGATCAGAGAAGACGGGAATATGGTACAGTACAGTCTGACCATCAGTACAGCGTACGTAACACGACGTATATTGTATTACCTGTGTGACGAATGAGTACAGTTGTTATGGGAGATCGCTCGGTTTAGAGAGATCAGAGAAGACGGGAATATAGTACAGTACAGTCTGACCATCAGTACAGTGTACGTAACACGACGTATATTGTATTACCTGAATGAGTACAGTTGTTATGAGAGATCGCTCGGTTTAGAGAGAGCAGAGAAGACGGGAATATAGTACAGTACAGTCTGACCATCAGTACAACGTACGTAACACGACGTATATTGTATTACCTGTCTGACGAATGAGTACAGTTGTTATGGGAGATCGCTCGGTTTAGAGAGATCAGAGAAGAGGGGAATATAGTACAGTACAGTCTGACCATCAGTACAGCGTACGTAACATGACGTATATTGTATTACCTGTGTGACGAATGAGTACAGTTGTTATGGGAGATCGCTCGGTTTAGAGAGATCAGAGAAGACGGGAATATAGTACAGTACAGTCTGACCATCAGTACAACGTACGTAACACGACGTATATTGTATTACCTGTCTGACGAATGAGTACAGTTTTTATGGGAGATCGCTCGGCTTAGAGAGATCAGAGAAGACGGGAATATAGTACAGTACAGTCTGACCATCAGTACATCGTACGTAACACGACGTATATTGTATTACCTGTCTGACGAATGAGTACAGTTGTTATGGGAGATCGCTCGGTTTAGAGAGATCAGAGAAGACGGGAATATAGTACAGTACAGTCTGACCATCAGTACAGTGTACGTAACACGACGTATATTGTATTACCTGTCTGACGAATGAGTACAGTAGGTATGAGAGGTTTCCAAATCGATTCCCAGAGTTCTTTAAGAACTTGGCATGTTTAGTTGTCTTTGAAAATAAGCAAAAGATTTAATTAGTGGTTGTTGATATTTTTAAGCAAATTAATAAAAACCAATAAAGATATCTTTTGTATTAGTTTGTGCCAGAGCGTTGTCATGCTGTCGCGCCTTTGACAATATTGAGTTAATTCCTGGAATGTTGTATTTTCACAGTATATTTAAGAGTAGCTAAACTAGAGAACTGGCCTAAGGCCTCTTTTTATTTTGTTTGTTCTGTCGTCAATTATTTTCAGAGTTTATTTTGTTTCAAATTGAGATATATGCGTGAGAAGGCTTTCTGCCTATTACGTAGCAGACACAGTGGGATTTGATACATACACCTAGAAGGAAGAGGCTTGAAAACATTAGCGTTCACTTCTGTTTTGTGTCGGAGCTCAGTAATTTACATAGCAAATACTATCTAAAGCTAACAGAAGGAGGATGGCGTCTTTGTTTGCACTCCTTGTAATGCGTTTAAATTCCGATTCTCTCTCCGATAATCCAAGCTACGTTTGTTGTCTTAACGTGCGGTTACTCCTGCCCCATCCTTTCCTTAGTCACTTCTCTAAAAGGCAATCATTTTAGTTTTTTTTTTTTTTTTTTTTTTTTTTTTTTTTTTTTTTTTTGTCTATTGAGTTTTTACATTTAAAGAATGAACATAATGTTGAGAAACCACGTTGTATTGCGCTATTACTTACCTTATGACCGAACAGAAGTTAGGCTTTAGACAAGGGTGTAAATTGAGTTGTATACTATTCAAATTATTTATTCGAGGCGTGTCGTAAGGCAAAGTCTCCAATTTTGTTTTATATATAAAACATTTTTATTGTCAATGTATGTTACATTGATGGAAAGGCGGAACTTACAACTATTTTTTCAAGGTAATCGCCATTGCGATTGATGCACTTTTGCATGCGCTGTGGCAGTTTTTCTATACCCTTGTCATAGCACTCTCCCGCCAAGTTGTACATGTAGCGTTCCACCTCGTTTTTCAAATCATTGTCGGTCTGGAAATGTGTTCCACTCAGGTGTGACTTCAACTCAGTAAACAGATGATAATCACAAGGTGCTAAGTCTGGACTGTCCCATCCGAACTGGGCCAAGAGATCAGCCGATGCATGTGCAGTATGGGGACGAGCATTGTCGTGATGAAAAAGTCTTAAGTTAAGTTGAGTCCAGAGGTTCTACTCCCATTAGTCTTGAACGCGTAGGAACAAGACCCGGGCCTCTTTCAACCAGGGAGTTATCCGAGCTGTCCGAAAGGGCGCTCGGCTTCCTCCGTGGGGCTTTCCAAGACCTGGGTTACAAACAAGCCCCCCATCTGGTCCAAGGGCACAAGACGGGATGGAAGTGGATACGCCACTTACGTGCGCCAACACCAAGGTGAAGGCTACCGATATGACCTCGGTGGGGCCGCCTGGCGATCTAGCACACCTTCTACTAGCTTTGTAGGCTAGTACCCGGGAGAATTAATGGCTTTCCTCAACCCCGTCCTTAGACGTACCCGATTCCCATGGGTATCGGGTAAAGTCTGTCTACTCAACGCAAGTGCACGGTGGCCGCTTACTTTGAGGAACCCTCATAATCGTTTTACAACATGGACCCTCCTCCTGACGGTCCTCTCTACAAGGTTGCAACATTTTAACATCACCGTCTTGCACCTAATGAAACAGAACAACTGGAAGTTGGAACTTTGGCAACTGAGACTCCACGTGTAGTAGACATGCAACTGTCATTTTCAGAAAATCGGGTTTGCTATTGGTCCCCAACTTCAGTGTTCCATTTCTGAAGTGTGGAGATAGATTTATGACGGACATTAGTGGGCGGGAGGGTCAGGTCCTTTGACGTCCCTTTGAGTGGGAACTGCACACACGTTAAAAAAAACAGACTTTACCACTGCCCCCTCGAGACCATCCCAATCCGAACAACTCCCGAAGGAGGGGCTCAGATGTTCGGCCCGAGGTTCCGCTAGTAACGTCAGAGGTACTACGAGTGCTAAGGGTCCGCAGCGTCCGCACCACGGCAGTTGAAGGGGTCGGATCCCCTCCGCTACGGGGGGATAAGTTCACACAGCTGGCGAACTGTCACACGCCGATCTTTAAGCTTTTCTTGCTCCACTTTTGCAATTGTTTCGGCTGAAACCGAAGGCCGACCCGATCGCTCTTCTTCATGGACGTTTGTACGTCCGTCTTTGAACTCTCTGACCCACTTTCGTACGTCCTTACACTGTTGCCCATAGACTTCGCATAACTGACGATGAATTTTTCTGGACGTAGTGCCCTTGGTACTCAAAAAACGGATCACTGCACGTAACTCTCACTTGGCGGCGGAAGTGATAGAAAGCTCCATCGCAAATGGCTGCCCAGCCAAGACTAATGTATAATGGGTTCGTTGTGGTGGGGATTTGAAGGGTTGAAACTAACTTACACCCCAGTGTTGCCGGATCTCGCCTAATAGCGTTCCTCACGGCTTCAGCGCCTTCGGAGGCCTTATTTTACGGACACGCCTCGTAGATGACATAATGAGAGGGTTAAGGAAAGCAATGCCCATTGCCCAATAATAATGGACAAAGAGATATCTGGTGTATTATATGGGGATGATTTAACCGTAGGAGCAGTTTTCCGTATTAGATCTACAAAAATCAGTTGAGGCAATTCATAGGCTTTGCTCTGAATGGGGACTAAGAATAAACGCAAACTCCAGCTGTATCGGGCGATCATTCCGCCTATAATTCTGTACGGATATGAGATCTGGGGAACAGTGGCTAATACCACTTTCGTCAGGCTCCAGACACTGCAGAACAAGGCACTTCGCATCATTTACGATACAGGCTGGAGATTCCCTGCTCATATCCTACATGATCACTCCCAGATCCCGTATATTGTCGATGAGTGAAGTCCCTGGGCAGGTATGACCAGAGGGATCAAAGACGCTTGCCATCCTTCAGATTACCAAGAGAGGTCTTGGCGCCCCGTGGTTAACCCAAGAGAAACCCCAGATGTCTCTAGGACCAATTTTTACGCCTGATGGATCAAGCGCTACACAACCCGTAACCAAACCGGAGCAAAAACTTAAATCGTGTCTCCCAAAAAGGGGGAACGCTTAAGTGCAGCTGCCTATGAGAATTAAACAAGGGCATCCCATTTTAAATTTCCCAAAAAATTCAAGCACCTCAGCAGAACATGAAACCAATTAGCTCATTTCGTAGGTTAAGCCGCAAAACGGCTAGATACTGCGGCATAAGACACTCGGACGGGGAAAAAGAAAAATAGCCCCACCCGACTAGGACTACATCTGGACCTCTGGAATAAACCATTCCATGAATATCAAAGAATGAGATGACCATAACTTTCCCAGCAAAAGCAACCACTTTTGCTTTTTTGAAGGTTTGTGATGAAGGCGATTTCCACACTGGGCTTTGCTGTTTGCTCTCAGGATCAAAATGATGTAGCCAAGTTTTATCAGCAGTGATTACGTTTGAAAGAAACTCCGGATCTTCCTCTAACATCAACTTTAACTCCATGCAGACCTGCATGCGAATGTTCTTTTGTTCGAGAATCAACAGTCTTGGAACCCATCGCGCACAAACACGTCTCATGTGTAATGTTTCTGTCACCAACGTGTGGGTGGCACCCAATGAAATGTTCAGTATTTCAGAAAGTGATCTTAAGGTAATTCGTCGATCCTCTCTCACAGTGACAGCAGCAGTGTTGATGTTTTCTTCCGTAACAGCAGTAGCTGGTGTACGCGGTCCACCTTCCTTTGAAATTGATTGTCTCCCATCTGTAAACATTTTAAACCACCTTCGAGCTGTGCTGTAGGGAAGAACATAATCTGCAGGGGCCTCCTGTAACATTGTATAGGCCTCAACTGAGGATTTGTTGAGACGAAAGCAGAACTTCAAAGCGGCATATTGTTCCTCGCGTGTTACCTCCATTACAGCGGTAGGCGATACTGAACATGTCTGAACTTCTATTAAGCTAATAGAATATGATAAGAATGAGTTTTTGTGTGAATAATAACACCGTGGAGATGTTGAACTTCCTACGTAATAAGGATACACAACAACTAAGTGAAATTGTCTGGCTCAGACCCGGAGTGGGTGCGATCATTTGGAAAGAAAGCGGATTGGCGCAATAGTGTATGTGAAGACAAAGTGGATAATCACGTGAATTGCTCGAGTAGATCTGGTAAACACATGGAGACAAATTGCAGCAGGAGGGACTGTCGCAACGCGTTACGTCAACGTGACAGACAGTACGAGATGAGACAAACAAGCGTGGCATTTGTAACCCATCTGCTGCTTCGATGTGCTTCGCCGATCATTTGCTTGTTTAGCCAACACTAAATCACATGCCCCACGTTTGCATTATGATGAGTGATTAGCCTTTCACTTGTTTTAACACCTGATAGCCCATTGTCGACCATTACTATTCTGCACATCCATTTAAATAGCCCTCGTTAATATCTATACTTCAAAGTATGTCATTATGGAATGAAATCCTAAACGCATCAGGCGGAATATTGTCTATTTCAGAAAGTATGCTGGCGCGCGTTGTTAAGTCTAATTTTTACCTTTATTATATGGGAAGTATTCAAAATCCTGGTTTAAACAGAAATAATGCAGTATTGAAGTGCATTTGTTTTGGGATATGCTGCGCTTCCAAGCAAATTGCGTGTGTTTGATATACGCTAAAGCTGTTTAACCAAAATGATTAAGGGTATGTATGACTGAAATTTCATGAAAATCGTGAAAATAACCACTTTTTTATTTTAATTCTATAAAATAATTTAGACATTCCCGAATGTGAAAAATGCATAATTTGCCTCCGGACGCCATTTTTAAATGCTTATTTAAATGTCGGAGGCCTTTAAACTCTGTCAGAGTGAGGCCCTCTTTTGCCTACATCCACATTCTTTGTCTGTTTTCCGTTCTTAAATTTTCAATTCAAGAAAAGAAAAATAAGGCTTTCAGACAAAATAGTTCCTAAAATGTTGCCAATATATCAGAGGCTGGCTTCTACAACATTACTAGAGAGGTGCAAAACAGGAAAAACACAGAATGCCAATGAATCTTTGCATCATGTCATATGGAATAAGTGCACAAAGGAAGTTTTCATATCAAAACAAAAATTGGATCTTGCTGTTATTAAAAGCATCAGTGAGTTTAACATGGGTAGTCTTAAGTCTTTGGAGCTGCAGCGAAATATCAGAGGTGAAAGTGTAGTAGACTCAGCAAGGAAAACTTCAGTGCAGCGAGATCAGACTCGTATCCTGCAAAGCAAGAAGCGAAGTTGTGCAGAAGAAAAGCAACATCTAAAGAAGAAAAAGGTGGGAAAAGCAGCAACAGAGGAGAGGAAAAAGAAATCTGAGGGTCCAACCTATCAGCCTGGTTGATTTTAATGTGAGTTATGCAATCAAATCTTTAATCGCTGTTTTCTCAATGTTCATATTTTCAGCATTTTTCTTCCTGTAAAATGCTCCTTGCGATGCAGTTTTTGTACTACATTCATGAAATTTCCTACACAGGTTCAGAATATCACGAGGAACGGAAATTGCCCTAGGTTTTATTGTGAAATGTATATAAGCATATATTTTTAATTTTCAAACACAAAACTTACAGTTTTTAGACAAAAAAAGAATATTTGCAAATTAAAAAATTTTTGTGCCCTAAACAAAAGGAGACACAGAAAAACCCAGAGCAATTTCGAAAAGTATGTGTATTATGAACATAGGGTTAAAATATTAGACCAAAATCCAAAATATTTTGTCGCAAGGGACTTTTTTAGTGACGTAACAAAAAACATACAAAATTTATCATAATTTCTAAACTGCTGGAGAAAAATGGTTTAAATTTAGGTTGTAACATGTTTACATTATACTACAGCTATGGTGTAAATTTGAAAAAGCTAGCATTATTAGTTCAGAATTTGAAAATTTCAGTCATACATACCCTTAACCCAAGAGAGAAAAAACAAAGAATAAGCGGAAAAAAATGCCGTATCGTCATATTCGCGCAGGTAACTTTGCTTCTGTAATTGACAATTTTCCTTAGCCTCAACTCTAAATTACAATAGCAAATAGAAATCAGGCAAATCCTAAATGCAAGTAATTTATCTCTCACTTTCTTCTCGGGCAGCCAGCCAGGTTAAAAGATTATTAGATATCAACTTTTCGGGAGTGTACATCTCTCCCATCAGGATATTTATAAAATGTTATAACCACAAATAAAATACTGGATATAACACAGCTATAACCCAAGACAAAACACTGTCAAAATTCGCATTACTGAACAAAAGACTGTTTTCAGTAAATTATATGCCGGGTCACGAGATGGCGTGAGTATAGAAAATTGTGTCAAAGAATTAAGGAGGCTTTTCCTCTGAAATGAGCACGCTTAATCGTGATGCTGTATTGCTGTTCAGCTCCTCTTGAAAACCGGTTTTTAAAATGGAAACCCGTCGTACTAAGAAGCAAAGATCAATACAGCTTGATTATCAAGTTAAGCACAGATGAATTATTTTATCTTGACAGGAATCCTGCGCGGTAGGGATGAGTAGCAACTGTGTTGGGGATAGCGCACCTATCGCCACAATGCGTCCCACGCGTAAGATTACTAGAGGGGTGGGCGGTGCATAAGGTGTCTAAAAACAAATTTCATTCTCGAAGCCAGTTTTGCAGCTCTTATAAACTAACTTGTAATTCTTACTATGGTAGTAATCTCCACGCTTTTGTTGGATCTTAAATAGTACATAGACATTTGGAACAAAACCCTGTTCTCCTCCAGCAGACATGATAAACAACTGTCGGCCTTTCAATATCGCTGCAGAGCCCCTGTAACGTATTTCACTCCAGGCATATGGTCCAGTATGTGCTGTATTTATATAAGTTTCATCCATATAAACTTCACTTCGATATCTCGGAATATTTCGTAAATACTTAAGCCTTTCTGCACGTATGGTGCGATGTTCGATTAAAATTTGTCTCACGCTTAGTGTTTTTTTTTTTTTTTCAAATGATCCTAGTTTCAAAAGAACTCTTCTTAATGTTCAGACACTACCTTGGAAGTCAGTAGAATTTTTAGCTTCATAAGAACTTTCTTCAGAGTTGGTCGTTGTTTCTCTGTGCTTTAAAAATCATGCACAGTTCGCCTAAATACTTCTGAATTAAAACATCCAAATTAGATTCTGTAAATGTTCTTAATCTTTGTTTACTGGACATAGACAAGGACGTTGTTGCAGTAGCATCAATGGCTTTTCTTTCCTTAATAACTCACTTTAACTGCTTTCAGACACAACTGTTGCCTCAGATATCCTTCTCCAGATTTTTATAGCTGACCCAGACCATTGTTCCTTTTTTATAAATCTATGGATATTGGTTATTACTTCTCGTGTTTTTAAATGTAGCACTTTATTTCCTAATGTGTTGCTAGGATACGTCATTTATAAATGCTCTCTTGGAACCAGGAGACAATCACATTTTGAAACAAGCTGTAGTGTTACCGAGTAGCTCTGCACGTGTTTGCTCGCAACTGACCTGCCCTCCCCTCCAGTTGCATCCGTTCTGAAGTGGACTCGTCCAGATACCACTGCGCATCGCTCTGCACTTTTCAAGATAAAAAAATACATCTGTAGTTACGTTTCTTTGACACAATTTTCTATACTCACGCCATCTCCTGACCTGACATTTAATTTACTGAAAACAGTCTTTTGTTTAGTACTGCGAATTTTGATAGTGTTTTTTCTTTGTTTATAGTTGTGTTACATCCAATGTTTCATTTGAGGTTATAACATTTTATAAATATCGTGATGATGGGAGAGATGTACACTCCCGAAACGTTGATATCTTATCATCTTACCGCTTCCAAAATTAAAACTTAATGGACGATGATTGAAATTATCTTCAAATAAGTACAGGATACCTAGAGCTCAGAGTTACCAGACACTCATCTTTCAGGATAAGAGAAAACCTCCAACGTTAAGTCATATCGGACGATGAATGAAATGATGTTCAAATAAGTACAGGGTACATAGAGCTCAGAGTTACCAGACATTCAGCTTTCAGGATAAGAGAAAACCTCCAACGTTAAGTCATATCGGACGATGAATGAAATTATGTTCTAATGAGTACAGGGTACATAGAGCTTAGAATTACCAGACATTCATCTTTCAGGATAAGAGAAAACCTCCAACGTTAAGTCATATCGGACGATGAATGAAATTATGTTCAAATAAGTACAGGATACATAGAGCTTAGAGTTACCAGACATTCATCTTTCAGGATAAGAGAAAACCTCCGACGTTAAGTCATATCGGACGATGAATGAAATGATGTTCAAATAAGTACAGGGTACATAGAGATTAGAGTTACCGGACATTCATCTTTCAGGATAAGAGAAAACCTCCAACGTTAAGTCATATCGGACGATGAATGAGATTATGTTCTAATGAGTACAGAGTACATAGAGCTTAGAGTTACCAGACATTCATCTTTCAGGATAAGAGAAAACCTCCAACGTTAAGTCATATCGGACGATGAATGAAATGAAGTTCAAATAAGTACAGGATACATAGAGCTTAGAGTTACCAGACATTCATCTTTCAGGATAAGAGAAAACCTCCGACGTTAAGTCATATCGGACGATGAATGAAATGATGTTCAAATAAGTACAGGGTACATAGAGCTTAGAGTTACCAGACATTCATCTTTCAGGATAAGAGAAAACCTCCAACGTTAAGTCATATCGGACGATGAATGAAATGATGTTCAAATAAGTACAGGGTACATAGAGCTTAGAGTTACCGGACATTCATCTTTCAGGATAAGAGAAAACCTCCAACGTTAAGTCATATCGGACGATGAATGAGATTATGTTCTAATGAGTACAGAGTACATAGAGCTTAGAGTTACCAGACATTCATCTTTCAGGATAAGAGAAAACCTCCAACGTTAAGTCATATCGGACGATGAATGAAATGATGTTCAAATAAGTACAGGGTACATAGAGCTTAGAGTTACCGGACATTCATCTTTCAGGATAAGAGAAAACCTCCAACGTTAAGTCATATCGGACGATGAATGAAATGATGTTCAAATAAGTACAGGGTACATAGAGCTTAGAGTTACCAGACATTCATCTTTCAGGATAAGAGAAAACCTCCAACGTTAAGTCATATCGGACGATGAATGAAATTATGTTCTAATGAGTACAGGCTACATAGAGCTTAGAGTTATCAGACATTCATCTTTCAGGATAAGAGAAAACCTCCAACGTTAAGTCATATCGGACGATGAATGAAATTATGTTCAAATAAGTACAGGATACATAGAGCTTAGAGTTACCAGACATTCATCTTTCAGGATAAGAGAAAACCTCCAACGTTAAGTCATATCGGACGATGAATGAAATTATGTTCAAATAAGTACAGGATACATAGAGCTTAGAGTTACCAAACATTCATCTTTCAGGATAAGAGAAAACCTCCGACGTTAAGTCATATCGGACGATGAATGAAATGATGTTCAAATAAGTACAGGGTACATAGAGCTTAGAGTTACCGGACATTCATCTTTCAGGATAAGAGAAAACCTCCAACGTTAAGTCATATCGGACGATGAATGAGATTATGTTCTAATGAGTACAGGGTACATAGAGCTTAGAGTTACCAGACATTCATCTTTCAGGATAAGAGAAAACCTCCAACGTTAAGTCATATCGGACGATGAATGAAATTATGTTCTAATGAGTACAGGGTACATAGAGCTTAGAGTTACCAGACATTCATCTTTCAGGATAAGAGAAAACCTCCAGCGTTAAGTCATATCGGACGATGAATGAAATGATGTTCAAATAAGTACAGGATACATAGAGCTTAGAGTTACCAGACATTCATCTTTCAGGATAAGAGAAAACCTCCGACGTTAAGTCATATCGGACGATGAATGAAATGATGTTCAAATAAGTACAGGGTACATAGAGCTTAGAGTTACCAGACATTCGTCTTTCAGGATAAGAGAAAACCTCCAACGTTAAGTCATATCGGACGATGAAAGAAATGATGTTCAAATGAGTACAGGGTACATAGAGCTTAGAGTTACCAGACATTCATCTTTCAGGATAAGAGAAAACCTCCAACGTTAAGTCATATCGGACGATGAATGAAATGATGTTCAAATAAGTACAGGGAACATAGAGCTTAGAGTTACCAGACATTCATCTTTCAGGATAAGAGAAAACCTCCAACGTTAAGTCATATCAGACGATGAATGAAATGATGTTCAAATAAGTACAGGGTACAAAGAGCTTAGAGTTACCAGACATTCATCTTTCAGGATAAGAGAAAACCTCCAACGTTAAGTCATATCGGACGACGAATGAAATGATGTTCAAATGAGTACAGGGTACATAGAGCTTAGAGTTATCAGACATTCATCTTTCAGGATAAGAGAAAACATCCAACATTAAGTCATATCAGGCGATGAATGAAACGATGTTTAAATAAGTACAGGGTACATAGAGCTTAGAGTTAGCAGACATTCATCTTTCAGGAAAAGAGAAAACCTCCAACGTTAAGTCATATCGGACGATGAATGAAATGATGTTTAAATAAGTACAGGGTACATAGAGCTTAGAGTTAGCAGACATTCATCTTTCAGGATAAGAGAAAACCTCCAACATTAAGTCATATCAGACGATAAATGAAATGATGTTCAAATAAGTACAGGGTACATAGAGCTTAGAGTTAGCAGACATTCATCTTTCAGAATAAGAGAAAACCTCCAACGTTAAGTCATATCGGACGATGAATGAAATGATGTTCAAATAAGTACAGAGTACATAGAGCTTAGAGTTACCAGACATTCATCTTTCAGGATAAGAGAAAACCTCCAACGTTAAGTCATATCGGACGATGAATGAAATGATGTTCAAATAAGTACAGGGTACATAGAGCTTAGAGTTACCAGACATTCATCTTTCAGGATAAGAGAAAACCTCCAACGTTAAGTCATATCAGACGATGAATGAAATGATGTTCAAATAAGTACAGGGTACATAGAGCTTAGAGTTACCACACATCCATCTTTCAGCATAAGAGAAAACCTCCAACGTTAAGTCATATCAGACGATGAATGAAATGATGTTCAAATAAGTACAGGATACATAGAGCTTAGAGTTACCAGACATTCATCTTTCAGGATAAGAGAAAACCTCCGACGTTAAGTCATATCGGACGATGAATGAAATGATGTTCAAATAAGTACAGGGTACATAGAGCTTAGAGTTACCAGACATTCATCTTTCAGGATAAGAGAAAACCTCTAACGTTAAGTCATATCGGACGATGAATGAAATGATGTTCAAATGAGTACAGGGTACATAGAGCTTAGAGTTACCAGACATTCATCTTTCAGGATAAGAGAAAACCTCCAACGTTAAGTCATATCAGACGATGAATGAAATGATGTTCAAATAAGTACAGGGTACATAGGGCTTAGAGTTACCAGACATTCATCTTTCAGGATAAGAGAAAACCTCCAACATTAAGTCATATCGGACGACGAATGAAATGATGTTCAAATGAGTACAGGGTACATAGAGCTTAGAGTTATCAGACATTCATCTTTCAGGATAAGAGAAAACATCCAACATTAAGTCATATCAGGCGTTGAATGAAATGATGTTTAAATAAGTACAGGGTACATAGAGCTTAGAGTTAGCAGACATTCATCTTTCAGGATAAGAGAAAACCTCCAACGCTAAGTCATATCGGACGATGAATGAAATGATGTTTAAATAAGTACAGGGTACATAGAGCTTAGAGTTAGCAGACATTCATCTTTCAGGATAAGAGAAAACCTCCAACATTAAGTCATATCAGACGATAAATGAAATGATGTTCAAATAAGTACAGGGTACATAGAGCTTAGAGTTAGCAGACATTCATCTTTCAGAATAAGATAAAACCTCCAACGTTAAGTCATATCGGACGATGAATGAAATGATGTTCAAATAAGTACAGAGTACATAGAGCTTAGAGTTACCAGACATTCATCTTTCAGGATAAGAGAAAACCTCCAACGTTAAGTCATATCGGACGATGAATGAAATGATGTTCAAATAAGTACAGGGTACATAGAGCTTAGAGTTACCAGACATTTATCTTTCAGGATAAGAGAAAACCTCCAACGTTAAGTCATATCAGACGATGAATGAAATTATGTTCAAATAAGTACAGGGTACATAGAGCTTAGAGTTACCACACATTCATCTTTCAGCATAAGAGAAAACTTCCAACGTTAAGTCATATCAGACGATGAATGAAATGATGTTCAAATAAGTACAGGGTACATAGAGCTTAGAGTTACCAGACATTCATCTTTCAGGATAAGAGAAAACCTCCAACGTTAAGTCATATCGGACGATGAATGAAATGGTGTTCAAATGAGTGCAGAGTACATAGAGCTTAGAGTTACTAGACATTCATCTTTCAGGATAAGAGAAAACCTCCAACGTTAAGTCATATCAGACGATGAATGAAATGATGTTCAAATGAGTACAGGGTACATAGAGCTTAGAGTTACCAGACATTCGTCTTTCAGGATAAGAGAAAACCTCCAACGTTAAGTCATATCGGACGATGAATGAAATGATGTTCAAATGAGTACAGGGTACATAGAGCTTAGAGTTACCAGACATTCATCTTTCAAGATAAGAGAAAACCTCCAACGTTAAGTCATATCGGACGATGAATGAAATGATGTTCAAATAAGTACAGGGTACATAGAGCTTAGAGTTACTAGACATTCATCTTTCAGGATAAGAGAAAACTTCCAACGTTAAGTCATATTGGACGATGAATGAAATGTTGTTCAAATGAGTACAGAGTACATAGAGCTTAGAGTTGCCAGACATTCATCTTTCAGGATAAGAGAACACCTCCATCGTTAAGTCATATCGGACGATGAATGAAATGATGTTCAAATATGTACAGAGTACATAGAGCTTAGAGTTACCAGATATTCATCTTTCAGGATAAGAGAAAACCTCCAACGTTAAGTCATATCGGACGATGAATGAAATGATGTTCAAATAAGTACAGGATACATAGAGCTTACAGTTACCAGACATTCATCTTTGAGGATAAGAGAAAACCTCCAACGTTAAGTCATATCGGACGATGAATGAAATGATGTTCAAATAAGTACAGGATACATAGAGCTTAGAGTTACCAGACATTCATCTTTGAGGATAAGAGAAAACCTCCAACGTTAAGTCATATCGGACGATGAATGAAATGATGTTCAAATAAGTACAGGGTACATAGAGCTTAGAGTTACCAGACATTCATCTTTCAGGATAAGAGAAAACCTCCAACGTTAAGTCATATCGGACGATGAATGAAATGATGTTCAAATAAGTACAGGGTACATAGAGCTTATGGTTATCAGGATAAGAGAAAACCTCCAACGTTAAGTCATATCAGACGGTGAATGAAATGATGTTCAAATAAGTACAGGGTACATAGAGCTTAGAGTTACCAGACATTCATCTTTGAGGATAAGAGAAAACCTCCAACGTTAAGTCATATCGGACGATGAATGAAATGATGTTCAAATAAGTACAGAGTACATAGAGCTTAGAGTTACCAGACATTCATCTTTCAGGATAAGAGAAAACCTCCAACGTTAAGTCATATCGGACGATGAATGAAATGATGTTCAAATAAGTACAGGGTACATAGAGCTTAGAGTTACCAGACATTTATCTTTCAGGATAAGAGAAAACCTCCAACGTTAAGTCATATCGGACGATGAATGAGATTATGTTCTAATGAGTACAGAGTACATAGAGCTTAGAGTTACCAGACATTCATCTTTCAGGATAAGAGAAAACCTCCAACGTTAAGACATATCGGACGATGAATGAAATGAAGTTCAAATAAGTACAGGATACATAGAGCTTAGAGTTACCAGACATTCATCTTTCAGGATAAGAGAAAACCTCCGACGTTAAGTCATATCGGACGATGAATGAAATGATGTTCAAATAAGTACAGGGTACATAGAGCTTAGAGTTACCAGACATTCATCTTTCAGGATAAGAGAAAACCTCCAACGTTAAGTCATATCGGACGATGAATGAAATGATGTTCAAATAAGTACAGGGTACATAGAGCTTAGAGTTACCGGACATTCATCTTTCAGGATAAGAGAAAACCTCCAACGTTAAGTCATATCGGACGATGAATGAAATTATGTTCTAATGAGTACAGGGTACATAGAGCTTAGAGTTACCAGACATTCATCTTTCAGGATAAGAGAAAACCTCCAACGTTAAGTCATATCGGACGATGAATGAAATTATGTTCTAATGAGTACAGGCTACATAGAGCTTAGAGTTATCAGACATTCATCTTTCAGGATAAGAGAAAACCTCCAACGTTAAGTCATATCGGACGATGAATGAAATTATGTTCAAATAAGTACAGGATACATAGAGCTTAGAGTTACCAGACATTCATCTTTCAGGATAAGAGAAAACCTCCAACGTTAAGTCATATCGGACGATGAATGAAATTATGTTCAAATAAGTACAGGATACATAGAGCTTAGAGTTACCAGACATTCATCTTTCAGGATAAGAGAAAACCTCCGACGTTAAGTCATATCGGACGATGAATGAAATGATGTTCAAATAAGTACAGGGTACATAGAGCTTAGAGTTACCGGACATTCATCTTTCAGGATAAGAGAAAACCTCCAACGTTAAGTCATATCGGACGATGACTGAGATTATGTTCTAATGAGTACAGGGTACATAGAGCTTAGAGTTACCAGACATTCATCTTTCAGGATAAGAGAAAACCTCCAACGTTAAGTCATATCGGACGATGAATGAAATTATGTTCTAATGAGTACAGGGTACATAGAGCTTAGAGTTACCAGACATTCATCTTTCAGGATAAGAGAAAACCTCCAGCGTTAAGTCATATCGGACGATGAATGAAATGATGTTCAAATAAGTACAGGATACATAGAGCTTAGAGTTACCAGACATTCATCTTTCAGGATAAGAGAAAACCTCCGACGTTAAGTCATATCGGACGATGAATGAAATGATGTTCAAATAAGTACAGGGTACATAGAGCTTAGAGTTAACAGACATTCGTCTTTCAGGATAAGAGAAAACCTCCAACGTTAAGTCATATCGGACGATGAAAGAAATGATGTTCAAATGAGTACAGGGTACATAGAGCTTAGAGTTACCAGACATTCATCTTTCAGGATAAGAGAAAACCTCCAACGTTAAGTCATATCGGACGATGAATGAAATGATGTTCAAATAAGTACAGGGAACATAGAGCTTAGAGTTACCAGACATTCATCTTTCAGGATAAGAGTAAACCTCCAACGTTAAGTCATATCAGACGATGAATGAAATGATGTTCAAATAAGTACAGGGTACAAAGAGCTTAGAGTTACCAGACATTCATCTTTCAGGATAAGAGAAAACCTCCAACGTTAAGTCATATCGGACGACGAATGAAATGATGTTCAAATGAGTACAGGGTACATAGAGCTTAGAGTTATCAGACATTCATCTTTCAGGATAAGAGAAAACATCCAACATTAAGTCATATCAGGCGATGAATGAAACGATGTTTAAATAAGTACAGGGTACATAGAGCTTAGAGTTAGCAGACATTCATCTTTCAGGAAAAGAGAAAACCTCCAACGTTAAGTCATATCGGACGATGAATGAAATGATGTTTAAATAAGTACAGGGTACATAGAGCTTAGAGTTAGCAGACATTCATCTTTCAGGATAAGAGAAAACCTCCAACATTAAGTCATATCAGACGATAAATGAAATGATGTTCAAATAAGTACAGGGTACATAGAGCTTAGAGTTAGCAGACATTCATCTTTCAGAATAAGAGAAAACCTCCAACGTTAAGTCATATCGGACGATGAATGAAATGATGTTCAAATAAGTACAGAGTACATAGAGCTTAGAGTTACCAGACATTCATCTTTCAGGATAAGAGAAAACCTCCAACGTTAAGTCATATCGGACGATGAATGAAATGATGTTCAAATAAGTACAGGGTACATAGAGCTTAGAGTTACCAGACATTCATCTTTCAGGATAAGAGAAAACCTCCAACGTTAAGTCATATCAGACGATGAATGAAATGATGTTCAAATAAGTACAGGGTACATAGAGCTTAGAGTTACCACACATCCATCTTTCAGCATAAGAGAAAACCTCCAACGTTAAGTCATATCAGACGATGAATGAAATGATGTTCAAATAAGTACAGGATACATAGAGCTTAGAGTTACCAGACATTCATCTTTCAGGATAAGAGAAAACCTCCGACGTTAAGTCATATCGGACGATGAATGAAATGATGTTCAAATAAGTACAGGGTACATAGAGCTTAGAGTTACCAGACATTCATCTTTCAGGATAAGAGAAAACCTCTAACGTTAAGTCATATCGGACGATGAATGAAATGATGTTCAAATGAGTACAGGGTACATAGAGCTTAGAGTTACCAGACATTCATCTTTCAGGATAAGAGAAAACCTCCAACGTTAAGTCATATCAGACGATGAATGAAATGATGTTCAAATAAGTACAGGGTACATAGAGCTTAGAGTTACCAGACATTCATCTTTCAGGATAAGAGAAAACCTCCAACATTAAGTCATATCGGACGACGAATGAAATGATGTTCAAATGAGTACAGGGTACATAGAGCTTAGAGTTATCAGACATTCATCTTTCAGGATAAGAGAAAACATCCAACATTAAGTCATATCAGGCGTTGAATGAAATGATGTTTAAATAAGTACAGGGTACATAGAGCTTAGAGTTAGCAGACATTCATCTTTCAGGATAAGAGAAAACCTCCAACGTTAAGTCATATCGGACGATGAATGAAATGATGTTTAAATAAGTACAGGGTACATAGAGCTTAGAGTTAGCAGACATTCATCTTTCAGGATAAGAGAAAACCTCCAACATTAAGTCATATCAGACGATAAATGAAATGATGTTCAAATAAGTACAGGGTACATAGAGCTTAGAGTTAGCAGACATTCATCTTTCAGAATAAGAGAAAACCTCCAACGTTAAGTCATATCGGACGATGAATGAAATGATGTTCAAATAAGTACAGAGTACATAGAGCTTAGAGTTACCAGACATTCATCTTTCAGGATAAGAGAAAACCTCCAACGTTAAGTCATATCGGACGATGAATGAAATGATGTTCAAATAAGTACAGGGTACATAGAGCTTAGAGTTACCAGACATTTATCTTTCAGGATAAGAGAAAACCTCCAACGTTAAGTCATATCAGACGATGAATGAAATTATGTTCAAATAAGTACAGGGTACATAGAGCTTAGAGTTACCACACATTCATCTTTCAGCATAAGAGAAAACCTCCAACGTTAAGTCATATCAGACGATGAATGAAATGATGTTCAAATAAGTACAGGGTACATAGAGCTTAGAGTTACCAGACATTCATCTTTCAGGATAAGAGAAAACCTCCAACGTTAAGTCATATCGGACGATGAATGAAATGGTGTTCAAATGAGTGCAGAGTACATAGAGCTTAGAGTTACTAGACATTCATCTTTCAGGATAAGAGAAAACCTCCAACGTTAAGTCATATCAGACGATGAATGAAATGATGTTCAAATGAGTACAGGGTACATAGAGCTTAGAGTTACCAGACATTCGTCTTTCAGGATAAGAGAAAACCTCCAACGTTAAGTCATATCGGACGATGAATGAAATGATGTTCAAATGAGTACAGGGTACATAGAGCTTAGAGTTACCAGACATTCATCTTTCAAGATAAGAGAAAACCTCCAACGTTAAGTCATATCGGACGATGAATGAAATGATGTTCAAATAAGTACAGGGTACATAGAGCTTAGAGTTACTAGACATTCATCTTTCAGGATAAGAGAAAACTTCCAACGTTAAGTCATATCGGACGATGAATGAAATGTTGTTCAAATGAGTACAGAGTACATAGAGCTTAGAGTTGCCAGACATTCATCTTTCAGGATAAGAGAACACCTCCATCGTTAAGTCATATCGGACGATGAATGAAATGATGTTCAAATATGTACAGAGTACATAGAGCTTAGAGTTACCAGATATTCATCTTTCAGGATAAGAGAAAACCTCCAACGTTAAGTCATATCGGACGATGAATGAAATGATGTTCAAATAAGTACAGGATACATAGAGCTTAGAGTTACCAGACATTCATCTTTGAGGATAAGAGAAAACCTCCAACGTTAAGTCATATCGGACGATGAATGAAATGATGTTCAAATAAGTACAGGATACATAGAGCTTAGAGTTACCAGACATTCATCTTTGAGGATAAGAGAAAACCTCCAACGTTAAGTCATATCGGACGATGAATGAAATGATGTTCAAATAAGTACAGGGTACATAGAGCTTAGAGTTACCAGACATTCATCTTTGAGGATAAGAGAAAACCTCCAACGTTAAGTCATATCGGACGATGAATCAAATGATGTTCAAATAAGTACAGGGTACATAGAGCTTATGGTTATCAGGATAAGAGAAAACCTCCAACGTTAAGTCATATCAGACGGTGAATGAAATGATGTTCAAATAAGTACAGGGTACATAGAGCTTAGAGTTACCAGACATTCATCTTTGAGGATAAGAGAAAACCTCCAACGTTAAGTCATATCGGACGATGAATGAAATGATGTTCAAATAAGTACAGAGTACATAGAGCTTAGAGTTACCAGACATTCATCTTTCAGGATAAGAGTAAACCTCCAACGTTAAGTCATCGGTGGATGAAGGAGGTGATGTTCAAATGAGTACAGGGTACATAGAGCTTAGAGTTACCAGACATTCATCTTTCAGGATAAGAGAAAACCTCCAACGTTAAGTCATATCGGACGATGAATGAAATGATGTTCAAATAAGTACAGGGTACATAGAGCTTAGAGTTACCAGACATTCATCTTTCAGGATTAGAGAAAACCTCCAACGTTAAGTCATATCGGACGATGAATGAAATGATGTTCAAATAAGTACAGGGTACATAGAGTTTAGAGTTACCAGACATTCATCTTTCAGGGTAATGGAAAACCTCCAGGAAATACCTAGTTTATGTAACTCATCTCAACCGAAAGTTGTATTTGGTTCCTTAGATTATCTTTGACCTTTGTTTTCGTACTCACTTTCACGATGATTGTCTTATTGGGGCAATTTGCAGTTTGTATATTATATATCGGTGAATGTATTAACTGAGTTGTTAGTTTGTTTTCAGTTTTATTCTTTAGATCTCTCACACACACTTTTTCATTTTTATTGTGCCTCTGTTTTGTTTTATGCTTATGGTGAATAAATATGCACACATATTTACAAATACAAATACGAATATCCACTGCGGGACTCGAACCTGGGATCACCTGTACCACCAAAGCTTTAACTACTGGGGCCATGGATACCTTCATAGAATTATGGGTTGAATAAGGATAGGGACAATTCTAACACTCCCAAGCATGAATCAAGCGTAGGACGTCTCACAGCAGGCGGATGCTTTACGGACGACTTTTGTTTCACGAACATACAGATACACCGCAAGTCCTTTGGTTGCTAAGCAACCGCCGACCCTCTTTTCTGGTTACGATATTGTAGGGAAGTACTTCCTCATCTGTCACCTTTATAGGGAAAGGTCACATTTCCTTAGCTACCTCCACGTTTTATATCTCTGTCCCCTTTTCGATTGATGATAACGATTTGAAGCGTGAGCGGGAAGCCAACACCTTGGACACTTCTGGTGATTTGATTTGTGTCAGGACGTAGCGCGAGGACGGTGTTCCCGAGGGAGCCAATTACTGGGAGTGAACTCGGGGATTTGCCCTTCGCTCTTCCCTACTGACTGACCATATCGGAGCAGCAAGGGGGAGATTAACGTCTCGACAATTCGTCGATAATGCCGACATGTTTGGCGGAAGCACGGGTCGCTTGTAAGTTCATTCAGGGGCATTTTAATTACACGTTGACACCGGCAGATGGCTCATATATTATCTGCCAGAATTAGTCGAACAAGATCTGCCAGGAACTTCCACTTGTGCATTCCAAAACAGCGATTCGTCATATTTGCTAGGAAATGCGGCGGAGAAAGTAGGGCAAGCGTTTTCATGATGGAGCATACATTTTTTGAAGTAATATGATTTATTAAACCGCATGAATGTCTCTGCTCATTTGTCAACTATTGTTAACAAAGCTTGTTCTGTCCATGTCACGTCAATCGAGATATTTGTAGAAATATTGTAATATGAACATTTTCCTTTTAACTACAACGAGAAGGCTTCGGTGATAGTCAAAACTTTTAATACCTGGTTTGTATGCAACGGCTTTGCAGTTCCTTCTCTTTGCATGACTAAGAGATAAAACAAAGGAATAATGACTTATCGTTATGTTTTTGAAAGTTGAATCCAAAAACAATGAATATCTCAAAGTTTGTAAGTCCACAAAACCAGACCTGGTCGGGAGACTGGAGAGCGCCCTAAAGGAGGAGGAACTGTTTACCAGAAGCAACCTTTCATGCAGCACCGAGACACCGACCGACAGCTCTACCTTGAATGAGACCACTAGGTAAGAGATGACGTGAAATGCTAATGCAGGAAAAGGAAATTCAGAGGATATAATTAACCTACTCAGCATTCGCCTGGTGAACCCCTGACAAAACCCGTGCGACAGGTAGGCCGGCCACGCGAGTCGAACCCGTGCCTCCCAAATGCGGACCTTAGACGAAAGCATCCCGCTCGGCCCACAAAGAGCAGTATCTGCATTAATTGTGTACTTTAACCTCTACATCTTTGGTAATTGTTATTTCGCACTGTGTGTAGGTCAGGGTTTGGAAGGGTTGCCAGGCTGAAAAAGGCAGTGCCATAGATGGGATTTAAACCATGGATCTCTCGGTCTCAATTCGGCTGCTTTATGT
The DNA here is from genome assembly GCA_030765055.1 of Mantis religiosa. Lineage (NCBI taxonomy): Eukaryota > Metazoa > Arthropoda > Insecta > Mantodea > Mantidae > Mantis > Mantis religiosa. Next base: position 11,386,957 of record CM060953.1, on the reverse strand, counting down.
GGTTCAGTTTAATGACAAAGTAGCCTTAGTGGTATTGATACAGAAATAATCGCCATGCTACTGTTAAGATAGGAAGGAAATTATCGCATATTTTTCAAACCACAAAAGACAGAATGTAGAATGGAATTCTAATTGGACAAGGGACTGTACATTCATTGTTATTGCAGATGATCAAGTGATCATTGCGCAGTGTCGCTTTATGGTAAGGGAACTTCTTGAAGCCTTTAAGACAGGACAATTGAAAGCTAATATGACTTAATGTGAGTATTAAGTGATAGATGAATGGACGGACATCAAGCAATAATTAAATCGGTAAAAAAATTAAATATTTTGGATCAATAATCCATGCATCTAGAAAATGTAAAGCAGATGTAAATTATAGAATAAGACAAGGTGGAGGAGCAATAAAAATGTTGAATGGAGTATTATGTAGTAGGGAAATAACAATGGAAACAAGAGAACTTCCTGACCTGGCATTTAATTTACTGCAGTGTTTTGTTAAGTGATGCGAGTATTGCTAGTGTTTTGTCTTTGTTGATTTTTTTGTTAATGGTTTGGGAAAATATATTTATATTTAAGTTTGATTTATGAGTCACTATGTTTACACTCAAACTTCACTTATTTGTTGTATAATTGAAACGTTTTCAAGATCATTCGATCTCATCCTCAGCTGTTTGGTGACTAAATGAACCTTCCTCTTCTTCCACTACTACGGAGCTTCGATCACTCTGCCATCTGGTGTTAGGGGCACTAAGTTTTAATACTTCATTTAATGCCGGGATTTCAAAATGTATAACTTTATCACGGTTTTTGTTTATGAATATTTTTTTCCCAAATATCCAATTCTATGGGTGTACTTAAAGATTTTAACAGTTTAATGTTGTGGCCAATGTTGTGGTTTTCTGTCCAAAAATGGTGTGAAACTGCAGATTTTTCTGTTTGTTTCAACTTAATGTTCCTCTGGTGTTCTTTTTGCCTGGTTAACAAGTTTCTCTTAGTTTTTCCTCTGTAGCTTTTTTCACAGGTTTCACAATTAATCTGATAAATTCCTGATTTAAAATTGTTGGGGATTGTATTTTTCAGTGGTTTATTTAGCAGGTTCCTCAGACTGAATTTGTTTTGGGGTGCTAGTTTTAAGTTTAGTCTTTTGAAGATTAGTTCAAATTTTCTAAAAGCCCATGGATGGTAGGTGAATTTGATGTATTACCAATTTGTGTTTTTAAGTGGTGTGAGAGTGGTATTTTTTGATATTATCTTCAGTTTTTCTTTTCTCTTCATCATGTTCCTTATGATGGCTGGGTTGAATCAATTTAATACCGCTATGTCTTTTATGTGTCGTTGTTCTTTTAAAAATTCATCCTTACTCAGTGGTGGGTGTGAATATTGCATAGTGGATATTTATTTTTAAAAAAAATCATCGCGTAATGAATTTTGAAATATCAGCAGCTGATTCTGTTTTTATGTTTGTTTTGTTTTCAGTTGTAGGTAATACTGAGAAAAACATAATAACATAGTAACCGGAATCCTTGACAACGAAGTTTATTGGTGAACTTACGATACAAGCAATGTGTTTGTAAAATCGATCTGAATTAGAAAGAAGAATTAACATCATTTTCTTAACATAAGTAAAGTTTTTTGTTACAAATATTTATATTTGTGTAATCTGAAGGTTGTTAAAGCTACTTTTTAATTGGAAAACGTTGGTATATTTAAATTTTCCATTGTTACATGACTGGTAAACGTAAGATACTGGCATGTTGGCCATATTAGCTCAATGATTAAGAAACCAGGACATCCGTAGTTCAAATACCGACTAGGCATTTAATTTTTCAATCTTATTCTATGCAAACCTTAGCTCATAAACGACTAGTGATTAATTTTGAAGTCATATAAATGTTTTTCACGATTAATTTGAATCAGATAGAATAAAATGGTTTCATAATAGTTTGTACTCGCTTCTTCTAAATGTCCCATAAGAAAAAAAAAAAGAAGTTTCAAAATTAATATACGCAAGTCAATTCACTTTTGGATGTTCTTTCTAGTTTGTTTTCCTTGACGTTTCGCAGCATTTCGTGAGACGGTGACTTCATTGGAAATGCAAATGCTTTTGCATGAAACCAAGCTTTAGTAACGCAGATAGAAGCGCATTCAGGAAAGCAACAAGCTACGAAATGAAATCTTCGAAATGAATGTGAAATAAATAAATGGAAAATTGCGTTCTGGGAACGCAGAGAGATGGAACGCGCAGTTCTGCTCTCGTGAACACGGGAGAGCAACCTGCCTTGTCTAAACCTGAAACATGCACGGAACTTTCAGGTCATTCATTATGTGACCTACTTTGGTGTTTGGTGAGTAGTGACACTCGAAAAGCCTGTTATAAATAATGTTATATATTCTCTGCCACACATTAAAGGTTAGGTATTGCAGTAATAAACCCGTTAATATGCCCCTTTAATTCTTTTTGTATTTTCCAAAAATAGCTCTATATTCTGAAGACCTCTTTATAATCATACTACGAGGGTTCAATAAAGAATGATCACAATTTGTTTTTGACAACGTACCTTTACTTATCCTTATAATTTTGAGGTCCTTCTCAAAATAGTCTTCCCTCAATGCGATGCACTGGTCCCAGCGTTTCTACCAGTCTTCAAAGTCATGTTGGAAACCATTTTTTGAGAGATCTTTCAAAATAGCCTCCGCAGCCTTCACTACTGCTTCTGATGATAGATGATGTCTCCCACGAAGGCGTTTACGCAAGTTATGGAATAGAAAAATGTCACATGAGGCTAAATCCGGACTATAGAGAGGGTGAGGGGTGCACTTCACGTTGAATTTTTCAAAGATATTCAGCAACAACATTGGCAATATGCGACCGCGCACTATCGTGGCACAGCATTCAGCCTGTTTCACGGAAATGTAGTCTCTTGCGCCTGATATGGACTTGCAATGTTTTCAGGACATCCCTGTAGCATTGTCCAGCTACTGATGTGTGTGCAGGTACAACATGCTGATAAACCATTTCATGAATATCAAAGTATGAGATGACCATAACCTTCCCAGCAGAAGCAACCACTTTTGTTCTTTTGGGAGTTGGTGATGAAGGACATTTCCACACTGAGCTTTGCTGTTAGTTGTCAGGATCAAAATGATTTAGCCAAATTGCATCAGAAGTGATTACTTTTGAAAGAAGCTCCGGATCTTCCTCTAACATCAACTTTAACTGCATGCAGACCTGCATGTGAATGTCCTTTTGTTCTGGAATCAACAGTCTTGGTACCCATCGCGCACAAACACGTCTCATGTGTATTTCTGTCACCAACGTGTGGGTGGCACCCAATGAAATGTTCAGTATTTCAGAAAGTGATCTTAAGGTAATTCATCGATCCTCTCTCACAATGGCAGCAGCAGTGTTGATGTTTTCTTGCGTAAGAGCAGTAACTGTAGCACCGGGTCCACCTTCCTTTGAAATTGATTGTCTCCCCTCTTTAAACATTTTAAACCACCTTCGAGCTGTGCTGTAGGGAAGAACAGACTCTCCATAGGCCTCCTGTAACATTGTGTAAGCCTCAACTGAAGATTTGTTGAGACGAAAGCAGAATTTCAAAGCCGCATATTGTTTCTCGCGTGTTACCTCCATTGCAGCGGTAGGCGATACTGAACATGTTTGAACTTGCCTATTTCTCACAGGCGAGAACCAGGAGTACCAAAAATGAAACTACTACGGCGTGTTTGTTTCACATTAAGCTAGCAGAATATAAGAAGATTGAATTTAGTGAGAAAAATTATGCTCATTCTTTATTGAACGGCCCTCATAATATAAAAATGTATATATCTTAAAGAACACAATTTATATAAAATAGTTTTTTATTCCCCCAAAATTTCCTTAAAATTAGTAATTCCTAATTCTTGAGTCAACTTCCTTACCGTCATAGCTCGTTTTTCACTTTTACACGTACATAATAAACAGAAAATGTATAACATTCTATTCAAACATCTTATATGCGTATTTTACTATAAATCCACGTTTTAATGTCCCCCAAATCTAAGAACAACTTTTATCAAGCAGGTGCACATGTGTTCGAGAGGTCTCGAGTTCGAAACTGGGTGAGGTTGAGCACGTAGATAACTTTTTTACGGGTTTTCTCTTATCCTGAAAGATGAATGTCTCATAACTCTAAGCTCTATGTACCCTGTACTTATTTGAACATAATTTCATTCATCGTCCGATATGACTTAACGTTGGAGGTTTTCTCTTATCCTGAAAGGTGAATGTCTGGTAACTCTAAGCTCTATGTACCCTATACTTATTTGAACATCATTTCATTCATCGTCCGATATGACTTAACGTTGGAGGTTTTCCCTTATCCTGAAAGATGAATGTCTGATAACTCTAAGCTCTATGTACCCTATACTTATTTGAACATAATTTCACTCATCGTCCGATATGACTTAACGTTGGAGGTTTTCTCTTATCCTGAAAGATGAATGTCTGATAACTCTAAGCTCTATGTACCCTGTACTTATTTGAACATCATTTCATTCATCGTCCGATATGACTTAACGTTGGAGGTTTTCTCTTATCCTGAAAGATGAATGTCTGGTAACTCTAAGCTCTATGTATCCTGTACTTATTTGAACATCATTTCATTCATCGTCCGATATGACTTAACGTTGGAGGTTTTCTCTTATCCTGAAAGATGAATGTCTGATAACTCTAAGCTCTATGTACCCTGTACTCATTTGAACATCATTTCATTCAACGTCCGATATGACTTAACGTTGGAGGTTTTCCCTTATCCTGAAAGATGAATGTCTGATAACTCTAAGCTCTATGTATCCTGTACTTATTTGAACATCATTTCATTCATCGTCCGATATGACTTAACGTTGGAGGTTTTCCCTTATCCTGAAAGATGAATGTCTGATAACTCTAAGCTCTATGTACCCTGTACTCATTTGAACATCATTTCATTCATCGTCCGATATGACTTAACGTTGGAGGTTTTCGCTTATCCTGAAAGATGAATGTCTGCTAACTCTAAGCTCTATGTATCCTGTACTTATTTGATCATCATTTCATTCATCGTCCGATATGACTTAACGTTGGAGGTTTTCTCTTATCCTGAAAGATGAATGTCTGATAACTCTAAGCTCTATGTACCCTGTACTCATTTGAACATCATTTCATTCATCGTCCGATATGAGTTAACGTTGGAGGTTTTCCCTTATCCTGAGAGATGAATGTCTGCTAACTCTAAGCTCTATGTATCCTGTACTCATTTGAACATCATTTCATTCATCGTCCGATATGACTTAACGTTGGAGGTTTTCCCTTATCCTGAAAGATGAATGTCTGATAACTCTAAGCTCTATGTACCCTGTACTTATTTGAACACCATTTCATTCATTGTCCGATATGACTTAACGTTGGAGGTTTTCTCTTATCCTGAAAGATGAATGTCTGGTAACTCTAAGCTCTATGTACCCTGTATTTATTTGAACACCATTTCATTCATCGTCCGATATGACTTAACGTTGGAGGTTTTCGCTTATCCTGAAAGATGAATGTCTGGCAACTCTAAGCTCTATGTACCCTGTACTTATTTGAACATCATTTCCTTCATCGTCCAATATGACTTAACGCTGGAGGTTTTCTCTTATCCTGAAAGATGAATGTGTTGTAACTTTAAGCTCTATGTACCCTGTACTCATTTGAACATCATTTCATTCATCGTCCGATATGACTTAACGTTGGAGGTTTTTTCTTATCCTAAAAGATGAATTTGTTGTAACTCTAAGCTCTATGTACCCTGTACTCATTTGATCATCATTTCATTCATCGTCCAATATGACTTAACTTTGGAGGTTTTCTCTTATCCTGAAAAATGAATGTGTTGTAGTTCTAAGCTCAATGTACCCTGTACTTATTTGAACATCATTTCATTCATCGTCCAATATGACTTTACGTTGGAAGGTTTCTCTTATCCTGAAAGATGAATGTCTGGTAGCGCCAAGCTCTATGTACCCTGTACTCATTTGCACATCATTTCATTCATCGTCCGATATGACTTAACGTTGGAGGTTTTCTCTTATCTCAGAAAGATGAATGTCTGATAACTCTAAGCTCTATGTACCCTGTACTTATTTGAACATCATTTCATACATCGTCTGGTAAGGCTTAACGCTGGAGGTTTTCTCTGATCCTGAAAGATGAATGTCTGGTAACTCTAAGCTCTATGTACCCTGTACTTATTTGAACATCATTTCATTCATCGTCTGATATGACTTAACGTTGGAGGTTTTCTCTTATCCTGAAAGATGAATATCTGATAACTCTAAGCTCTATGTATCCTGTACTTATTTGAACATCATTTCATTCATCGTCCGATATGACTTAACGTTGGAGGTTTTCCCTTATCCTGAAAGATGAATATCTGATAACTCTAAGCTCTATGTACCCTGTACTTATTTAAACATCATTTCATTCATCGTCCAATATGACTTAACGTTGAAGGTTTTCTCTTATCCTGAAAGATGAATGTCTGCTAACTCTAAGCTCTATGTACCCTGTACTCATTTGAACATAATTTCATTAATCGTCCGTTATGACTTAACGTTGGAGGTTTTCTCTTATCCTGAAAGATGAATGCCTCGTAACTCTAAGCTCTATGTACCCTGTACTCATTTGAACATCATTTCATTCATCGTCCAATATGACTTAACGTTGGAGGTTTTCTCTTATCCTGAAAGATGAATGCCTGGTACTCCAAGCTCTATGTACCCTGTACTCATTTGAACATAATTTCATTCATCGTCCGATATGACTTAACGCTGGAGGCTTACTCTTATCCTGAAAGATGAATGTCTCGTAACTCTAAGCTCTATGTACCCTGTACTTATTTGAACATCATTTCATTCATCGTCTGATTTGACTTAACGTTGTAGGAAGATTTTTTTTTAAAAAATGGCAGAACTCAGAATTAAAATTCAGTTATGTACCAAACTAGTTATCTTTTCTCAGCCTTTAGGTATATACCCATGCCACTCACCTGATTTAACCTAACACTCCAGTTTAATGACGTTTATAATATTTAGATGAGAAAAAGATAATTGGTGCAATAGGAGGCTTATCTCCATTTTGAATGAATTGTGTGTATGGTCTTATTCGATGTTTCACTTTCCGTTAACTGTAATAGCATTTGAAATTATGTAGGTCCCATCTTGCACATCTAAATCAGAAATATTTGACAGTCTTTATGTCGCCTCGTCGTTGTTTCCAATAATACCTTTATGGCGTTCAACAGAGGGACATTCTTATTTCAGAAACTGCCATGTCACTGAACTGCCGTGTGCTTTCTCTTCATAATGAAAAATTCTCGTTATGAGAGATGGAAAGCAGTTCTGATTTTACCCGAATACAATGAATTTCGTTTTATTTGTTTGCGAGACAGAGGTGGGCGTTGCTAGGATACGGTGATGTCGAGGTTCATGACCTGTCGCAGCGGCACGCGTTTTTGTAGCCTCTATAGGTGCGCTCAGATCGGAAGAGGAAAATACCATAAAGAACATCTGTTGTGACATTCTCAAAAGATAGTGGTTTATTTACGAGCGTGACCAGCTTCTACAAGCACCAAAACACCACGCAGCCTTTGATAAACACAAGAAAATCGATATCTCGAAGACGATTTACAGAGCTTGGGTTCAGCACTTTAAATAACTTGTAGCCAAGCGATAGCTAACTTATTATAGCCACTCGAAGTTGTAACAGCCTCCCGCATAAGCAAAGAACTAGGCTAGAGAATATAGGTAGTCATGAATTAGGATGTATATGAAATCGAAACTATAGGAACAGTATAATCAAAGTAAATATGAAGTCAGCATCGAAAGGCAAAGCAGATGAAAGCATAAATATAACATAGATTTATATTCGTGTATTACGCAAATGTTTTAAATATTTAGTTTAAAGTTAATTATAGTTTATGAATTAGTTATTTTTCTAATCCAACGAAAATACCAGCGGTGCATCCGTATAGCTGTGAATGTTACTTACGTTTAGAGATAATTCGTCATTGTCATTGTCTTTAACGTCTGAGTACTGCAAATTTATGATGATAGGTTCCAAAATCTCGCTACGTTCTATTTCTTCCCAAAATGTCGTCTTCTTATAGTTTATCTGATGTCTCACGCAGTTTTCTCAGTCTTGTTGTGTTCCTTGTTAATTTCTTCGTGAATAAGTCGTTCAACGTCAGTCAGTTTAAAAATATTATTTCTGTTTACAACATAATTTGAGGCCACATTAACTTTATTGGATTGTTCTAGCAGTAGTAAAGGGGGGGGGGATGTGGATCACGTCTCATTGATCCAGCTGATAGACTTTACAAGAAAAGAGTAACTGAATAATGCTACTTTGAACTCTCTAGAGTAAATAGAGATTACGGACCATTCATAAACTGAGATACAAGGGGCGTCCAGAAAGTAAGTTCTGTTTCAATTTATCTCCGCTGTAGCGCTGCGATCGCAGTTCCGCACATGCGCGGTAGACGCTCTGTATCAAGGAGAAGAAACGTGCGTCATTGTGAGATCGCTGACAGCCACGTACGCTTTTTTGTGCTTGTTTACAATGTCGGTGTTAATTGAAACTCCCGCTTCTTGTGAAATCAGAACTGTGATTCGTTTTCTGAATGCTAGGAAAGTGAAACCAATTCAAATTTTTCGGGTGTCAAAAGGAGTTGTGTTTCTTCACTACAACGCACGACCACACACTGCAAATGCGACGAAAAACATCCTACAGGGATTTGGTTGGGACGAGTTTGACCAACCCCCGTACAACCCTGACCTAACTCCTCTTTCTTCTGCTTTTGCATCTCGGATCTTTCCTTGACGGTCCCCCCCCCCCCAGGGGCCTACTTCGGTAGGTACGGGTTTGGCGCATTTTGTGCAATAAATAATTTTCCAGTATCTGTACACAATTTAATTGTATTACCAAACAGAACTTACTTTGTGGACGTAACACGTATAATGTGACCAGACACGTTCTGACAGACTAGCAGGAAGTGTTTTGTTTCCTCTCATCGAATTTAACAAACACCTTGGCTTATTCAAAGTACATATTTCTTTTATCACGTCATATCAAATGTTTACGTTTCAGATCTGAGTAATTTCAAATATACGTTCACGCATACATGCCAACCAATAATGATATTCATTACAGTGCTTACGTCGTAGTGCATTGTTATAATATAATGGTATCTACTTTATTTATTTGTATTAGGACAACTATTTGAGCTAAAAATATAGGGTTGTAACATTAGTTTCGAGTTATATTTAGAAAAGGTTATAATGCACAGTTCCTTAACTTCTTGCAGCGTGGAAAAGAAACGACGAGCGATCCTACGAATGTAGTCGAGAAGAGGTAACAGTCCTAGTTCGTGATGGAGCTGCTGATTACGGATGAGCCATGGAGCGTTGGTAGCGATGCGCATGAAGCGATTCTGTATGACCTGAAGCCGACGCAGATGACATGTGTGTGCGGCCCCCTACACTTGGCGGGCATATGTAATAAGCGGACGAACGAGTGATTTGTAGAGTAACAATGAAGACTGTAGGCCGAGGCTGGAACGGCGATGCAACGGAGGTGAGAGTTTTGAAAGTCGCCCAGAGGCCAATGATATAAGACGATCGATATGAGCACGCCAGGTCAGTCGAGAGTCCAAAAGCACTCCAAGGTATTTATCGGGAGTTGTAGTGGGAAGCCAAGGGACATTGTTCCTGTAGAGACACAACGGAGTAAGCGGAGTATATCGGCGAAGTGTGAAGATTTTAGTTTCGGTTTTCTGAGGGTTCAATGAGATCCGCCAAGTACTGAACCAATGAGTTAGGCGATCTAAAGAGAGTTGTACTACTTGTTGTGCGTGCTGGAGATTAACATGAGAATAATATAGTACTGTGTCATCAGCGTAAAGAGCTAAAGAAGTCGGAGCTTAGTCAGGAATATCAGAAATGTATATATTAAATAGAGTCTGGGCCAAGATAGAACCCTGTGTGGGTAAAAACAGAATGAAGTCACTTTGAAACAAGGACAGAAGCCAGAAAAGGTATTTCGTTTTGTTCTTTGAAGTCATCAATATGGAGCGATCTGTTATAGTACTGGAACTGTACTGTGAGTAGATGTGGTTACCCTGTTATTACATACCAGTGGTCGTGATTCAGGACGATAACTCAATAAAACGAAATAACACCGCGAATCCCCAGTGAGAGAGAGAGAGAGACGTTACCTGGAGGTAGGGCATGCCGATAATTATTGTTATCTAGAAGAAGCTGTACCGGACATCCTCAGCCGAAGAGAGGGGGAGGGATCCTCCCTGGTGAACCACATTTCGCTCTGTTGGTTTTCTCTCTCTCTCCAGCCAATACTGGCCCCATTATCCGAACCAATATGTTTCCAGGCGGCTGCAGCCGATATAGGAATCCAATCTGTTCCTCCTTGCAACCCCCGGAACATCAATTCCAGCCTCTTGTTTATTGGTACTTCAGTGGTCGTGACATACCAAGTAGCTCCTTGGCTGTCTTACACCTTTCCCTGGTATCGAACTCAAGATTAATGAAGCAGGGGTCTCGACGGTCCATTTCCTGTTTCTTCGCGCATTGGTAGCTTTCATATCACTTACCAGTACTGGTACTCTGAAGAGGGACACGTCTTCTGTTTATCCAGAGGCAACAGCCGGTGTATAAGAACTCCTTTCCTTGCCCAGGACTACAAGAAGAAAGTAGAAACAAATATTCAAACCAGAACGCATTAGACTATCAGATTTTGTAACAGAACTCTTGTCGTGTATTCAAAATGAGACGGATTATATGTTTTACTATGTGTACCACGTAAAAAATGTGTAGTGTTTAACGCCCGCTTTTACTGCATACGGCACCGCAGGCGATGACACTGATAATACATGAGATGAAGATGGAGCACCGGTGGAAAGAGATGGCAGAAAACCCGCCCCAGCGCCGTGTTGTCCATCACAAATCTCACTTTGCGGTCGCCTGGGATCGAACCCGGGCCGCCTTGGTGAGAGCCAAACGGTCTAACCACTAAGCCACGGCGTGGCCATGGTATTTAGCAAGTACAGAAGTAATGCATTACAGCGAAGAATTCAGTTAATGCTTTTTTACTTTTTTATTTTAGTATTTTCCAAAATTACAACATTACTAAGACCAATTTGCCGTCATACAAGAATACCCTTTACGTGTTTAGAAATTAATAACGCCACACTTTCATCTAAAACACATACACTTTTATGTACTGTAATAGTCTATGTATTTGTACTGTACTACAAACTAGCCCTTAGTAAAAACGGCAGTAAGCTTCTGCTGTCTCAGTTTAGTGTATCGCTTATCTCACATCCGCTTTAACATTAGAAGTTCATTTGGCAATGTTTCGACTTGACTTGACTCTCGAGATAAAACATCAATTTCTCTATGTTTGTTACTGCTTGTACGTGGGTCATAACAGCAGTGAGCTTCTGTTGTCTCAGTTTAGTGTATCGCTTACGAGTAGCGTGATCTCACATCCGCTTTAACATTAGAAGTTCATTTGTCAATGTTTCGGCTTGACTCTCGAAATAAAACATCAATTTCTCTATGTTTGTTACTGCTTGTGCGTGGGTCATAACAGCAGTGAGCTTCTGTTGTCTCAGTTTAGTGTATCACTTACGAGTAGCGTGATCTCACATCCGCTTTAACTTTAGAAGTTCATTTGGCAATGTTTCGGCTTGGTTCTCGAAATAAAACATCAATTTCTCTATGTTTGTTGCTGCTTGTACCTGGGTCATAACAGCAGTGAGCTTCTGCTGTCTCAGTTTAGTGTATCACTTATCTCACATCAGCTTTAACAGTAGAAGTTCATTTGGCAATGTTTCTGCTTGACTCTCGAAATAAAACATCAATTTCTCTATGTTACTGCTTGTACGTGGGTCATAACAGCAGAGAGCTTCTGTTGTCTCAGTTTAGTGTATCCCTTATCTCACATCCGCTTTAACATTAGAAGTTCATTTATCAATGTTTCGACTTGACTCTCGAAATAAAACAACAATTTCTCTATGTCTGTTACTGCTTGTACGTGGGTCATAGCAGCAGTGAGCTTCTGTTGTCTCAGTTTAGTGTATCACTTATCTCACATCTGCTTTATCATTAGAACTTCATTTGGCAATGTTTCGACTTGACTCTCGAAATAAAACAACAATTTATCTATGTTTGTTGCTGCTTGTACGTGGGTCATAACAGCAGTGAGCTTCTGTTGTCTCAGTTTAGTGTATCACTTGTTTCACATGCGCTTTAACATTAGAAGTTCATTTGTCAATGTTTCGGCTTGACTCTCGAAATAAAACATCAGTTTCTCTATGTTTGTCATAGCTTGTACGTGGGTCATAACAGCAGTGAGTTTCTGTTGTCTCAGTTTAGTGTATCACTTGTTTCACATGCGCTTTAACATTAGAAGTTCATTTGTCAATGTTTCGGCTTGACTCTCGAAATAAAACATCAATTTCTCTATGTTTGTCATAGCTTGTACGTGGGTCATAACAGCAGTGAGCTTCTGTGGTCTCAGTTTAGTGTATCACTTACGAGTAGCGTGATCTCACATCCGCTTTAACATTAGAAGTTCATTTAGCAATGTTTCGGCTTGACTCTCGAAATAAAACATTAATTTGTCTATGTTTGTTACTGCTTGTACGTGGGTCATAACAGCAGTGAGGTTTTGTTGTCTCAGTTTAGTGCATCGCGAGTAGTCATTTTTTCGAAGAATAGTTCGTGCAAGAGTAAAGAAAGTCATGCGAGTTTAACAGTTAGAATGATTTGCACCGAAAATTGTTGATTGTTTTACCAGAGTTGCTTAAATATCTGTCTCTTAATGCTTGAAAATGTCAACGGTTGATAACGAGAATTAGTTGACATGTGAGAGACAGAATACCTGGAAATTGATCATGGTATTAGCAAACAGAAATGAAAGGAAAATAATACTTCGGTATATATTCCCACAGGCTTATCACGTGCCGTAACGTTACCAGAATGTGAAAGCGTAGATACATATTTCACAATGGAATGATAACTTACGAATGATCCCGCTAATGGTTGCTATTCTAATTTTATTATTGCTGCAGTATAATTTTATCACCGCTGCAGCACAGTGAGATTAATGCTGCAGTAAGTGCGAAAAACAATTACTGAGTCTGCATGGAATATTTTTCAATTTCTGTGGGGAAAGGCAACCGCTGCAATGTGTTGCATAGACATCTCTGTATTAAGCGAACTACAGTATCACCAGACAGTGGCGTATTCTTTATGCCTGTACAGTAATGAAATGACCAACCTCCATAGCTTCTTTGTCTTAAAATGTAGCAGAGGAATCTGTAATATCCTACGAACTAACAAAAACATGTTTGTGTTCGAAGGAAAAAGTTTTAATCTTGATAAGGTGTGACGAATAGTAATTTTGATGGTCTATAATTTCGAAAATGTCCTGGCTTTGTTTGTCTCTCATTAAGGTATACTCTGACAGAAATCTCTTAGCAGTTTAGTGTGGTCTTGACAGAAATGGAGTAAATATTAAAAGCAGAAGCATTATTAACAGTGAAGTATTCTTCATATTTGAGTTTGATTTATGAGTCACTATGTTTACACTCAAACTTCACTTGTTGTATAACTGAAACGTTTTCAAGATCATTCGATCTCATCCTCAGCTGTTTGGTGACTAAATGAACCTTGCTCTTCTTCCACTACTACGGAGCTCCGATCACTCTGCCATCTGGTGTTAGGGGCACTAAGTTTTAATACTTCATTTAATGCCGGGATTTCAAAATTTATAACTTTATCACGGTTTTTGTTTATGAATATTTTTTCCCAAATATCCAATTCTATGGGTGTACTTAAAGATTTTAACAGTTTAATGTTGTGGTTTTCTGTCCAAAAATGGTGTGAAACTGCAGATTTTTCTGTTTGTTTCAACTTAATGTTCCTCTGGTGTTCTTTTTGCCTGGTTATCAAGTTTCTCTTAGTTTTTCCTATGTAGCTTTTTTCACAGGTTTCACAATTAATCTGATAAATTCCTGATTTCAAATTGTTGGGGATTGTATTTTTCAGTGGTTTATTTAGCAGGTTCCTCAGACTGAATTTGTTTTGGGGTGCTAGTTTTAAGTTTAGTCTTTTGAAGAGTCATTCAAATTTTCTAAAAGCCCATGGATGTTAGGTGAATTTTCTATATTGCCAATTTGTGTTTTTAAGTGGTGTGAGAGTGGTATTTTTTGATATTATCTTCAGTTTTTCTTTTCTCTTCATCATGTTCCTTATGATGGCTGGGTTGAATCCATTTAATACCGCTATGTCTTTTATGTGTTGTTGTTCTTTCAAAAATTCATCCTTACTCAGTGGGACGTTGTATAGCCGGTGAATTAGACTCCTAAAGGCAGCTAGTTGATGTGAAACTGGGTTTTATTCATTTTTCTTTATGTAATTATCTATGTGTGTGGGCTTCCTGTATATTCCAAAATCTACACCATGACGATTTCTAGTTATCTTGAGGTTCAAAAAGGGTAGGGCGTTGTCTCTTTCTACTTCCATAGTAAATTGGATGTGATTATCTTGCAGGTTTAGTAATTTTAGAGAATCTTCTCTAAGTTTTTCCGGAATGATAGCAAAAACATCATCAATTTATAGATCTGTGGGAAGGCCTTTACTCTGTGTGTTTCAAAATAGCTCATGTATAGGTCTGCTAAAATAGGCGAAAGTGGGCTCCCCATAGCTAATCCTTTTGATTGTCTGTAGAATTTTTGGTTAAACATGAAATAATTATTCCTTATGCATAAATCTGTAAGATTGATAATGTCATCCATTTCTCTGGGGTCCGTTGTTAGTCTGGGTTAGCCATTTTTTGAGGAATGTAGGTATGTTTTCTACTGGAATGCTTGTAAAGGGTGCCTTAACGTCAAAAGAAACTAGTATGTGATTTTCCGGGATGTTGTACTTGTGTAGGTGATTTATCAATTCTAAGGAGTTTTTAATTCCCAAACTTTGAAATTTGTCATATTTGTCACTTTCGCCTGTAAGTGTGAGTGTAAACATAGTGACTCGTAAATAAAACTCAAATATGAAGAATACTTCACTGTTAATAATGCTTCTGCTTTTAATATTTAATACCGAGATACTTCCAATGTGACGTGCATATGTAGTGCATTCAACACGGTGCTTCTTTGAACCTTTGCTTATGTAGTTAAAATTAGAATAGTATAGAGGCAGTTGCAGTGCTCGTTACGATAAATTTGGCGTGTGCTTGTGAAGAGTTTAATTACGGAAGTACCTGCAATGTTAAAAACAAGAAAAGTATCCCATTCTGATGTAAAACATATCGTATATCAGGTTATACAGTTCTGTAGACAAGAAAAGCAGGGAAAAGTGGTTACTCGTGCCCCTTTGAAAAAGCAGCAGTTAGGACAGCAAAAATGGTGGTAAGGTATGGGAGAACCATCATTAACATAAAAAATCACGCAGAACCATATCTCTTGATGAATTTGATAAGTGCGTTGTGCGTAGAAAATGTTTGGAGTACTATGAACAGAAAAGGGAAACTCCTACTTTGAGGAAACTCCTGAACTTCGCTAAATAATAAATAAACTTTCAGGGTGGCAAAGAAACAATTAGAAAAATATCGAAAGAAATTGGATTTCAATTTAAGAAATGCAAAAACAAACGATCTGTGCTAATGGAGAAACCACAAATAGTTGCAAAACTTGCAGAGCACTTAAGGGGTATTGTTAAAAATGTTAAAGGCACACGTAAACCAGTAGTTTATACAGACGAGGCTTGGATCTGTACTCACTAAACCATCAAGAAGTGCTAACAATATGACGAAGTACCAGGTGTTTTGACTAATACTAGTGCAATTGCACATGCAGGGGGATCCATTGGATTTATTGAGGGAGCTGAATTGATTTACGATTCAAAATCGAAATCAGTAGGTAACCGTGCTGAAATTAAAGTGGGTAGGTTATAAAAAGTGGGTAGAAGAGAAATTAATATTAAATATTCTACCTGAAAGCATTGTTTTGTCATACCGTACAGGAAAATAAAGCCCCTAACACTTCATCTCGAAAGGCACAGGTTATTCGTTGGCTAACACAAAAGAAAATTAAACATGATCCGTACCTGACAAAAAATGAGCTTCTAGAGATAGTGAAAATTAATTAAAAAGCTTGTTTATTGATTTCATTTAACAATGGAACAAAGGGATTTTACAGTCTTACGCCTTCCTCCGTAGCACTGTGACCTTAACCCTATAGAGCTATCTGGAGCTAAACAAAGATTGCAGCAAAGAAGTACTTCGATTACTTTGAGGAATTTGAAGGCTATGACAACAAGCTGCATAGCTCCAATTACACAAACCGATTGTATAGCAGCATGCAGAGCAGTAAGAATAGCGAGATGGGTTAATGGAGTAAACAGTTGAAGATATAATTATAAACGAGGGTCTAGAGAGCAACGATGATGACGATAAAGATTGCAATCGTGGTGACTGTTATTTTGAGAATATGAATATTGAAGCAAAATGACACGGATCTAGCAGATGAACGACCTGAAACAAACATTCCCAGACTTGCTACTTCCGAGAACTAACGTGAATACATCAGCAGGCCTGTACTATTTTAATTGTGTGACTGTACATTCCCAGTATCGCCTTTTCCCTCGCTAGCCATCGCTCCGCGCGGTTCCCTAAGCTTCGGGTAGTAAACAGAATTGTGGCGCCCTCCTTCAAGTGCATTCATATCTTGGCCGACTATTACAGATGTATTATTTTATCTTGACAGGAATCATGCACGGTTGGGATAAGTAGCAACTGTGGTGGGGATAGTGCACCTATCGTCACAATACGTCACACGCGTAAGATTACGAGAGGGGAGTGCGGTGCACACGCTATCTAGAAACAAATCTCACTCACTAAGCCAGTTTTGCAGCTCTTATAAACTAAGTTATAATTTTTACTATGATAGTAATCTCCACGCTTTTGTTAGACATATGGTCTAGTATGTGCTGAATTGATATAAGTTTCATCTACATAAACTTCACTGCGATATCTCTGAATATTTCCTTTTTACCCGTATGGTACCATGTTCGATTAAAATTTGTCTGTCACGCTTAGTCCCCCCCCCATATAAATCCTAGCTTCAAAAGAACTCTTCTTAATGTTCAGACACTGCCTTGGAAGTCAATAAAATATTGAAGTTTCATAAGCACGTTCCTCAGAGTTGGTCTTTGTTTTTCTGTGTTTTTAAAATTATTCTGATTTCGCCTAATTACTTCTGAATTAAAACATCCGAATTAGATTCTGTGCATGTTCTTATTGTTTTTTTTTGGGGGGGGGGGGCATAGAGAAGGACGTTGTTGCAGTAGCATCAATGGCTTTTCTTTCCTTTAACTCACCTAAACTGCTTTCAGACACAACTGTTGCCTCAGATACCCTTCCCCAGATTTTTATAGCTGACCCAGACCATTGTTCCTTTTTTATAAGTTTATAGATATTGGTTATTACTTCTCGTGTTCTTAAATGTAGCACTTTATTTCATTTCCTAGGAGGCGTCATTTCTAAGTGTTCTCTTGGAACTAGGAGAGACGCACATTTTGAAACAAGTTGTAGTATTACCGAGTAGATCTGCACTTGTTTACTTGCTCGCAACTGACCTGTCGTCCCCCCTCCTGTTGCAACCGTTCTGAAGTGGAATCGACCTGTTAACACTGTGCATCGTTCTCCATCTGTCAAGATATAAAAATGCCCAAGTATCATACAGATACTGCGAGGTACAATGACACAGATGCTGACAGAGAAGTTCACTTAATATTTGAGCATTTGTGTGAGATCTACAATGATTGTCGCATAATCTGATCCTTAAAACCTTGAATTGGAGGACAGTTCGCTTACGTGGCTATCGTTTATATACACACAAAACAAAATGATTCAATTAGATGCGTTCTGCGAAAGAAGGTGTTTGCTACAGTGAAACAAAATAGTGACATTTCAACGATTTGTGAATATAGTTTCTATTTTAATGATGTCATATTTGTATAGTGTCTGTAATGATCTTAAAACCAATTTTTGTTTCATAATGTGAATGTGTATTTATGAAGCATTTTTACACCACCAATCTCACGTACTAATGTTGTGCATTGTGCGGAGAAATTTTAGTCTTGCAGCAACAATATCGCTTCTTTCAAACAGAAATTTGCGACCATCATTGGTTCTCCTATATTTGAACCAAAGATATTTCAGAACATTATGCATAGAAGATACAGAATCCGTATATTCTTATTTTCCCCCTCAGTAAATTGATCAGTCTTTTGGCAGTTGGATATTCACCCTTGTAATATAAATCATAAATTGTTCTACGTGAAACACCCTTTTGAAAATTGTCTAAGTTGGTATCACGTTTTTCAGCTGCTCGATGTTTCCCTGGAGATCTAAATATTGTGATTTTGTGGGTTCGTGAAATTAAAAGTCCAATTGCACAAACTCAAAATGTTCTTTATTTTCACCGAATTACAGTTGGAACACTTGCCGATTACATAGAATTACGTAGCGCACACAGGTTCACCTGACACAGGTCCACTCCACACTCACAATTACGTACAGCTCCTCTGATACACGTACGCAGTCTTCCAGTCCGTTCACTAGCACGGCGCTTTTCACGGCTGCTCGCCAAGAAATGAACTGAGTCGTCTACTGCAGCCCTTATATAGGAAGATCACTGTTTCTGGAAGTTTCGTGGCTAAGAACATCATCCCGATGGTTCCAGACGTCAGGGGAAGGGGAAAGAGACGGTACAGTGCCTAGTGACACTTCCCTGACCATCCCCTATGTTAGCGCTACAAGATAAATGGGTGGGCGTTGGCTGAATGCCTCCTGTCCCCTACCCAGCTCCAGTTGGTCGTGCCTTCCGATACTTGGGTGACAATATGAAAACTTCTCCTAATTTGGTAAACTGTTTGCCTTCTTTAACAATGTTCGACACAGAATGAGCACTCACGTGACAATCTAGTAACATTAATTCTCAACTCTGAGCGAAATTTGTACTTTCAACAATGTCTTTAACTGAAAACTGTTTGAAAAAGGAATACACATTAACAAGAATATTTCTAGCCTACTTATGTAACCTTTTATGAGCTGTTTCGCAGTTACTACAAGACGCTTCAGTACTAGACTTGCTAAGCGATAATTTACTAACTTTGAAAAACACGTGTACACTCTTGAAAGATCACTACTTTACTGAATTTAAGGTACAAAATACAACTGCTGTGCTTTTCTTCACTGACGGTTAGTGATTCTTTTGTTTCTAGTCAGGCGTCTTATCTTTCCATATCTCTGGAACCAGATGTGCTACAAACATGGGGTTTGGACAGTAATCCTCAGCAAAAATAGCTCTGTAACATGGAAAAAATTCTTTAATTGCTATCTTTAGAGCTCGCAAAGAAATTAGCCGTATGGTTCGACAAAGCGAGCCAATATGTGTGCTTAACTGTACAACGTTGCAGGCACCGCATTGGCTAGTAGCGATAGACCAGCCACGCCTAGCCCCACCTTATGTTCATTCCTATTTTGTAGCCACCTTAGTTCTCCTCAAGCTGTTCTGGTATTTTTTGACTCCCCTATTCTAGCCTAAGTTATTATAGCAAATACTAACATACTCTTATTTGAAAATGGAACGCGTGTTTATTCGGAGAAACAAATAAATAAATAAATAAAATCTGAAAATCTAATCCCGGTACCTAATTTCTTATACCGGGACATGATTTCCAAATTATAATTTATTAACTACCAAATAAATACAAAAATACAATTTAAACATCCATTTTTCAGATAATAAAATCAAAAACAAAAAAATTAAAAAGGAAAAATTAAAACAAATACATAAGCTACCAATTTAAAAATGTACGATTTAACTAATAAACATTTACTGGAATCCAGTATACAATTAAATGGCAACCAGCTACAATTACAAAATACAACTACAATACCGGAAACCAATACTTAATGTACTGGTAACCAGTACACTTAAAACTTATCAATTTACCTTTTCAACTGATAAAAACCTTCTTAAAAACTTACAAAACATTTAATCAAAAACGTATATAAAAATAATTCATGAAATTTACATTACATAATCACAAAATTTACAAATCTTTTACTCCAAATTCTTTAAACAAATTAAAATACATCATATCAATTTATATTAACAAACAAATTCAATTATTATTTTTAGTTCTACAGAAATCAATATTTTTTTTCAAATCTACTTTATATCAAATAAAAATATAAATTTCAAATCTTAACAATTAAAAAAAAAGTAATTCATGTATAATAATAACTTTCAAAAATTACAATACAATTCAAAAATATTAAACAAACAATTATTATACATTCAATAACCTTCATATAATTCAAAATTAAACCACTGCAATAAACTTCAACAACCAAACACTTCAATTTAATTTATTTATAATTTAATTTATTTGCCTTATTAACACAAAAATATCAAATTAACATTATACTAAAACACATTTCAACTATTAAATCTCCTAAATCTTCAACATAATTTTATATATATCTATAATTTCTCAAAACACTCTTTCTCAAAATTTAACTGTCCTCAATTTACACCAAATTCAAATTAAATAACAACTTAATAATTTATCAAATCAACTCCATAAATTCATTTTTCCAAATATCCACTTCTTAAAATAATGCATTCAAATCCTCCTTCATCTTTCACTCAAATTATTCATAATAATAATCCATAACACAATTCACCAATGTCCTTCACTACAAAACAACCATCCAAAAAATGTTACTCATCCATAAGTACACCACATTATCACTTACAACACTTCTCTCATCATCTTACTCTGGGGAAGGAAAATCCCTCCCTAAACTAAACCACAAATAAACTTCCTCTTTCACTTTAAACACCAAGGGGAGGGCAAAGCCTCTCCCCCAAAAAGATATACTATTGACACCATTCAAAATAATATATGTTTTTTTTTTTTTTTTTTTGAGGAGAGACAGGTATAAAGAGCTGAAGTCATTGTTTCGAACAACGGAATGTCTTTCTGTAGAAAGGAGGGATGGGGGATCACAAATACATCACGAGCCAGTGGATTGAAGGTATGAATAGAGTGGAATGAATTTCTGTGGAATTTGTCGCAGATTTCTGATCGTGGTACTATATGTTATATATTTAATCAATCTTTTCATTTATCTTGAGCCAGTAATAAGTTAAAGGGAGGCTTTTGGTTTGAAGAACTCAAATACAGGTAACTAAGTTTTTTCGTAGTTGTAAATATTATAGAGAAATAGCTCGGATATGCAGATCTGATACTTTGTGAAAGTCTGCTGCCTGTGTTTGTTTGGGACAGCAAAGCTCGGGGTTACTTTCCTATAATGTACATAGCTCCTGGATGTTACGCCACTGATTAGAGCTATACGTATGTATGGGGTCTTGGTTTCCACGAAGAAGAAATAAATGTTAGCGTTACTTAAAATGAAAATAAAAAAAAATCCTGCAGCATTATTGAACTTGTTTTTAATTTATTTCAATCACATCTGTTGTAGTCGTGGGTGGCTTTATTGGACTCGTTTAATTTGCATCGTGTTTCGTGGTCCCTGGGGGTACAGTCGCTGAAAACACATCATATAGATGGCGGTGACTTTCGCTCCAACGCCCCCTAAACTCAAACTCCGCCGGCGAATTGCCTGAGTTAACGAAGGCTTGCTGTTTGTTCTCAAACTTCCACGCTCGTTTATATATGCGCGCTATAGTTGAAAAACTTTTCAAATCTCTTTTGTGTACACAGTTCGAAATGCAAGCAACGGAACTACAAAGCATCATGAGGAGAGGGGCAGAAAAAAAACCACTGTGCATTTGCTAATGACATCATTTGGTTTCCGTATAACGTGTCATTCATTTGATGTCTAATTCTGTGCTGCCCTAAAAATACGACAGATTTTCGATATTTGACAGCCACACTGCGCTCTTCGTTAGTGCTTTGTTCTTTTGATATCGGGTCGCCATTAAATAGTAATTAGTAGGTACTGAAAAACTGAAGCGATATATCGATTTTCCTTGTGAATAAATATAAATAGGAGCCCGTTTTGAAGCCGAGGAGAAAAGTGAAATAATTATGACAATTAGGATAGATTCAGCAACGTGCTGGAAACCGACGTGAAGAGTCTATGGAAATTTCAATTATTAACTCTCGTTAAACTCATTGGCACCTTAATTAAAGACTACCTACTTTATTTTCCTTAAAACGTACCAATAATTTATATATTAAGGTACATCAATTTTTAGATAGTTGGATTTTGGCCTCTTTACCACTAGATGAAACTCCAGGACTTGCAGTGGCTACCATGTGGATTTATAATACGTTTGCATTGCTCACCTCCACTAAGTTGAGAAATTGTTTATATTTTGAAGTTTTAAATACTTGTACTTTTACGAAATTATAAATCGCTATTCTTGTTTTTATTCATGGAAACATTGTCATAGAAACATTTGAAAGGCGTCACTTGGCGTTGCAGATTTTAAAATCTGACATTCGCTTTGAGATACAGCATCCCTCTTACTTCAACTTCAAACAAGTTGTAAATTAGTAGTGAGAGTGTATCCTGATTACCTAGTGGTTTGACGATCAGGCATTTGTAGAAATAATTTGCAGAAGACTTGACATAAAAAGTCATATGAAATAACCCATGATTTTTACCTAATCTAATAAACACTGAATCAAATAAATGTATTGCACACAAAGATTTGATATCAAAACTTGCCAAAATGTTTTAGTCTTCTTTATATCATTTTGTTTTTAAAAGGATCTATGTTTGTGTATGGTGAACATCACAAATAAAAGAAATCGGTTCACCATCACGCCGGGATTAAAATTCCACTTTAATAGCCACACAAGCATTGTCAAGGAAATCACATCCCAAACTAATCTGTATATCAGAAAATTTTCTAAATTATATATTCTCTCAAAGGAATTTTATTAAATAATATTTTATAAAGTTATTTCAATAACCAGAAATATGTATCTTGAATTTACTGCAGTGAATTCCTCTTAATTAGTAAGACATTTCTTATAATAAATTGGTAAAATGTAACAAATAGGCTTATTTGACAACACTTCTTTAATACACATAAGTAATATAAATTGGATTAGATTTATTGTGCATATTCCTAAATTTTACAATTTACAACTCTAGGCTACATTTGTTTGTCTTTAACTTGCTGCTACCTTGACTTACATGATACCCTGGTCTTCTGCTCTTAATCTCCATGTCTCCTTGTTACTTAATTAGTCCCTTTCTTCCCTCTCAACTTCCTTTCTTATATTCTTTACATTTCTTGTCCATTTTCTTTTATTTTCTGCAAGAACTCACCAATACTTCTTACCTTTCTTGCCTCCTTTCCTGTTAACATTTTTATAGTTACTATCCTGTTTTCTACTTTCTCCCATTTTGCCTCCCAAACCTGTTTTCTCCTCATTGCAACCTTCTCGCATTCTGTTAGATAATGTTCTGTGTTTTCTTTTCCACCACACAATTCACAAATTCCCTTTTCCCCACTTCTTACCCCTCTTAGGAATATTGTTCCTGTTCTCATCCAAGCTAACCCTTCTCTCTCTTGCCTATTGAAGTAATGTACATTTGCTTCTCATGTCCAATGTATTTTTATTTGCTTGTAAAATTGTAATGATTTCATATTTACTACACTTCCCCATATTTACTGTCTTTCTATATCTTCTATTCTGCATTTTATCAATTTACCCATATCGCTTGTATTCCTTTCCTCTAATCTCCATACGACCGCGCCTTGGCTCGGTGGTTAGACCGCTTGGTTCTCACCAAGGCGGCCCGGGTTCGAACCCAGGCGACCGCAAAGTGAGATTTGTGGTGGACAACACGGCGCTGGGGCGGGTTTTCTCCGGGATCTCCGGTTTCCCCCGCCATTTCATTCCACCGGTGTTCCATCTTCATCTCATGTATCATCAGTGTCATCGCCTGCGATGCCGTATGTAGTAAAAGCGGGCGTTAAACACTACACATTTCATTTTTTTCTAATCTCCATCTGTCTCTCATTCCTATTTTTTCCATAATTCCTCCTATTTCTCCCCACCAACTATTTGAGTTCACTAATCTTTTTTTCTGTCATACATAATTTCATAATTTCCCTTTCTTCTGTGACCAAACACGTATACCAAAATTTTGTTATTATTTTCATTATTATTCCATTTCTTCTTGTCTTTCCTAATTCTACTTAAGCTATTTCCCTAGGTGCTGATCTCGGTAAACCTAGTAACTCTCTACAAAACCTTCTGCAAATATCTTATTGCGGGAGAAGGCATTTCACAGGTGTCCATTGTTACTTGTTACATTATCACTCGTTCAGTTCGCTTCTACTTTAAGTGACGTAGAAACTGTACCAAAAAGGATAAAATTTTCTATTAAAATAATTGATCTTGGAAGCAAAACAAATGCTTCTTTACATTCTAGGGGCAGAAGATCAGTAGGAAGACGCTATTGCGAATTGACGATGGTGTTTGAGGGAGAACAAGCATACAAGCCTATCCTTTTGGAAGAAAAATGAGAAACATAACAAAACGTATAGTTTGTACAAGTTATGTAAAACAAACTTTGCGGGTAAAAAAGTCATACGAACATAACTCCTATTTTTACGGTGTTTAGTGGATGTGAGCAAATGTTTTTTGTCCCAGATGGCCCAATTGTTTTATTGAATGCATATAGGTGTGCACAGTCACAACCTTCCAGGAGAAAGAAAAATTGGAACATATTTAACTGTGTTTTTCCGGTGAAAATGTAATTTCCGGAGTTCGGAAAAGCTTTATTTTAACAGCGGGTTAAACCTCCGTCTTATTTAGCAATGTATAGTGTACTGGATACAGCGAGAGGATACGAAAATATTGCATGAAAACTAATCTTCGATTCTAAGTTAAACGAACAAAAATAATATACAAAAAATAAATACGAGGGTGGTCTGCAAACTTTCCTTCTTCAACATGAAGATGGCAGCACTCCTAAGTAAGAGCTCACTTTCGTTGTTCATCTGTTGACAGCTACTCACCAAAGTTTCAGTCATTTTGGGCGCTCAGTTGTTATGTAACAGTTGTTTGAGCGAGTTGATGTGAGTGTTTTTATGAAAATGGATAAAATCGAGTATCGAGCTGTCATTAAATATTTGTCTTTGAAAGGCAATACGCCTATGCAAGTCAAAGATGAGTTGTATTCTGTGTATGGGGACTCTGAACCATCATTTACCACAGTGAAATTTTGGACAGCTGATTTTAAACGTTACCCTAAGAGCTTGAAAGACCATGAACATTCGGGACGTCCAAAAAATGCACCTACCGACGAAAACATCGCAGAAATTAACCAAACGGTGCTAGAACACCGTCGACTTAAACTGAGATAAATAGTAGAGGCTACGAACATGTCAAAAGCACGTATTTGTTACATACTAAATCAACATTTAGACATGAGAAAGCTGTCCGCGCGTTGGGTGCCGCTTTTGTTCACCTCAGACCAAAAACGTGTTCGAATGAACATTTCCAACGCTCTGTTGGCGCTGTTTAGGCGCAATAAATCCGAGTTTTGGAGCCGACTAATTACTGTAGATGAAACTTGGATACAGCTTTATAGGCCTGAAACAAAAATACAGTCCAAACAGTAGACTGCAAATGGGGAACCGGCTAAAAAAGATCTAAAAGCTATTTTTTCTGCTGGGAAATTGATGGCGGCTGTTTTCGAGATATTCATGGAGTTATTTTTATCAATTACCTTTAAAAAGGTAAAACCATTACAGGAGCATACTACGCATTATTACTTGACAAGCTGAAGGCATAACTTGCGGAAAAACGACCACATTTGCAGAAAAAGAAAATCTTGTTTCACCAAGACAACGCACCGTCTCACACCTCAGTGGTTGCAATGGCGAAAATCCACTAATTACGGTTTGAACTGCTTGACTCACCAGATCTAGTCCCAAACGACTTCTTTTCGTTCCCTCATCTGAAAATTGCGCTCGGAGGACAGAGATTTTCGTCAAATGAGGAGGCAATTATCTTCCGTGAACAATTATTTTACAGAGAAAAACGCCGAGTGCTATTTGGACGGGTTACAGAGATTAGAACATCGCTGGGAGAAGTGTGTAGAGTTACAAGGAGACTATGTTGAAAAACGTCGAGTACTATTTGGACGGGTTACAGAGATGGGAACATCGCTGGGAGAAGTGTGTAGAGCTACAAGGAGACTATGTTGAAAAACGCCGGGTACTATTTGGACGGGTTATAGAGATGAGAACATCGCTGGGAGAAGTGTGTAGAGTTACAAGGAGACTATGTTGAAAAACGCCGAGTACTATATGGACGGGTTACAGAGATGAGAACATCGCTGGGAGAAGTGTGTAGAGTTACAAGGAGACTATGCTGAAAAACGCCGAGTACTATTTGGACGGGTTATAGGGACGGGAGCATCACTGAGAGAAGTGTGTAGAGCTACAAGGAGACTATGTTGAAAAACGCCGAGTACTATTTGGACGGGTTACAGAAATGAGAACATCGCTGGGAGAAGTGTGTAGAGCTACAAGGAGACTATGTTGAGAAACGCCGAGTACTATTTGGACGGGTTACAGAGATGAGAACATCACTGAGAGAAGTGTGTAGGGCTACAAGGAGACTATGTTGAGAAACGCCGAGTACTACCTGGCGGGTTACAGAGATGGGAGCATCGCTGGGAGAAGTGTGTAGAGTTACAAGGAGTCTATGTTGAAAAACGCCGAGTACTATTTGGACGGGTTACAGAGATGAGAACATCGCTGGGAGAAGTGTGTAGAGTTACCAGGAGTCTATGTTGAAAAACGCCGAGTACTATTTGGACGGGTTACAGAGATGGGAGCATCGCTGGGAGAAGTGTGTAGAGTTACAAGGAGTCTATGTTGAAAAACGCCGAGTACTATTTGGACGGGTTACAGAGATGGGAGCATCGCTGGGAGAAGTGTGTAGAGTTACAAGGAGTCTATGTTGAAAAACGCCGAGTACTATTTGGACGTGTTACAGAGATGAGAGCATCGCTGGGAGAAGTGTGTAGAGTTACCAGGAGACTATGTTGAAAAACGCCGAGTACTATTTGGACGTGTTACAGAGATGAGAACATCGCTGGGAGAAGTGTGTAGAGTTACAAGGAGACTATGTTGAAAAACGCCGAGTACTATTTGGACGTGTTACAGAGATGAGAACATCGCTGGGAGAAGTGTGTAGAGTTACAAGGAGACTATGTTGAAAAACGCCGAGTACTATTTGGACGTGTTACAGAGATGAGAACATCGCTGGGAGAAGTGTGTAGAGTTACCAGGAGACTATGTTGAAAAACGCCGAGTACTATTTGGACGGGTTACAGAGATGGGAGCATCGCTGGGAGAAGTGTGTAGAGTTACAAGGAGACCATGTTGAAGAAAAATTCTGTGTTGTATCTTTATTAGGTCGGAAACTTTTCAAACCACCGTCGTATATACACTACTCGGGGGCGATTTGTATTCTGACTTTGTATTCATATGGATTGAAATACAGTAGAACTCCGTTTAACAGATTTAAAGCAACAGAGGCATTTCTGAGAATGCAGTTTTGTTATGGAGTTAATCAGTGGTAAGAAGTTTAACTAGCCAAAGAATGTTTAATCAAGAATATCTAGTTGTGAACTCATAAGATCTTCTAGACTACTCTTGCACACGCAATTGCTATAAACACCTGTTTTTCTTTATACTTCCTGTGAACGTGAACGTCATGTGGTGAATGTCATCAGTGATTTCTGTACAGGGAATTGTGACGTAATACCTCTACTTTTGACCCTCTGCGTTCATTCTTCAGACAGGTTGTATGTTTTCTAAGGCTGTTTGTTATTAAATAGGGTAGTAGCATTGGTTTTATTCGGAAGGACACCCTAAAGAAAGTATTTGCTCTCTTCAGGAAGGACTTTCAGCTGGAATACTTCAGTTTTCTGTATTTGTGAAAGTGCGAGCGAATGACACTTTCAAGTATTTTCGCTTGATGCGTTAATTAGGTCAGCACTAGGAAATAGGAATTGCCCTTCTCTTACGATCCTTTCCACATATACGTACGCTAATTTGTTGAACGAGAAGCGTCCTGTTTGTGCAGGTAGTGACAGTAGGCTGGATATAAGGTAACCAAGCCCTGTCTCCGACAATGCAATCACCATCTCATTATTTCTCTCCCCCTCTGTTCTGTTTCCGGAGAGACTTCGCAGCCTAAAGTTATACCTACGAGGCAAGGCCCCAGGGATAGCACGGAACACGAATAGCAAGCATCCTCACCTTCAGTTCAGTATTGCTTAATGAAACATTATCGATGTTGTACTTTGAGGATTAAATACATTGAGATTTTATTTGCCCTTAGTACTATCCAGTGATAATACGTATCTCTACCGCCTAACTTAGAGATGGCGCCACTGGGCAAGCTTAACGAATACCATCATATAGTTTAGCTCTAGACTAGCTTGTTGCTATTGGTTGGGGGGTGGTCTGGTAGGTAGAAGATTAGCTTGCCCAACAATCAATTGAGATCAGAAACTTTGCTCCACGTTTGTCTTATGTTTAGTACTTTTCATTCACATTATTAGTAGCCATGGTTAATATTCTTGATGGGACCTTCAAGCAACACTATTTAATAAGGAGTAACTAATCTGTTGAATCCGAAGTTAGGAATTTCGTAAGGTGAATGCGTGGGATTACCGCAAGGTTTAACCATGCATCGCTCTACTTAACTAGAAATGGATGAAGCACTAGACTACTTAGCAATGACGTGTTAAACAGATGGGATTCCAAGTTAAGCTTATTTAGTATACCAGTCCCCCTGCAGCTTACCTTAGAGGTTGTAAACAGCACAGATAATAGACCAACCGAGCAGAACGGCTCAGGCATTCTGAGGTTTGGGGTTCAGTTACCTTACTGCCTCAGGGATTTGTCCGAGATGATTGCAAATCTCGTCAATTTCACTTCACCTTTCACGCTAGGCAATTTGCTATCTCTAAATTCTTGGTCCTTGGATTGTGAGAGGTCTCCGAACTCAGACACCAAAAAATGTACAAGGCAACAATGGTTGACTGTTGCCAGACATTCATCTTTCAGGATAAGAGAGAACCTCCAACGTTAAGTCATATCGGACGATGAATGAAATGATGTTCAAATGAGTACAGGGTACATAGAGCTTAGAGTTACCAGACATTCATCTTTCAGGATAAGAGAAAACCTCCAACGTTAAGTCATATCGGACGATGAATGAAATGATGTTCAAATAAGTACAGGGTACATAGAGCTTAGAGTTACCAGACATTCATATTTCAGGATAAGAGAAAACCTCCAACGTTAAGTCATACCGGACGATGAATGAAATGATGTTCAAATGAGTACGGGGTACATAGAGCTTAGAGTTACCAGACATTCATCTTACAGGATAAGAGAAAACCTCCAACGTAAAGTCATATCGGACGATGAATGAAATGATGTTCTAATGATTACAGGGTACATAGAGCTTAGAGTTACCAGACATTCATCTTTCAGGATAAGTGAAAACCTCCAACGTTAAGTCATATCGGACGATGCATGAAATGATGTACAAATGAGTACAGGGTACATAGAGCTTAGATTTACCAGACATTTATCTTTCAGGATAACAGAAAACCTCCAACGTTAAGTCATATCGGACGATGAATGAAGTGATGTTTAAATAAGTACAGGGTACATAGAGCTTAGAGTTACCAGACATTCATCTTTCAGGATAAGAGAAAACCTCCAACGTTAAGTCATATCGGACGATGAATGAAATGATGTTCAAATAAGTACAGGGTACATAGAGCTTAGAGTTATCAGACATTCATCTTTCAGGATAAGAGAAAACCTCCAACGTTGTCATATCGGACGATGAATGAAATGATGTTCAAATAAGTACAGGGTACATAGAGCTTAGAGTTACCAGACATTCATCTTTCAGAATAAGAGAAAACCTCCAACGTTAAGTCATATCGGACGATGAATGAAATGATGTTCAAATAAGTACAGGGTACATAGAGCTTAGAGTTACCAGACATTCATCTTTCAGAATAAGAGAAAACCTCCAACGTTAAGTCATATCGGACGATGAATGAAATGATGTTCAAATAAGTACAGGGTACATAGAGCTTAGAGTTACCAGACATTCATCTTTCAGAATAAGAGAAAACCTCCAACGTTAAGTCATATCGGACGATGAATGAAATGATGTTTAAATGAGTACAGGGTACATAGAGCTTAAAGTTACCAGACATTCACCTTTCAGGGTAAGAGAAAACCTCTAACGTTAAGTCATATCGGACGATGAATGAAATGTTGTTCAAATAAGTACAGGGTACATAGAGCTTAGAATTACCAGACATTCATCTTTCAGGATAAGGGAAAACCTCCAACGTTAAGTCATATCGGACGATGAATGAAGTGATGTTTAAATAAGTACAGGGTACATAGAGCTTAGAGTTACCAGACATTCATCTTTCAGGATAAGAGAAAACCTCCAACGTTAAGTCATATCGGACGATGAATGAAGTGATGTTTAAATAAGTACAGGGTACATAGAGCTTAGAGTTACCAGACATTCATCTTTCAGGATAAGAGAAAACCTCCAACGTTAAGTCATATCGGACGATGAATGAAATGATGTTTAAATAAGTACAGGGTACATAGAGCCTAGAGTTACCAGACATTCATCTTTCAGGATAAGAGAAAGCCTCCAACGTTAAGTCATATCGGACGATGAATGAAGTGATGTTTAAATAAGTACAGGGTACATAGAGCTTAGTGTTACCAGACATTCATCTTTCAGGATAAGAGACAACCTCCAACGTTAAATCATATCAGACGATAAATGAAATGATGTTCAAATGAGTACAGAGTACATAGAGCTTAGAGTTACCAGACATTCATCTTTCAGGATAAGAGAAAACCTCCAACGTTAAGTCATATCGGACGATTAATGAAATGATGTTCAAATAAGTACAGGGTACATAGAGATTAGAGTTACCAGACATTAATCTTTGAGGATAAGAGAAAACCTCCAACGTTAAGTCATATCAGACGATAAATGAAATGATGTTTAAATTAGTACAGTGTACATAGAGCTTAGAGTTACCAGACATTCATCTTTTACCATAAGGGAAAACCTTTAAAGGAGAAATACATGTGGGTGCAACACGTCGGTAATTTACGTTTAGGATTCATGTGATGTGCTGTTATTGCTGCGAGCAAAGTGTACTTTTCTAGCTTGTGTAGTATTGTTAATGGTGTTTTATCTGGAGCAGGAAGTTGCAGGCCATTCTTCCGGTTTGTTAGTGTTTCTCTGAGCTTTGTCCTAGCCGACAAGTTTATTCACGACTACCCGATTATCACAGCAGCACACTCCTCTCTTCATTACACTGTGCTTCTGCAACACCAGAGATTTCGTCGTATTGTTTCTACCATTGCGAGGTCCATACATTTGCAAGCTAACTAGATACATGACGGTTGGTCATGCCGCATCTTGTAAATCTAGCACCTGTATAAACACCTTGTTGTGTACAATTCCCGAAACGCCAAAATTCTAATATTGCATGGATTTTAACATTCAAAGAATGAAAAATCCATAGAAACACATTGGTGTTCGGAAAATTTTCCGATCTAATAAAGATGCAAGACATTTTTTCAGAATTGTTTTTTCAACATAGTCTCCTTGTAACTCTACACACTTCTCCCAGCGATGTTCCCATCTCTGTAACCCGTCCACATAGTATTCGCCGTTTTTCAACATAGTCTCCTTGTAACTCAACATACTTCTCCCACCGATGTTCGCAACTCTGTAACCCGTCCAAATAGTACTCGGCGTGTTTCAACATAGTCTCCTTGTAACTCTAAGCACTTCTCCCAGCGATGTTCCCATTTCTGTAACCCGTCCAAATAGTACTCGACGTTTTTCAACATAGTCTCCATGTAACTCTAAACACTTCTCCCAGCGATGCTCCCATCTCTGTAACCCGTCCAAATAGTACTCGGCGTGTTTCAACATAGTCTCCTTGTAACTCTAAGCACTTCTCCCAGCGATGTTCCCAACTCTGTAACCCGTCCAAATAGTACTCGGCGTGTTTCAACATAGTCTCCATGTAACTCTAAACACTTCTCCCAGCGATGTTCCCAACTCTGTAACCCGTCCAAATAGTACTCGGCGTTTTTCAACATAGTCTCCTTGTAACTCTAAGCACTTCT
The DNA here is from genome assembly GCA_030765055.1 of Mantis religiosa. NCBI lineage: Eukaryota > Metazoa > Arthropoda > Insecta > Mantodea > Mantidae > Mantis > Mantis religiosa. Next base: position 11,354,579 of record CM060953.1, on the reverse strand, counting down.
CCCAGCGATGTTCACATCTCTGTAACCCGTCCAAATAGTACTCGGCGTTTTTCAACATAGTCTCCTTGTAACTCTAAGCACTTCTCCCAGCGATGTTCCCATCTCTGTAACCCGTCCAAATAGTACTCGGCGTTTTTCAACATAGTCTCCTTGTAATTCTACACACTTCTCCCAGCGATGTTCCCATCTCTGTAACCCGTCCAAATAGTACTCGGCGTTTTTCAACATAGTCTCCTTGTAACTCTAAGCACTTCTCCCAGCGATGTTCTCATCTCTGTAACCCGTCCAAATAGTACTCGGCGTGTTTCAACATAGTCTCCTTGTAATTCTACACACTTCTCCCAGCGATGTTCCCATCTCTGTAACCCGTCCAAATAGTATTCGCCGTTTTTCAACATAGTCTCCTTGTAACTCTACACACTTCTCCCAGCGATGTTCACATCTCTGTAACCCGTCCAAATAGTACTCGGCGTTTTTTTAACATAGTCTCCTTGTAACTCTACACACTTCTCCGAGCGATGTTCCCATCTCTGTAACCCGTCCAAATAGTACTCGGCGTTTTTCAACATAGTCTCCTTGTAACTCTACACACTTCTCCGAGCGATGTTCCCATCTCTGTAACCCGTCCAAATAGTACTCGACGTGTTTCAACATTATCTCCTTGTAACTCTACACACTTCTCCCAGCGATGTTCCCATCTCTGTAACCCGTCCAAATAGTACTCGACGTGTTTCAACATTATCTCCTTGTAACTCTACACACTTCTCCGAGCGATGTTCCCATCTCTGTAACCCGTCCAAATAGTACTCGGCGTTTTTCAACATAGTCTCCTTGTAACTCTACACACTTCTCCGAGCGATGTTCCCATCTCTGTAACCCGTCCAAATAGTACTCGACGTTTTTCAACATAGTCTCCTTGTAACTCTACACACTTCTCCCAGCGATGTTCCCATCTCTGTAACCCGTCCAAATAGTACTCGACGTGTTTCAACATTATCTCCTTGTAACTCTACACACTTCTCCCAGCGATGTTCCCATCTCTGTAACCCGTCCAAATAGTACTCGGCGTGTTTCAACATAGTCTCCTTGTAACTCTAAGCACTTCTCCCAGCGATGTTCCCATCTCTGTAACCCGTCCAAATAGTACTCGGCGTGTTTCAACATAGTCTCCTTGTAACTCTAAGCACTTCTCCCAGCGATGTTCCCATCTCTGTAACCCGTCCAAATAGTACTCGGCGTGTTTCAACATAGTCTCCTTGTAACTCTAAGCACTTCTCCCAGCGATGTTCCCATCTCTGTAACCCGTCCAAATAGTACTCGACGTGTTTCAACATAGTCTCCTTGTAACTCTAAGCACTTCTCCCAGCGATGTTCCCAACTCTGTAACCCGTCCAAATAGTACTCGACGTGTTTCAACATAGTCTCCTTGTAACTCTAAGCACTTCTCCCAGCGATGTTCCCAACTCTGTAACCCGTCCAAATAGTACTCGACGTTTTTCAACATAGTCTCCTTGTAACTCTACACACTTCTCCCAGCGATGTTCCCATCTCTGTAACCCGTCCAAATAGTACTCGGCGTGTTTCAACATAGTCTCCTTGTAACTCTAAACACTTCTCCCAGCGATGTTCCCAACTCTGTAACCCGTCCAAATAGTACTCGGCGTGTTTCAACATAGTCTCCTTGTAACTCTAAACACTTCTCCCAGCGATGTTCCCAACTCTGTAACCCGTCCAAATAGTACTCGGCGTGTTTCAACACAGTCTCCATGTAACTCTAAACACTTCTCCCAGCGATGTTCCCAACTCTGTAACCCGTCCAAATAGTACTCGGCGTGTTTCAACATAGTCTCCTTGTAACTCTAAACACTTCTCCCAGCGATGTTCCCATTTCTGTAACCCGTCCAAATAGTACTCGGCGTGTTTCAACATAGTCTCCATGTAACTCTAAACACTTCTCCCAGCGATGCTCCCATCTCTGTAACCCGTCCAAATAGTACTCGGCGTGTTTCAACATAGTCTCCATGTAACTCTAAACACTTCTCCCAGCGATGTTCCCAACTCTGTAACCCGTCCAAATAGTACTCGGCGTGTTTCAACATAGTCTCCTTGTAACTCTAAGCACTTCTCCCAGCGATGTTCCCATTTCTGTAACCCGTCCAAATAGTACTCGACGTTTTTCAACATAGTCTCCATGTAACTCTAAACACTTCTCCCAGCGATGCTCCCATTTCTGTAACCCGTCCAAATAGTACTCGACGTTTTTCAACATAGTCTCCTTGTAACTCTAAACACTTCTCCCAGCGATGCTCCCATTTCTGTATCCCGTCCAAATAGTACTCGACGTTTTTCAACATAGTCTCCTTGTAACTCTACACACTTCACCCAGCGATGCTCTCATCTCTGTAACCCGTCCAAATAGTACTCGGCGTTTTTCAACATAGTCTCCTTGTAACTCTACACACTTCACCCAGCGATGTTCTCATCTCTGTAACTGGTCCAAATAGTACTCGGCGTTTTTCAACATAGTCTCCTTGTAATTCTACACACTTCACCCAGCGATGCTCCCATCTCTGTAACCCGTCCAAATAGTACTCGGCGTTTTTCAACATAGTCTCCTTGTAACTCTACACACTGCACCCAGCGATGTTCCCATCTCTGTAACCCGTCCAAATAGTACTCGGCGTTTTTCAACATAGTCTCCTTGTAACTCTACACACTTCACCCAGCGATGTTCTCATCTCTGTAACCGGTCCAAATAGTACTCGGCGTTTTTCAACATAGTCTCCTTGTAACTCTACACACTGCACCCAGCGATGCTCTCATCTCTGTAACCCGTCCAAATAGTACTCGGCGTTTTTCAACATAGTCTCCTTGTAACTCTACACACTTCACCCAGCGATGTTCTCATCTCTGTAACCCGTCCAGATAGTACTCGGCGTTTCTCAACATAGTCTCCTTGTAATTCTACACACTTCACCCAGCGATGCTCCCATCTCTGTAACCCGTCCAAATAGTACTCGGCGTTTTTCAACATAGTCTCCTTGTAACTCTACACACTTCTCCCAGCGATGCTCATATCTCTGTAACCCTTTCAAACAGTGCTCGGCCCTTTTCTCTGCAAAATAATTGTTCAGGAAGGTGATTGTCTCTTGGTCGCTTGTCGCTTGGGGCTAGATCTGGTGAGTCAAGCAGTTCAAACCGTAATTCGTGGATTTTCGCAATTGCAACCGCTGAGATGTGAGACGGTGCGTTCACTTGGTGAAACATCATTTTCTGTTTTTGCAAATTTGGCCGTTTTTTCCACAAGTTCTGCCTTCAGCTTTTCAAGTAATGATGCGCAGTATGCTCCTGTAATGGTTTTTCCTTAATGAAGATAATCGATTAGAATAACTCCATGACACTCCCAAAAAACAGTCGCCATCTCTTTCCCAGCCAAATAAAATAGTTTTCTTTTTTTTGAGTCATTTGCCCCTTTGCAGTCCACTGTTTCTGTATTTCTGTTTCGGACGTATAATGGTGTATCCAAGTTTCATCTGAGGTAATTAATCGGCGCCAAAACTCGGATTTATTGCGCCTAAACTGCGCCAACAGAGTGCTGGAAATGATTGTTTGAACACGTCTTTTGGTCTAACGTGAGCAAACGCAGCACCCAACGTGCGGACAGCCTTCTCTTGTCTAAATATTGATTTAATATGTGACAAACACGTTCTTTTGACATGTTCATAGCCTCTGCTATCTCTGTCAATTTAATTCGGCGGTCGTCTAGCACCTTTTGGTGAACTTTCACGATATATTCGTCGGTAGTATAAGTTTTTGGACCAACCGAATGTTCATCGTCTCCCAAGCTCTTACGGCGACGTTTAACTTCAGCTGCCCAAAATTTCACTGTGGTAAATGATGTTGCAGTCCCCATACACAGAATCTAACTCATCTTTGACTTGTGTAGGCGTATTGCCTTTCAAAAACAAATATTTAATGACAGCTCGATACTCGATTTTGTCCATTTTCCTAAAGACACTCACATCAACTCACTCAGACGACTGTTAGATAACAACTGAGCGTCCACAATGACTGAAACTTTGGCGAATAACCTGTCAACAAATGAACAACGAAATTCCCTATCTTTTATTTAGAGTGCTGCTTATCTTGGTTATATGCTTATATAGTGGAACCAATGGGTCAGAAGAAAACGTCGCCAAGCCTGTCGTGTTTTTAGATTGGCAGCCTGTAGTGTAACAAGGAAATATTCATGCAGACGAACATAAAGAATTGAGCAGGCGTTGTACAATGCGCCGTTTAATTCGAAAAGAAGCTTAGAATTATCACAGAGTAGATCCATTGTTTTCCTCTCTGAAATACCAGATTAAATTAATCACCACTCAGCTTCCCAGTATATCGCGTTCCATTGGTTGCTTATGCCAAGCTGTTAGGTACTTAGTGCATGTATTTCCCCTAAAGGTGATTCTCCCCCTAAAACATCGCTTCGATAATAATCGCTCAAATGTATGTTTTTAAAAGCATTTGTTTCTGCCCTTTGTTGTGTAATGTTTTGAAAAAATCACTCCTAATTTTGACTGTAGAACAAATTCCCAAAACGCTTTTTGTTCTGTGCGTTGCATAATCTAGATAAATGTTAATAGAAATGGGTTTCTTATATATTTGCTCATAGATGCAGTGGCTATACTGGCGTACAGTAGTCCAAAGCGATAGTCGAATGTTTTACCAAACACGGTCACAATGAAAAACTGTTCTTATACTTGCTTATTTCTCTGCTTATTATTAATCGAGATAACTATTTTCTTCCTGATATTTTTGTATAGGTATTGCATTATGATTTAACTGACAGTCAAATTCCGAAAAAAAAAATCAAAGAAGTCGGTATAATACTGGGACCTCAAAATAAATAAAGGAAAAAGATTACTATATTTTTGTAAAAAAAAAAAAAAAAAAAAAAAAAAAAAAAAAAAAAATTCATATAACAGATCCACTACCAGAACAGTTAAACAGCTCCGCTTGTCTTCTTGTGGTGTGTAGACAGTACATAATACCTATCACAGCAGTTACTGAAACGAGCATTAGATCTGACAGCATGGGTGACTCATATGTACTCTCATACACTCATTTCGTAGTAAACAGATCCACTACCAGAGCAGATAAACAGTTCAAGCTCCTCTCTCCCTCTTCACGCCCCGCTTGTCTTCTTGTGGTGGGTAGACAGTACATAATACCTACCACTGCAGTTACTGAAACGAGCATTAGATCTGACATCATGGGTGACTCATATGTACTCTCATACACTCATTTCGTAGTAAACAGATCCGCTAACAGAGCAGATAAACAGTTCAAGCCCCTCTCTCTCTTCATGCCCCGCTTGTCTTCTTGTGGTGGGTAGACAGTACATAATACCGATTACTGCAGTTACTGAAACGAGCATTAGATCTGACAGCATGGGTGACTCATATGTACTCTCATACACTCATTTCGTAGTAAACACATCAACTAACAGAGCAGATGAACGGTTCAAATCCCTCTCCTTTTTATTCTCCTGTAGCTTTCTTGTCAGCACACGGATAGTGAACTATTGTTCAGCTTCCGGGAGTGACCAAGGGCAGTCAGTGTGCATGTCAGAGTCAGTTGACAGGATGAAAGTGAAACAGAGTTGTTTGGAAACCGGTCCTAAAGGATTGTAAATACAGATAAGTAATATGGAATTTTGTTGCTGTAACGTTTATTTATTTTGAATACACAATGGAGTTTTGGAAATAAACGGTTCATATTTTTCTTGACTGGGGCGCCGGGGTAGCGCGGTGGTTTCGTTCGCGGCTCCCGTTCTAAGGGTCCCGAGTTCGATTCCCGGCTCTGGGGTTGGCGATTTTAAGTCGGCCCTATCCACGCCTTCACCTCTGTCTAGCACACGTGAAGTATCCCCTATGCCCAACGTGGTTTGGAGTCTACGGTATAAACTGTAGGTCCTCTCACCTCACCGCCATCTTCACTATCACCCTATCATCGGAGGTAATGGACACCGCCCTCTGGGTGCCTCCACCTGAGAAATGGGTCCGGTCATCACTTGGTGGGGTGAGGTTACCCCGAAGGCCAAGGTTGCCATGTGGGGAGTGTTAGTAACTAACTAACTATTTTTCTTGACTTTCTGTGTCTTCAATTGTCAACTTAGCTCTTTTCCAAGGTCTCTCGTCCAGCGCCTCAAGTTCAAGAGGTCCCGAGTTCGAAACTTGGTCAGGGTGAGTTACCTAGATAAGGTTTTTTGCGGGGTTTTCGCTTATCCTTCAAGACGAATGTCGGGCAGCTCTAAGCCCCATGGACCCTGGACTCATTTGAGCATCATTTCACTCAATTCATTCACCGTGCAATATAACTTAACGTTGTGGCGGACGTAAATTAAAAAAAAAATCGTCCAGTACCTGACTGTGCCTTCAGATGTTTCCTCAACCTATTTCATTTAGAGCTCCTTCAATTGTCCTCTGTATTAACTTTTTTCACTTCTAGATACTGCTATAAAATATTATTTTCCAATTTCTTAAATCTGTACTAGTGCTTCAATACGCGTCCCAAATCTTAAGCTTTGCTTCCAGATCTTCCCAACTCCATTTGTGTAACACTATATAAGTCTTTGTAGGTACAGCTGAAGAAAAGTTGGAAAAGGTATATAACACATTGGATTTTTAAATAGTAGTTTGTACAATGAGTGAAGGGTCATTAAGGCACTTTTAATGAAAGTCGTTGTGTTTATTAGGTAAGGGGCAGTAAAGCAGGGCGACACGACTTCCTACGAGATGTATATTCGTGTTTGCTATTTGCTGCAGCTCGTATCTTATCGCCAAAGGCACTACATTGCCTCTAGGCACACGCGAGGACCGTGTATTATTTATCTTACAACTTCTACACCATAATTGTGTGTAATTTCTTAATATGACTCGGTTTATTAGGTCAGTATCGAAGCAGGATATTTACGTGTTGGACAGAGAAACAATGGAGTAGCGTGATTGCTCTGTGGTTAAAAGCCGCAACATGATGCGCATGACCACCGTCATTAAATGGACACTAAAAGCTATTTTATTAACCCTTTGGCGCACATGTGTTCAGAGGGTTCGCTATGAATTGTTACAAAATGATAGCAGGTAGAAATATGCCAGGAATGGGGAGGTGCAAATGTGTGTTAGTGGACCTAACGAGGGGTGATCGCAGGTTCGGTCACTCTGACGTTAACCCTTTAGCGCTTCCTGGAAGGAACAGTTGGACAGCCGCGAAACTGCACCAGATCTAAAAGACGATTGCCTCATCCTACCTCCCGGAGATGCCTCACTTGAGGCCTAGGTACAGTTTATCAAGAATAGTCGCATCGCCGAATCCCCTCGTATCGTAATCCAATCCAGACATATATACGCAGGCGTTGGGGGTATAACTACTACAGAAACGCCCATAAATAATAGCACAAGGCAGAGTACTACGTTTATAAAGTGAAAATCTCCATTTGATGTGCTATTTTATTTTAATTAATGATAATCGACAGTTACTTGTTTCGCTCTCGCAAGAAAATAAATGTTATTTCACATAAAATTATATAATGCGTGCTTTTTAAGAATTAAAAAGAAATAAGGCATTTTGGCCCTCAAAAGTAACCGGACATAACTTGAGGGTGTTGCAAAATATGACTTAGCACTTTGTGACTCCACCTCTTCATTTCACTACTTCTCGCAACGTATTTGGCATGCTCTGAACCAGGTTTTTCAGGTAGGCTGTAAAAAGTTTGCTCCATTCCTCTTGCAACCTTTCCTTCAAGTGCTGCTTGGGGGTGACGGGGTCATCCACACGGCCTTCTCCAGTTCATCCCATACTGCTTCTATGGGATTAAGATCCTGGGTGAAAAATAATGATCGTAAAAATTACGAACAGCGCTCGTAGGTACAAAAAAATTTTACCTTCGTTTCCTAATATCGATATAGGTATCTGTATATTTTTTATTTCGTTTTTACTTGTAAATCTGTATTCCTTACCTGCCACTTGGAAAACCAAAGGTTTTCTGCTCCATGTAGTCACTCTAGTTTAATTACAAAGTAATAGTGTCTTCATTTTATATATTTAGACATGCATTTCTATTATGTATGCTTTGAGTAAACCGATATCGTATTTCAATTTGTTGGCACCTTCTTTTGTTTGCTTTAGTTACCGAATCCATTTTCCTTAATTATTCCTCACGATATTTAAATTTATTATTTACGTTGTTGTATTACCCCACAAGAAAGGAATTACAACTAACAGTATGTCTATACAAATGCACCAATGCATGTACTTGCTTCAGGTTTAACTGTATTTTACAATATGTAAAGATTCAGTAAAATATTGCAACAACTTATACAGTTCTCTTTAGAATAAAATCTTTCCTGCCCTACTGAACTCATCGAATATTACACTACTTACTTTTATTACTCTTTGGCATGGCAACAAATACAACCAAGAACTCCCTTAGGCTATCTCAGAGCCATCTCTCTGAGCTTAGAAGAAACATTTGTTCATATGTATACAGTTAGAAGTACTAGTGTACAAAATCCAACCTTCTACGTTTGAAGTGTGAAGACGGATTCACTGCGAGGCGTATCGTGACCCTTTGCTTCATTTTGACTTTGTATTGCCTTTCCTGCAGCTGCCTCTCAGAGCGACGGCGTTTCCTTCCTTTTTTATCAATTCCTCGAGATGGATGTTTTGAAATTGGCAATTGATAGGTTAGACTGAAGAACGAGGCGATAGGGGATGTCGCCTTGTGGGGAACTTCCCGTCCCCAAGGGGGGAAACCAGTGGCCAGTTGAATTCGCAAGTGTAGTGTGTCACCCTCGTGCACTTTAATGACGTAACGAGGAAGAGAGGGCGCGACCGTATCCCTGCTGTCAATGCAAGCCTACGAGCTGATTCTATGTACAGATAGAATTTTCTCTAATAAAACCTATCATCATTCAGGATAAGAGAAAACCAACGTTATGTCATATCGGACGACGAATGAAGTGATGTTCAAATGAGTACAGGGTACATAGAGCTTAGAGTTACTAGACATTCATCTTTCAGAATAAGAGAAAACCTCCAACGTTAAGTCATATCGGACGATGAATGAAATGATGTTCAAATAAGTACAGGGTACATAGAGCTTAGAGTTACCAGACATTCATCTTTCAGGGTAAGAGAAAACCTCCAACGTTAAGTCATATCGGACGATGAATGAAATGATGTTCAAAAGAGTACAGCGTACATAGAGCTTAGTTACCAGACATTCATCTTTCAGGATAAGGGAAAATCTCCAACGTTAAGTCATATCGGACGATGAATGAAATGATGTTCAAATGAGTACAGGGTACATAGAGCTTGGGGATACCAGGCATTCGTCGTTAATGATAAGTTTATCCGCATGACTCACGCTGAGCGAATTTAGAACTCTGGGCCTCTTGAGTGTGAAGCATCTGCACGCTACGACCTTCGCTATAGAGACGGGCAGGAAAGAAGCCCGTGGCAATGAAAACAAGAAAGGAACTGGCATACGTAAACAAATGAAATATATTCTTGTAAGACAAGATGGAACATTGGTTCTTGATGAGGTTACAGTTACAGGATTGACTCAATTTGGTTTGTTGTTGAAGTAGATTTGACATGAGGTCGCGATCCTCGTTTAGTGTGTCTAATAGTGCGGAAGTAAAATTCCGGAAGGGGTGGAGGACAAGAGAACACGCACGAAGGACCACAAAGGGACGGGCTGACTCGGTGGAAATCTTGCTGGAGTCATCTCTGTGATGTGGTCCCTAGCCCCCGCGTATTATTGCTTTCATAAACATGTGCATCTGCAAAGGCTTTTGAGAGCTTAGCTGTGTTTTAACAGCGGAGCACTCCGGGGAAACAACCGCAGAAGGATGATGGAGCAAAATTTGAAGAGTGATTCAAATGTTTTCCCGACTTGTTACTGTGAGAACATAGAACAACCGAAGAGCGCAAACCTGCCGGAACTTTGCAAACTCTGTATAGGTCTGCTAGACAATGTGTAGGGCAAATCTTATATGCGCACAAACGTCACTTTCATTTTGTAATATTGTTTATATCCTTCTGTGTTAATTAGCTAACCGCGGGTGTATGTGACAATCAGGATTCTTCATCTAATAACTCAACAACAATACAATCCATATTTTCAATACAATATATTCAGTTAAAATTAGTCATATTAAAAAAATATTGAAATGTATAAAATATAATAAGAGGGGTTCAAAATGCAAACTGTATCTGCTAAACAATACCCACATCTAAAAAGGTCTAAACTAGATGACTTTGGAAAATGTTTTGTGTACAAATAGAGAAGAGAAATTCCCACAGTAAACTCCTTAAGTTATTGAAGAAAAGATAGCTTTTGAAAGTAGGACACATTCTGTAAAATAGCTAAAGACATGGAATATCGAATTCACAAATAAAAAATATACGTCGTCTTCCATACGCTGTACTGATATTCAGGCTGTGCTGTACTACGAGGGCTGTTCAAAAAAGAATGGTCATAACTTTTACGGCCATAACTTTTCGCACTAAAATTCAATCTTATTATATTCTGTTACCTTAATGTGAAACAAACACGCCATAGTAGTTTCATCGTTGGTACTCCTGGTTCCCGCCTGTGAGAACCAGGCAAGTTCAGACATGTTCATTATCGCCTACCTCTGCAATGGAGGTAACACGCGAGGAACAATATGCGGCTTTGACATTCTGCTCTCGTCTCAACAAATCTTCAGTTGAGGCCTATACAATGTTACAGGAGGCCTATGGAGAGTCTGTTCTTCCCTACAGCACACCTCGAAGGTGGTTTAAAATGTTTAAAGGTAGGAGACAGTCAATTCCAAAGGAAAGTGGACCCGGTGCTCCAGTTACTGCTCTTACGGAAGAAAACATCGACACTGCTGCTGTCATTGTGAGAGAGGATCGACGAATTACCTTAAGATCACTTTCTGAAATACTGAACATTTCATTGGCTGCCACCCACACGTTGGTGACAAAAACATTACACATGAGACGTGTTTGTGCGCGATGGGTTCCAAGACTGTTGATTCCCGAACAAAAGGACATTGGCACGCAGGTCTGCATACAGTTAAAGTTGATGTTAGAGGAAGATCCGGAGTTTCTTTCAAACGTAATCACTGCTGATGAAACTTGGCTACATCATTTTGATCCTGAGAGCAAGCAGCAAAGCTCAGTGTGGAAATCTCCTTCATTACCAACCCCCCAAAAGCAAAAGTGGTTGCTTCTGCTGGGAAAGTTATGATCATCTCATTCTTTGATATTCATGGAATGGTTTATCAGTATGTTGTACCTGCACACACAACAGTAACTGGGCAATACTACAGGGATGTCCTGAAAACATTGCAAGTCCATATCAGGCGCCAAAGACCGCATTTCCGTGAAGCAGGCTGGATGCTGCATCACGATAATGCGCGGCTGCATATTGCCAATGTTGTTGCTGAATATCTTGCAAAACTCAAATTGAAGTGCATATCTCACCCTCCCTATAGTCCGTATTTAGCCCCATGTGACTTTTTTCTATTCCCTAACTTGAAGAAACGTCTTCGTGGGAGGCATTATCCATCATCAGAAGCCGTGGTGAAGGCTGCGGAGGCAATTTTTAAGGATTTCTCAAAAAATGTTTTCCAGCATGTCTTTGAAGACTGGCAGAAACGCTGGGACAAGTGCATCGCATTCAGGGGAGACCATCAAAATTATGAGGATGAGTACAGGTACGTTGTCAAATAAAAATTTTGATCATTCTTTATTGAACAGCAGCCGTCTTCTCTGATCTCTCTAAACTAAGCGATCTCCCATAACAACTGTACTCATTCGTCAGACAGGTAATACAATATACGTCGTGTTACGTACGCTGTACTGATAGTCAGACTATACTGTACTATATTCCCGTCTCCTCTGATCTCTCTAAACCGAGCGATCTCCCATAACAACTGTACTCATTCGTCAGACAGGTAATACAATATACGTCGTGTTACGTACGCTGTACTGATAGTCAGACTGTACTGTACTATATTCCCGTCTTCTCTGATCTCTCTAAACCGAGCGATCTCCCATAACAACTGTACTCATTCGTCAGACAGGTAATACAATATACGTCGTGTTACGTACGCTGTACTGATAGTCAGACTGTACTGTACTATATTCCCGTCTTGTCTGATCTCTCTAAACCGACCGATCTCCCATAACAACTATAGTCATTCGTCAGACAGGTAATACAATATACGTCGCGTTACGTACGCTGTACTGATGGTCAGGCTGTACTGTAGTATATTCCCGTCTTCTCTGATCTCTCTAAACCGAGGGGTCTCCCATAACAACTGGATGCTGCAGCACGATAATGCGCGGCCGCATATTGCCAATGTTGTTGCTTAATATCTTACAAAAATCAACGGGAAGTGCATCCCTCACCCTCCCTATAGTCCGGATTTAGCACCATGTGAGTTTTTTCTATTCCGTAACTTGAAGAAACGCCTTCGTGGGAGGCATTATTCATCATCAGAAGCAGTGGTGAAGGCTGCGGAGGCGATTTTGAAGGATTTCTCAAACAATGGTTTCCAGTATGTCTTTGAAGACTGGCAGAAACGCTGGGACAAGTGCATCGCATTCAGGAGAGACAATTTTGTGAAGTACTATCAAAATTATGAGGATTAGTAAAGGTATTTTATCAAAATAATTGTGATCATTCTTTATTGGACGCCCTTTAGCTGTTATAACTTGAAGGCACCTTGTAGCTCGTTGTCGTTCCTAAACAGCCGGTATATAATATCGCTACCATTGCTTTTTCCATTAACTCGCTTGTTATTAAAACGTGAGGTTCATTATGAGTAGGGGATAAATGTATGTTCAAACACAGATTGAAGGTCATCTATGAAGTAAACAAGTATGTGCAGGCCAAGGTCAAGGTCATCCGCAGATCGTCTATATATTTTCAAAACAATTTCAAGGTCATCTAGGAAGGAAACAATCGTCTAAGGTCAATTTTAAAGCCATCTACGAACATATATATATTTTCAAACACAAATCCAAGGTCATTTAGGATGTAAACAGACGTTAAGACCAATATTTAGGGCATCCAGTCCTCTCTAACAGGCGTCGGGACGCCCGGGTGTGTATGATGAACTGATTTTAAACAAAGGAGAGGGGGAGTGGGGAGGTAATCTCAGCGGTGCTTGCATCACTGTAATTTTAAAAACAAACAAATGCCAAATGGTGTTGGGTGGAGGGGCTATGACTTTTGCGAAGATATTATAAGAAATAAACTGCTTCACATGACAAGTATTAATCCTTCTCAAGAGGGTAAATTTTGTGCTATTTAACACTTCCAGCATTTTAAAATTAGCGTACGGCACTTACTGAGACTCTGTAAACATGTTCTTGTATTCGGCAATGCTTAGGTTTTAATATTAGCATTCAGCATTGAGCCTGGCTCTGGAAACAGAGAAGTTAATGCAGACGGTAATGTGAAAGCTTCTCAAAGGTCCTGAAATCGTCTGCTGGTCTTGCGACACCTCTAGTGAATGCTCAGTAGGTTTCAAAATTAGCAGTCCGTAAATGTGTACTGGCTCGGAAGACACATCACAGTTTCCAAAATCCAGCGTGTTTCCTGGAAATGTCAATTCATGATGGCAGGAGAAAATGTATTTATATAGATGAATAAAGATTCTGGGATAGAAAAAATAATTGCTTGATTTTCTTGCGTTTGTGATCTGCGAGTGTCTGATAAGTTTATATCCCTCACATACAATGTATTTGCATTGCTAGTCTTCCGGACTAAAGATGAAAACAGACGATGCGGTTCATATAGAAACAAACTACAATTTCTTCAATCAAACCTTAGCAAGCCACCGCTTAAGCACAATGTTAATGCCGCAAAGTGGTTTACAAAGTAATCTAATTATGACCCCCCCCCCCACAACTTTGACTATACTGATGCCGCCGCTTAAGAACAAAGCGACAGGGTCTCCATATATTTTACTTAGATCTACTCTCCAGGAGGGGGTTCCTGTGGGAAGAATGGCGACGCGAGAGGTGGCAAAGACTGATGCTTCAAGGAACCGCGACAGTGCACAGCGCAGGATCTCTATATATTTTACTTGGATAGAGACATCTACTGGCAGACTGGGAAAAAACCCTAAAAAGTCAATGTACGAGGAAGTTCAGGCATGGGAATCGAATCAGGACCTCCTGAATGCGTATCGCAGTCCAAACTGACGGAGCCATCCCGCTCAGTTTCCGATATATGTTATTCTGAATCATTTGCAGTCGTAGGAGCGTTAATGATTAAACATTAGCAAATAATTACTATTCCAGTGCGATACAGGCGCTATGTTGATGCCAAATACAATGTCATAAATAAAATGTGAATATCATTTGCCAGAACGCTGAAATAACATGCCACTTAAAACCTTTAATGGCAATAACAACTCTATAGGTATTCTTGGAACACTAAGAGGGAAACAACTGATGGCAATCTAGCGAAGAGGGTGAAAGTGTTTGACCTGAAGCAACAGGTTTGGTGTTTGGCCTCTTAAGTAGACATTTCCTAACAAGAAAGTGAAAACATCATGTTATACTTTTAAAATAGCAAACCGCTTTAAAATCTGCATTGGCAATAACAATATTCCCGACGACTCCCTCTCCTGAAAGTTTATATCCAACCTCCGAGGTAGAAAGAAATATCTAAATTTTCTTGACAATGCAATATGACCTGAATGAATTGAATAACCATTTCAAGTTCAATAAGATAACGCTAAATGATTCTAAAACAAAATGTATGTTTTTTTCCATAGAAGGGTTAAATCCATAAAAGGGTTAAATCCATTACAAATTAAAGAAAAGGAGATGACAATGAAAGCTAATTACTTGTTTTAAAACAAAAAGGCGCATATGCTTTAAGGTGCGATTGAAATTTACCCATGATCCCGGGATCGAACCCGCGTGCAAATGAGTGCATTTACTATCATAACTCCGAAACTGCTTAAGATAGCGACTTCGAACAGAGGTTATAAATTTCAAGTATTTACTAGCATCTACTGGCTTTATGTAATATACCAGGAGTCCCTAGATCAAATCCCATTACCATCGGAGATCTGAAATTTTGATCTATTTCCTGATTTAGACAAGCATAAGTATTTTCATTTAACATGTGCTCAAAAGGCTTTATGTTTCCTTATCCTAGAGATACCGGTTCTGGTGCGATAACTGTAATGCTGAATATTAATAATACAATGAAATAAAGTGTATATGCGCACCTAGGACCTTGGTTGGTATCTCGGAGAGAGGTATTTTTAAAATAAATCTCAAAATATAATATAATAATGGCGTCTAACTGAAATTGTTTTTTAATATTAGAAAAATTAATTAGTAATTTAAAAGCAGAACGTTATGTGAATTAATTCTACAAACTTAAATTTTGAAGCTCTCTAACAGTAAACGTTGAAAATGTATTATTCAAAGGAAAATACTAAAATTTCTCTAAAGATTATGCTAAAAGAGTAATTAAATACACATGCTCGCATGATGGTCTGATAAAATAAACATAAGCTTCTCCATCTAAACAACTTTTTTCCTTTCTTTTCTAAATATCAGAATTCTATACTTTGTCAAAGCGAAATATATATGTATTTGTTCAGTTCTTGAATATTAATTTCAGTTAAATCTTCATATAAGGAAAACATGATCCAACCTTATTATTCCTGTTTTTATTTATAAAAAAAAAAGGAAAAAATGAGACAAAGGAAAGAATATCTCCTTGAATAGTTGCCGATGCGTGTTGGTGGAGGCGATTTCTAAAACTGGCAAAAATAGTCTCCTAGACTGTAGTGGGGGGGCCGTCCTACACCAGGAGTGGGAGAGGAGTTTGAAGCCGCTATAAAAACGCTTGTCTGAAACAATCCTTACACAGTTTGTCGCTTTCAACAGAAGACTGTCCTCCGAGACCAGAGCAGTCTTATTTCAGGAAATTCAGCCTGGTTTCATTTATAAAAAGGTAAGCTCATCCATTTTATAAGTGCAAAGAACAATTACAAAGAGCGTTTATTTTAGATGAAAAATATTGAAATGAATTATCAGAGTTATCCGAAAAAAGAAGCATAGGAAATCTTTATATAACGTATTATTATTATTATTATTGTTATTATTATTATTATTATTATTATTATTATTATTATTATTATTATTATTATTATTATTATTATTATTATTATTATTATTATTATTATTATTATTATTATTATTATTATTATTATTATTATTATTATTATTATTATTATTATTATTATTATTATTATTATTATTATTATTTCAGGGAAAAATGTACCCCAAGAACAACTGGGTCAGTAAATCGACCTGCCCCAAGAAGAACTGGGTCAATAAATTGACACTGGCTGGCAGAAAACGAAAAACACCAGCAAGCGGCCCCGATGAAACCCCAGCTGCGAACGGGCTGTATCCTGCAAACGAACTGGAACCTATCCAACAGATGCCCATTTTGCCCGAGGTGAATTCGGTTTTAAGACTTTAATGTATAACATTTTAATTTCCATTAATTATATTTAAGTATCTTTAACGAATGTGCTGCTTGGAATTCAGGTCGATGTTTACTAAATTATAACTAAACAGAAAAGTAATATGCTGGAAAATAGTTATTATACATGCTTGATTGCACTCAAAATATATTATTAAGTATGGAAAATTAATGTTTATCGATGTATTATTACTATTTCAGGGGAAAATGGATCCCAAGAGCAACTGTGTCAATAAAGTGACCATAGCTGGCAGAAAACGCAAAACCCCAGCAAGCGATTCTGATGAAACCTCAGAAACCCCAGCTGCGACCCGTCTGCCACCTGCAAACAGCATGGAACCTAGCCAACCGTCGCCCATTTTGCCCAAGACGAATTATATAATCCTTCCGCCAAAAGGCTTCGATGAAGGTGCTATAGTTGGAGACTGGTGCGCCTGTTTTAATTGCGGTTATAGGACTGCGCTCGAGTGGATGCAGAATCCAAATGATGGTATGTATTCCTGCATTTTTTTTACAACTTTCCCCGTTGCATGCAACTATCAGTTTCAATGAAAAATTCTCTTTCACAAGATGTTTATATTTTGTTTATGAAGGCTCATGGAGATCTTCATAGCCATCTAGTTTTATTTATTTATTTTCAATTAAAATTTTTCATGTTTCTCACCTATGATTTGAATGACAGATGAAAGAGTAACTGGAAACTGCAAAATGAATAATAATAATGACATAGTTTCCTGGGCAAATACCTCGCAAGGTTAAATATCAATAGATTTATAATGAACAATACGCTTCTCTTCATTTACAAACATAAGCCAACTAAGAAATAAAGTATAATCAGATGAGTTACTTGTTTCAATCATTTGGTGCTGCATGGAAGGATAAACAGTAATAATTCAAGGGAATATAAGTCAGGGAATTTGACATTAGTTATTTCTTTATTTCCACTATACCATTGCTAGTATTCAAGTTATTTTCATTAGATTGTCTTTTTACAACTTTTAGCTAGGAATATGATCAAATGACTTGTTTTCAGATTCAGGGCCCATGCCAGATCCCGCCGAAGATGTATGGTGTGAATGCGAGAATTGTATATACAGAATTCAGCTCTTAGAGTTGCTTCAGCCTCTGGAACGTAAGTATTTTTTTCTTACTGTTCTTGGCAAAATTACTTGTGCAAATTAGAAGCAATCATTATTTTCATTAAAGCACATTAACATATATTATACTTCTTGCAGTACTACTACTACTACTACTATTATTATTATTATTATTATTATTATTATTATTATTATTATTATTATTATTATTATTATTATTATTATTATTATTATTATTATTATTATTATTATTATTATTATTATTATTATTATTATTATTATTATTATTATTATTATTATTATTATTATTATTATTATTATTATTATTATTATTATTATTATTATTATTATTATTATTATTATTAAAGGCATTGGATGTCTCATTATTTTGCGGATATCAGGGATCAAGATGATTGGTTTTCTTTACAAGTGTGTAATGGTTGACTGTTTCTTGTATTAAAGATGCTGAACCTCTCCCCGTGCAGCAGGAGCTTGAGCGCTCAGCAATACCTGAGGTTTCAGCCCGAGACTCCAAGAGGCCCCGTCACACCGCTGGTGAGGATGAGAACCTACCTCCTGCAACTGTCAGGAAAAGTAGAAGCCTAAGGGAGGAGGAAGCAGTGGCGGGGCCTTCAGGCCTTTGCAGGCCATCCCCTTCATCATCATCACAGGCAAAAGGGGTATGTAGAAATGATCATGTTGACCTAGAGTGCAAAACTATAGAGTCAGCATTCAAGGGTCGTATTTTCAATAGTAAAATTGAAAATACGGCTGGAATAATGGACCCCATCGAGTTTCTGGATGAATGCAAGAGTCTTGTTATTAGAGAAATTGAGTCCACCTTAAAGAGAAGCATGTCTGGATTAAAGATGAGTTGCTCATTGAACGCCTCGTATTTAATTCAAACACCTGACCATGAAAAGATGGAATCGGTTTATTTTAATTCTAAGACGAATGAGATCCAACAATCATCTAACGTGGATGACATCTTCCTTGCAATGAAAAATGAAATTTTAGAAAATCTATCCTGTTTTGAAGGCGAAGCAAGCTCAAAGACTTTGTTCGCAATCCACTCGCTGGTGAACAGCGCAGCAGAATACAATCCTCTTCGCGCTTCTGGGTATATTGAGTTGCCTGCATGCATCAAGCGGAAGAAAGCTGTTGTCAACATCATGAATGATGATGATTTTTGTTTCGCTTGGTGTATGTTGGCTTCAAAATTTCCCGCTACACAAAATAGATTCCGTCCTTCATCGTACCCAGGGGATATGCTATTCAAAGCATTCAATTATGAGGGAATTACATTCCCGTTTCCTCTAGATCAAATTGTGCGCTTTGAGAAGCAAAATCCAGATGTATCTATAGCTGTATTTGCTCTGAATCCCAACAACTCGGTGGAGTCTATTCGCAAACCATCTGAGAGGAAGGCTAACCAGGTTAACCTGCTAATTATCTATGATGGCGACAAGTCTCATTACTGTCTCATTACGAACATATCAAGGCTTATTAGAAGTCAGATAACTAAGAGCTGCAGGAAAATGTGTCTATGCGAGGCGTGCATGACAAGGTGTCCAAATGAGGATGCCTTGAGATTGCATAAACTGAAATGCAATAAATGTCAGACACTCAAAATGCCTGCGCAAGGTGAGCGCTTGTCATTTAATGCATATTCTAAGTCGGCTTCTGTACCTTTTGTTATTTATGCAGATATCGAATCTGTTTTGAGAAAGGTTCACTCATGCGAGCCCTCAGACGCAGAGAGCTGGACCCGACCCGTACAAGAGCATGAGGCGATATCTATAGCGCTGAAAGTTATATGTAGGCATGATCAGTCTTTGTCGAGATTTAAACTCTTCAGAGGTGCCAATGCACTCGACGATTTCTTCAGCGAGCTCAGGAAGATTGCTGATGAAGTCATTGAAGTATACAAACACATTGTACCACTGCAAATGACGCCCCTGAATGAGATGGATTTCAACAAGGCTAATCAATGCCACTTATGCAGGAAAGGTTTTGCTATAAATGATATCAGGGTGAGGGACCATTGCCATATCACTGGAGCGTATCTTGGAGCGGCGCATAAAGCTTGCAATCTGAATAGAAAATTGCCGAGATTCATCCCAATTTTTTTTCATTGCTTAAGCAATTATGATAGCCACTTCTTGATTAGGCACATGGCTTATGATAATGGGAACATTTCATGTATAGCACAATCTTCGGAGCGCTATATTGCATTCAGTAAAAGGTACAAGGGCATACAATTCAGGTTCCTCGACAGCTACAAGTTTCTCGATGACAAGTTGTCCAGCTTAGCTGATATGCTAGACGATGATGACTTCAAGGTCACTAATGCCGAGTATTCGAACCCAGAACATCTAAAGCTAATGAAGAGCAAGGGGATATTCCCCTATACGTATCTGGATGCTATCGAAAAGCTCAAAGAAGAGCAGCTCCCACCCATCGAGCTATTCGATGACATTTCGGAAGAGGAATATGCCCATGCACTTAAGGTATGGAACACGTTCCACATAAAGAATCTCGGAGAATATAGTGACCTTTATTTGAAGACTGATACACTTCTTTTAGCGGACGCCTTCGAAAAGTTTAGAGACTTGTCGCTGGAGATGTACCACCTGGACCCTGCATGGTACTTTACCTTACCTTCGCTAGCCTTCGATGCCATGTTGAAAACAACTGGAGCCAAGCTCGAGCTACTAACGGATCCGAGTATGCTAGAATTTTTCGAGAAAGGTATTCGTGGGGGGCTTTGCACCGCATCAAAACGCTACTCCAAAGCCAACCACGAGTATATGACAGATTATAAACCTGATGAAAAAAGGAACTTTCTAGCATATTTGGATGCTAATAACTTATATGGAAGCTCGATGGTATCCGCTTTACCGTATGGCAATCTGAGATGGCTTGAGAGGAGTGAAATAGAGAGCATAAACTTCGCCAGGATCCCTGAAGACTCCAAGTCAGGATATGTTATAGAAGCGGATCTTGAGTATCCTGACCATCTCCACGACGCCCATTGTGATCTTCCTCTCTGTCCCCAGAGCGAGATACCACCCGGCAGCCAATACAAGAAACTGATTGCAAGTCTCACGAGCAAAAGCAAATATGTCTTGCATTATAAAACCTTGCAGCAGTGCTTAGAATTAGGGCTGATATTGAGACATATTCATCGGGTCGTATCGTATGACCAAGCTAAGTGGCTTAAGGTTTATATTGACCTAAATGCCGAAAAGCGAGCCAGGGAACCTTCTAAGTTTGGTCAAAACCTCTGGAAGAAAATGAATAATGCTGTGTACGGCAAGTTCATGGAAAATGTGCGTAAATACCGTGATTTCCGTATAGTAACTACCTGGAAACATGCGAGGAAATATACGGCACGTCCAACATATATAAGAAGTCTTATTTTCGATGAAAACTTGACTGGAATAGAGCTGTCTAGAGAGGAGATCTTCATGAACAAACCAATCTATATTGGCCAGGCAATTTTAGACATCTCAAAATTTATTATGTATGATTTTTTTTATAATGTAATGAAGCCCCAGCTGAATGATCTTGTCCTGGATTACATGGATACAGATTCATTCATTTTGGAAACTAGTTCTGATATATATCAGTTCATGAAAATGCATCCCCACCTTTTCGATACTTCAAATTATCCACCCGATAATGTATACGGTATAATACCTGCTAATAAGAAAAAGATTGGATTGTTTAAAGATGAATTGGGCGGAAGAGTGATGACCGAGTATGTCGGTCTCAGAGCAAAGCTCTACAGTTATAAATACGATCAGCAAACAGTGATGAAGGCCAAAGGGATTACCAAAGGTGGAATGCGAACAATCACCTTTGAGAAATATTTCGAGTGTCTGCTGGATTTGAATAAAAAATTTTTGGCTAAACAAATTTGCTTCAGAAGCATCAAACATAAAGTTTCGACAGTCGAAATTAATAAAACTGCATTGCACGGGGGAGACACCAAGCGTAAGCTTCTTGATGGCTCTCATGCAACACTCGCTTGGGGTCATTATTCTCTAAGGTCTTCATGAGACATTTCGTGATAACCTGGATGCCTCATCTAAATCAATATGAATATATGTAAAGTTTTGTTTATTGATTAATTTAATTCAAAATTAAATATTTGTAAATACTTGTGTTTAATTAATATTTTATTTTCAAAGATATTTTATGTTATAATACTTCAAACTTAATTTTTATGGGCAAGGATTTTTAAAAAAATAAATACACATATATAATTTGAAATACAATGTTCTTTATTTCAATGTGATTGTTTTACAATAAATCCTTTCTATCAATCCATTGGTTATTAGGGAAACCATACCACTTCACTAGAATCCTGTTTCCTTGACGCCTAAGAATCTTCTCAACTAAATAAGTGTTAGGAAATATTGAAGAGTGAAGTTCATGCCCGTAGAAGGCTCCCTTTATTTCCTCGCCATCCTTGTCCTTTAGAATATAGGTAGTAGGTTTGGTTTGATTCACCTTAGCAACTTGGAAGATTTCAACACTCCAGTTAGGTTCAAACCCCTTTTCAAAATGACCTTTATATTTAGATATCCTCACATAGTCACCAACACCAAACTTTCTGGCACTCCTCTTCTCTCTTGATGGCTTATCATAGTTGTAAACAGACAAAAGAAGATCGCTGTTCTGCACTTCACGAGGCTTCATCCGTATCGTGGTGTGGTAATTATCATTGTATTTTGCAATGATTCTAGGTAAGAGATCTAACCACTTGTAGGATCCTTGTGCTAGAAACTCTCGATACATCATATTCTTTAAAGTTCTTATTAACCGTTCCACAGCTGCAGCCTTCACATTGGTATAGGTGCTGTAGTGATTGATATTATACTTTGCCATTAAGTTCTTAAAGTGTTTGTTATAAAATTCTTTACCGTTATCACTCTGTATATTCCTAGGAGGTGTTTTCATGTCTTGTAGTATATCCTCCATTGCCTTTGAAACTTGAAGCCCCGACTTGGTCTTTAATGGTTCGGCATACGCCATTTTAGAGTAGAAGTTGACTGCAATAAGGATGTACTTGAAATTGTTGTTGATTCTTGCATGCGGTATCATCTCCACCAGGTCAATTTGCACCAAATCATGTATTCCTTTACTGATAATTTTGCGTCGTAGAAAGTTTCTCCTTGCAGGAGCATGAAGTTCCCTAGCTATGTTTTGCTTTACTAGGGTCATGCTATAATCTTAGTAGATTTCAGTTCTTGAATTATCTCCTCAATTTCTTGGGTATGATTGTTATTCCCTGCGTCCCTAGATGCAACGAGAAGCCTTAGGCGATTTACCAGCTCGTTGGGGTCGTTCCAATAGATGTAGTCTTGCTCTATACCAGGACGATGCTCCTTCCACTGCAATCCTAAGCCCTTGTGTTTCTTCATTAATGGTCGTATAACACTTTTATACTTGTAGGAATTGCCTGCTCTCAGCTGCCCATGCTTGCTGTAGTTCCGCCGGTGCACCTGAGTGGTTTTAAGTATTTTGCTATAAGTATCCAAGTCCTCTTCTGTATAGACATGCATCTCAGGGATCCTCTTAAAGATGAGTTCGCTTAATCCAGGTGTAACATCATACGCTTCTTCGCCCACTCGAATCCGATCATTAATAAAATCAATGACCTTGTTTCCTATCATGTAGCTGCCATCTTCGTATCTTACGCCATATGACGCATCTAATTCATGTCTATCCTTCTTTCGAACTTTCCGAAGATAGCTAATTATTTTCTCATTTTTCTCATCTTCAATTGGCTCATTCCTTTTTATCTGACTTTCCTCCTTTGTTATATTGTTCTTTTGGAGTTTCAAAATATCTTGCAGAGGTTCTGTTACAGGTTGAAGAGCCTCGCTCATTACTCTATGGGTCTCGAACTGATGACCTTTTAATACCCTTAATTTTTCTCGTATAGCCTTGGAATGCTTGGCTACGGATTCTTTTAGTCTTATGCTTTCACTATCCATTTTGCAAATGGAGTCATAGGAAGAGATTGCATTCAATTTATAGCATAGGAGCAGTGAATAGTCTATACACAAGCACTAACATTATATCCAAAGTGACTCGATCCAATGCGCGATTTGAAGGTGGAGCGAATGATATGCGATCTCCCTTTTTAATGATTACAGGAAAGGCCTTAATGATATCATTATTTATCATAATTGTAATATCAGTTTTGTGATGAGGAAGTAAACGATCCCCACTCAATTCTTGCTCGGGCACCGTAATAGCACATGATAAGAGGCATCCATCTACTGTAAATGAATAGTACCTGCCAGCTGTAGAGAGTACGTATACATTGTCACCAGGTCTGACTGGAAACGCTTGTAGTTGAATAATAAGTTGCCCACTCATTAATGATATTTCTGTTCTCAATGTATCCACTGCTTTAGCGATGCGCTCGGTAACTGCTTTTGTCCGATCAAAATTGATAATAGTATCTTTCGTCTGATTGTTCATTTCACTCGATAACGTATTAAATCTATTTTCAAGGTTTTGATGGGCTTCTTTAACTTGTGTAATAGAATTCCTTAGTGAATCCTTAGTTTCTTTTGAAGAATGCGATAGTGCATCCACTACGCTGTTAGTTCTATTTAAGTTTTCTCGGATTGTTTTCAGGTTCTTGTCTATCTGTATCTCAATTTCCTTTGTAGCAAATTTGTTTAACTGAGCGCGAGTGTCATTCATTCTGCTCTCGAGTGCATCCACATAGCGTTTAGTGCTCGCATCATTATCTTCTTCAGGATCTTGAACATTGCATAGCCGCTTGTTCTTGAATTGATAGTTTCCTTTCCCATCCCTGTTTATAATAAAATGATGAAGGGATCTTTTGGCTGTTGGAGCTCTCCGTGCTCCGAACCGATCAATACTCATGATGAACCTCAAATGGCATTTTCCTCCTTTTCTACTTTAATATATACATCAAAGCCGTTCCTATATCGTCCGTCATTCATAGAAAATTCGGGAACTATTGTCACAAAAGGTCTTCCTTCTGTTCCACTCTCCCAGACCGTTTTACATAAGTCTTTAAACTCCATGTACGACATGTCGGTGTTTACATAATCTTCATATATATGCTTCAAGTTTAAATTGTCTTGCCTGAAGAGAATAATCATGTTCGCATTATCGCGAATTAAATGTTTCGGGACTTTGGCATAGGACTGTGCTAAATAAATAGAGTCGACGTTGCGATGTCTGCCCATGCTGTAAAAGGATGCAATCTTTCCCTGCTTTTCAGTGATGACATCATCAAATATAAATATCGAGTTTTCTTTAACATCAGCTGGTTGTAATACGGTTTCTCCATCCTCATAGGTATTTACTTCAATGCCATCAATGCCTGCAAGCAGATTGATGAGATATTGATACTTTGATTGATAAAGGGACTTTGAGTATATGTACACATTCTCAAAGCGCAGCCCATTCTCATGAAGCAGCCAGTTCAGTAGTACATTGGTTTTTCCAGCACTGGAGCTCCCTAAAATAAGAGCTCTGACGTTAGAAGGAAATAGCTTCCCGTGGCGTTCGCGCCTGGAGTCTTTTTCAAAGTCTAGCACCTGAATAGGCAGAGAGCAATCTTGCTTCACAAGCTCCATCTTAACGACTGCCTTTTAAGTGCATTTCTAATGCTTATATATTCACTCTCGAAAAATGGGGGATCTTAAGATTTGTGAAATTGCTCAAAAGGAGAGGTTAGATTCGTCTGAGGTATAAAAGATGATGGTAAATCACAAAACAGATTAGTTTATGATGGGACCTAGGAGGAATAAGAACTCTAGAGGATCAGGGATACTTAACTTTCTTATTAATCGTCTACCGTTTGAAGTACATTTACCTGGCTACAGATATTGTGGCCCTGGGACAAAATTAGAAAAACGCCTGAAGAGAGGAGATTCCGGAATTAATCCCTTAGACGAGGCTTGTAAAGTTCACGACATAGCCTACGCAGAGCACAAGGACTCCGCCTCGAGAAATATTGCTGATAAAATCTTAGTAGAGAAGGCTTGGAAAAGAGTTCAATCATCGGACGCTAGCCTGGGGGAAAAATTGGCTGCAAGGCTGGTAACATCAATTATGAAGGGCAAGGTAGCTGTTGGTGCAGGATCCCAGAAGAATACGAGGAAGAAGCATGGCGGATTCCTGCCTCTCATACCAATTATTGCTGCCTTAGGGGCCGCAGCCGGAGGTGCAGCTCAAATTGCAGCGGCAGTGAATAAGAAGAAAGCTGCAGATAAACAGCTTGCGGAAATGTCTCGCCATAATAGAGAGATGGAAGTGAAAGGAAAGGGACTCCGAGCGAGAAAAAAAAGTAACAAGAAACTGGAAAAGAATAAAAGTGGCGGTTTCATCCCAATGTTACCACTGGCCACATCTTTAGCAGTTGCCTCTAAAATTGCCGAAGCCATAAAAGGAAATAAAACTACTAAAGGAAATGGACTGAGGAGGAGGCATGCCCAGAAAAAGAAACAGACCTCAAAAAACTCAGGTCGGGGGCTATTCTTGTCCCGGAAAAAGCCTTAAGTAACATAGAGCTTGCATTATATGCTCGTCGTTTAAAAATTCCTCATTTTAGAGGTGTATATATGCTCGATAGGCTCCCTTCAAAGCCGTTTCGCCAAGAGAGGATTATTGTGAACCTTGATTCCTCTGATAATGAAGGAACGCATTGGGTAGCTATAAAGAAGGAGGGCAATATTGCATTTTATTTCGATAGCTTTGGAAACTTGAAACCTCCAATAGAAGTAGAAAGGTATCTCACAGGGTTTAAGTTGATGTATAATACAAGGAGATATCAGAGTTTCAGCTCAGTCATCTGCGGACACTTATGCTTGCAATTTCTATCACAATGAGCTACACTATTGCTGTTAGCGGGAATGATTCTGATCTTACCACCTACCTGAATCCCCCTCTGAGAATTGATCCTAAAGGCTATTATGAAATTGCTCTTCTGAATTTTGAAACGTTCTATTCCATTCCGAATGTAGACGAAAGCAATAACCTCTTCCATTACATATACAATGACACGCACAAGGTCATTGATATTCCATCTGGGACTTATGAAATTGCTGATATTAATACTTACCTTAAAGATAAGCTTAAATTGGATGAAAACGTCTTCTTTATCCGACCTAATAATAATACAATGAAAGCTGAAATCATGTGTCCCTTTCCGATTGATTTTTCTAAGGAGCGTTCTATTGGTTCTCTTTTAGGATTCAGTGAAAAGACAGTTATTGCTCCTAGTCAAGTGACTGAATCCGATTTTCTAGTAAACATATTTAAGGTGAGCATCATTCGAATCGAGTGCAGTATAGCTACAGGCTCTTTCATCGATGGTAAAAGAGGTCACTCCATCTACGAATTTTTCCCTTCTGTCCCTCCCGGATATCACATTTCGCAAGAGCCTCCAAACCCTATTTACCTGCCTATCATAGACACCAACTTTATCGATCAAATCACGCTTCGCGTGGTCGATCAGAACGGGGATAGTATTAATTTTAGAAACGAGGATATAAGCATACGTCTTCACATCCGCCGAAATGGGGATAGATTTTAAAAGAAAAAGAATCCCTAGGAAAGGATATAATAAGACAGCGCCAGCACGTATTAAGCGTACTCGCCCTTTGGTGCTCAGAGTGTTAACATCAAGCAACAAGAAGTTCCTCGAAGCTTTGGGCTTCAGTATTCTGTAATGGATATCTTTAATGTAACAGAAACACCTTCGTTTGATGACAAGATTGCTAAAGAAGAGGAACATGTATTTCTTCCGTATAATACATCGGCTCTGGACGCTAATGATGAGATTAGGATCCCTTGTCAAGCTGAAGATTTATATACTCTGCCTAACCGGAGTTATCTCTACATTGAGGGATCTATTTCTAGACCTAATGCAACACCTACGCTAGCGAAGCTAACTAATAATGCTTTGGCATTTATGTTTGATGAGATTCGTCTAGACCTGAATGGAACCTCTATAGATAGAACAAGAAATCCTGGTATTTCAACGACTATGCGCAACTATGCTGCTCTCAATCCCATGGAATCGAATCGTCTGCTCAATGCTGGATGGTGCTACCCTGGAGAAGATTTGGAAATTGTGCATTCAATAAGTGGAGCATTCAACGCCATAGTGCCACTATCAATGCTTCTGGGATTTGCAGATGACCACAAGGACCTCGTTCTTAATAGCAAGTTTGAGCTGGTGCTCATTCGATCTAAGGACTCTAAGAACTGCATTCTGGCACCTGAAGGAGAAGGAACTGCTAGCGTTAAGTTAACTCGCATTGAATGGAGGATGCCTGTAATTCGCCTTTCTGATGCTGAAAAGGTAGAAATCCTCAAGATCGTCAAGTCAGATAGACCGCTGCACCTTGCATTTAGAACCATGGACCTACATACTCAACCTGCTGTTCCACAAACAAGATCCTTTACATGGAACGTTGCAACAACCTCGAAACCGGAGAAACCGAGATTTGTTATTGTGGGCGCCCAGACTTCAAGAGCAAATAATGCAATGAAGGACTGTTCAGAGTTTGATCATTGTAACATAACTAATTTGAGGCTTTATCTCAATAGTGAGTGTTATCCCTATCATGACATGAACTTGGACTTTGAAAACACAAGGTTTGCAACTCTATACGAAATGTATTCAAAGTTTCAAAATTCTTATTATGGGAAAGAAAATTACCCTCTGCTGAAGAGAAAAGATTTTCTTAAACATGCGCCATTATTTGTCATAGACTGCTCGCATCAGCCTGAGGAGATTGTAAATGGTGCTGTCAACATTAGACTTGAAATTCAAGCTAGTGCAAACTTACCTGCACAAACTACTTTGTACTGTCTGATAATACATGACAGAGTTTTCACATACAAGCCCCTGACTCATGTGATGCAGTCCTTAATTTAATTCCAGGAAGGATTCTTGTAATGAAGGATAATAGGAATTTAATTAAATAAATGATATATAAGATGAAAATCATTTTCTGTTTTTAATAAACATCATTGTACATTTCCAGTGCCATCCTTCTCCATTTCCTTGTCCCTACATATGCTTTTTCATTATAATGAATCAGATTGATTAAATGTCTTTGAATATAAGATTCTAACCTTTTTAACCGAGAAAATTCAGAAAAATTTAAAAGTATTTCACCGCTATTTAGAACTGTATTAAACAATCTGACTCTTTCATCTTCCATAAACACAATGACATTAAAGGCATATACAATGTTCTCACTGTAATCACTACACTTACAGTTTCTTCCTTTGAAGAATGCTTCCAGTTCATGAAGGCTATTTCTAATTATTTCCCAGTCTTGTGCTGTCATATACACAAAATTGTCACTGTCTCTGTTCTTTATGATCAGAGATGGGATATGATATATTAGTCCTATGTTGACACTATAACGTTCGGAAATGTAAACATCGCGGAGCATGGTTGCTGGTGAGATGCTTCTCGGTTTTTTTTCCTAAGGACGGTGTGAAGGTTTATACTGAGATGTTCCCTGCAATGCTTTCAGAGGTTGAGGCGTCTTGGCACACGGGAGCTACTCGCATGACTCGTGGGTGTAGCTGTCGACGTCATTCGATCTTCTAGGAGTGTCAGCCTCCTTTGGAGATCAGCAAAGTTATTTTTGGTTCCCTTTTTTCGTGGTTTCCTTATAGAGGACCTGAAACAGAACACATTGCATGTGTTAAATAGAACAAAATTCGAACTCCTGAAAAAGAATAACGTCGATAAGTGAAACAGTTTCTTTCTCTAAGGTATATGACGAGAATACTTACATTGATCCTTTGGAGGCGTCCGCTTTCATGCTCGGATTCCGCTCGGGAGTAGCATTCTCAATAATTTCATGACACGGATCTGGCAGAAAGTCATCTAAAGGTTGGCTAGATCTCTCTGCAATAGGCACACACTTTTCATTCTCATCACTAGTAATGTAGTCATCACTAACAGGTCTAGGATCTCGAACTGTCCTTCGAATCCTGTAACAAGAAGTAGTTTTTCATGAAATTAGATATTTCAATGTTTCGATGTGAAAAGAGCCCCGAACTTATTTTTTTTCACTTCCACTTACTTTAATTGTCTCTGCCTGCGCTGATTCACGCTGCATTTCTCATTGCAGAGGAAGTAGGAGTACATGCGGTCATGAACCTCGGGTTGCGTGCACAGGGTGGCATGAGTATCACCGTTGCAGAATTCAGAGTGATGTATGGCCTCATGGCTCGAAGTGCATCCATCAAGTTCATCAACTCCGCTATGTTCTTGCTCATGAACCGACTCTTGCCTAGAATAATAAATATTTTTCAGACTCCTTTTTCTAGTTAAATGAAAATTGGAAATGAATTATCTAGAAAGAATAATAATTATTTTTTACTTACATGTATCGCTTTCTGTAGACTGAACAGTTCTCTGTGCATACTTCGCGAGAAGACATCTGATCATGGTATGAAGGCCTTTTGCACACAATTGAATGCATAAGGCCGTTGCATAACTCTTTGTGGAAATTTGCGTAATGATACGCCTCCTCTCCACACTCACTCCACAGATCAGACATATCAGACATAGCAAATAGATACACTGAAAAATCTGCGAACTAATATGACAGTCCGAGCTGCGGAGTCTTATATACTCTTACAATAGCGGTGGGGATTTCAGAAGCGGGAGCGATGCATGGCCATAGCCAGAGTTAAAATATTGTAGAACGGGGGGGAGGGGTTTTCCCCAGAGCCAGGCTCAATGCTGAATGCTAATATTAAAACCTAAGCATTGCCGAATACAAAAACATGTTTACAGAGTCACAGTAAGTGCCGTACGCTAATTTTAAAATGCTGGAAGTGTTAAATAGCACAAAATTTACCCTCTTGAGAAGGATTAATACTTGTCATGTGAAGCAGTTTATTTCTTATAATATCTTCGCAAAAGTCATAGCCCCTCCACCCAACACCATTTGGCATTTGTTTGTTTTTAAAATTACAGTGATGCAAGCACCGCTGAGATTACCTCCCCACTCCCCCTCTCCTTTGTTTAAAATCAGTTCATCATACACACCCGGGCGTCCCGACGCCTGTTAGAGAGGACTGGATGCCCTAAATATTGGTCTTAACGTCTGTTTACATCCTAAATGACCTTGGATTTGTGTTTGAAAATATATATATGTTCGTAGATGGCTTTAAAATTGACCTTAGACGATTGTTTCCTTCCTAGATGACCTTGAAATTGTTTTGAAAATATATAGACGATCTGCGGATGACCTTGACCTTGGCCTGCACATACTTGTTTACTTCATAGATGACCTTCAATCTGTGTTTGAACATACATTTATCCCCTACTATTATGCATTTTGAAAACAATGAATTCCGCCTGTGCTTCAAGTTATGGTAAATGGTATGTTTAACTAAATAAGCTCGCTGTTGTAACAAAACAAAACTAAATCAACACGCGCTATATTCGAAAAAGTAACTACTTTTGACGTGTTGGCAGCCACGAATATGAACAAGGCTGTGAATGTCGCATTGCGTTATCACTGCATTGGCATGGCTTTAATTGTGCATTGCGTTATATCAATTCTCGTCTGACCACTTAATTTCACTTGTTTACCGAAATTTGATTATCGCGCGTTTCCATTTGGAAGTATTGTTTGCGCATATGCATTGTTAAAGGACTTGGCTCTGATTGAAACAGACTGCCATTCGAATATTCCTTTTAACCTGCAAGAAGAATATGATACTTCGAGATCGCTATGACAGCATTTTGTTTATAACGTGTTTGCTTTGTTTTGCGAATATAACGGCTGAGTTAAATAATATCTATTTATGTGTTTTGTTCAGAAAGAGATACGTATCGTCCTATAAGTCTGTTGCCGACCCTCTCCAAACTGTTTGAAAAGTATTTCATCGCCGTCTTCTGTCTTACCTTAATCATAACCATGTTCTTCCGCCTTATCAATTTGGATTTCGTCACAAACATCCCACCACCCTTCAGCTTTTACGATTAACTCAGTCAATTGTTCACGGCTTCGAGGCCTATCAGTATACCACGGCTGTCTTCCTTGATGTGGCACAGGCATTCGACAGGGTTTGGCATGATGGTTTGCTCCTTAAACTCTACCGCATCGGTCTTCCTAATTACTTATCATTTCTAATCTACAGTTTCCTCTAAGCCATCAGCTTTTCAGTACGCATTGGTGGAAAGCTTTCATCCTCACATAATATTACCGCAGGTGTCCCACAGGGTTCTATCTTGGCCCCTACTCTATTTAATATATACATTTCTGATATTCCTGACTTGGCTCTGACTTCTTTAGCTCTTTACGCTGATGACACAGTACTATATTATTCTCACGTTAATCTCCAGCACGAACAACAAGTAGTACAGCTCTCTTTAGATCGGCTAACTCATTGGTTCAGCACTTGGCGGATCTCATTGAACCCTCAGAAAACCGAAGCTAAAATCTTCACTCTTCGCCAATATACTCCGCTTCTTCAGTGTCTCTATAGGAATAATGTCCCTTGGCTCCCCACCACAACTCCCGTTAAATACCTTGGAGTGCTTTTGGACTACATATATGGTGGGGCCGCCTGGTGATCTAGCACACCTACTAGCTATGCTGGCTAGTGCGCGGGAATATTATGGCTTCCCTCAACCCCGTCAGGAGACGTATCTGATCTCCCAAAGGTAACGGGAATCACTGCCCCCTCGAGTCCAACCCAATCCGAACAACTCCTAATCAGGGAGGGGCTCAAATATTCGGCCCGAGTTTCCTCTAGTAACGTGAGATTTACCACGAGTGATAGGGGTCCGCAGCGCCCGCACCACGGTAGCTGAAGGGGACACATCCCCTCCCCTACGTGGAGTGCTTTTGGACTGTTTGAGTCCAGAGGGTCTACTCCCATTAGTCCTGGACCCGTAGGACCAAGACCCGGGCCTCTTAAAACCAGTGAGTTATCCGAGCTGTCCCAAAGTGCGCTCGGTGTCCTCCGTGGGGCTTTCCATAGGGCAAGACCTGGGTTACAAACAAGCCCCCCCCATCTGGTCCAAGGACACAAGATGGGATGGAAGTGGATACGCCACTTACACGCGCCAACACCAGAGGTGAAGGCCACCGATATGATCATTCGGGGAGTGGCTCGGCAGTTCGTCCCGAGGTTCCTCTATTAACGTCAGAGATATCACGAGTGCTAGAGGTCCACAGCGCTCGCACTACGGCAGCTCCCCTACGAAGAGCTTCTATGTGACATGTATAGATAGTTTTATCGCCAATGGAGCCGCATAAAAATGCCCCAGAACGAGTGTGGACCAGACAGTGATAGGAACAACGACGCGTGCCTCACACTGTTGGAGTTCGCAGGTATAGGTCACACGCCGTGCCGTGGGCTGTAACTGTTTGTAAACATACCGACATACTCTCTACTATTAAGAATTTCTTTGGGTTATGAAACCGTAATAAAGAAACTACTGCTTGATTATTGCTTATGACTGTTTAACGTGTTCCGAAATTCTGTTATAGCAGTTCATGATGGCGAATAATCTTGTGGACATATGGAACTTATACCTTTTACAGGGAAGTTAATGATAGTGTTAACTATGGAGGCGAAGTCTTCAACTCTATTGGTCTGTTGTCACATGATGTTCTGTCTTCATTGAACTGTCGCTCAAAGGAACGTACATTAGACACATCCATGGTACCATTACCACATGCCTCACTCAACTGTCTTGATTTGTTGTCACACGATGTCCTGTCTTCATTGAACTGTCACATCCAGGAACGCACATTAGACACATCCATGGTACCATCACCACATGCCTCACTGAACTGTCTTGATTTGTTGTCATACGATGTTCTGTCTTCATTGAACTGTCACATCCAGGAACGTACATTAGACACATCCATGGTACCATCACCACATGCCTCAGTCAACTGTCTTGGTTTGTTGTCACACGATGTTCTGTCTTCATTGAACTGTCACACCCAGGAACGTACATTAGACACATCCATGGTACCATCACCACATGCCTCACTTAATTGTCTTGGTTTGTGGTCACACGATGTTCTGTGTTCATTGAACTGTCACACCCAGGAACGTACATAAGACACATCCATGGTACCATCGCCACATGTCTCACCCAACTGTCTTAGTTTGTTGTCACACGGTGTTCTGCCTTCAATGAACTGTCACACCCAGGAACGTACATTAGACACATCCATGGTACCATCACCGCATTCCTCACTTAACTGTCTTGGTTTGTTGTCACACGATGTTCTGTCTTCATTGAACTGTCGCTCAAAGGAACATACATTAGACACATCCATGGTACCATCAACACATGTGTCACTCAGCTGGCGATAAATTTCAATAGGTGTCACACTACGAAAATGGATGGAAAAAAATGATTACACGTTGATCTTGCAATGAAAACGTCGCCATTTTAAGTATCAAAAACAGTCTTAGCTCTCGTCGCTGCCATTAGTGTTCTATACACTATACAGTGCTGCCATCTCTGTCACGCATTCACAAAGGGTCCACTTGTATTTTTAAAAAAAACTAGAAGTACAGTCCTGAATAGAAGATAGGTGGAGTTATAACTTGATCGTACATACGTCGTACTAGTAGTGCAAATTTTTCCGACTTGCTTAAGGTTAGGTTTCCTTCGAAGGACCCATTGAGTCTACTGATTTCTATTTTGAGGATCATCGGTAACTATATTCCAAACCAAATGTGATGTTTTTTTTTGTCCCAATCAATACATAGTTGCTTTTGTTCGGGAGCAGTTTATGACAACAAAGTTTTCTGACGCCTAACTGTTGATCTAATATATTTTGTATTTGAGTGATATATTCCTAAAACAGCGAGAAATTTATGAAAAAGTTCACGAAATTCATTACTAAGAATAAGCCAATTTATTTTTATTTCGCTATGCCAGTTATAATTGTTGCCTTAGGTGACGTATCTTTGTCAAATGCATTTACATGTCAAATGCACACACCTGATTTTATAAATATCGCCTGCGAAGAATGTTCAATGTAGCACTACCTTCCAGAGGAAGAAGGGAGTATTGGGACACCTTCTGTGTCAGGAAATGGGCATCATTGGGTGTGGCGGTCTGTTCCAGTAAGATGCAGTAACTCTCCAATGTTCTTTTCTGTGGCGATTAAATACGTCCGTTGGAAATAGATGGTCCGTGTAATCACATCAGGGTTTTGCTTGTGTGTAACTTTGTTATTGCAGTGCACGACCCCGCCTACGACTGATCGAACGGTTAATTGATGTCGCTTTGTTTCTCTGTCTGTTACAGGAATCTGGTGCACAACCTCAGTCTCGCCGACCTCTCGGAGAACCAGGTAAGTTTCCCAACTTCACAAATAACACTGGTATTTGTTGCATGCAAGAAGTTACAGTAGTTTACGTCAGTGGCACAGCCACTGTACTGTCTGGACACCACAGGGCGAGAAGTGTGGGAGAGAAGTTCAACTGTTTATCTGCTCAATTGTTTTACTACGAAATATACGTAGAAGGGCCAGTCTGAAGGTTTTTGGCATAAAGAACATAACGTATCAAAAGCTTATAAGTAATCACTGCAGTTTTGAAAGCAGTATCTTTTGCATTCTAGATATATGCAGCGGTAACCGTTTCGAACCAGTTTAGAAATGCTGAATGCAATGCTTTAGATATATTTATTTGTACAGTTCCTATTATAGTTCCACTACAATGAACTTATTATACATTCTGTACAAATACATGACAATTGCTACTCGAGATTAACTAGCTGACTTAGGTCCCCTGGTTCTTGAACTTCGCTTCTTTTATCTAATCCACCTTTCTCTTAACTTACATAAGAATTCTCCTGTGCATCTATTTTTCTTTTCACTCATCCTCGTAACGCCACTACCTCTTTGCTCACACTGTCCCATTTCTTATCCCATATTATTTTCCTACAATTTGTTAACTCCTTACATTCTACCAGGTAATGAACAGTGCTCTCTTCATCTCCACAAAATTCACATATCCATACCTCATTACTTCTCAACCCTTTTAGATATATTATTTATACTCTCATCCATGCTATGCCTTCTCTTCCAGTTTTGTCACATTGATTTATATATTTTTCCCTGCCCCATTCTGTCTTTAATTACTTATAACATTTCAAATATTTCTTTTCTCCTATACTTTCCCATATCTCTTGCTTATGTCTTGTACTCTGTTTCTCACTATCTTCCAAAAACCGCTATTATTTTACTACTCTGCTCTCCATAAATCTCCTATACTACAATCTGAGACAATATGGAGGCTGCAAATACATTCTTCCTAAGTAGCTACTACAGTTTCAAGTGATTCACACCATTACATGCATTTTTTATTTTA
Organism: Mantis religiosa; assembly: GCA_030765055.1. Taxonomy (NCBI): domain Eukaryota; kingdom Metazoa; phylum Arthropoda; class Insecta; order Mantodea; family Mantidae; genus Mantis; species Mantis religiosa. Next base: position 11,318,498 of record CM060953.1, on the reverse strand, counting down.
TTATGAGAATCTGAAAACAGCACATGAAGCCAGAACTGAACTGTAGGTAGGATGACACACATATTTTGCTCCTGACTACTGCATTGCAGGCAAAGCCAAGAAAGTTACATGCATTCATATATATACGCACAAAAATATCTGTACTTTAATATAAAACTACAAAGGACTACTTTGGCTTACCAACAATCATTTTGGGGAACTTTTAGAGTTATCCTCGTTTATAGGTAATCACCAGTACTTCCACATCTAATTCCTGTTTATAACTGCTGCGATATGAGTTACTAGCTATACATGATGGAGCGTGGTAAATCGTTTGTGTTTTCATCTCCATTGTTACAACGTTGGAACCATCGTTGGGCTACACAATCACTAATGACACCTTCTCCTTCCACTTCACATATTCTTCGAGCTGCAACAGCGGCTTTATAATCTTGTTTACAGTATTGGTTTAGAAGTTCATACTTTGTTATCTCCATATTGTGATTGTTTATTAAGGTGACCCGGAACAGTCTATCTCACCAATGTTAAAATGAAAGTCTTCTGGTGCGTTTAGCTCAAAAGCCACTTACCGCATCAATTTGAATCTTTTACTTGTTATTTTACAACAATTTTACAATTCATTAAGGATAATATATATTATTTTGGAGTTTTAATAAAGTATATGTGATATTTTAAACAAATGTCTTGAATTTACTTCTAAAAATATTCAAGATTTTTTTTTTTTTTCAAATTTGTACATATCTTTCTGCAGCTACCTTTAAAAACACCTTAAGTATAGCTTTAATTCCAGGAAAAAAATTTCACTTGTAGCTGCACTAAGCTTTATAAATGAGTGCACCCAAAGTTTAAAAAAATAAAACAGAGAAAAGTTGGAACTACTTTCATCACCAGCATCACTCCTCGTTTGTTTTTCACTCTTTCTCTACTTCCTAGACTCCATGGTCACTTGCTATATGGTATTATTATTTATTTTGTTAAATTCGGCGGGGGGGGGGGGGGTTGGTAAACTGAGAACAACAGCCAATGTCTTACTTGCCTCAATTCCTTTGCCAATTCTTCTCAAGCCATAAGCAAACCTTACATTTACTTCTTCACCACTTTCAATTGTTCTGGGTGTTTCAAATGTATATTCTTTATTACACTTTTGACAACTGAGTGACTATTTAGCCAAGAATCCATTTCGTTTCTTGATGTCATCTGTGAAACAAAAAATGATTTTCCAATGTGAGGTGTAGAAAGAAGTTGGGGGATGATGGACTTATTCGAAGTTCTCGGAGTTCGGTCTAGTCGTTCCTCGGCTGCTCTGGTATCTGCATGGACTCTTCTTTCTGGGGTGGTCGCGGATATGGAAGGATAATGTTGTTTTAAATAAAAGATTATATATAATTTCCGCAACGAATCTCCAAACTTTGAGATTTATCAAGAATGGAACTTTTTTAACATAAATGAATCGATATCAATATTCTCTGGTGCAATTCTTTTAACTGTTCACCAATAATCACTTTCTGTTACACCAAGTAAAATATACTGATACATATATTCTTACACACAAAAATTGCCTTTGCACATGAGCGTCTATTTGCGGACTTACACGTCATTTCACCATGGAAGTTAAATGAAGAAGAACAATCACCTCCAGTCCAGGTGCTTATACAGTCTCTTTGCCGTTGCCATCACGACAAAACATCATTCAACTTTTATACATTTCTTGTTAAATATTATATAATAACTTTTTCATACCATTATTCAGTATTCTAAATAATCCTTTCTACTTATTTAAGTTATTAAAGTTGTCTGATATGACAACAATTTTCATTTTCACAAAATTTACACTGTATAAACTTTCTATATCTACTAACTGAAAACTTGTTGAACTAATATCATTATTTACTTCAGTTAAATTGTTATCACTGCCATTACACAATGAAGAAACAAGTTTTTTCCTTGAAGAACCAATTTTCACTTCTCATTTATCGCTAATGTTTGAGGTTAGGTTTGATGAAGTCAGTATATTATCATGTATTACTACACTTTTTCAATTTTAGGAGTTTAAAGTCTTTTATTATGTAATCAGGATTACTTCAACTGTTTATACTGGTTCCCGTGCCGATTTCTTACACCAAAATTATTGTTTCTTCCCATCTTGATAACAGCACTAGTAAATCAAAACATACGCACGGAAGAATTAACATCAGGTGCACAGATTAATATTAATAGACAAAAGAAGGACTTCCTTTCCTAATAAGGGCGTGCTGTTCATTAAGGTTACAACCAAGGAGAGAACACAGTTACAAATGGCCAATAGAGGGCGTGCGACCTTTTTAAATGAAACTATTTAGGACTCTGGTTCTCCTTAACAACTGAAGACTGATACATACTCGCTATGTACCCAACACAAACTACGACATCCTGTAAATACCATTAAGAAACCTAGGAAACCCAATAAACTTCTCCATAAATAGTTGTTTGGGATGCAAAATCTTCATTTTAGAAACAGTTGAACATAAATTTCACGTTTGTTCTCTAACTGACTTTACATGTTTATGTTATCGCATTTGTGGATTGTATGCAATACCTTGTAATTGTAGACAAAAATAGAAGACGATCATATGTGCAGGATCAATGCCGGTAAGAGCTTTGCAATTGGCAAGAAGAGTATGTCGAACGTCTACATTTGCATATTGCCTCTCTCGAGAGAGGAATTCGCGCTCACGTCATACGACGGTTTAAAGTGCTCTTGCATGTTCCACGACGAAGTGATATTTTCCTTTGCGCCCTGGAGCTTTTCCTTTCTGGGACATCTTCAATTTCTTACTTGAAGCTTGGATAATTTTACTCCAGGCTTTTGGCAAAGCGAAACTGCAGAAACAACTCCCAGCTGAATGAACATCAATTTTGTATACCCCTTAAAAAGTGTAATCGTAACTTTGCGAAAATATGTTGTCACTTTCAGAAGAGTTTCTCTAATTGCTAATCTTTATTTTTGTAAAGTTGCCACAAACAATTCATAGGCACCGTACTAAGATACTTGGGAGAGGGAGAAGATGCTCGCCTCTGCGCCGTGGTAGCTTGTCTGCCTCACGATCAAGGCGTCCCTAGTTGAATTTCGGCCAGGTTGAGTTATTTGAATAAGTTTTTTCCACAGTTTTTCCTTATCCTGAAAGATGAATGTCAGGTAACTCTAAGCTCTATGTACCCTGTACTCATTTGAACATCATTTCATTCTTCAGCCGATATGACTTAACGTTGGAGGTTTCCCTTATCCTGAAAGATGAATGTCTGGTAACTCTCAGCTCTATGTACCATGTACTCATTTGAACATCATTTCATTCATCGTCCGATATGACTTAACGCTGGAGGTTTTCTCTTATCCTGAAAGATGAATGTCTGGTAACTCTTAAGCTCTATGTACCCTGTACTCATTTGAACATCATTTCATTCTTCAGCCGATATGACTTAACGTTGGAGGTTTCCCTTATCCTGAAAGATGAATGTCTGGTAACTCTCAGCTCTATGTACCATGTACTCATTTGAACATCATTTCATTCATCGTCCGATATGACTTAACGTTGGAGGTTTTCTCTTCTCCTGAAAGATGAATGTCTGGTAACTCTAAGCTCTATGTACCCTGTACTTATTTGAACATCATTTCATTCATCGTCCGATATGACTTAACGTTGGAGGTTTTCTCTTATCCTGAAAGATGAATGTCTGATAACTCTAAGCTCTATGTACCCTGAACTTATTTGAACATCATTTCATTCATCGTCCGATATGAGTTAACGTTGGAGGTTTTCTCTTATCCTGAAAGATGAATGTCTGGTAACTCTAAGCTCTATGTACCATGTACTCATTTCAACATCACTTAATTCATCGTCCGATATGACTTAACGTTGGAGGTTTTTCGTTCTCTATGTTATGGTATTACGTTGAGTATATTCTTCCAATAGATTTACTTTTTTTCTGATTTCTCTCTTCCGAAAAAATATATCTCTATTGATTTTCAGTACTTCCCCTAATTTGATATAATCCAACTCTTTTTTCCCCTCTCATCTCAGTTTAATTGTATATCCTCTGGTAGTAACTACCTTGAGATGGTTCAGGACTTAAGCAGCTGGGAGCAGGTTCACTGAGTCGTTTTTGCTTACAGTTATGACGATAGGGTTGGTTTTATGGACTGTTCTTTTGTTTTTAGTGATTCATTTGTCAAAGATGGCAGATTTTTCATCAATTTCGCCTCAGTTTAAATTTAACGCTGTTATTACCCTTTGGCCGATTTCATGCACCGTAGTTTCGTAACTCCATCTTGCTTAGCGCTTTCAGGAGACCGTAGAGTGTCAAGGCGTGAGTGCTGCTGCTTCAAGGCGTAGCCATTTCTTTCCGCTACTGCTGCTGTCTGTATTTTTCTTCCTTTCTTCCCTTTTTTTAATCTCAGAGACGGATATCATCTCCAGCCTTCTGATGTTTTGCTTTTTGCAGATTGCGAGAACTGGAACTACTCCCGGAGGAAAACTGACGGATTAGTTCTTTCTAGGAACGTTTCTTTTTCTTGTGAAGACATAGGCCTCCGATGTGACGTAGAAATCTCGTCCGTGTCAACTGCTGTTAGTACAGGCGCTGTCGGCTCTACTTCATTAATATTCACAAATCTCCCTCAAGGCAGCCCAGGTTCTGAAATTGTTAATTCTAACCCTATCTGCTATAAATTGTTGTGTGATGTGAATTAAAGTTTAACTCAAACCTCCTTGTTCCGGCGAAATGTGGTTTTCTTATAGTAAATTCCGTTTTTTTTTTTCCTTTAGTAAAAATTAAAGGTATAAATCATATGGAACCTGAAAAAATAATAATTCTATAATATTTAAATATACTAAAATAAAAATTTAGTCCATATTTAAATAAAATTCTACCTAGTCACAAACCTAATAATCTAACAAAAATTGGTACTTTTTTTAAAAAAAAAGGTAAACAGATAAAATTAGGAGCTAAAAATATTTAATTTAATATACTTCCACCAAAAACAGCAAAAATTATAAAACCTAATATCCCATATAATATTATAGTACCATGCAGCTCCAAACCTCCCGTACAAAATATTCTTTCAGAGTGTATTTATTTGTAGTTAGATACCTAGAAATAAAAAATACAAGAAATGTATTAACTTACCAAATTCACTCGACTGATAATCCCGGCCTCACAGTAAGGGTAAGGGCGCCATATTTGGGGTCATCTGTATATATGTTACAAAACATTAATAGACACGAAATTTTCTGAGAACATTCTTTATTCATTTTAGCTTGCAGTCTGTTAGTCAAAAAAATTCTTATAAAGTACCCGGGCTGTTCCATAAAGCATGATCATAATTTTTCGCACTAACATTCAATATTAGCTTAATGTGAAACAAACACAGCGTTGGTACTCCTGGTTCACGCCTGTGAGAACCAGGCAAGTTCAGACATTTTCAGTATGGCCTACCGTTGTAATAGAGGTAAAACGTGAGAAACAATATGCGGCTTTGAAATTCTGCTTTTGTCTCAACAAGTCTACAGTTGAGGCCTACACAATGTTACAGGAGGCCTATGGAGAGTCTGTTCTTCCCTGCAGCACAGCTCGAAGGTAGTTTAAAATGTTTAGAAAGGGGAGACAATCAATTTCAAAGGAAGGTGGACCCGGTGCTTCAGTTACATCAACACTGCTGCTGCCATTGTGAGAGAGGATCGACGAATTACCTGAAGATCCCTTTCTGAAATACTGAACATTTCATTGGGTGCCACCCACACGTTGGTGACAGAAACATTACACATGAGAAGTGTTTGTGCGCGATGGGTTCCAAGACTGTTGATTCCCAAACAAAAGCACATTCGCATGCAGTTAAAGTTGATGTTAGAGAAACATCCGGAGTTTCTTTCAAACGTAATCACTGCTGATGAAACTTGGCTACATCATTTTGATGCTGAGAGCAAACAGCAAGGCTCAGTGTAGAAATCTCCTTCATCACCAACCCCCCAAAAGCAAAAGAAGTTGCTTCTGCTAGGAAAGTTATATTCATATCATTCTTTGATATTCATGGAATGGTTTATCAGCATGTTGTACCTACACACACATCAGTAACTGGACAATACTACAGGAATGTCCTGAAAACATTGCAAGTTCATATCAGGCGCAAAAGACCACATTTCGGTGAAGCAGGCTGGATGCTGCACCACGATAATGCGCGGCCGCATATTGTCAATGTTGTTGCTGAATATCTTGCAAAAATCAACGTGAAGTGCATCCCTCACCCTCCCTATAGTCCATATTTAGCCACATGTGGCTTTTTTCTATTCCCTAACTTGAAGAAACGCCTTCGCGGGAGGCATTTTTCATCATCAGAAGCAGTGGTGAAGGCTGCGGAGGCGATTGTGAAGGATATCTCAAAAATGGTTTCCAGCATGTCTTTGAAGACTGGCAGAAACACTGCGACAAGTGTATTGCATTCAGGGAGACTATTTTGAGATGGATCATCAAAATTATGAGAATCAGTTAAGGTACGTTGTCAAAAAAAAAAAAAAAAAAAAATCTTATCATTCTTTATTGAGAAGATCAACTTATTTGAAATGTATTCCATGTAAAATTAGTTCGTAGTGGTTGAGTTGTAAGTGGAATGTGCGTGGTAGAGAAGCCCATGTGAAGGTAATACGTCAGACCTCTTGCTATCATTGCAAGCCTGAAGGGCCATACAAGCCATTTGTTAGAAGTAGGTTGGTCATCCCTGAACGGGGTCACTAACTTCTAAAGTCTCCAAGAACAGTTTCCTCTCTTTGACGTTTTAAAAATGTATCTTTGCATGCTTTTTGCAAGAAACATTAATAAGTTAGTACTTCGCACCTTGGCAATCCTTTTCATTCATGCATTTTCTATTCCGCTCTTTCATTCTGAGCCCTTTTAAACTTCTTTGTTGCATTATTCTCTGCACTCACATGATGCTAGATCATTCCTTCTTGCTTTTCCTCCTGGTGAAGCCCATTCAAAAACGACTTGCTTTGTTCCTCTAGGTTTTGTGTTATCCTTTTAAACGTATGCACAGTTTTGCAGTTGTACTTTAAATGCACTACTTTAATAGTTTTGTTCTTCTTTTGTCTTATACTAATTGTTAAGGTGTACTGTGGGAATTCATAGAAGTGAAAACTTTCGTAGTTCTCTTTTTTATCCCTTGAACTACCTTCATCTGTTTTCGCTCATAGATAAATGCAAGTAAGCAAATCTTAGATAAAAGATAAAATATAAATTAGATGTATGAGGATTCCTATATCTAAAGGTATATGCAAAGGTTCCGACCTAATAAACATACAAGACTTTTTTCAGAAATTTTTGTTTTGTTTTTCAACATAGTCTCCTTGTAACTCTACACACTTCTCTCAGCGATGTTCTCATCTCTGTAACCCGTCCAAATAGTACTCGGCGTTTTTCAACATAGTCTCCTTGTAACTCTACACACTTCACTCAGCGATGTTCTCATCTCTGTAACCCGTCCAAATAGTACTCGGCGTTTGTATCTGTAAAATAATTGTTCACAAAGGTGATTGCCTCTTCATTTGATGAAAATCTCTGTCTTCCCTGCGCAATTTTCAAATGAGGGAACAAAAAGAAGTCGCTTTGGGCGGGATCTTGTGAGTCAAGCAGTTCAAACTGTAATTCGTGTATTTTCGCCATCGCAACCGCTGAGGTGTGATACGGTGCGTTGTCTTGGTGAAACAGGATTTTCTTTTTCTGCAAATGTGGCCGTTTTTCGGCAAGTTCTGCCTTCCGCTTGTCAAGTAAGGATGCGTAGTAAGCTCCTGTAATTGTTTTTCCGTTTTGAAGAAGATTGATTAGAATAACTCCAGGAGTATCCCAAAAAACTTTCGCTATTGCTTTCCCAGCCCGAAAGACCTTTTTTGCCTCTGTTTTTTATTTTTTTATTTTTTTAAGCCGCTTCTGGAGCCGGTTCCCTCTTTGCAGTCCACTGTTTGGACTGCATTTGTGTTTTCGGGTGTATACATGTGTATCCAGGTTTCATCTACAGTAATTAATCGGCGCCAAAACTTGGATTGATTGCACCTAAACTGCGCCAACAGAACGTTGGAAATGTTTATTCGAACAAGTTTTTGGTTTAACGTCAGCACACGCGGCACCAAACGCGTGGACAGCTTTCTCATGTCTAAATGTTGTTTTCATATGTGACAAACACTTTCTTGTGACATGTTTATAGCCTCTGCTTACTCTCTGACTTTAATTCGGCGGTCGTCTAGCACCATTTGGTGAAGTTTGCCGATGTTTTCGTCAACAGTTGTAGTTTTTGGACGTCCCGAACATTTCATAGTCTCCCAAGCTCTTATGGCCACGTTTAAATTCAGCTGCCCAAAATTTCAGTGTGGTAACTGATGGTGCAGAGTCCCCATATACAGAATCGAACTCATCTTTGATTTACGTAGGCGTATTGCCTTTCAAAGTCAAATATTTAATGATAGCTCGATACTCGATGTTGTCCATTTTCATAAAGAAACGCTCACATCAACTAATCAAACGACTGTTATATAACAACTGAGCGTCGAAAATAGCTGAAACTTTGGCGAGTAACTGTCAACAGATGAACAACGAAATTCGCTAGCTTTTATTTGAGTGCTGCCATCTTCACGTTGAGGTCGGAAAGATGAATATCTGGTAATCCCAAGTTTTGTGGAGCCTAGACTCATTTGAGGTTGGTTGAAGGGTGCAGCATTAAGAGTACTATCTCTCAAAGTCTATCTAATTCCTGTAGGATGGCATTAGGTAGAATCTATGCCAGTGATACTGTATTTCCGCACCTTCTTGGAATCTGTAACAACGTATGAAATAAAAACGAATCTAACATGGTTTGTCATGATTAACTTTAATTAGGTGGAATGAATGACGTGTAAGATTAGTTTGCATAGAGGGAGCGACGAGCATGTAACACGTCGAAAACCATTTTCCTGCCATAAACTCCAATTTCCCGTAAATCTCTAGTGTTTTTTGAACTGTGGTAAAATGAAGACAGATCTGTTTTAAATAGTGGAATACATGAATATGAATGTTGTAAAACTTATCCCAGTGCATGACAAGAGTTTAGAAAACACGTTTATTTACATAACAGGCATATGTTACTGGCAGTGCTCGTAAACTGCATATTTTATTTTTTGTATGTAAATTAATTTTTTGTAAGTTTTAAATCAAAAAGTTCTAAACTGAAAACTTCTGTTTCTCACATCAAATTTTGTTTGAGCTTTTAGGACAAGATGATAGATGCTTTACGATAGAGCACTTAGCTAAAATTGCCGAAATATTCCCTAGTTATTCAAATGTTTAGAGCATATATGACCCAAACATTAGAGTTATTCCGGGTTTTTCCTTGGAGAGTTAACCTCAAAATTGAATTTGAGGTTTGTTCTAACGTCAGTTTATGCCTTTTTTATACTTTATTAACGCATGTAATTTTGAGAATGTAACGGGACAAACCCTTTTACTTATTTTGTTTTTTAATTTATGTCTTCCAACTTTAGGCGATATCGAACGATGGCTGAAATGATGTTCAAATAAGTACAGGGTACATGGAGCTTAGAGTTACCAGACATTCATCTTTCAGGATAAGAGAAAACCTCCAACGTTAAGTCATATCGGACGATGAATGAAATGATGTTCAAATAAGTACAGGGTACATAGAGCTTGGAGTTACCAGACATTCATCTTTCAGGATAAGAGAAAACCTTCAACGTTAAGTCATATTGGACGATGAATGAAATGATGTTCAAATAAGTACAGGGTACATAGAGCTTAGAGTTATCAGACATTCATCTTTCAGGATAAGAGAAAACCTCCAACGATAAGTCATATCGGACGATGAATGAAATGATGTTCAAATTAGTACAGGGTACATAGAGCTTAGAGTTACCAGACATTCATCTTTCAGGATAAGAGAAAACCTCCAACGTTAAGTCATATCGGACGATGAATGAAATGATGTTCAAGTGAGTTCAGAGTACATAGAGCTTAGAGCTATCAGACATTCATCTTTCAGGATAAGAGAGAACCTCCAACATTAAGTCGTATCGGACGATGAATGAAATGATGTTCAAAGGAATTCAGAGTCTGTAGACTCTAAACATAAGAACATGACCTTCCCAGCTGACGTTTGCACCTTTGCCCTTTTGGGAATGAGGAATCGGCATGTTTCTGTTGCATGATCACGGTTTGTATCTCTGGATCATACTGATAAATCCAGAATTCATTCATGATTACCAGACGATAAAAAAATCAACTCATCCTGTTCCAACAGCATCAACATCTGTCTGGAAAGGTCACGCCGTGTTTGCTTTTGGAAAGGGGTTAACAAACATGGAAGCCACCGTGCAGACACCTTAGACAGGTGCAGTTCGTGCACACACTGCCATAACTAAGATGTGTCTCATTCAAGAGCATTTGGATGGTTGCTCGTTTGTCTTCCAGTATTAAACACTCCACTTTCTTCACTGTGACAGCTGACGGTCTACCAGCTCTTGGCTCATCTGTCAGGGACATGTGACCGGTTTGAAAATTCTTTTCCACCTCACAATAATGTCATACGATGGGCAATTATTTCCATAAACAGCCTGTCATCTCATCATGGATTTCCCGGGCATTTTGCCATTCAAATTCAGGAACTTGATCACACTACGAGCCTCAATTTTCTGCATCTTACACCTCAGTCAATTCTGACACTTACTGTAAGAAAAACAGAAGGACACCCCCTAGTAGAACTCCAGAAAAACAGAAGCATCATTGGAGATTCACTAGTGGGCCAGCTGGAGGATGCGGTTCGAGCCTGCAAGAAAGACAAATTAGTCCTTGCTGAAAGATACTCCAACTACTAGAGCTGTGATGAAGGAAACGTCCAGAAGAGTATCCTTAAAGTTTCCTATATAATCATATTTGATGTGAGGTTAATAAGCCAATACAATAATTTTGTACCATTTTTTTGTATTATCATGTACTGACTCCGATAATGTTACTTAAAGCTATCAAGCTCTGGGACTTAGTTAAGTTCAAAGTAACATGAAAGTCAGATTTCTCTAGCACAATTTGAACTTCCTCATTTACTAAGAAGATCACTTGAAATTAAGGCAGGAAATATTCATCAGTACCATTCACTGAAGCTGGAAATGTAAAGAAAAACTATTTCCAGAGAGGTAATGCAGCCGTACTTAAACGTTGCCATGGATTTCTGCAGGCTTAAGCCGGAGTGCATAATGTCTTTTCTGGAGAACAAAGCATGGCTTTTAAATATTCTAAAGTATTTGAAATGCACTCCTTCCGCAGTGACCAAGCGTTCGTTAAGTCCTTGCACAAACCTTTTGTGTCCTTTGAAACTGAATCTAGTTTTATTTCAACAATTTTACGTGGCCCTGAGGAATGTTAATGGAATATCGATCCAGCTTCTCTCGCAATTCAAAATTTTCCTTCAGTGGGAAATGCATTAACATCGTTTTTGTAGCTGTGAATGAAAAAATAAGGTTAAGAGGTCACGAAGCCACTTGGAATATGCATTATGTGTAGAGGAATGTATACACATACTTGTACTACATGGCAAAGCGAGGAAATATCGCGCCACAGAGATGTTTAGTTGAGCCTGTCGCAGATACACGGCAAGCAAACTTTCAGGCAAGATTAAAGAAAACAAATGCAATAATATAATACAATCCCTGCGATACAGTTGTAAGGTGCCATCAAAACAGATTTTAACAGAATTTATGTGTGGATATAATCAATGATGATGTAATAGGCCCATTTTTTTCTTCCACCGCGACGTACACTGTATTTTTCAGAGGCGACCTGCCGGGTTGTTGGAACATATCCCACTTGCTGTACGTCAACCTATGTGGTTTCAACATGATGGAGCCCCAGCTCACGTTTCCATCATGCTCGAGAACACCTTAAACGGACGCTCCCTGAAAAGTGGATCGGAAGAGGAGGTCCAGCTACAGGGCCAGCCCGTCCGCTTGATCGGACTCCACTTAATGTTTTCTTATGGGGCCGTGTGAAAAGTCTTGTAAGTAGAAGCTGAACAGGATATATAAGACGAGTTCAAAAAGAAACGAAGCGGAGTCTGGTGTGCGCAAACCGGTGACAGGATGGTAATATCGTGGCGTGTGTAACTAATTGTTGTTCCGACCAGAGCGTGGAAGTCCACAGCACGTCGCTAGAAGGCACGCGAGCACCTCACGTGACTATACAAAGCTAGCAGCATACATAAATCGACCAACGCTGCCCATCATATGACACTACTGTGAGGTGGAAAAGGAATTTTCAAACTGGTCACATGTCCCTGACAGACGAGGCAAGAGGTGGCAGACCGTCAGCTGTCACAGTGAAGAAAGTTGAGTGTTTAATACTGGAAGACAGACGAGCAACCATCCAAATGATCATGAATGAGACACATCTTAGTTATGGTAGTGTGTGGACGAACTGCACATGTCTAAGGTGTCTGCACGGTGGGCTACACGTTTGCTAACCCCTTTCCAAAAGTAAACACAGCGTGACCTTTCAAGACAGATGTTGATGCTGTTGGAACAGGGTAAAGATGATTTTTTTAATTGTCTGGTAACCATGGATGAATATTGGATCTATGAGTATTGTCACGAAGGCATTGTTGCGGCGAGGCGAACGAAGGACTAGTTCAAAGGGACGGACAATACAGTGCGGAGATAAAAGCTTGCCGAGACGGTGTAGGAGACAGATTTCTGGAGAGTCGTCTTTCTTCTAACGCCGTGCTGATTGTTTGAGAAGATTCCACGAATTTCTGGAATACTGAGTAAGCTATAAAAGGAGCCGCCGCCCGCCACTGGGGTATAGTTGTTAAGTGAACTCGTGTGCGTGAACAGCTGTGTTAAATTTGTTTGTGGTCGATGACCTTGCAAGTTGTATTTTGTATGTGACGTAATTCTGCTGCTGTAGGGGTTGATCGAAGTGTGTTTCTACAAAAATAAAGTGCAATTACACTGGGGAACATGTTTTTTGTAGCCGAAACAAAATAGGCTAATTCTTATGCAAAATGACTCGCTGATTTCAAAAATGCCTCTTAAAATGCTGTATCAAGTAGCGTTTTTGAGATATTCTTATTCTTTTATATAACATTACAGAAATGAGGTATGATACCAACTCATATTGACTTAATTTAAAATAATAGTCATTAACTCTTCTAAATACAGCTTAGAGGCAGTGTTGCTTCATAATGGCAATTTACTAACTTCAATCGCTTTATTTCATGCCATAGGAATGAAGGAGACATACGATTCCATGTTCATAATTTTAGATGCTATTAGTTATCAAAACCATGACTGGGAAATTTGTAGTGACCTCAAGGTAGTTGCATTGCTAACGGGACTGCAGGGAGGTTTCACAAAATATTGCTGTTTTTTGTGCTTATGGGACAGTAGGGCAACTGACAAGCATTTTATAGTGAAAGAGTGGGGGAAAAGGGAAGACTATACCCCTGGAGCAAGCAGTGTTAAGTATGTGCCTCCAGTAGACCCAAACAAAGTTCTTCTCCCCCCACTTCACATAAAGCTCGGGTTAATGAAGAATTTTGTTAAAGGTTTGGACAAAAGTGGAAGTGCATTTGAGTATTTAAGAAGTATCTTTCCCAAAATAAGTGAATCTAAATTGAAGAAAGGTATATTTGTCGGTCCTCAAATAAGATTACTTCTTAAAGACAGTGTTTTTGAATCAAAGCTTAAACGTGTTGAACTGGCAGCATGGAAATCATTTAAATCAGTGGTGGAAGGCTTCCTGGGCAATAACAAAGAAGAAAATTATGGAACTTTAGTCTCAGAACTATTAAGGAGCTACAAAGAAATAAGTTGCCGTATGTCACTTAAAATCCACTTTTTGCACTCTCACCTTGATAGTTTCCCTACAAACCTAGGAGCTGTAGTAAGTGATGAGCAAGGTGAGCGTTTTCACCAGGACATTTCTGAGATGGAAAGACGTTACCAGGGTCCCTGGGATTCAGCCATGTTCGGAGACTATTGTTGGTTCCTCAAACGGGAGAGGCAATACAAAAAAAATCAACAGGGAAACACATTCTGAGATAATTCAGGTATTGGTTTTCATCATTATCTTGTGTTTATTTATTTTAATAATAATTAATAATAAATATTATTTTCAATGTCATTTGGCAATAAAATACCTATTATTTTCAATTAATCAAATATGAGTTATCACATCACATTTCTGTAAGTTTTCATAAAAAATTATGAATACCTAAAATACGTTACGTGATACAGCATTTTGAGGGGCATTTTTGGAATCAGCAGATCAGTTTACATAAGAATTTGCCTAATTTGTTTCGGGTATATATATATATATATATTTTTTTTTTTTTTTTTTTTTTTTTTTTTTTTTTTTTTGTTCACCAGTGTTATTAGTATTTGTGAACTTTAAATTTCACGAACCCACAAAGCAACAATATGATCCAGAGACAAAAGCCATGAGCATGGAATGGAAACATGCCGATTCCCGCCTCCCAAAAAGGCAAAGGTGCAAAAGTCATTTGGGAAGGTCTTGTTTTCAGTTTTCTGGGAGTGTCGTGGAGTCATCCTTACAGATTATCTTGCCAAGGGTCACACCATCACTGGCAGATACTGCTGCAATCTTCTGGACAAGTTACGAGCAGCTCTGATTAAGAAACGACGCGGTCTACTCTCCAAAGTTGTTCCTCTTCTGTCTGACAATGCACCAGCTCATTCATCTCAAGTTGCAGTTGACAAAACAAGAGAATGTTGCTTTGAGATCTTACAGCAGCCGCCTTATTCGCCCGATCTCGCAACAAGTAACCTTTTTGTTCCCGGAAATGAAGAATCTGCTGCGTAATCGCCGATTTGACGACACAAATGACGTCATTAATGAAGAGGAGGAGCGGTTTGAAGCGAATTATGCAGACTTCTATAATCAAGGTATTTGGAAGGACAAGAAACGCTGGGGAAAATGTATAAAGCTGGAAAGTAAACTAGGAAAGTTTACTAAGTTTTTTTTACTAGGAAAAATAAAGTTTTTTTAAAGTTTTAAAGTTTTTTTTTTACTAGGAAAGTAAACCATATGTATAATACTGGGGAATGAAATCACGCCTTGCAGGTGTGGAGGAAATGGGGAAGATATTGTTGCCATCTTCATTTGAGGCACAGTCCATACAAGTTCACACTTCGTTTGTTTCTTCACACATTGATCATTGCGCAACTTAATTATGCAATCAGTGTATACTTTGTAAATTACGATCCAAAAGATTCCACCATCACTGTCGATAAATTATTTCAAATTTATGAGCTTACATGGAAATACAAGCTAAAAGAACTTGTTACATACATTTTTTTTTTTCAAAAAAAAGTCTAAGTGTATATGAGATATCGGGGGAGTATCAGAATGTTTTCTCCCTTCTAAGCCCGGTGCATAAAAGGTAATCTACGTTCAAGCATATGAAAACGATGCTGAACTTAGAATTTTGGTTGTATAAGCATTGATCTAAGTTGATGGCCTCTTGATCTAAGACCAAATCTAACTGGTGAATTTTCTCCAGCTAACTTGATTGAACTTAGAACAGCTGAACTGCAGAATTTACACAATACTTTTTGAGAAGAAATAAGTAGTTCAGCTTTAAATAAATAGTAAATAAAGCACTTTTGTGGTTACTTGCATAAATAATTAGCCTATTTTCACAAATGTATGTTAAAGATGCATTGTTTGTGTTCATAACCTATAGATTTTTATTATTTTCAGAATTCAGATTACTCTGATATCTCTGATGAATAGAATTTTCATTTTGAAAGGTCTCCTCGTGTTTTCCAACATAGAGGAAATCGTATCACAAAACAAATGACAGAAAATTCAAAATGAGATTTCAACTATCAAAGCATGTAATCGAAGATCTGGAGTATAGGGTACATGCACAATTAAGAACACAAACCCTGAGGAAATACGCACTTAATCCAATATTTATGATCCTTTTAGTTATTGATGTAAATTAATCATTTCTCCACACTAGCCGTATGCAGGCTAAGATTTTCGATGGATAGAGTCAACATGGCCGGGATTTGAACCACGGATCTCCTGGTTTCCGTCCAGTCGCTCTTAACCTTTGAGCTATCATGGCCAACGTGCCGTCATGACATTAAATTCTCCATTTGACTCATATATTTCCCCGGTAGACCACCAGTGGCTCTCGCATCCGATGATGATGATGATGATGATGATATATATATCATCATCGCTCCACTACGGCGGTCATCAGCGCCCTTTAAAAAACTAGTCATGGCAAAAGCCAGATATAAAACTTTCTAAAAACTATACAAGTGTAACAAAACCTATGAAAAATAACGTACCTACATAAAACACATCAATCAAAACCTACTAAAAATTTCGTTCACTAAATCCTAAACTCTAAACTAGACAAGAATCTAAAAACCTTCTCCACGGGTCTCCACGCACGGCCTACACGTAGGTGGGCCTGTTGACCGTCTCCCTCAACCACGAAGAGGAGCCCACACGAGGGAGACTGTTGGCTCGGGACCCCGGGTGCGCCAAACCCGCACCTACCGAAGTAGACCCCTGGGGGATCTCGCATCCGAGATACACCGTTTGTGGCGACTTTCTATTGTAAGTACTTGAGACCCATGGCGTCGAATTTTTCATGTTGACTCTATCCATTTATGATCCTTCTTACATTACAGTTCTATGCAACTGAAATCTTCCAGATGGTGATTAGGAATATATTCAATATAAATAAAGGGACTGCGTTTAGAACAATACACAAAGTTACAAGGGAGATTGCAGCTTTAAGATCTCATTTCATCAGGATGCCTATGGAAAAGGATGAAATAAGAAAGGTGAAGTGGTTATACTGGTTAAGGTAGATTTATGCCACACGATGCGGTGACATATTTGAAGTAGGATTTGTTGTCGTGAGGTCCACGCCCCACACGCGCGAACTGTTTCGTGTTTCCCTCGGTGTGGCGACGCGTGGAGAAGCCAAACCTTACGTCGTTGTAGAAGCGATGAACTCTCCCGTCTCGAGGCCGTGAAGATGATGGTCTCGAAGATTTCCTTTCGGTAGCTGCGGTGAGCGATGAGATGTGAAACGTCAATGTCGTAGTGTCGATTCAAAAAGGATTTTGCGTTTGGGCAACTATGAAATAAAATTATGAACACTGTTTCACTTTACATGTATTTATTTCTCGACATCTTTTGTTTCACAAGCGACTTTTTCACTGGTATAGCACTTTACTTACTTTTAATTTTCTCCTTCTTTTTGTGAATGATGCAACGGTTTTCCACTTAAGTTATTTCTCGTCGCGTCGTGTATTAATCGTTTATTACAGGTTAATGAACGGTGAACTTCACTAACTTCCTGCAGTTTTCAAGAGCCTTTACCCAAAAACAAGTCTACATGCTTCGAGAGTACAAGCAAGAAGGAAAAGAAATTTAAGTATAAAATTATTGGTTCTTTTCTTGTTTCGTTGCTAGGTTACCGAAATACTAAATTTTGATTGCTCCCACGTCACAATTTGTGTAGATTTAGTTTCCGGAATTTTCTGAATTTGGGATTTAATAAACCTAAGCATTCGTTGCACCATCTACATGGCCTGCTTGGTTATTGATTTACATTGAATTTCAGATGGCCATGTTTACTTTATATGTCCATATATGCAATTTTAAAATATATATACAGACAAATATGCAATATCAGCTTTAAAGGTTGTTGTTAGGTTATTTTTAAGACGCTACTGCCAGCCTATTGAAACGGCTACTGCGTCTGAATATAACGTAGAATCCAGGAGGCTCTGATTTCCGCGGTGTAGATAAATAAAGGCAGTGCTATCTTACTACAGCTTCATTCTTGTCCTCGTTGTAAATCGGAATAATGCCTTGCATATTGGCCCTGAGTAGGGTATTAGGAGTGATGGGACAACACCAACTCCAATACTCAGACCATAATGCAGATTCCAAGATGGCGCCCGTCGAAGCCCAGCGACTCTGGTTACGCAGAATAGGAAACTACACACAATGGACATAATATAATCCATATTACGGAGCAGCGAGGTAACTCCTAAGCATTTATCACTTTATACTTTCAACTAAAACGTGTAATAGCATCATGACAAATTCTAAGAGCTTATAACATTATATAGTAGCACGACCAGTACTATGCATTTTCCACCTTATACTTCCAATCAAAATTTAATTTATAAGGCATGACAACTCATAAGCATTAAACACAGCAAACTTTATCTTATTGGACTGTATCATCCTATCGTCTGTAGCAAGTACTAAAGTTTCTTTTATATTGTTTACAGAGTAACCTTTTCTGGTAAGGACATAGGTACTGCTTATACTATAATATTTAAGAGAACTCACCAGATTGTCCAGTTTACTCCAATTGCCACGTTTGAAGGTGTCAGTTCCCTCACACTGCAAGAGCCATTTAAAATTTCCCACTGGTAGGCTCATTGCTTCTAGGTTATGAAAACTTTGAAACTTAATAAGTGAAGGAACATCAGTGAAGCTGGGATCTTGAAAGTTATTGAAAAGAACGTAACTAATCGTCTTTAATAATGCCTATCAATGGGTTAAAATCTCCTCACCACTTCGGTTTTTAAGGACTCAAAACTGTCAATAACATCTTGTGCACACCAAATATTAAAATTATCTTCACTCTCTGTAAAATGTCTTGGATACATTCTTCAGGATTTCGTATTTTCTGGTTGAGCTTTAATGTGTGATAGGATGGCTGATTCTTAAAAATCGTGGGGTAGGCATCATTTATTAATTTTGGTACTTTTCGAAGGGCACGAATTGGTTCACCATCATTTACTGGAAAGATGTCTTCCTTAACCTCAAAGCACTGTTCAAAATTATGAATACAAACTACAGTTTTGTCATTTACTTTAAAATCTTTACGATGTATGATCCTGATCCACTTATCCCATTACGATTTTTCCTTCGCAAATTTAAATGTCGTGTGAGGTGCACTACCATAATTAGATTGCAGCTGGAAACACAACAACGACGCATTTCGACAATGCTTCACAGTATATATTTAGGTAAACGTTATCACTTTATGTTAAATACTTAACTATAAACTAACTCGTTAGTCACTAATTGCCACTGTAATATGAATTACATTAATTCTTCAAACACACAATCAAAGTAAAGAAACACACACTTTACTCTGTAGATATAACCACAACATAACAAGCTGGGCCACGAGCGCCGCCATTTTTCCTACAATCGATTCTCGTATTATGGTCTGAGTATTGGAGTTGGTGTTGAGTTGAATTACACAGAGTCGAATTGTTCCGATATTTCTCGAATCCTTTCGATACAACACGAAAGTTGCAACATGTTTGACGATGTTGCCGCATTTGTTTTTGTGATCTCGGATCACTACTAAACGGCGTTCATCTAATCTAAGATCAGCATTTTACAACTCACGCGGCTTCGGAAATTTATTTCAGTTTTGATCTTGGATTATAAATTGAACTGCAGTCAGCGATTTCTATGCAACCGGGCCTGAGTGTTTCATTCCTATATATCGCGGTGTAGAGTATCCCCCAGTACATAGTTAGGGATAGAGGAACTGCTTCTATAGTTTTACAGAACGTAATATATGTGCTGATGTTTGACGCCCATGAAATTAAATCTCTCGCAGTAAACATATGTGACAGTCTCACCAACTTTGAATTACAAATTACACAGCTGAACTCTGCTAATGAGTCAAAGGCGTTTTCTCATCGGTTTTAAATCACACATGTCACGTACACGTCACAAAAAGAGCATTCGCTCTTTGATTTCAATTAATGTACTATAGACTTTTTTATAAATTACGTTATGCACTTTCAGATTTAACAGGGATGGACAATGTATATGTGACAATCTACTCCGTTACATGATAGTGTTTTGTTCTGTCATGAATATAGCTTTCACTATCACTGTAACATGCTTTAGGATCTAGAATTATTATAGGTAAATATATCACATACTGTCCGCCTCTGTAGCATGGGCGATAGCGTATATGCTTCACGTTCAATAGCTCCCGACTTCGAATCTCGGTTAGGCTGAGTTATCTTAATATTTTCTCAGGATGTTTCTCTTATCCTGAAAGATGAATGTCTGGTAACTCTAAGCTCTATGTACCCTGTACTCATTTGAACATCATTTCATTCATCCTCCGATATGACTTAACGTTGGAGGTTTTCTCTTATCCTGAAAGATGAAGGTCTGGTAACACTAAGCTCTATGTACCCTGTACTTATTTGAACATCATTTCATTCATCCTCCGATATGACTTAACGTTGGAGGTTTTCTCTTATCCTGAAAGATGAATGTCTGATAACTCTAAGCTCTATGTACCCTGTACTTATTTGAACATCATTTCATTCATCCTCCGATATGACTTAACGTTGGAGGTTTTCTCTTATCCTGAAAGATGAATGTCTGATAACTCTAAGCTCTATGTATCCTGTACTCATTTGAACATCATTTCATTCATCCTCCGATATGACTTAACGTTGGAGGTTTTCTCTTATCCTGAAAGATGAATGTCTGATAACTCTAAGCTCTATGTATCCTGTACTTATTTGATCATCATTTCATTCATCCTCCGATATGACTTAACGTTGGAGGTTTTCTCTTATCCTGAAAGATGAATGTCTGATAACTCTAAGCTCTATGTACCCTGTACTTATTTGAACATCATTTCATTCATCCTCCGATATGACTTAACGTTGGAGGTTTTCTCTTATCCTGAAAGATGAAGGTCTGATAACTCTAAGCTCTATGTATCCTGTACTTATTTGAACATCATTTCATTCATCCTCCGATATGACTTAACGTTGGAGGTTTTCTCTTATCCTGAAAGATGAATGTCTGATAACTCTAAGCTCTATGTATCCTGTACTCATTTGAACATCATTTCATTCATCCTCCGATATGACTTAACGTTGGAGGTTTTCTCTTATCCTGAAAGATGAATGTCTGGTATCTCTAAGCTCTATGTACCCTGTACTTATTTGAACATCATTTCATTCATCCTCCGATATGACTTAACGTTGGAGGTTTCTCTTATCCTGAAAGATGAATGTCTGGTAACTCTAAGCTCTATGTACCCTGTACTTATTTGAACATCATTTCATTCATCCTCCGATATGACTTAACGTTGGAGGTTTTCTCTTATCCTGAAAGATGAATGTCTGATAACTCTAAGCTCTATGTACCCTGTACTTATCTGAACATCATTTCATTCATCCTCCGATATGACTTAACGTTGGAGGTTTTCTCTTATCCTGAAAGATGAATGTCTGGTAACTCTAAGCTCTATGTACCCTGTACTTATTTTAACATCATTTCATTCATCGTCCGATATGACTTAACGTTGGAGGTTTTCTCTTATCCTGAAAGATGAATGTCTGATAACTCTAAGCTCTATGTACCCTGTACTTATTTGAACATCATTTCAGTCATCGTCCGATATGACTTAACGTTGGAGGTTTTCTCTTATCCTGAAAGACGAATGTCTGGTAACTCTAAGCTCTATGTACTCTGTACTTATTTGAACATCATTTCATTCATCGTCCGATATGACTTAACGTTGGAGGTTTTCTCTTATCCTAAAAGGTGAATGTCTGGTAACTCTAAGCTCTATGTACCCTGTACTTATTTGAACATCATTTCATTCATCCTCCGATATGACTTAACGTTGGAGGTTTTCTCTTATCCTAAAAGATGAATGTCTGGTAACTCTAAGCTCTATGTACACTGTACTCATTTGTAAATCATTTCATTCATCGTCAGATATGACTTACCGTTGGAGGTTTTCTCTTATCCTGAAAGATGAATGTCTGGTAACTCTAAGCTCTATGTACCCTGTACTCATTTGAACATCATTTCATTCATCCTCCGATATGACTTAACGTTGGAGGTTTTCTCTTATCCTGAAAGATGAAGGTCTGATAACTCTAAGCTCTATGTATCCTGTACTTATTTTAACATCATTTCATTCATCCTCCGATATGACTTAACGTTGGAGGTTTTCTCTTATCCTGAAAGACGAATGTCTGGTAACTCTAAGCTCTATGTACCCTGTACTTATTTGAACATCATTTCATTCATCCTCCGATATGACTTAACGTTGGAGGTTTTCTCTTATCCTAAAAGATGAATGTCTGGTAACTCTAAGCTCTATGTACCCTGTACTCATTTGTACATCATTTCATTCATCGTCAGATATGACTTACCGTTGGAGGTTTTCTCTTATCCTGAAAGATGAATGTCTGGTAACTCTAAGCTCTATGTACCCTGTACTTATTTGAACATCATTTCATTCATCGTCTGATATGACTTAAGGGTGGAGGTTTTCTCTTATCCTGAAAGATGAATGTCTGGTAACTCTAAGCTCTATGTACCCTGTACTCATTTGAACATCATTTCATTCATCCTCCGATATGACTTAACGTTGGAGGTTTTCTCTTATCCTGAAAGATGAATGTCTGATAACTCTAAGCTCTATGTATCCTGTACTTATTTTAACATCATTTCATTCATCGTCCGATATGACTTAACGTTGGAGGTTTTCGCTTATCCTGAAAGATGAATGTCTGGTAACTCTAAGCTCTATGTACCCTGTACTTATTTGAACATCATTTCATTCATCCTCCGATATGACTTAACGTTGGAGGTTTTCTCTTATCCTAAAAGATGAATGTCTGGTAACTCTAAGCTCTATGTACCCTGTACTCATTTGTACATCATTTCATTCATCGTCAGATATGACTTAACGTTGGAGGTTTTCTCTTATCCTGAAAGATGAATGTCTGATAACTCTAAGCTCTATGTATCCTGTACTTATTTTAACATAATTTCAGTCATCGTCCGATATGACTTAACGTTGGAGGTTTTCTCTTATCCTGAAAGACGAATGTCTGGTAACTCTAAGCTCTATGTACCCTGTACTCATTTGTACATCATTTCATTCATCGTCAGATATGACTTACCGTTGGAGGTTTTCTCTTATCCTGAAAGATGAATGTCTGGTAACTCTAAGCTCTATGTGCCCTGTACTTATTTGAACATCATTTCATTCATCCTCCGATATGACTTAACGTTGGAGGTTTTCTCTTATCCTAAAAGATGAATGTCTGGTAACTCTAAGCTCTATGTACCCTGTACTCATTTGAACATCATTTCATTCATCGTCTGATATGACTTAAAGTTGGAGGTTTTCTCTTATCCTGAAAGATGAATGTCTGGTAACTGTAAGCTCTATGTACCCTGTACGCATTTGAACATCATTTCATTCAACGTCCGATATGACTTAACGTTGGAGGTTTTCTCTTATCCTGAAAGATGAATGTCTGGTAACTCTACGCTCTATGTACCCTGTACACATTTGAACATCATTTCATTCATCCTCCGATATGACTTAACGTTGGAGGTTTTCTCTTATCCTAAAAGATGAATGTCTGGTAACTCTAAGCTCTATGTACCCTGTACTTATTTGAACATCATTTCATTCAACGTCCGATATGAACGTCTGGCAACTCTAAGCTCTATGTACCCTGTACTTATTTAAACATCATTTCATTCAACGTCCGATACGAACGTTTTTCTTATCCTAAAAGATAATTGGTAACTCTAAGTTCTATGTACCCTGTACTCATTTGAACATCATTCCATTCATCGTCCGATATGACATAACGTTGGAGGTTTTCTCTTATCCTGGAAGATGAATGTCTGGTAACTCTAAGCTCTATGTACCGTGTACTTATTTGTACATCTTTTCATTCATCGTCCGATATGACTTAACGTTGGAGGTTTTCTCCTATCCTGAAAGACGAATGTCTGGTAACTCTAAGCTCTATGTACCCTGTACTCATTTGAACATCATTCCATTCATCGTCCGATATGACATAACGTTGGAGGTTTTCTCTTATCCTGAAAGACGAATGTCTGGTAACTCTAAGCTCTATGTACCCTGTACTCGTTTGAGCATCATTTCATTCATCGTCCGATATGACTTAACGTTGGAGGTTTTCTCTTATCCTGAAAGACGAATGTCTGGTAACTCTAAGCTCTATGTACCCTGTACTCATTTGAACATCATTCCATTCATCGTCCGATATGACATAACGTTGGAGGTTTTCTCTTATCCTGAAAGACGAATGTCTGGTAACTCTAAGCTCTATGTACCCTGTACTCGTTTGAGCATCATTTCATTCATCGTCCGATATGACTTAACGTTGGAGGTTTTCTCTTATCCTGAAAGACGAATGTCTGGTAACTCTAAGCTCTATGTACCTTGTACTCATTTGAAGTTCATTTCATTCAGGAGTTGAATAACAGCAATCAATCTTCGAGTGGAATACAAAATAAGACATACCATTTATAAATTCATATTAAATTTCCATATTCTAGGCATGCAAATGAATCATTTTAAACTTGATTATGTATTGATGTGATACAAATTCTAAAGTTGTAGTAAATATGCAAGGAAACAGCAGGCGGATGCAAGCTTGACTCTTGAATGCATTTAAATATTTTGTGTAGCAGTTAACAGCCTGTGAAAGAAGGCGCTGCTTGTCATCTGGCAGAGGTTTTGTCACTCCCCACAAGTTTACAGCTGGGCTGAGAGCGAAGTGCGTAGCTAACACGTTTATCCCATTTTGTATCCATCAGCAAAGTTTGTTGGGCTTGTTAAGACGTCACTGCGGCACGTTTGGTGTCTACGCTTTCCCTCTGTGCGTACACAACACGTGGACTTACTGTTAGTATATTTCAGCTGCGTCAAATTTAGATTTTCCATAATAGAAGATGCAGTAAATTTTTCACGCTCCGAACATGTACGAGGGCTGTCCAATAAACAATGATCACATTTTTTTTTTTTTTTTTGACGAAGTACCTTTACTCATCCTCATAATTTTGTTGGTCCTTCTCAAAATAGTCTCCCCTGAATGCGATGCATTTTTTCCAGCGTTTCTGCCAGTCTTCAAAGACATACTGGAAACGATTTTGTGAGAGCCTTCAAAATCGCCTCCGCAGCCTTCACCACTGCTTCTGATGATGGATAATGCTTATAGTTATCATTTATCTTTCAGGATAATGGATTATTTAATCGATTAACTGCCTCTTTTAGCCTGGTATCTCTGTTTACATGTAATACAAGATCATCTGCAAAAATATTCAGAGTTGAGATTTGTCAAAGTTGTAATCCCTTATGAACTGTTTGGTTTCATTTGTTTAGAATCTCGTCTATATATATTTTAAAATGCGTTGGGAAGTGGTTGTACCGCCTTTAAATCAGAGTTCAAATATTTTTTTAGGTTTGCTTTATTTCTGCTAGATATTATGTTTGTATCTTCTTATAAACTTTGAATGAATGAGGTTATAACTGGTATAAACTACAAAATCTGGACTTCTATGGAGCTGTCCACGAAATAGACATTTCTGTGTGTTCCCCTACGCTTGAGAGACTATAGCTACTGACGTCTACATCCAGAAATCGTTTCAGTTTATGAAGCTACATAAGGAACGCCTAATATTTGTATTTATTTTTCAAAATCTTTGTGCAAGTTCTTTTTACTGAAGCATAAATTAACCGCTAGGCTGATAATGCACTACTTCAAACAACTGTGGAGAGTTGTGCCGCACGCATGGCCGCGGTGCGTGATTTCGGATGCTTTTGACTTTTTTTTTTTTCAATCACCCTCCCTAATGAGGGCTAAACTAAAAAGGCTTTGAACAGCAGAGCTTCAAAGCTGAAACAATGGAGTTTGTAATTGCATGAGAGCGAAAGAGTGAAAGAATGGTAGGGGGAAAAGGAAAGGAGAGGGAGAGATGTGTGTGTACGAGAGAGAGAGGTAGCGGAAGTGGTTCAGTTTTTGCTGAGAGATTGGAAAGGTGTGGGGAGAGAGCGGGGGGTATGTGTGTATGCTTTTGCGCCCGAAATAAAGGGGTTCATAATTAAAAGCCCAGAACAATCCTCCCAATCAGTGCCATGGATCGAAAATGTTTCGAGAAAACAGTGACTATGGAGGCAACAAGGAATTTCGTTAAAATATTCAATTGCCGGTCTCGTCTCGCTTGTTTAGATTCTGCGCTTTGGTCCAAAGGAAACCATTTCCTGTCTCCACTGCTTGGAATATAAAATGTCCTGTCCAAGTTTACGTGCCGCCAGTAACCAAATGATGTCGGCACGAGGCAAAACTAATACAAACCTTGTTTGGTCCGCCATGGTCTGCCCAGCTAGCCCTTGGCCGACCTTCCGGATCCATGTCTCTCTCCAGGTCGCTGCAGAAAATTACCAGGGCGGAACAATAAGTACCCGTGTTAGGAATGAAGACTGTAACAGTTCCCCTTGGTCATAAATATAGAGTCGCCTAATATATTTTATATCAAAATAATATTAGGTTAGCATAGATATTTGAAACTGGCCTTATCAGACAAAACTACCGACAGGAGGCATAAAAGAATATAAATTAGATACACATGATTATAGTAATCATAAACAATAAATAAGTAATAAAATACAATAATAGTAAATGGGAGACAAACATTTGTTATTTCGAAACTCTGTGTAGACGGGGCATTCACCTTCTGATAGGCTCGGAAACCCAACCCTGTATTCTTTTGTTCAATATTACCCGAGGCTATGAATGGCGACGTTTTGGCGGAGTCCACTTCCGCTCAAAATCCTTAGAAACGAAAACAGACGTGACCTTCACAATGAAGATACAGATTTGGACAGACGCTTATCGTGCGTGCCTTAGCATAAGTGTTGAGTACGATGAACCAACCCACGCGAATTTTGCATAAGGTCTGTTTGGTGAACGCGTATGCAGTTTGCACCCCAAAGGGAATTCACCCTCCCGCCCAATAATGACCGTCATATCTTCGAGATATATCTTCTTGTATCTTCAAGACATTTGTGGAGCAGCTCAATGATATCAAATTGAGAGAAGGTTATTTCAGCAAGGTGCCATACATTTAATGACGCCGTGGAACTTGTAACCAGTTTCTTTGATAGGACTGTAGCCACTGAAGTGTATATGGGTATCTTTAAGACATTTGTGGAGCAGCTAGATAATATCGAATTGAGAGAAGGTTATTTCCAGCAAGCTGGAGCAACGTGCCATACATCTAATGACACCATGGAACTTGTATCCAGTTTCTTTGATACGACTGTAGCCACTGAAGTGTATATGGGTATCTTTAAGACATTGGCGGAGTAGCTGGATGATATCAAATTGAGAGAAGGTTATTTCCAACAAGATGGAGCAACGTGCCATACATTTAATGACAGCATAGAACTTGTAACCAGTTTCTTTGATACGACTGTAGACATTGAAGTTTATATGGGTATCTTCAAGACATTTGTGGAGCAGCTGGATGATATCGAATTGAGAGAAGCTTATTTCCAGCAAGATGGAGCAACTTGCCATACATTTAATGACAGCATCGAACTTGTAACCAGTTTCTTTGATCAGACTGTAGACACTAAAGTTTATATGGGCATCTTCAAGACATTTGTGGAGCAGCTGGATGATATCAAATTGAGAGAAGGTTATTTCCAGCAAGCTGGAGCAACGTGCCATACATCTAATGACACCATGGAACTTGTATCCAGTTTCTTTGATACGACTGTAGCCACTGAAGTGTATATGGGTATCTTTAAGACATTTCTGGAGCAGCTGGATAATATCGAATTGAGAGAAGGTTATTTCCAGCAAGCTGGAGCAACGTGCCATACATTTAATGACACCATGGAACTTGTAACCATTTTCTTTGATACGACTGTAGACAATGAAGTGTATATATGGGTATATTCAAGACATTTGTGGAGCAGCTGGATGATATCAAATTGAGAGAAGGTTATTTCCAGCAAGATGGAGCAACGTGCCATACATACATCCAATGACACCATGGAACTTGTAACCACTTTCTTTGATACGACTGTAGACACTGAAGTTTATATGGGTATCTTCAAGACATTTGTGGATCAGCTGGATCATATCGAATTGAGAGAAGGTTATTTCCAGCAAGCTGGAGCAACGTGCCATACAGCTAATGACACCATGGAACTTGTAACCAGTTTCTTTGACAATCGAATAATCTCGAAAGGTCTGTAACCCCCAGATCCCCTGAACTAGCCTCACCGGATTTTTTCTTGTGGGGTCTCTAAAAATACAGTGTACAAGAATAGGTCACGGACAGTTGATGTTCTCAAGGAATCCATTCGAACCGAAATAAGTAACATTGGCGAGGATACTCTCCGCAAAACTTCAGAAAATATGGTGAGACGAGTGGAGATATGCATATATGCTGGTGGATGACACAACATTTTATCTGAGATGTAAATAGTGTAATGTGATCTCCGAATTGTGTATTAGATGCTCCCCAAGTTGTACTTGTGTCCTATTATTGATACAAAAGTTATGGCTTATTGAAATTGTTCATTGCAGTGTACAAGATGCCACGTAAAAGTTTCAGTTTCTCAGTTTAAATCTTCTGTTTCTGCACTTGAAGCCGATAGTTTTTAAGACTCTTATCAAAGATATTGTGACCCAAGGAAAATGTGTACTATGCTTAAAAATCGAACTGAGTTTCTTCGCACCGCCACTGATGTTAATGTAAGGAACAATAAAAATAACAAGTTTAGTGGACAGAAGCAGGAGGTACGAAGTTGTATGATGGCTGAAGATGTAAACAAGAGTTTACGAAATCGATCTCATCAATTAATAAGTAAAGTTTAATAATTTTCTTAAGATAAGTGAAGTTTTTGTTGCAAATAGTTATGTTTGTGCAGTTCCATCATTGTGTATGCAATTCTGACTGAATTCCTTAACCAGAACAAATCGGACACTGGTAAAATCTAATACACACTGGATTAGTAATGTATCAAAGCACTAAGTCTTGCTGGAAATCCAGTCTTGGCGATTTCTGATAGCTTTCAGCAGAACCTAACCTCAATTCACGAAACTACATGCCTGGGTTTATTGCGTAAGTAGCCTTGGCTTCCGCCTCCATGGCGTCTGTCGCAGTAATAAACTCACATTACTGATTCTGTTGAATTTATGAGTATACAATGATATACGCTGATTGTTAATTGCATTATAGCGGTAAAGCGACCGATAGAGGATTTGTCGTTCACACAATTACTTCTCATTGTTGGAGGGGCGCTTTCAAATCCTCGCTGTGTTTATTGAAAGAGGTAGTCTTATTATTCATATATTCATACTAAGCTGAGAGGACATTAATTTTATACTAATTTAGAAATCATATACAAAACAGTTGAATGAAATTTAAAACAAAAGACGGAAGGGAGAAAATGCACATGGTTATAGAAATATAGGAATAAAAGTGCGTAAAAATAATACCTGTTCTTGCAACGAGAAAGAAAATTCGGCTGGCCTCGTAGCACAGTCGGTAGAGCACCTGCCTGCTGTGCTAGAGGTCCCGGGTTCAATTCCCGGCTGGGGGTGGGGATTTTTCTACGACCAAGATAATTCCCCATCTTCCCCAGAGTCTGGAAGTATGAATGAGAGTGTAAATGTGTCCGTGATTTCATGATTAAAACAACAGATAACAGTTAACACCTTCAGTATGTTCCAAAGGAGAACGGCCGCCGATATGACCATTGCAGTTAAAGGCGGGGTAGAAATGGAACAAGGAAAAAGAAAAAAAAAAAAAAGAAAAAAATCCGACACTGTGCTATCTTTCTGAAGGGTTTTCATTTACCCAAGAAAACAGTCGCGTACCTAAAAGTCGTTTATTACACACGAAATGTACGTAACTACAGTACTACCTCGTTTACCCGGATCAACTGGGACCATGGTCGATCCGAGTGATGGTTATCCATGACTAATGGAATTTAGAAATAACTACGACACACTTTCATCTAAAAGCACATACACTGTATGTACTATGTACTGTACTACAAAGTAGTCGGTAGTAAAAAAGGTAGTGAGCTTCTGCTGTCTTATATCACATCCGCTTTAACATTATAAGTTCATTTGACAATGTTTCGGCTTGACTCTCGAAATAAAACATCAATTTCTCTATGTTTGTTACTGCTTATACGTGGGTCATAACAGCAGTGAGCTTCTGTTGACTCAGTTTAGTGTATCACTTGCGAGTAGCGTCATCTCACATCCGCTTTAACATTAGAAGTTCATTTGACAATGTTTCGGCTTGACTCTCGAAATAAAACATCAATTTCTCTGTGTTTGTTACTGCTTGTACGTGGGTCATAACAGCAGTGAGCTTCTGTTGTCTCAGTTTAGTGTAACACTTACAAGTAGCGTGATATCACGTCCGCTTTAACATTAGAAGTTCATTTGTCAATGTTTCGGCTTGACTCTCGAAATAAAACATCATTTCTTCTATGTTTGTTACTGCTTGTACGTGGGTCATAACAGCAGTGGGCTTCTGTTGTCTCAGTTTAATGTATCACTTACGAATAGCGTGATCTCACGTCCGCTTTAACATTAGAAGTTCATTTGTCAATGTTTCGACTTGACTCTCGAAATAAAACATCAATTTCTCTATGTTTGTTACTGCTTGTACGTGGGTCATAACAGCAGTGAGCTTCTGTTGACTCAGTTTAGTGTATCACTTACAAGTAGCGTGATCTCACGTCCGCTTTAACATTAGAAGTTCATTTGTCAATGTTTCGACTTGACTCTCGAAATAAAACATCAATTTCTCTATGTTTATTGCTGCTTGTACGTGGGTCATAACAGCAGTGGGCTTCTGTTGTCTCAGTTTAGTGTATTACTTACGAATAGCGTGATCTCACATCCGCTTTAACATTAGATGTTCATTTGACAATGTTTCAGCTTGACTCTCGAAATAATACATCAATTTCTCTATGTTTGTTGCTGCTTGTACGTGGGTCATAACAGCAGTGAGCTTCTGTTGTCTCAGTTTAGTGTATCACTTACGAGTAGCATGATCTAACATCCGCTTTAACATTAGAAGTTCATTTGTCAATTATAGGGCTTGACTCTCGAAATAAAACATCAATTTCTCTATGTTTGTTACTGCTTGTACGTGGGTCATAACCACAGCTGGCTCGTCAACACTGACTGAATTTGAATACTCTTCATTTTCAGTAACCTACATGATGCAGCAATGCTTTCGTCCGTCATATTCAGTGTCTTCTTCATCAACATCGGTTCAGCTATCGTTATTTTTAATAATGTCTATAAAATCTTCCTCCACTTATTTCTTCTTCTTCTTCTTCTTCTTCTTCTTCTTCTTCAATATTTTCCACGTTTCATATAATCTTGCCCCGCTGACATATCACTCCGGGTGCAACTACCTTCCCCCTCACCCTAATTGACTAATGCTTTCGCGCTATAGGCCATAGGCGGTGCCTTCCCGTCACATTTAAACCTGCAGTAAACGTCAGAATAATTGCCGGGAAGATAGAAATAAAAATATGAAGGCATGCAAAAATAATAAAGTTTGTAATGAAACTGAGCAAGTTGAAACTGAATGAATGAGCAATGAAACTGAAACAAGTTTATAATGAAAGGCCTTCAGGCTTTTTTCCACTGGGATTGTTTGAACCAGCACACATACCTTGTAAAAATGTTTGTCTTTCAATCTTAAAAGTCGTGTCACGCCATACTTTCCGTGTGTTTCATCCAAGTCTCGTCAAGGTAGTATATTCTGCGATTTGTATCCCTGTACAGTCTGATTGTCCTTAAATAACGTCTTAGCTACACAGCAACATCGCCTTTGGAGTGGTAAGTTTTCCTGTTGTCTCAATTTCATGTCGCGTTGTTCCTACGCACCTTAACACTCACACCTGTAAGTTCAGAGCACAGCTGTTCGACTTCTCTCACTGACAAAAGACGGATTCTTCTCTGTGAATGTATTAAGCACATACATCAAAATTCTTTTTTCGCCGCTTTGTAAAGGTTTTCCCTTGAGATGCTTCAGCGAAAAACTGGCGGTAGACTCTGCCATTACACATATAATAAGTACACGCGCAATAAACAATCAATAAAATAATTTAGCTCTGACACTCGGCACAGCACACCTTCGAATGGCGATATATGACTAATCCAGTTCATAACAAGGTCAGTGATAAAAGTCATATAAACAAATATGGCATAGTTCTGTGTCCAGATTTAGTCCACCGTTATATGCGCCCTGGTTCTCGGACACGCCCCATGGGAGTACGATTTCGGGATCTCCTACATTCGCATGGCCTCCGAATGCCTCGCGTGGAGAGGTCGTCCATCTGCCCTTATCCCGCATAGCAGCTCAATCGTGCGCGGTTCGATCTCGCTCTTTCAAGCAACTCTAGACTCGCTACTCCACATTCGGTGTTCCAACAACTTTTTGCCGTTACCCTAACTATGT
Source organism: Mantis religiosa (assembly GCA_030765055.1). Classification (NCBI taxonomy): domain Eukaryota; kingdom Metazoa; phylum Arthropoda; class Insecta; order Mantodea; family Mantidae; genus Mantis; species Mantis religiosa. The sequence continues at coordinate 11,286,074 of CM060953.1, read as the reverse complement.
TCCGGTCTTTACAGACGGTTCTCAGGTAGCACTACGGGTTGCGCGTTCTTCATTAACGGCGAGGCTCACAAATTTCGCCTTCTGGACTCCACTTCAGTTTTCTCCGCAGAGCTGTATGCCATCTTCTATTTGCTCCTTTTTATTTGCAAGTTAGCTCCTGGCTCTTTTATTGTCTGCACTGACTCTCTAAGTGCTCTTCAGGCCTTGCAACAGCACTCTGCCGCTCACACCCTTGTTTTAAAAATACAGGCCCAGATCTCGCAAATGCTCAGTCGCGGATACCATTTTGTTTTTACTTGGACCCCAGGCCATGTGGGCATTTCCGGGAACGAGGAGGCGGACGCGGCTGCTAAGTCCGCTTGCCGTTTGCCCCGGAGTTTAACAACTACGGTGCCATACCAGGATGTGCAACGTTTTTTCCGTCGCCAACTCCTGTCTGCTTGGCAGCACTCCTGGACAGCTTTGGAAGGCACACAACTCCGGGCAATAAAGGAGAGCGTACAACCCTGGCCAACTTCCTGCAGGGATAACCGGCGGGACGAGGTGATACTCACCCGGCTGAGAATTGGACACACACGAGCGACTCATGGCCATTTGTTAAGAGGGGAACCGGCCCCAGTGTGTGCTCCGTGTGCAGTACGCCTCACTGTGCGGCATGTATTGCTTGATTGCCCGCAGTACGCCCGCGTTCGCCAGTCAATAGGCTTGGGGACTAACTTGCTGGGAGTTTTAGGGGACGACCCAGTGGCCGTGGTTAAGGCACTGCGGTTTGTTGCCGAAATCGGTTTTAATAAACAAGTCTGACTTGCATTTTATATTTGTTAATTTTAGAGGTTTTAAATTATTATTCTTGGGATGGGTTTTTTATGTACTTTTAATAGTTGAGTGTTTTTATTTTATTTTACCTTTTAGCTTAATTTGTGTAGCTTTTAGGTTTTAGTGTTAACTTCGGGCCCAAATGACCTTGTTGTCGACGGGCCCTAAAACACCACACACTCACTCACTCACTCACTCACTCACTCACTCACTACCGTTAAATCACGTGCTATCGTGCCATGTACTTGAGAGTAAAGGAACCTCCTCTTTACTTCGTTTAAGAATTAACATGCATTTCAGATAAATCAACTCTGTTGCGTAGTATATTTAATTCAAACAGTTACGAAAATATAAATTTGACAATTTTCTTCCAACATATAAAGTTATATCACCATGTTAAATAACGAACTGATCTTTACCGCACAACAGTCTATACCACAACAGCAGCCAATGAGAGATGACTAGGTCACGTAACCTTTACGAGATACGGGGCAAGCTTACGTGAAATAAGGATTAATGTGTTCGTTTTCTTTGTGTATATTTTAGGTTAGGTAATTTGTGGAGCGACGTTCAATCTTGCAGCGTTTTGTTTAGTTGTCGTAGGGACCTCACTTCGTCTCCAAAGGAGAGATTTTTCCCCAGCTGCTACATAATAATATCTACTACCCTTGTGACAGGCGCCTTCCAATTCAAGCATTAGTGATTCAATAGTGAATTGCTTCAGTGAGGAAATAAGCTTTTGCCGTCTGCTACGACTGCGATTTTCCCTAGTGATAAATGGTTTTCGCTGAATTACAAACGAAGGTTAGAAGATGGCGACGTCGGGCAGAAGAAAGGGGGTTTGACGGAGTTGCAATTGAGACATGCATTCACGGCTCCTAGAGCAAGGAATGGCGGAAATCGAGGAGGTGTGGGGGGTGGGAGGGTGAGCAGGCAAGAAAGTGAGTTATCTGGTGCGGGTGAAGTTGTAATTAATTATCAGAAGTGAAACAAAACAAGCCTCAAGGAGAGGAGAACTTCTTGTTCTGGGAACTTAAGACAGAATAACAATAACTGGCGGTGTGTTTGCCACTTATCGGTTCTCTGTACTCGACAGAAATACAAATTAAACTCATCGAGTTCCCTGATCTCTCCCATTTGCTATTTTCACAGCCACGCGTATTTAAAACAATTGCCTCCCATTAATTTTTACTAATACTTCATCTTTTTCTTTCACAGATTATGTCCTTGTCTGGGGAGCACTTCAGTACACCGTCACTGTTTTTGTTGAACGTATTTTAAATTTCAACAAATGCAGTATGCGAAAATTCGGAAATGCATATTGTTTTGTTTTTATTTTCGATGGAGAAATAGAGACAACATACGAGCGGGGACTCAAAATAAACCGCATTGTTGTCATAAAATTTTTGTGAATTATGATTGTCATTTGAAATTAGACTGTCACGATGCTTGTCTATAGGCAAATTGGGGACAGTGTGCAAAAAAGTATATACAGATGATTTTCACTCTACAAAAGTGAGCAGTAAGGATCATGTTAGGTTTAAAACAAACTGACACGTGTAGAGATGCATTTAGAAAGCTAAATATCCTGACCTTACTATCTCTATATATATTTGAAGTAATAATGCTTGCAAAAACAAAATTTATAAGTCAGAAAACAAACAGTCAAATACATAATTATGAAACTAGGGAAATCAATAACTTTTATGCTATAGCTCATAGGAGAAATAAAAGGTATACAAGTGACAGATATATTTAAAAGAGAGTTAAAGAAGTTCTGTATAAATGGTAGTTTTTATACACTTGAGGAATACTTAAGCTGATAAGTAAAATTAGTGTTGATTTTTATACAGATTTTGTGTAAAAGGAAATACAGAAGGTTTAGGCAATCAATGCAACTTATATTTTTAAAACTTTTACCTTTTAGCACCAGTTAATTTTAAATATAATATTGTAATAATAAATTTTATTTTACTGTACGCGTTTTTAAAATGTACTAGTGTATTAGACTTTATATTAATTTGTATCATTTTCAAACATATTTGTAATTCATTGTTATATCTTTGAAACTGTATTTTTGAGGATGCCACGAGTCTGGCTGACTCCTACGGCAGATAAATAAAAATAAAAATAAATATTGATGAACCGTTTTACAAAATTACTTCAGTCACCTTCAAAATGCTCTACATTACATGCGGTGCACTGGTCAAGTCTCTTTTCCCACTTTTCTTTTTTTTTTTCCTTTTTTTTTTTTTTTGTAATTTACCTCCTCCAACGTTACGTCATATCGGACGATGAATGGAATGGGTGTATAGATGTTCGAATGAGCCCGGGGTCCATAGAGCTTAGAGTTACCTGGCATTCGTCTTTCAGGATAAGGGAAGCCCCGGAAAAAACCTTATCCAGGTAACTCACCCTGACCGAGGTTCGAACTCGGGACCTGTTGAGCGTGAGGCCGACCTGCTACCACCACGCTACCGAGGCGAGCTTCCCACTGTTGGAAGCAAGTTTGATATTGTCCAGTGCCCTTTGCGAAGCTATTTTTACCGCCTCCAAATTAAAAATGAAATGTGTAGTGTTTAACGCCCGCTTTTACTACATACGACATCGCAGGCGATGACACTAATGATACATGAGATGAAGATGCAGCACCGGTGGAATGAGATGGCGGGGGAAACCGGAGGTCCCGGAGAAAACCCGCCCCAACGACGTGTCCACTACAAATCTCACTGCGGTCGCCTGGGATCGAACCCGGGCCGCCTTGGTGAGATCCAAGCGGTCCAACCACTGGCGTGGCCACTTACCGCCTCCACATCGTCATGACGTTCCCCTTTTAGCCTTTTTTTTCATTCGTGGAAATAGGAAAAAGTCGCACGGGGCTAGGTCCGGCGAATACGGAGCGTGGGGAACGACAGACCACCTCTGAGATGCCAAAAAGTGGGTCACTCGTAAGGCCGTTTGTGCTGGAGCGTTGTCGTGATGCAGAAAGCGTCACCTGATCGCCAAAGTTGAGGGCGTTTCCTCCTCACATCCTCTCGCAGATGCCTAAAACAGCCAAGTAAAAGTGCTGGTTAACAGTCTTGCCAGGGGGTACGAATTCCTGATCCACAATTCCACGAACATCAAAAAACACAATGATCATCGTCTTCACATTTGACCTCACTTGCGTTGCTTTTTTCTTGGCCTGGGAGAGTTGTGAATCCTCCACTGGCTTGACGCTTGCTTTGTTTCTGGGTCATACCCGTAACACCAACTCTCATCCCCTGTAATGACTTTGTTCAAGAAGTTTGGATCACGTGCAATCTCTGTTTTCAAGTCCTGACACACATTCATGCGGATGGTTTTGTGCTCCTGTGTGAGAAGGCGCAGAACAAATTTAGCAGCAACACGTCTCATGTGCAAATCCTCCCTCAAAATCCGCTGGCACGAGCTCCAACTGATTCCTGTCGCTTCTGAAATTTGGTCGATCGCTTAGCGACGATCCTCGTTGATCTTTTGGCGGACCTTTTCATTGTTCTCCTCATTTCGCGATGTTGAAGGGCGTCCAAAACGAGCTTGGTCTTCATCACAAATCTCACCAAGTTTAAAGCGCCCAAACTAATCGAAAACCTGTGTGCGGCTCATAGCGTCCTCCTGGAAAGCTTCCTGAAGCATTTAGTGTGTCTCCGTTCCAGTTTTTTAAAGCAGGAAACAAAATTTCACAAACACTCTTTGTTCTTTTAAAGTTGCCATAACAACTTCGCAGAGGTAACCCGCCGACAGTCAGAGAAACACAATACCACACTTGCACGTTCAGCTCTACACTGACACCGTCTGCACAGCTGTTTCATGAAGGTGTCTACTAACACCATCTAGCGTGAGAACCCTGCACTACGTCTACGAGTGGCAGCGTCCTCGGAGTCCGCTTTCTTTTGGGTCCCTACCCGTATATTGCAATTTCTCAACTATGTTTAAGAAGAAATTCATTTAAACAAGCAGTTTTATTTTGTGATTCAAGTTCGGCAATTCAAGCAATAACGGACACTAAATATACAATAAATTCAAAAGTAGGTGAAATTAGGAGTCTCCTTGCAAAATTAAAGCGTTTGGGTGGGCACATAGCTCCCATATTGGGATAAAGGGGAATGAAGAAGCAGCTTACTTGGCAAAAAGAGGTTCCAAAATCATAAATTTCAAGACATCACCCTTATCTTTCCATTCAACAATCCTCAAAATAAAACTTTCGTTCAAAGCAGAGAGGTCAGACACAGCAAACAAAATTGTACGTGAGAAACAGGGGATGGATCTATTCCCAAATACAAGGGTCGTCGAGAAAGTAAGTTCTGTTTCAATTTATCTCTGCTGGAGCGCTGCGATCGCAGTTCCGCACATGCGCGGTAGACGCTCTGTATCAAGGAGAAGAAACCTGTGCCATTGTGAGATCGCTGTCAGCCACGTACGCTTTGTTGTGCTTGTTTACAATGTCGGTGTTGATTGAAAATCCCGCAGCTTGTGACATCAGATCTCTGATTCATTTTCTTAATGTTAGGAAAGTGAAACCAATTGAAATTTATCGGTATATTTGCAATGTCAAAATGTGTTGTGTTTCTTCACGACAACGCACGACCACACAGTGCAAATGCGACGAAAAACATCCTACAGGGATTTGGCTGGGTCGTGTGTAACCAACCCCCTTACATCCCTGACCTCACTCCTTGCGACTTTCATCTGTTTTTGCATCTCAAATCTTTCCTTGGCCTTCAACAATGACAAAGAGCTGAAAGAAAATGTCTCCAACTGGTTGAAGACACAGGCGGCAAACTTCTTTGAAGAAGGTATACAAAAACTTGTGCCTCGCTATGACAAATGCCTGCAAAATTTCATTAGTTATATGGAAAAGTAGTTTAAGAGTTGTAGAATTTTGTGGAATAAATAATTTTTCCTGTATCTGTACACAATTTAATTGTATTACCAAACAGAACTTACTTTCTGGACGTACCTCGTAGAAGAGCAATACCAGAGCTACCACGGAGTGAGGATAACGCGACATCATTTTCTGGCAGAGCATCTCAGTCGAATGAAGATTTGCCTACACCCAAGTGCATGCTGTATAGTGAGAATGTGGTCATGGCCTGGGAGCCCCTTGGGATATGCACTGCACTCAAAAATTACAGGAATAAACCGAGTGGACAGTTATATTGGGAGTGTAGAAGACGAATGGAAATTTCCAAGTGTATAGAGCATTAGAATATATATAAACAGAATGATGAAATACAGATATTAGGTCATCCGCTATCTTATGTTGTGTGAAGACTACTCGGTAACACTACACGTAATGCAGCCCTAGGCCGCGCCGTGGCTGAGTAATTCGACTGCTCGACTCTCACAAAGGCGACTTGGTTGTGATCAACACCAACTCCAATACTCAGACCATAATACGAGAATCGATTGTAGGAAAAATGGCGGCGCTCGTGGCCCAGCTTGTTATGTTGTGGTTATATCTACAGAGTAAAGTGTGTGTTTGTTTACTTTGATTGTGTGTTTGAAGAATTACTGTAATTCATATTACAGTGGCAATTAGTGACTAACGAGTTAGTTTATAGTTAAGTATTTAACATAAAGTGATAACGTTTACCTAAATATATACAGTGAAGTATTGTCGAAATGCATCGTTGTTGTGTTCCCAGCTGCAATCTAATTATGGTAGTGCACCTCACACGACATTTAAATTTGTGAAGGAAAAATCGTAATGGGATAAGTGGATCAAGATCATACATCGTAAAGATTTTAAAGTAAATGACAAAACTGTAGTTTGTATTCATCAGTTTGAACAGTGCTTTGAGGTTAAGGAAGACATATTTCCCGTAAATGATGGTGAACCAATTCGTGCCCTTCGAAAAGTACAAAAATTAATAGATGATGCCTACCCCACGATTTTTAAGAATCAGCCATCCTATCACACATTAAAGCTCAACCAGAAAATACGAAATCCTGAAGAATGCATCCAAAACATTTTACAGAGAGTGAAGATAATTTTAATATTTGTTGTGCACAAGATGTTATTGACAGTTTTGAGTCCTTAAAAACCGAAGTGGTGAGGAGATTTTAACCCATTGATAGGCATTATTAAAGACGATTTAGTTACGTTCTTTTCAATAACATTCAAGATCCCAGCTTCACTGATGTTCCTTCACTTAATAAGTTTTAAAGTATTTCATATCCTAGAAGAAATATTATGAGCCTACCAATGGAAAATTTTAAATGGATCTTGCAGTGTGAATGAACTTGACACCTTCAAACGTGACAATTGGAGTAAACTGGACAATCTGGTGAGTTCTCTTAAATATTATAGTATAAGCAGTATGTCCTTGCCAGAAAAGGTTACCATGTAAACAATGTGAAACAAACTTTACTACTTGCTACAGACGATAGGATGAGTCCAATAAGATAAAGTTTGCTGTGTTTAATGCTTATGAGTTGTCATGACTTATAAATTAAATTTTGATTGGAAGTATAAGGTGGAAAATGCATAGTACTGGTCGTGCTACTATATAATGTTACAAGCTCTTAGGATTTGTCATGATGCTCTTTATTTATGTTATTACACATTTTAGTTGAAAGTATAAAGTGATAAATGCTTAGGAGTTACCTCGCTGCTCCGTAATATGGATTATATTATGTCCATTGTGTATAGTTTCCTATTCTGCGTAACCAGAGTCGCTGGGCTTCGACGGGCGCCATCTTGGAATCTGTATTATGGTCTGAGTATTGGAGTTGGTGTTGGTTGTGATCCAGGGATTTGTAATGGACAACACGGTGCTGAGCCGTGTTTCCTGCGGGATTTCCGGTTTTATTAGATAATCATGTCTGAGAATAAACAAAATAAACTTAAAAGTTGCTTAATTTCACTCCCAATATTATAAGCCACTAAATTTCCACGTAGCAAACATAAAAAAGATGCAAAGCTATCCAAATCGTTTCCCACTAGACAAATGTCGCCTTGACAACTGCGGTTTCATCTCAGTTGGCACTTCCTTAGAAACAGCTTGTAAAGTTGTAGGAGGTTGTACCACTGGGGCTTGGACGTCGGGAGGTCTAATCTCCCGTAGTCCCCAGGGGCCTATGTAACCTGTCGTCGGGTAGATAGCTTTACCTTGTGCTCTTAAATGTAAATCAGGCGGAAGAAACTGGAACATCCATCTTTGCTGGGGGTAGAGGTTGTCGAAATGTCACGGACTCTTTCCTTTATACCATTCAGTGTTAGTATTTTAACGAACGTTCTGTCGGTCCCTCTCAGATTTGAAAATATTGATTTTGTATGTGATTTTCAGGGTTGAATAAAAAGGTCCAAATTAAAGTCTGATGAATATTTTATATGATTTATGTTAGTAATTATCTAACAGAAATATGTTATTATAGGAACTGCCCTGGATTCAATGTTTTACATAGTTTCTCCACAAAAAAGCTCAATATACAAGGGTGGTCTGCAACCACTCGTAAACAAAAGCTAGTGAATTTCGTTGCTCATCTGTTGACAGCTACTCACCAAAGTTACAGCCATTTTGGACGCTCAATTGTTATGTAACAGTCGTTTGAGTTATTTGGTGCGAGTGTGGTTATGCAAATGGACAAAATCGAGTATCAAGCTGGCATTAAATATTTGTTTTTGAAAGGCGATACGTCTACGAAAATCAAAGATCAGTTGCATTCTGTGTATGGGGACTCTGCACCATCATTTATCACAGTGAAATCTTGGGCAGCTTAATTTAAACGTGGCCGTAAGAACTTGGGAGACGATGAACGTTCGGGACGTCCAAAAACTACAACTACCGACGAAATCATCGCCAAAGTTCACCAAATAGTGCTAGACGACCGCCGAATTAAAGTAAGACAGTTAGCAGAGGCTATGAACATGTCAAAACAACTTGTTTGTCACATATCAAATCAATATTTAGACAGGAGAAAGCTGTCCGCGCGTTGGATGCTGCGTTTGTTCACTTTAGACCAAAATCATGTTCGAATGAACATTTCCAACGCTCTGTTGGCGCAGTTTAGGCGCAATAAATCCGAGTATGGGCGCCGATTAATTTCTGTAGATGAAACTTGGATTCACCTCTATACAACCGAAACAAAAATACAATCCAAACAGTGAACTGCAAAGGGGGAACCGGCTCCAAAAAAGCATGAACTGTTTGTTTTTTGGGGATAGTCATGGAGTTATTTTAATCGATTATCTTCAAAAAGAAAAAACCGTTACAGGAACACACTACGGATCTTACTTGATATGCTGAAAACAGAACTTGCGGAAAAACGGCCACATTTGCACAACAAGAAAGTCCTGTTTCACCAAAACGACACACCGTCTCACACCTCAGCGGTTACAATGTGCAAAAATCCACGAATTACAATTTAAACTGTTTTACTCACCAGACTTAGCCCTAAGTGACTTGTTTTCGTTCCCTCATCTGAAAATTGCGCTCGGAGGATAGAGATTTTCGTCAAACTAAGGGGCAATCATCTTCGTGAACAGTTATTTTGCAGAGAGAAACACCGAGTACTATTTGGGCGGGCTACTGGGATGGGAACATCGCTGGGAGAAGTGTGTAGAGTTACAAGGAGACTATGTTGAAAAACGCCGAGTACTATTTGGACGGGTTACAGAGATGGGAACGTTGCTGGGAGGTGTGTAGAGTTACAAGGAGACTATGTTGAAAAACGCCGAGTACTATTTGGACGGGTTACAGAGATGAGAACATCGCTGGGAGAAGTGTGTAGAGTTACAAGGAGACTATGTTGAAAAACGCCGAGTACTATTTGGACGGGTTACAGAGATGGGAGCAACGCTGGGAGAAGTGTGTAGAGTTACAAGGAGACTATGTTGAAAAACGCCGAGTACTATTTGGACGGGTTCCAGAGATGAGAACATTGCTGGGAGAAGTGTGTAGAGTTACAAGAAGGAGACTATGTTGAAAAACGCCGAGTACTATTTGGACGGGTTACAGAGATGAGAACATCGCTGTGAGAAGTATGTAGAGTTACAAGGAGACTATGTTGAAAAACGCCGAGTACTATTTGGACGGGTTGCAGAGATGGGAGCATCGCTGTGAGAAGTGTGTAGAGTTACAAGGAGACTATGTTGAAAAACGTCGAGTACTATTTGGACGGGTTACAGAGATGAGAACATTGCTGGGAGAAGTGTGTAGAGTTACAAGGAGACTATGTTGAAAAACGCCGAGTACTATTTGGACGGGTTATAGAGATGTGAACATCGCTGGGAGAAGTGTGTAGAGTTACAAGGAGACTATGTTGATAAACACCGAGTACTATTTAGACGGGTTGCAGAGATGGGAACATCGCTGGGAGAAGTGTGTAGAGGTTATGTTGAAAAAAATTGTCTTGTATCTTTATTTATTTATTTATTTATTTATTTATTTTTGAGTTAAGCTCTTCACAATTGAGGCTCCAAAATTACTTTCTGCATTTAACATGTGTGGATGAAATCAGCAATGTATGTTAGTACAGTAAAGCACTTGTTCACTCGCGATTCGTTCTCTGACGGTTAAAATGGCCCTCTGTGGTAACTCCTGACTTCAGGCGATGTAGGTGGAGAATGATCTGTATCTTTGGAAGGCAAGCGAGGATAAGCAGAGAGCCGTTGTGAACATACACACTGGCTTCGCTCTCTCCGGGAGGGTTATTCACGACGTTGCAGAGATCGCATGAAATATTTGCTAGTCTGCGAGCCACTGTTTTTCGCTCCTTACATTTCCGTAGCATATATATTATGTAGCGCATTTCAGCGATGATCAGCATGCATGAAGTGGCTTGGGTCACGTGACTCAGGATCGATGGTAGAGCGAACAAGCTGGCAGAGGTGTTTGTCTAGCTGGTCTGCTTGAATTTACAATGATCGTTACTCAGCGGTACTGTTCGAGCGGTAGCGTCTGTGGGGGTGCTAAGTCCGCACTACGAGCCTTGTCATAGGTACATAAGCCCTCTTCCTGGACGTCGTGTTAGGGTTCGATCTCTCTAATCAAAGCTTTTGTTTTCACAGTTTGCTCTGTTATACCGCTCGCAAAAGTTAAGGGGATATGAACCCTGGCCAAAGGTCAAACGGAGTGCTCTAGTTAAGCGTAGTAGAGTCTGTTTAGTTAACGCGTGTGCAGTTCGGAGTCAAAAGAACCTGACCCAACCGCCCACCAGTGACCGTCATAAATCTATCTCCACACTTCAGAAATGGAACACTGTTGTTGAGGACCAATAGCAAACCTGATTTTCTCGAAGTGACAGTCGCATGTTTACTCCACGTGGAGTTTCAGTTGCCAAAGTTCCAACTTCCAGTTGATCTGTTTGATTACGTGCAGAAATTCGTTGTGTGTCACAATGTTGAGACCGTGGGAGAGAAATGTAGTGCTAAATGCAAATTAAGTAGTAGATAACTTTCAGTCAAGTGAAAATAATCAAAGTGAAGACAGTGTGAATAACTGGGCCGAGTTATATTACTGGAGAAGCCTCAAAAAACAAAGTTATAACGGGAACTGTTTCTAAGCAAATTCAAGCACTTGTTTTGAACACACATAAACATGTGCTGACAAATAATCTTGGTAAGGGGTCGTGCAATGAACCTGATGATAAATTCTGGGTATTCACAGAAATACAGTAAGAAATATTGTGACGAAAGGAATACCAAAGACGACGATCAAGTGTGGAAAAAAAAAAAAAAAAAAAAAACGTTTCTCTAAAGTAGATAATTTTACATGCGATTTAATTCGTCGAGAAATTTATAGATTCTATGCAAAAGGGAGAGCGCCCACCTTAGACGAATTGGTTGCACATTTTCAAGAAATTTGTTATTTTCCTTATGGGCACTGCACTTTGTGCGGTCTCCTAAAGGAGCTGGGTTTCAAATACCGCACTTTGAATAAGATAAGGGTTATTATGGAATCTAGTAGAATTGTAGCTTGGCGATATAAATTTGTCAAAACTAAGGAAGTTTTGCATTAATGGACATAAGATAATTTATATAGTCGAAACCTCGTACGATACCCATGACAAATCCAGAAAGGTGGTAACCTTGCAGAAAAGACTGTGAGAAAAATGGTCGGGGGTTTTAAAACGATTATAAGGGTTTGTCAAAGGCAGAGGCCGACGTGCACACCCTTTAACTAAACAGACTTTACCAGGAGTGATCGGGGTCCGAATGCCCTCACCATGGTAGATGAAGGGGACGGATCCCTTCCCCTAGGGAGGGGTGGGATGCTGACTCTACTGGCCTTCCGGGAATTTCCAACTGGTTATTGTGGGGACCCTGCCCTCTGCGCTTTACCGTCTCCTTGGGTCTGGTGCCCTGACTCCCCTCGTCTTATTCGTCTCCTGGGGTGCCCCTCTTGGGGCACCGCTACAATAAACCTGAGGTTTCGGTGCACAAACCCCTCCGTAGTAATTCTAATAGTAATCCAGAGCAGTTCTTACATAAATTGTTATAAAACTGTGCATTGTTACTGTCTACAGTAACAATGGTGCATTTGAGAACTCAAAGAGTTCAATTGTTTCAGAAACTTCCTCACAACATTCTACTACGTCCCTGACTCGTATAACTGGTTCAAACGAAAATTTGATTTTATTCGGTGTACATGCCGAGCCAAAGTTCCGCACAAAAGACACTCACCAGACACAGAGGGTTCCAATAACATGTCTGTGCAACTTGAGAAGGAATGTGATTACCACTGTCTTGAACTCATTTCAAGTTCAATGTAACTAGACTCTGTAGGGAACAACTTTCAAGAAGCTTCTACACGTGCTGCATTCAGATTGTTGCTGTGTTGATGCCAGTCTATGATTGTTGTAACCACAAAGGCAATTTGACATCTTTCTACACAATTCAACTCGTGTCTCTTCTTCACTGTACTTTCACACAGATAAAACTTACACTTTTCGTTTCCCATTGCTGTAGATTTAGTTATATGATGCTGTAAATCCGAAAAGCCTACAGCGACCTAAATGTTTGACGCAGTGTTACACTGGCATACCAAATTTTAATCAGAAATCAGCTTTTCTTTCACAGAGATTAATATTAATATTAATATTTTCTTTTTCTAGAACATCTGGGTGGGAAGAGAGACAGAGACAAAACGTTATAGCTGTTGATTGGTTTGGCGAAGATAATGGACGTTTTCTTTTATTTTCATACGTACGATAAACCCCTCCTTTAAGTACAATACTGTAAGTACTGTCCGGCCGCTCTAAAACACTGAAATACAATTTACAATTTCATCATAGTGCAAGATATTTATTACATCACTCTATTCGAATATTTCATTCACACACACACACACACACACACACACACACACACACACACACACACACACACACACACACACACACACACACACACACACACACACACTAACTGCATCTGTTGGTAGTACTGGGAGTCTCTACATCCGGTGTCGTGGCCAGGAAGTTAAAACTGTCTGCTAGCGCCAATCAGCATAGTCAGTGCTAGGCGTGGCTTTGGAACCCATTCCTGTGTTGCCAGGTTAATTTTGTTTGAGCCACGTGGCCTAATAGCGGCTTGCGCTGGGGAACTTTTTTTGGTATATTTTTCGTGCGTGAATTCCGATGTTTAGTGTTCGTAAGTCCTATTATTATCGCTATTATAATAATATGGCTACTCGTTCGTGAAAAATGCAAATACATGAAATATTTAAAATACGCATTGTTCCTCTGCTTGAAATTCCCGCTAAAGAACTGGCAACAGCCTGCTTCCCCCTCTCGAGAAATGTCAGAGCCGGAGATAGAACGGCTGGACAGTACATGTGAGGATTGTCCAAAGTGTATTTCTACGGAAATAAAGAACATTTCTGAATTCCTACGAACCCACAAAGTCATAAAATGTATAAGAATTATAAAGAAATGTGTTTTTTTTTATTTTGTAATGCTGTAACTGAGGCTACTATAATAATTGCAATGAACCCCTAACATTCATTGTATCCCACCACAATTCATTTCCTTAAGGACACTGGGAGGATATTTCTACCCGGACAAGGCTATTTTTACCAATATTAAAATTTGAATATATAGAAAACTAAACTTTATCAGAAACTCAAATTTGGTATGATTACTGTATAAGGATGCGTGCATTTAACTACTGTATAATATTTAAATTACGTTCACATAGGTCCATACAAAAGTGGCATAAATCACACCGTGTGTCCTGAAAAGAATATTGCTTCCTATATTTCAGGTGCACTTTACTTGTAGGAATTTAAAGCTACATGCACCACGTTTTATCCTAAATAACCTAAGATACAGTTTTATAATATTGGCTAAATGAAAGTCACATATAGTTTATACTATGCACATGAAAAATTAATCAGTATTGAGTAAAAAAAAAGACATAATATTTTCAAGGACTGAATATCTGTTTTCATCCATTTTATAAATCACATGAATTTAAATGTTAACCGAATGTGTTCAAGGAACATTGACAAATAACCACTACAAATTTTGTGACAATATCTTTTATAGTTTTTGAGAAATAGGCACCTAATATAGCATGATGAATACTATGACCATGGGTGATGTCTGTTTAGATAATGATGAAAAAGTTGCTGATGCTTTTGCTACTTATTTTAAATCTGTATATTCAGCCACAGCTCCATCATATGATATTCCAAAATGTGAAACTTTAGAAACTTCATATTCATTGTTTATAAATTGTATCTCTGAAGAGGAGATTAAACGTGCAATTAACAAATTAAAGCCCAAAGGAACCGGTGGTCCTGATGGGATACCACCTTACATTTTAAAAGGTTGTTCTGAATTGCTTTTGTTTCCACTTAACATTTTATACAATCTCATCTTAAAAAAACAATTTTTTCCTTCAAAATGGAAAATCACAAGCATAACTCCTATATTTAAGAACGGTGATGCAACCAAAATAGAAAATTACAGACCAATAGCACTTCTTTCTGCTCCTACGAAGGTTTTCGAAAATATTTTGTACAGTAGAATATTTTGGCATGTCAAACCGTACATTTCAGAGTATCAGCATGGATTCATTAGCAAACGCTCTACCATCACAAATCTCCTACAGTACGTTTCTACAGGTTTAGAGCAAGCCTGCCAAATTGATACCATATATACTGATTTCTCTAAAGCCTTTGATAAGGTAGATCATGACATTCTCTTATATAAACTTTCTAATTTTGGATTCTCAATTCAAATGTTAAATTTAATTTCCTCCTATCTCTCTAACAGAAAACAGTATGTAAATTTTCATCAGTCAAAATCTTGTACTTTTGCCGTTAATTCTGGAGTGCCCCAGGGATCAAATTTAGGACCTTTATTTTTTATGCTGTTCATTAACGACCTACCAAATTGCATTAATCACTCCAAATGTCTCTTGTATGCTGACGATCTAAAATTATACAGGACAATTAGTAATACTGACGATATAATAAAATTACAATCTGATCTGGATAATATCTATAAATGGAGCTTGGAAAACAAACTGCACTTCAATATTAAGAAATGCTCCTTTATGATATATACTAGAAGCAAGCAACACTTAAATTCTAAATATTATTTAAATAGTTCTCCACTTGTAAGAGTATATTCTGTCAGAGACTAAGGTGTTACCATGACCCAGAATTTCACTTTTAATAAACACATTATAAATATAACCAATGATTCCTTTAAGAAACTTGGTTTTGTATTAAGGATCTGTAGGGACTTAAAAGATACTCAAGTTATGCTAATTCTCTACAAAAGCCTTGTCCGTAGTAATTTGGAATATGCCTCAATCGTATGGTCACCATTATATAAATGTCACAACAATCAAATAGAGAAGATCCAAAAAAGGTTCCTCAGATACTTACATTACAAAACTCACGGTGTTTTTACTTATAATCAGAACTTGCCTTATAGTCAATTGCTTAACGAATTCAAAACAGTCTCACTCTCTGATCGTAGAACAATAGCCGAACAATTATTTCTGTACAAACTCATAAACGGCTTGGTATCCACTGAAGAACTGCTTGACAGAATATGTTTTAATGTCAGTTCTGCTAATTTTGGAAATCGTCAGCTCTTTCAATTTAAGACTCCCAAAACAGTATCCCATAAAAATTCTCCCGTTGTTAGGTTGTGTGCGAAATACAATAAACTCTCTACTAAAATAGAGCTGGATTTTAGTTTAACTTACGGGCAGTTTAAAAAACAATTAAATATGGGAATTATTTGCATGTGATTTTCAGTTGTATTGCATAATGAGTTTAACATTTGCAATTCTAGTCTTATATAGTAGTTTAATATGTTTCATTTTTAGTCTTAGTTTTTTAATATTTTATTCCATTAATTGCATTCTCTTTCTTTTATATTCAACTTTGATCAATTATTGTTTACTCTGTTGTATCACTTATTTGCTTGATTAGTATACAATTTGCAATGTCTTATCTTCAATAATAGCTTAATATATAGTGTATTTTTAGTTTGTCTGTATTCCTTTTTGTATTTCTGTTTTGCATTTAGTCAAACTTGTGTAACTAAATTGCATGTAGCTACTGTAATTGGAGCTTTGCTCTGTTGTAGCACAAATGAAGAAAATAAAAAATAAAAAAAATAAAAAAATAAAAATAAAGTATGAAAAATAAAGGTTTTGGGAAATCACGATCAAAGATTAAGCACCATTCTCAGGAAGTGGGCGTATCATTACGCCGCCATCTTTAAATTGACGGATTAAAATACTTTAATACCTGCTGACAACCTATGTTATAAATATCATTTTAAAGCTGAAAAATTATATAATTTTTTAACATTGAAAACAAAAAATGGATTTTGTGGAACGTATCGACCTTCCAGTGCCCTTAACCTGGGAATTCTTTGTTTCAAAAAAGGACACTTGCATCTATGTTTGTTTCAAAACTGGACATAAGCCAAGTTTAGTTTCAAATGCGGACAGTGGATATTTTACACTGGTTTTATAGTGTATTCAAACAATATTTTAAGTGAAGACCTTGATTATTGTGCTATTAGAGCTGCAAACATGCCACACAAAAGTTTTCAGGTTAACAAACTGAAGCTGTGATAGTAAAACACAAATATCTCTGTATTGAAAAGTGTCAATGGCTCTTGTCCATCTTTGAAACTAGGCTCCTCAATTCAATTGTTAAATATATGTTTTCTGAAATGCCAGTATCGTTTTTCTTTTGTTATAATAGCAAGAACAACAAAAGAAGACACAATGAAGCATTTGTTGTCGGGTGTGAATGCACCAAATCATTTCTTCAAAGCATCCACATGCATGAACGCTTGCTGATGTGTGCTCCAGTCAAGTGTATATGCTCCGTTACCGCGGAACGGAATGCAGCTTTGACGTCGCATACCGTGCCCAAGAATCGAACACGACGCCCTTCAGTTTGAGGGAATGGAATCTCCCTGTGGAATGCTACCTCAGCGACAACTTGGACAGACGAAGAGCACGTGTCGTAATGAAATAAGCCAGGTCCCTCTCCAATATAGCACTACCCTCTTGTCGTATTCCCGCGGCGTCCCGACGCGCGCTGATTGCTGAATCTATGCAAACCGGACAACACTTGATTGGCACTCTGCAGGCGCCTCCTCCTCCCCGAGGGAGAGACGCCCGCCCCGCTTGCTTTTGTTCCTAACTGTCGCAAAGGGAGAGCTGTGTGCCATCAGGATTTTTCACCGAATAGTTTGTTCCTGAGACAGGCATTGGGCACGAATCTATCACGTACACTCGTATGCAGAGAAGGATTCGGTGCTGAAATCATGTTTTGAGCTTCCTGAATAAGTAAATAAAAAAGAAAGTTCAAAATTCTCTTCCCTCAGACTGAAAGATTGTGTGTTTGATTCTTGGACACGGCGTGCATCAGTGCAACGTCAAAGTTACATTACCTTCAGTTTCATACTTTGGCAGTAAGTGCTGATGCGTGCAGATGCTTTGAAGAAATATCTTAGTGATTTTCTATTCCATAATGACATTTACTGCCATGAACGGTTTCAGAGTGTGTTTTCTCGTAAGATATTTGTGTTTTGTTTTCTATAGTATGGCTTCCCCCACCTCAAAAATTGTTGCTGGTATTTATACCCTCCATATAAATCTCTTGGACATGCAAAGAGAACACAATTTTGAAAGTAATTACTCAGTGATATGACCCTCAATTAGTGTTTTGTAATTCCGTATTCATTTTTACCTATCTACAGATAGCAAAATTTTAGTATAATCGCAAATTAATAATCAGTATACATATCTCTAACATTTTTAAACAGTATGTATTATCTTATGCATTTTATTTCTAGTAAATATATTTATTGTAAATTTACTTGCCTTTAATGTATATCTGAAAAATTCTTATCTTTTTACTCAAAGAAATATTAACAAAAATTGGTTTTATTTTAGCCATCATTTAATATTTTGTATACATTCATTTGTTCTTAATTAACATTTTAAGTCTCCTAGGCTATGGAAAAGATCTTTGCATGTTTCTTGGATTTCTTCGTCAAGGTGTCACACTTTGATAAGACTTCCGATTACTTCAACCTTTGTAGTAACCTTCTTTTGTTTTAATCTCCTTTTAACAATAGACCATAAATTTGCAATTGGATTCATATCTGGGCTATTTCCTGGCCACGGCAAGACACTAAGTTCTTCGCTCTTAAGAAAGTTTGTAATACTTTTTAGTCTGATTACATGGG
Organism: Mantis religiosa; assembly: GCA_030765055.1. Taxonomy (NCBI): domain Eukaryota; kingdom Metazoa; phylum Arthropoda; class Insecta; order Mantodea; family Mantidae; genus Mantis; species Mantis religiosa. The sequence continues at coordinate 11,267,555 of CM060953.1, read as the reverse complement.
GCACCGTCATGCATAAAAATGAATTCACCATCTTGAACTTGTAATAATCTGCTCTGTACAACAGGCAGGTACTGATCTACTTTCATTGTGTTTTCAACTATGTATAGTCTCCCGTGGCCATTGACAAACATTAAAGACTATACCATGACCTATGTAGTGTGTTTGACCGTCTGCTTCATTTGATCTTCGCCTCACATATAAGGATTTTCCATCAGAAATGTGAAATATACGAGGGCTGTTCAATAAAGAATGATCATAAATTTTTTACGGTCATAATTTTTCGCACTAAAATTCAACCTTATTATATTCTGTTAGTTTAATGTGAAGCAAACACGCCGTAGTAGTTTCATTGTTGGTACTCCTGGTTCCGGCCTGTCAGAACCAGTCAAGTTCAGACATGTTCACTATTGCCTACCGCTGCAATGGAGGTAACATGCGAGGAACAATATGCAGCTTCGAAATTCTTAACAAATCTTCAGTTGAGGCCTATACAATGCTACAGGAGGCCTATGGAGAGTCTGTTCTTCCCTACAGAATACCTCGAAGGTGGTTTAAAATGTATAATAGAGGAGACAGTAAATTTCAAAGGAAGGTGGACCCGGTGCTCCAGTTACTGCTCTTACGGAAGAAAACATCAACACTGTTGCTACCATTGTGAGAGAGGATTGACAAATTACCTTAAGATCACTTTCTGAAATACTCAACATTTCATTGGGTGCCATCCACACGTTGGTGACAGAAACATTACACATGAGACGTGTTTGTGCGCGATGGGTTCCAAGACTGTTGACTCCCGAACAAAAGGACATTCGCATGCAGGTCTGCATGCAGTTAAAGTTGATGTTAGAGGAAGATCCGGAGTTTCTGTCAAACGTAATATCTGCTGATGAAACTTGGCTGTATCGGTTTAAACTTGAGAGCAAACAGCAAAGCTCAGTGTGGAAATCTTCTTCATCACCACCCCCCCAAATAAAAAGCAAAAGTGGTTGCTTCTGCTCGGAAAGTTATGGTCATCTTATTCTTTGATATTCATGGAATGGTTTATCAGCATGTTGTACCTGCACACACATCAGTAACTGGACAATACTACAGCGATGTCCTGAAAACATTGCATGCCCATATCAGGCGCAAAAGACCACATTTCCGTGAAGCAGACTGGATGTGACTGCAGGATAATGAATATCTTGTAGGAATCAACGTGAAGTACATCCCTCATCCTCCCTATAGTCCATATTTAGCCCCATGTGACTTTTTTCTATTCCCTGACTTGAAGAAACGCCTTCGTGGGAGACATCTATCATCAGAAGCAGTGGTGAAGGCTGCGGAGGCGATTTTGAAGGATCTCTCAAAAAATGGTTTCCAGCATGTCTTTGAAGACTGGCAGAAACGCTGGGACAAGTGCATCGCATTCAGGGGAGACTATTTTGAGAAGGACCATCAGAATTATGAGGATGAGTAAAGGTACGTTGTGAAAAAAAAATTGTGATAATTCTTTATTCCTCGTACAAATCAATGACAACAGCAACTCAGGTATACGGACCAGAAAGAAGGATACTAAAGAATAGACTTCAGAGATGAAATTGGAAGAGCTATGCCTCGGTATACTACAAATAGGCAAAAAACGGAGTCAAGGAATGAAGAAAGAATAAAAATAAAAATATGTGTATCATATTATTGTTAACAAGAGAAATTAATGGGTAAAACATGATCAAAGGATTAATAATAACTGAATTACTAAAAGGGCCTCAAATTCTAAAGTAAAGTTGTGTCCTCGACACATGTGATATCTCGATACCTGCGACACTTCATAAAATTAGCCTGATTTCGATACTTCGGTACTGACTTCGATACTGATACAGCTTATCAGTTGCCGTATCACACTCAGCGTTGCCAGCTTCTTACCCCAGTCTTTTTATATTTCCCTCTCTCTCGCACACTCACAGAACCTGCAGGTCTGCTTGGCGCTAGATGTAAGGGTAAGCGAATTATATTTTACAAACTTTTACTATGATGCAGTTGCCAAAATCAACATTGCAAAAAGCATTTTCGCAAATTATGTATATTTTAAATACTATAACTTATGAATTACCTGCTTTTCTGATCCAATTGCGGGACACACTTGTTTTACCTACACCACACGCTTCAGCAGTAAGCATTTTTTAAATCGAGCTGATTTCTATATTCCTCATTGCCCAATTTTTTGAAGAACGTGTACACCTTAAAATAATACTTCGAGCCAGACTTCGCAATACCTGCCTTTTGGACTCGACACTAATTTCACCGCAAGAAGCCATTGAACTATTTAACTGTTACTCTATTGCTGTGTGAAGAACAACTGAATGATATTGATCTGAACTCTCCAGAGTAAATAAACACTTCTTATCCAGCATTCATTCATAAACATAAGCATTCCACAGGCTAACAGGAAATGAAGTGTTTGCTCTTTCTCGAATTTAACGCCTTGACTTATTCACAGTAATTCTTTTATCACGTCATGTCAGTAGTTTAAATTTCAGTTCTGAATAATTAAAAGTATATGTAGATACATACACACCTTCTAGAGTAAATAGAGATTACGAACCATTCATAAACAAAGATATAATGTGACCAGACACGTTCTGCCAGGGCAGCAGGAAATTTATTGTTTCCTCTCGCTCAAATCGGCTTATTCAAAGTAATTCTTTTATCACGTCAAGTCAAACATTTATCAGTTCTCAGTAATTACAAATATACGTACACGTATACATTCCAACCAATAATGATATTCATACAGTGCTTACGTTGCGATTTATTGTTATAATACAGGTGATAGTGTTTTATTTATTTGTATTAGAAAAACTATTTGAGCTAAAAATATGGGGTTTTCAGGGTTATGTTAGATACTGTGACTTTGTGGGTTCGTGAAATGAAAAGTCCAATTGCACCACTCAAAAATGTTCTTTATTTCCACTGGCTTACAGTTGAACACTTGCCAATTACACAGAATTACGTAATGCACACACTTACGATTCACCAGTTCGTCCGTTACAGTTCTACTTTCACTCGTAATTACGTAAACTCCTCCGACGCGCGTACGCAGTCCGTCCCCACACTGGGCGCTCCTCATAGTTCGCCAAGAACTGACTTCCTCCGGCCCGGCGCGTCGCTTATATAAGACCAGCTGGCCAATTTAGAAGTTTCCGGATTAGATGAAACAACCCGCACGATCGAGAATCCAGGGGGAGGGGAAAGAGACGGCACAGTGGCCCGCGATCCCTCTCCTAATCATCTCTTCAGTTAGTGACTGAGATTAATGGGTGGGTGTGTCCGAACGCCTCCGTCTCCTGCTGCCGCTGCCAGCCGGGTCTATAGGGAGTTCCGACGTTTGGGTGACAATACATTACTCTCTACCTTGATCCCCCCCAGTGGCCTACTTCGGTAGGTACGGGTTTGGCGCACCCGGAATCCCGAGCCAACAGTCTCCCTCGTGTGGGCTCCTCTTCGTGGTTGAGGGAGACGGTCAACAGGCCCACCCACGTGTAGGCCGTGCGTGGAGACCCGTGAAGAAGGTTTTTAGATTCTTGTCTAGTTTAGAGTTTAGGATTTGGTGAACGAATTTTTTTTAGGTTTTGATTGATGTTTTTTATGTACACGTGTATTTTTAATAGGTTTTGTTACACTTGTATAGTTTTTATAAAGTTTTATATCTGGCTTTTGCCATGACTTGTTTTTTAAAGGGCGCTGATGACCGCCGTAGTTGAGCGACCTTATATATCATCATCATCATCATCATCATCATCATCATCATCATCATCATCATCATCATCATCATCACTCCACATTGATCAGTTTTGGTGAAATCTGAATTTTTGTCTCAGCACGAATATTAGTTCACACAGATTGATTACGTTGGCGCTCCTCACACACCAATTAGCGGAAATGCAATAGGACAAGACCACAGAACTCCGATTGGCTGCTCGCTAGTAGCGCTCAAGGAGAAACACCTTCACATTTGAAACACATAATAGTCGCTTAGTGTGGCTTTATCTGGTCAGTATAAAAGAATTGTCTAATGTCATCAGGCAGTTGTTTTGGGCAGTAGTATATCGAGCCATATGTAGGCGCAAGTGCCCCCGGAGTGTGTTTGCGTCCTTCCGCCTGCCTGTGAGGCATTTGAACACAGCCCGCTTGACATACTAGAGGGAAAGGAACAAATGTTGATGTATAGCTTATACCATGCCCATTTTTGGGTTTATGAAATGTGTAGTGTTTAACGCCCGCTTTTACCACATACGGCACCGCAGGCGATGACACTGATGATACATGAGATGAAGATGGAGCACCGGTGGAATGAGATGGCGGGGGAAACCGGAGGTTCCGGAGAAAACCCGCCCCAGCGCCGTGTTGTCCACCACAAATCTCACTTTGCGGTCGCCTGGGATCGAACCTGGGCCGCCTGGTGAGAGCCAAGCGGTCTAACCACTGAGCCACGGCGTGGCCTTTTTGGGCTTGGGGATGTAGGTGTCAGACGACAGTGGCCCTGCTCAGATTAGGTTGTCCAAAGCTTCTTCGGACTGTCGGTAACCAGGTCTTTGGCGAGGAACCCTATGGTCGTAACAGCCAAGGGTATTCACCAAGTTATTCGGGTGCGCGCCTAGCTTATTGTAGATGTTACGGTTTCTCTCCCGCACCATGTCTACAATATATGGGACTCCGGAGTAGGTGTGAAGGATATGGGACGGGAATCTACGCCTAGTATCCTAGACAATTCGTAGCGCTCTGTTCTAGACACGCTGCAGTGATGGTCGGAGCCGCTGATCCCCAGACTTCGCAACCGTGCAGAATCAGGACGGGATAACCGCCCGATAAATGTGTAGTTTAAGGTGTGTAGGCATAGGGAATTTCAAGATAGGGTACAACTGCCTAAGTGCTGCATACCTTTGTCCGGCTTTGATTCGGACGTGAGGGACGTAGGTGAGGCCGCAATCGAGTAGGACGCCAAGGTATTTGGCAGAGGGAACCCAAGGGATTTGCCTCTGTCTCAATCTCAGCGACCAATCCGGTCGCCTGGCTTGTACCTTAGCCAGGAGGAGAGCGCAGCTCTACCCGGGACTAATGGCCATCCTCCACCTCTCACTTCAGCGGCCGATGGCTCGGAGCTGGCGCTGCAGAGGGAATAGCAATAACGCAGGTTTTTATTACGTGACATTATGAGGTCATTGTCGGCATACTGGCACGTAGGTCTGTGGTTCTAGAGAGAAATCAGACATGTAAGCCGCAAAGAGTAGCGGGAACAGAACACTGCCTTCCAGGACTCCTGCGGCTATGGGTCTGACTGATGACAGCCGTCCTTCCACTCTCACCCTGAAAGTGCGGTATCGAAAGAAATGCCGTAGGGGAAGGGTCCGTCCCCTTCAGCTGCCGTGGTGCGGTCGCTGCGGACCTTTAGCACTTGTGGTACCTCTGACGTTACTAGAGGAACCTCGGGCCGAACATTCGAGCCCCTCTCCCTGGGAGTTTTTCGGATTGGGTTGGTCTCGAGGGGCAGTGGTTCCCGATACTCGTGGGAGGTCGGGTACGTCTCCGGACGGGGTTGAGGGAAGCCATTAATATTCCCAGGTACTAGCCTGCTGAGCTGGTAGAAGACGGCCGCACTGAGGTCATATCGGTAGCCTTCCCCTGTTGGGGTTGGCTCGCGTAAGTGGCGTATCCACTTCCATCCCGTCTTGAGTCCACAGAGCCAGATGGGGGGGCCCTTGTTAGCTTCCAGGTCTTGCCCTATGGAAAGCCCTACGGAGGACGCCGGGCGCCCTTATCGGGACAGCTCGGTAACTCCTTGGTTGAAGGAGGCCCGGATCCTAGAATAATTGGCGTGGAACCTCTGCACTCAAGTGGTCTCGAAGGAAACTGCTAATCAGGGCGAGATAGGGAGGAGGTATATTGGCCTCCCTGAGCTTGTACAGTAGGCCTTGGTGCCAGGTGGAGGCAAAGGCTTTTTCTACGTCCAGTAGTACCGCGACTGTCTTGAGGTTTTCCTGCAACCCCAGGGCCATCCTCTCGGCTAGTCGTAATAGCTGTAGGGTCCCGGAGTGTCCATGACGATAACCATACTGGTTATCGGGTAGGAGCCGCCTTTCCTCGAAGAGAGGTGTAAGATCAGTGTTCTAGTACCATTCCGCTAACCAATGTGACTCCCGCAAGATTCCGCTGTAACGAACTTGTTCTCACTTCATTTTTGTACTCCAACTCTTGCTATTTACTTCTCCGGTGCATGCACATTTATTCGTTAGAGGTAGATTGGTACTCGAGCATCTCGAGTATGTTCTTCTCACGTTCTGTTACAAACATCTGACAATCAGCGCAATGCACAGTAGTTACAAGCTGAAACAAGGAGCTGGTGCTACCATAGCAACGGGTAGCTGTTTCTTTTTTCTGACTGTAGTATATATGTTCGAAATTCATCTCTCTAAAATATAGCTGTAGGTAAAAAGCTAACCATTTTCATGGGCTTGTGGGCATTCGCAGCCTTTTGGTCTCACTGAGCCCTTCTTGGAATCACTTCCAACGGCGGAACAATCTAGTCTTAAACGGAAATTGGGGCAAGAAGAGAGAAAGGCAGCGATGTTAATTTTTGTGTATTAATCTTTAATTTCAGTTATTTATTTCCCTGGGGCGGTTACGAAACAGAAGTTACAAAAAAACTTTCTCACAACTGCTTTCCACAAATTTGTCATTACCAGAAAGCCAACGGGTTTTAATTACTTCTCTTTGTAGGACTTCCAAGAAATGCCTAGGGACAGCACGCCCTCCAATACAGGCTCCGTCATTCCTCTTCGGATCATCCATGCCATCACAACCTATTAAACGTATTGGGTACGCATTCACTAGTTAAATAATTTAGTTCACTGCATTCCGAGCGAAATAGTGCTGCGGCGGTCCGGGTTCCATCCTTATCGACTTGATAACCTGATATGGGTTAGAGCAATAAGTGTTTGTACAAGAGTAGCGTAAGTCATGCTATTAAAAAGTTTGACTATCACTTAAAGTCTACTGTATTCCCTTGTAACTACAATAAGATAATGTTTATCTTTAGGTAGATAGAGCAATAAGGGTTTGTACAAGAGTAGAGAAAGTCATGTATGCATCACATAATGACCAGCTGTTTAAAACATTTGACTAACACTTAAAGTGTACTGTATTACCTTGTAACTACAATAAGATAATGTTTATCTTGAAGTAGATAGAGCAATAAGTGTTTGTACAAGAGCAGAGAAAGTCATGTATACATCACATAACGACCAGCTGTTTAAAACATTTGACTGTCTCTTAAAGTCTACTGTATTCCCTTGTAACTACAATAAGATAATGTATTGTCACCCGAGCGTCGGAACACCCTATAGAGTGGGCAAGCAGGAGACGGTCGGGATTCGCCCCGCCCCCTCGTTTGTCTTATAGCGTTAAGGAGGGATGGCTGGGACAAAAAACGTCACTGCGCCGTCTCTTTCTGTTCCACCTGTGTTCTCGAACTTACGGGATATTTCATCTAATCGAGATCCTTCCAGATCGGCAAGCGGACCCTATAGAAGCAACACGTCGTGCAAGAGGAGTCAGTCAGTTCTTGGCGTAAGAATGCAGTGCTAGTGTACGACGAGAAGACTGTGTGAGTGCATCGGAGGATTGTGCGTAACTACGAGTGCAAGTGAAATTGTAACGGACGAACTGGTGAATCGTAATTGTGTGCATTACGTAATTCTGTGTAATTGGCAAGTGTTTAACTGTAAGTCGGTGGAAATAAAGAACATTTTTGAGTGGTGCAATTGGACTTTTCATTTCACGAACCCAATGTTTATCTTGAAGTAGATAGAGCAATAAGTGTTTGTACAAGAGTAGAGAAAGTCATGTGTACATTACATAACGACCGGTTATTTAAAACACTATCACTTAAAGGCTATTGTATTCAGTTTTACCTGCAGTAAGATAATGTTTATCTTGCTTATCATAATGTAGATAGAGAACTTTTGTATTTTTTTATATTTTAGTAATTGCTGTGCAAACATAAATAGGGAAGCTATGAGTTTGATTATTTCTTTAATTCAGGAGTGAAATCTCTATCTATATTGAAGTTTCTTTGAGTGCAGTGCATTTTTACGGCTATGTATCCACCAGAAAGTGTCTACCGGGAGAGCAGTGCTCTGATAAATTTAATAAGTCAGCTCATGCATTCGTCATTTACTTGAACTCTTGAGGGAGTAGGTATCTTGCTGTCAAGTTGGTCGGTTGGTCTCTTTGGGATGGGTTATGTCCAACAGGGACTTGGGAAGCGCAATGCAGGAAATACGTGACAGGTTTTTTCCAGTATCGACCAAATTTATTATTAGAAAGTTACACCTCGCAAGAAAAGTTGGACTTGCTTTTGGCGACATCTTTCCTGTCCATTGCATAGACTCCATGAATGCAGCGGCCATAGACAAGTGTGAAAGTGTATTTGTTGTAAGGAAATATGTAGTAAAGCTGTCGTTTTTGTTGACCAAAATGACATGGATAGAATCGTATTGTTGTCGTAGTGTCGAGGTTTCCATTGTTGGCCCTTTATCTTTTACCGCAAGTAGATACTGACAAAGTTAACATGACACGTAAAATAATGATACAGTTAAACGTATCTAAATCGGAATGGCATTGCTCCGGGATTTATTTTTTGTTTACACAGTTTTCCGTCTTACAGAGGTTTATGTTTGAATACAAATAAATTACGAAAGAGTCGTATTATATAGAATGAAGTGTAAATAATAATAGACTGATATGTATTATATAGTATATTTTCTACTTATATACAATAATTATAGTTTATCGCATAGTTTCTCTGTGTGTTTTCCATTTTCCCTTTCCAATCTTCAACTGTCTACAAATCATCATCTGTTTTACCGCACACAAAATACAAAACAATGTTATGACGATGTTTGAAACTCTCTGGTCGTCCATTGGAAGTTCTGAAATTGTCTGTCTAATTTTGTTGTTGTCTTTACAACTATTGGGCCCTGTAGACCTCGTATTGGTAAACTTTCGTGATTCTGATAAGTAACATACAGTTCATGGCTAGCAATTGCTTTTTGTAATACTTGGAGAACCGTAAAAGACAATAATAAATCGAAATTGCTTTTCCATATTTTATTGGACACTAGCTCATTCCACAAACTTTATACCGCCAATGAAATTTATCTGAACTTGTCTATATAAATAAAACAAATTCGGATTAGTTAGATATTTATTCTGCAGTTGGAGTTGAAGATAAACAATATTTTTGTGTCTTTTTTGTGTTGCGTAGATATACAAAGACGATCTTCGAAAGTTATATTCACACGATACATAAAAAATGTCAGTCGTGATAAACGATAAACGGTATGTAATAAAATATGGTAAGTGAAATATCTTTGAAGACTTTGGCAAGGAGTGGAATGTCTTTCCTCTTTGTAATGCTTTTGTTTGTCGAAAAGAAGAGAAGGTACATGTGTTCCGTGAATGTTTCTATGTGTACTTTTATATTTCGTTAATAATCCGGTCCATTATCACTTCAGGATTTTTTCTCGCCTTTTAAACCTTCCTTGGACTTAAACAAATATTTCAAAATCAAAATTTGGCAAATCGGTCAGCTGTTATATATAAAGATGATGTGAAATATAAACAAATGAAATGCTACCTGTAAATTATATGTGCAAGGCCTTCTTAATCAGTCTTTTGTTAACGAAGTAGCACATGTCTTGGTGTTAGGTTATTTGAGGAGCTTGTAATCACAGTTCTATAACTCTATTTTTTCATTTCTGAGATGTTTTGTGTTTCTTAAGCCATTTTTATGCTGAATTCAACTTCGGAACTATTTTCTTGTAAACTGGACAGAAATAGTTTAAAATTGCATTTATTTATACATGTTAGAATCAAAATATGGATAATTCCACTGTAGTTTAGTTTCATTGTAAGATAACTCCTCCAGTAACAAATAAGAAGCTGGCATTCATCCTATGTGTTCCCTCCCAACTTACTTCACAAGACCAATATGGCTGAATTTTTATATGAGCCTGTAGTGTATGGATTATGAATAAGTTTTACGTTGATTTGACATTATAAGTTTAATATTAGCAAGGAAATGGAAGTTCAAGAGGAAGAAGTTGCTGCAAAAGAAGCAGGAAAACGAAAAACTGACAGAAAAAGTGGGCAGTTGTTTAGGAAAAATGGCTTCTTTTGGGTTAAAAAAAGACAATTCCATAATTTGACTTTAAAAACGACCAACTCCGCTGTTTAAGCTATAATCAGGCTTAAATATGCATTTAAATTTATAAATGAACACACAGAGATGTTTATAAGACCTATAAGAATGATGTAAAAAATATTCAGCAATATACTGGGAATAGTATTGTAGTTATAGATTTTCGACAAAAGTGGAGTTGTGCAACTTTGATACCTAGCTCCTCAATTGTTTGTGTAGGCGAATTGAATCTTTCGACTTCTGATGGTTATTACAACGCAGTGCCATTTAATGTAAATGGGCGACATTGCTATCCCGAAAGCTGCGGATCTAGCATGTCCGTCATTTTTACTAGTAAAGTTAAAGGAGAGCTATGTTGAAGCTTAGAAAGTGGTGCTTTGATATAATGGTTAACAGTTGTACCAGTGAGACAGCTTTATTGATAATACTTTCACGAGAAAAGTAAAATATATATATGCATCTCCAACAAGCTTATGATGCGATTGTTCTATGTTACTATCAACACCCTCAACATTCATTGAAAAAATAAAGGAATTAAAAGCTTTTTAGTGTTAATAACATGTCCAATGACACATTAATATTTCAATCAATAGATAACTTATATATTTTTTTTTTTTTGCTAAAGATTAATTAATAATCCATTTTTAAGTTGCTATACTGTTGGGTATTACGTTATTTCCTATTGGTTCCTAAGAATTAAAGACATGTTTCGTCCTATTGCCATGGCAGATGACAAATGAATAGTAAATTTAACTTACACAACCTAATACTTGTTAACAATGACCAGATGACAAGTTAAGTATTACAAAAGCATATCTAATTAATACTTAATGTGGACGTAAAGTTTATCGTCACAATTACTGCGTCAAACACATAAAGACTTCCCGGTACTCTGCAATTTGCTGGAGTATTTGGATGGAGGGAATTTCCTTTCGTGACAAGTGTTTTCCGGAGAACACACCTCCACGACAATGATGGAGCAGTAAAACGTTTAAAGAAGCCAGTTGAGCAGGTACTAAATCACCACCTCCTGCATCCTTACCACTTTACTACTTTTCATTCTTTCTTTTCCCCAAACAAGCTTCCAACTTCACAGAAACTAGTTATTTTAACAGCTACTTTGCCATTACATGTCCTTCAAGACACGTCTTTTGTTCCTTTCACGTCATTCTTATTTAGGTATTGCACAGTGAAGTGAAAAAGCGGGAAGTCAGATTAAAGACACCTTTGCTGTAACTTGGGTACGAGCCAGAAACAAAAACAAGATAAATATTTCTCTATTCAGTTTTTAGTAAATTACTTAGTGACAATCCCATTTTTCTTCCTCTCTCCTTTTTTTAAATTTCCGACATCCAACGTTAAGTCATTTCATTTCATTATTTAGATGTTTCAGCAATCCCTTGTTTTGCATTAGATGATGATCATGATGATGTTCAAGTTCTTCTCGGGAAGCAAGCCAGGTGAAAAGACGATTAGAAATTGACGTTTCGCAAGTGTGCGTCTCTCCCATCATCAGGATATTTATTAAATGTTATAATTACGAGACTGGGTCAAAAAGTAATGACTCCTATTTTTTTTCACTTTTAATTGCCAAGAAAATTGAATGAAATTTACACAGCTTGAAAACTACAACATTGACGATTCATTTGTCACTATTCAATATAATCTTCGTCCTTTTCCACAGTTTTGGTCCACCTTTTAACTAGGACATGTATTCCAGTGTGGTAAAACACACGGTCTTGCTTCCTAAGCCATTGACGCACGGACGTTTTCATAGCCTCCTCATCTTCAAAATGAATCCCACGATGAGCTTCCTTTAGTGGCCCGAACAGATGGAAGTCTGATGGTGCCAGGTCAGTGAGGTAAGACTTGCCGTCCCAATTTCTCAATTTCTGCAGTGGTGTAACGGCTGCTGTATGTGGTCTTGCATTGTCATGCAAAAGAAGAACATCCGCCATTGTTTTTGTTGGGCGAACTCGGCGAAGACGTGCTTTCAGCTTTTTGAGAGTTCTGCCGTATTAGACAGAATTTATTGTGCATCCCTGCTCCAAAAAATCAATTATAAGCACACCCTCTGCATCCCAAGACACTATCACCATAATGGAAATTAATTATTCTTTCACACTGGCCGTGTGTAAGCTAAATTGTGGAAACGTTCAGTCAGACTGAAAAATTCAATGCCATAGCCGGGATTTGAACCACGGATCTTCTGGTTTCCGTCCAGCCGCACTACCATTGTGCTACTATGGCCAACGTGCCGATATGACATTAAATTCTCCAACTGACTCGTATTAGAACTACTAAGTGGAGTTGAATTTTTCAGTCTGACTCAACGTTTCCACTATCACCATAACTTTCCCTGCTGACCGCTGAGTTTTGAATTTTTTGTTCTTCGGTGACGTTGTGTGATGCTATTCCATTTACTGCCTCTTTGCTTCAGGTTCAAAAAAATGAACCCACGTTTCGTCTCCAGTAACAATTTTTTCCAGAAACTCCTCTCCCTCCAAATTGAAGCGCTGCAAGTGTTCGGAGGCTATTGTTTTCCTTGTTTCCTTGTTTTGGGCGGTTAACATTCTTGGTACCCAACGTGAAAAAACTTTTGAGTAACGCGGTTGTTGAATAATCGTCATCACACTGCCCTTACTGAGGTAGGTAATGCGACACAATTCACCGGCGATCACCACGAATGATATCGACTCGCTGAATGTTGCATGGAGTCACTGCCGCTTCGCTTTTCATCTGCCAATGATGTTTGCCTTTCAGCTTCGTTACAGCGACGAACCCATCGTCTAACAGTGCTGACATCCACCGCTGCATCACCATACACATTTTTTAACCTTTCATGAATGCGAATTGGCGTTTTACCTTCCGTAGTCAAAAATTCAATCACAGAACGCTCTCTAATACGAATGTCAGTGTCAGCCATTTTGCAAGAGGATGCAGTGCTGCCACCTGTTGACTTAGGAAGTTACTACTGCAGGGGATTGGAGAAGAAGGTTTGAGGAATTGCGCCAAATTCAAAGTTTTCACTTAACTTACTTATTTAATGGGTAAAAATGGGAGGCATTACTTTTTGACCCACCCTCGTACAAATGAAACACTGGATGTAACACAAATGTAAACAAAGACAAAACACTATCAACACTCGCATCACTGAACAAAAGACGGATGCACCGCTGCTAGTTTTATTGGATTAGAAGTACAACTAATTTATAAACTATAACTAATTTTAAACTAAATATTTAAACCATTTGAGTAATATACAAATATTCATGTTGCAATTGTTATTTCAGCAACTGCATTGTTATAAAACTTACCACAATATGCGTTAGCGCCAATAACACTCGCAAGTGTGCGAGAGAGAGGAAACTATTGTGACTTTGTGGGTTCGTGAAATTAAAAGTCCAATTACACAAACTCAAAATGTTCTTTATTTCCACTGACTTACAGTTGAACACTTGCCAATTACACAGCATTACGTAGTGCACACAATTACGGTTAACCAGTTCGTTTGTTACAGTTCCCTTTTGCTCTCGCAATTACGTACACTCCTCCGATACACGTACACAGTCTTCTCGTCCGTACACTAGCACGGCACTGTTTCGCTGCTCTCCAAGAAAGAACTGACTGACTCACTCACTGCAGCCCCCTTTATAGTGATTTCACTGTTTCTAAAAGCCTCTGGTTTCAGTGAATCACCGCGAAGGTTCCAGACGGCGGGGGAAGGGGAAAGAGGCGGCCAGTGACAAGTAACACTTCCCTAATCATCCCCTCAGTTAGTGACTGAGATAAATGGGTGGGTGTGGTCCTGATGCCTCGGGTCCCTTATTCAGCTGTCATTGGTCGTGCTTTCCGATAATTGGGTGACACTATTAAAAGAATAGGAGTAATGAGGTGGTAACGCTTAAGACTCTAACGTATCTGATTCACTACAAGCCACAACTCTTCCCATTTGAAACATATACTACTTCATAGCTATGTTTAAAGTTTCAAGTCTCTAGCTCATCGGTAAGTTGGTTCAAAATCGAATGCAAAATTTGTACAACCACCTAGAGCTAACAAAAAGGTCGTCAGTAGGAAGAAGTGCACGCTAAAGGTGTTGCTCCTTCAACTGTTTTCACTGACACTTGCTTTTGTTGCTATGGTTTCACGTTTACCCTCTTGATATGTTTAGCCAACAGCAAGTTCGAACAGAGAATGAGATTAGAGTAAACCTTCCTAAATGGATTTGTTGCCCTGAAGGATATGTTTCTTCTTGACTTACTGGCAACGCCTACAAGATTTAATGATAAACACAGCGGTACTCATCTCCCTCAGTGCTCATAAACAAAATTTCCTGCTAACTTCCTTCAGCATTAAGTGTGAAATCTGGTTACTAACGCAGTTTGTAACACCGTCATGAGATTAAACAAACCCGCATCTGTCAAAAGAAGAACAGTAACGAAATAGTATTTTGTTTTCTTTCACTTTGCTTTCCACAAAAATATATAATATCCAATTTTCACCGCAAATAAATGTTTTAAGACTCTCCAAATTCAAGAAAAATACTTTTCTTTAACGAAATAACTACAATACTAGGTAAACAGGATAACTGAGAAATGTAAAGTTGCTGAAATTCCGAATTTCAGCGTTTTTCAAGATACGACATGAGATTTTCATGAAAATCAAGCGACCTATGGGAACGCTTTACAAGAAATATTGTTCTAATGTTTTGCTTTTTTTTCTTCAAAAATGTATGTGAAAAATTTCCAACCACATGCGAGATATTTTCATGACAAATGAAATGTAAGCTTAAATTTTCCAGAAATTTTTTCAGAAGTCCCAGTATAAAAACTAGATCTTATGGCAAATTCCTTTTTATGGAGCTTACCATTTTCAGATAATATTTATTTTGGCTTGGAAGTTAAAATAATTATGCTTTAATAAAATAGAAAAAAAAAAGAAAAATTAGTTTCTATCTCTTGATCACGCAAAGAGAACAGTACTTCAAAACCATCACGCAGCGAGGTTATCTTAAAAGATATGACCTTTGCTTTCATTATATTAACACATATCTTAGAACCTGTTTTTGTGTGTAATTTATGTCCTCCAAACTTAAGTCATATCGGACGAAAAAAATGCGTCAAATGAGCCCAGGGTCCATAGAGCTTAGAGTTACGGACATTCGTCTTTCAGGATAAGGGAAGACAATGAAGAAAATCTTATCCAGGTAACTCACCCTATCCGAGATTCGAATCGGGACCTTTTGTACGTGAGGCAGACTTGCCTCCATCTACGCTATCCAGGCCAGCACCTGTGTTACACCTATAGGCGTATCACGGGATATTCAAATTTGTTCTACAATTTATATATATATATATATATATATATATATATATATATATATATATATATATATTATTCAAGTGTGCGGAGATGCTCTTCAGGAATTCTGCAACCTTCACAGTATTGTAGTCCCTTGAACCTACAATAAGATAATATTTATCTCAAAGTAGATAGAGCAATAAGTGTTTGTACAAGAGTAGAGAAAGTAATGTATACATCACATAACGACCAAAACATTTGACTATCACTTAAAGTCTACTGTATTCCCTTGAACCTACAATAAGATAATATTTATCTCAAAGTAGATAGAGCAATAAGTGTTTGTACAAGAGTAGAGAAAGTAATGTATACATCACATACTGACCAGCTGTTTAAAACATTTGACTATCACTTAAAGCTTACTGTATTCCCTTTTAACTACAATAAGATAATATTTATCTTAAGTAGATAGATCAATAAATGTTTGTACAAGAGTAGAGAAAGTCATGTATACATCACATACTGACCAGCTGTTTAAAACATTTGACTATCACTTAAAGTCTACTGTATTCCCTTGTAACTACAATAAGATAATGTTTATCTTGAAGTAGATAGAGCAATAAGTGTTTATACAAGAGTAGAGAAAGTCATGTGAGTGAAATATATCGAATGTTTCTTTACATTTCTCGTCAACTGAGTTACTGAAATCACTAAATGAAACATAAATCAGGAACTGGAGTTACGGTAACCTGACACGTGGGCATCAATCCTCAGAGGAAGACAAACGAGCTGCATTTAATACATGAAATAAAAATAAAACTCCTTTTTTGTCAATAAATCCTGTGCCAAAAGTATAGAGATATATAAAACACAGCTGAATAGATTTTGATGCAAAATTTACAAGCGTGCAGTTTTTAAAATATGTTTGTATGTGAGTGAGCCAACAGGAAGGGCGTGCACTACCACTAATGCATGCATATAATTTTATATGATGTGTGGCGCACTAGGGAACTTCCGGATGGGCTGGAAAAAATTTGTTATTGTCATAAAAATAAAGCAAATATGTGGAAATCCACAATTACATACCAAAGCTGCATCGGCGTTTTTTGTTTTCTTCCACCCCCGCAGAACATGTGTGACATAACAGAAGTGTGTTTACAGAACCTACAACATTCAATTGTTTTAAATTCATTCGATAAATTTGATTAAGACATCGTAACCTTTATAGCGAACAATGTAGAAGCATAAGGGAAAACCTCCAACGTTAAGTAATATCGGACGATGAATGAAATGATGTTCAAATAAGTACAGGGTATATAGAGCTTAGAGTTACCAGACATTCATCTTTCAGGATAAGAGAAAACCTCCAACGTTAAGTCATATCGGACGATGAATGAAATGATGTTCAATTAAGTACAGGGTACATAGAGCTTAGAGCTACCAGACATTCATCTTTGAGGATAAGAGAAAGCTCCCTGAAAAAACATGATGTAGATGAGTTACCATGAGTGCGATTCGAACTGGGAACCTCATGATCGTGAGCAGATACTCTACCAGCACACTACAGAGGTGGGAGTATGACGATGACCGACAAATTAATTTGAAATTAGACCATTTGTGACTGCGTCGAAACATGGTTGCGTTAGGCTAGGTTTAGAAGTCCAGCTGTGTCTTTAGAGAAAGGAGGCTATTTTGTTATAATTCCCCCACACTGTGTACTAATTTAATAAATGCATTTACGAAGGTTCATTTAGCCTAATAGGATTAGTATATCAAATCAGCCTTAAGCCTGGAAGGCTTTTTTAGCTCATAACGGCTTCTAAAGGAACATGAAGTCAAACCTACGCAGTATTACATATATCTTAATAATGAAAATGTAGTTCCAATCCGATTATCACCGGCTTTGTCTTGTACTACGTAGAAAGTTAACCTTTAGAGCTATTCCCTGGAATATAAATGTCAATTACTTGATCCGATAATGGACTGCTAATCTTTATTTCAGTTTTGTTGCTAGGGGGTAGGAAATTTACGTTTAATAAGGAAATCTTTAGTGATAGCTTATAAAAAATTCACATTTTCTCTGTATTAACAGTTTCTAAGAGATACTTGTTATTATGTGACAAATGTAAATCTTCAATTTTCTGGAAAGAGCTGTCACGTTCCTTTCATCTACTGGATTTTATATAATTTCTGTAATAAATCTGTTATAATTTATAGGCAAACATATTATGTATTATATTGAAATGACTTACTCACCACAATCTTCAACTAGCAGTCCTTTGAGAGATTTATTCTTCTGTCTATTTCATCTAAAACGAGATAAATACAAGAGCTGTTCAATAAAGAATGATCACAATTTTTTTAACAACGTACCTTTGCTCATCCTATAATTTTGTTGGTCCTTCTCAAAATAGTCTCCCCTGAATGCGATGTACTTGTCCCAGCGTTTCTGTCAGTCTTCAAAGACATGCTGGAAACCATTCGTTGAGAGATCCTTCAAAATCGTCTCCGCAGCCTTCACCACTGCTTCTGATGATGTATAATGCCTCCCACGAAGGCGTTTCTTCAAGTTAGGGAATAGAAAAAAGGCACATGGGGCTAAATCCGGACTATAGGGAGGGTGAGGGATGCACTTCACGTTGATTTTTGCAAGGTATTCAGCAACAACATTGGCAATATGCGGCCGCGCACTATCGTGGTGCAGCATCCAGCCTCCTTCGCGGAAATGTGGTCTTTTGCACCTGATATGGACTTGCAATTTTTTCAGGATATCCTTGTAGTATTGTCCGGTTACTGATGTGTGTGCAGGTACAACATACTGATAAACCATTCCATGAATATCAAAGAATGAGATGACCATAACTTTCCCAGCAGAAACAAGCAATTTTGCGTTTTGGAGGTTTGTGATGAAGGAGATTTCCACACTGAGCTTTGCTGTTTGCTCTCAGGATCAAAATGATGTAGCCAAGTTTCATCAGCAGTGATTACGTTTGAAAGAAACTCCGGATCTTTTTCTAACATGAACTTTAACTGCATGCAGACGTGCATGCGATGTCCTTTTGTTCGGAAATCAACTGTCTTGGAACCCATCGCGTACAAACAGTAGGATGTGCTTTTGTTGTTTATGAAAACCAAACGGAACTAACTCACTCCATGTTTAAATTGTCACCCGAATGTTCTGTATTCCTGTCGGAGCTCTTAGCAATTAAAGAAGCTATAAAATGGTGTACTGTTAATGGGAACAGTGCCCGTATTCTTAGTGATTCTCAATCAGCTCTACTCGCTATTAATGATAAATACAACTTAAATTCATTAGCACATGAAATCAGAACCTTGCTTCAAAACCATCCAGGACATATTTGCATGGGATGGCTTAAAGGACCCAGTGGAATTTTAGGTAACGAGAGAGCTGATTGCTTGGCTAAGAAGGCTGCAGAATCCAATCTTCCTGTGACATACTCTTTATGTCCTATTTCTAATGAAAGGAGAATAATACATCAACATATTCTTGAAGAATGGAACCAACAATGGCTAACAACTCCAAATGGAAGTTTAACGAAAACATTGTTTTTCCCTAGTGTATATGACAGAGGAAAATGTGAAACTCTTGTACCAAATTTTGTTTTGACACAATTTTTAAGTGGACATGGTAAATTTGGTGAATACTTATCTAACCCCAAGTGCATGTGTGGTGAAGAATTTCAAACTGTGGTTCATCTCCTTTTCTGTTGTCCCATTTTCTGGAGAGAAAGACAAGAATTAATATTCAAGCTAGACTCTCTAGGAACTGAATTTTCTGCTCCACTCACATCTTTGCTAATGAAGCCACAGCAGTATAAGTACTTCATGATGTTTATAAACTCAGTGTTTAAACGTCTGAAATAGTTTAAATTAATATGCATCAGATTATAACATATTTTCTTCCTTCTAGTACTTAAAATATTTTTGTTAAAATTGTGTATTTTTATGTATCAACTATAACACTAACATACCACTGTGTAAAATAGGGTTCATAAATCTGGATAAATAAAAAAGAACCTTTGTGTGACCGTAGCCTGGCCGAAGGTACCCAATTCCCCGTGGGTGTTGGGAACACACTGCCCCTTCGAGTCCAACCCAAACCGAGCAACTCCCCATCGGGAAGGTCTCGGCAGTTCGGCCCGAGGTTCTTCTAGTAACGACAGAGGTACCACGTTACTGTAAGGTTTGGTTATGTTGCTTAATTTCGCTTGTCATATATTTTCATGACGTAATGGGTGAAATGAAACAATTGTCCGCTGGGAAACGAGGCGTGAGTTTAACTTAATCCTCTGTTTCTTAGGCGAGGTTATTAAGAGTAGTGGTCGTGCAGCAATATTGTGCCACATTTTCATCTCTGTAACACGATATTTGCTTTACAAATTGGCATAATAACGTCGCTAATGACGACATCTTAGCGTGTCGCAGTCGTTAATGGCGACAAGACTACATTACGGCACTCGATGACGTCGGCGAATACATTTCCTAAAGGGGAGGATTCGTTTCTAGTTTGTTTCAGCGCCGCGTCTACAACTCGGTCGGACTATCTGCTATAAATCTGTAACCTCCATTTTGACAGTGGTAACTTCTTCTAGTTTCTCAAAAACTTTTAACACATTTCTGCCTTTTTCTCATAAAAGACTTACATCTTTATTTTATAATGTTCTTTATAGCCAACTTTTTGCTGCCACTGAGAATAACAGGATGACAAATTTGACGTGTAACAGTTTGATATGTGTTCTCGATAACCAATCATAATAAAACGCTTTCTTTTTGTTATTTTTAATTGTTCCATTTATATACCCTGTTTTTATTTGCATCCTGTTTATGGTATTTACTTGTGTACAGCGGTTTTCTTTGGGTCTATACAGTATATCACTCTCTCACACACATTTTCACTGTCATTCAAGCTTCCAGACACTCAGGAATACTACTGACCACGCTCGGCGAGAAATTACCTTGTGATTGACAGCTGCATGGTGTGTTGTCAGCTGACAGGGCCCATCGGGTCGCTGATCAATCAGGTAGTAAGAATGCACAAACGTCAGAGACATGACGTCACTGCCATTGTAACAGCTACGGGTTCAGTACGAGTTACGTACGTTTTCAGACGCGCGTACTGATTCTTTGTACGAGGCATGTTTTTTTAAGCCAGTACGTTTTTGGAATTAAAAAAAGACGTGCATAGATATCGCAATAATTTTATTTTTACATGAAAGCCTGTACCTTAGTCTACTTTTCTACATAATTTCCGTGAATAGTGAGGCACTTGTCATAACGTGGCACCAGTTTTTGAATACCCTCCTCATAAAATTCTGCCGCCTGACTGTATCACAACTGTTTTGACTTCGTTATCGTCTTGAACGCGCTGACCGGCCAGATGTTTCTTCCAGTGCAGGAACAAATGGTAGTCGCTGGACGCCAGATCAGGGCTGTATGCAGGATGATCTAGAGTTTCCCATTGAAAAGATTTGATAAGATCTTTGGTCCTATTAGCCACATGTGGACGGGCATTGTCATGCAGCAGAACGATACCCTTACTCAACTTGCCACGTCTTTTGTTCTGGTTGGACGGCGCAGATTGTTCAATGTCTCACAATAAGACGCTGCATTGATTGTCTCATTACGAGGCAGTAACTCCACTAGCAATACTCCTTTTCTGTCCCAAAAAACTGCACACATGATTTTCCGGACAGAAATTGTTTGCTTAAACTTCACTTTTGTGGGTGATGATGAATGTCGCCATTCCATGGATTGTTGTTTCGATTCTGGTGTGACGTAGGCCACCCATGTTTCGTCACCAGTAACAATTTGGTCTAAAAAATCTTCACCTTCATTGTGGTACCGCTTAAGGAAAGTCAGTGCACTGCCTAAACGTTGGGTTTTGTGCAAATCCGTCAACATTTTCGGAACCCAACGTGTACACAATTTCCGGTACTTCAAGTTCTCGGTCACAATGCGATACAAAACACTACGCGAATATTGAGGAAAATAGTTGCACACTGATGAAATTGTAAAGCGTCTGTTTTCTCTCACTTTTCCGTCCACTTTCTGCACCAAATCTTCAGTAACGACCGAAGGACGCCTACTCCGTTCTTCATCATGCACATTTGTGCAGCCATCTTTAAATGCTCTCACCCATTTCCTTACCATTCCATCACTCATTGTGTTTTGTCCGTAAACTTCACAGATCTCACGATGAATATCGATCGGTTTTACACCTTTAGCAATAAGAAATCGTATAACAGCCCGTACTTCACAATCGGCGGGACTCACGATTGTCGGAGGAATCTTAAACACTCAGTAACCAACGTATACAATGAAGAATCAGACTGTAATAGCGCCAGTGCGTAGAGAAGAGATGTAGGTAACCGGCGCGCATGCGCGGAACGCCGACCGTAGCGCTGCGGTGGCGGAATAGCAAAACGGCACTGACTTAAAAAATATGCCTCGTATTTCATTTAGCGAAGTGGTATACAGAGTGGTACTGTACGGTTTTATTGGTCCCCATATTGTTGTTTAATCACAAGAAATTAATTGTTCTTTCACACTAGCCGTGTGTAGGACGCACTATGAAAGGATAGAGTCAGACTAAACAATTCAATGCCATAGCCGAGATTTGAACCACGCTCTAAACCACATGTCTTGTATCTTTATTAGGCCGGAAACTTAACAGACCACCTATGTATCTGATAAAATTGTAAGATAATTAAAAAATAATGTTTGAAAAATTGTCAAAATATGTTTTTATTATCAAGAAAAAAGAGTATAGGGGAACATGGGGTAGGATAGGGTACTTAATATTTGTGCATCTATATTTCACATTTTGGACACTTAGAAATTGTGTTTTGGTAATATAAATGTGTTTATTATTGCATAATTACCTGTAAAACATAAATTAAATGGACACTCGCAACAAATGGGAGTAGCTGTCACGTCAAAAACAAAATTAGTACATTTGCCCCGTTTTGCCCCATAGGTGGGGCAGTAAGGGGTATTACTTCTTTGACCAATTTTTGATCAGGTTTTTTTTTATTTCTTTTACATTTAGTTCACTTCTCACAATATGCACAAATATGTACAGCATCTTCATCATCACTTTCGACACCTGCACAAGAATTATGAGCCAACTGCAGGCAGCAGGGATGTCTGATCTACCCTCCTCCTGACTAATCGTGACAGTAGGAGAATCATCTTCGTCGTCTTTTGTCACTTCTTCCCTGTTACCAGCAGACAGATAACTTCTGGAACGTTTGGTCACAGGAGGATTAGGACAACTAGGCCTACCTTTCGATGATTCCCGTTTTGTTTCGCTTTCTGGCAGAGCAACACGCCTTTTTACAGGTCTTTTATTCAATTTTTATTTTTCCGCATACACTAGCGCTTCTTAATAAGGGGATGTTGTCAGTACTGTGCTTTTTCCCTGTTTTTCCAAACTCTCTTGTTATTCTGATCTACCTTTGTAATAGGTGTGATATTTTCTGGGCTGGAGCTCTGGCAACTACTGCAGCTTGGCATCTGAATGTTTTCTATCCCCATAGGTGAACCAGAGACAACGGACATCTCAGAAGTTGAAGGATTAACATCATCAGGAACTCCAGAAGAAAGCTCAATATCTGTCGTTTCGGACAGTAGGAAATCAGCATCATCAAACACATTGTTGTTCACAGACCATATTCCTGTTTTCCGAAACCCATTGACTGCCGTGCTCATTGTTGAGGCTCGCCTATTACTGACACCAAACAATGATGTAACCTGAAAAATTGTCAAGACTTTTCCAGGATTAGATCTAACCCAGGAACGAATTTCATCCTCATAATATTTGATTAGTGGTTTCATGAAAGAAACAGCCAACGGCTGCAGCCTGTGAGAACATTTTTAACAACATAATCAAGATTAATTAGAGCCAACTGAAAAATTCAATGCCATGGCCGGGATTTGAACCACGGATCTACTGGTTTCCGTCCAGTTGCTCTACCCTTGAGCTGCCATGGTCAACGTGCCTTCCTGACATTAAATTCTCCAATTGACTCATATTTCCCGGTAGACCACTTTAGGGTTCTCAAATTTGAGACAACCACTTGTGGCGACTTACTATTGTAAGTACTTAATTACCAGGATATTTATCGTATATTATTTTTTAATGTAAATTTATATTAAGGAATTAATCCTTAAAGAATTAATCCTTTTAAATACATTACTCCGGTATATGGGTGATTTTTGATTAATTAGAGCCAACTGAAAAATTCAATGCCATGCCCGGGATTTGAACAACGGATCTACTGGTTTCCGTCCAGTTGCTCTATCCTTGAGCTACCATGGTCAACGTGCCTTCCTGACATTAAATTCTCCAATTGACTCATATTTCCCGGTAGACCACTTTAGGGTTCTCAAATTTGAGACAACCACTTGTGGCGACTTACTATTGTAAGTACTTAATTACCAGGATATTTATCGTATATTATTTTTTAATGTAAATTTATATTAAGGAATTAATCCTTAAAGAATTAATCCTTTTAAATACATTACTCCGGTATATGGGTGATTTTTGATTAATTAGAGCCAACTGAAAAATTCAATGCCATGGCCGGGATTTGAACAACGGATCTACTGGTTTCCGTCCAGTTGCTCTACCCTTGAGCTACCATGGTCAACGTGCCTTCCTGACATTAAATTCTCCAATTGACAACATAATCAAGATTGTCTCGTTTCTTCTTAACGTAGCGTTCAGGAGTTATTGGGGCACTTGAAATTGACTAGCTACCCTTTTGTAACCCATTGAACCATCATTCACAGCCCCCTTCATTGAGACAAAAGACCACACTTGCTTCTGTGACTTCTTTACGTAATTATGCACTATTTCGAAATCACATGAAACATGAGTAGTCAATCATATGAATAACACAGAAAGAGCTTTACACCAGGGGTACAATGGGGTAGTGCCCCGTTATGCCCCACCCATACTGCCACGTAAACACAAACTTAGGTTAATGCTTGTCGATGGTTCGATATTCAAAGATAACTTAGCGAAAAACATGGATTTAGAAGTAAATTAAGTGTTATATTCCATATTAATTATTGTTTTTTATTTAAATGTAGATATGATGTACTTACATGCCTTGAAAGAGATCATGAATCTTGTAAATACTGCTTCAAACTGTATCCAACACACAACAGATTGTGTTATTGCAGCCAACTCAGCTGTGATTGAGATGACGTAGTTTTGACAGATTCCGGTTGATTGTGCCACCTACTGGAAGCAAAACACGTATACCCCGTTCTACCTCACTACCCCAATATGCCCCATGTTCCCCTACCTCCCTTAATAAAGAAAATAATACAATAACCGTATTTTAGTGAATTTATAAAATATATATGTAGATGATAAAATATTACCACGATAACTTGAACAGCTATGAGATAAAGGGTCGTCAAGTTAGTACATTTAACATCGGTGAGATAAGGCTGAAAGTCAACAGGCTCCATGATGTACGTTATTTTGGAGTAGTCATCACTTACATTATTGTGATAAAAAGGGAGTTGACCCTTAGCGGTTGAATTAGCGTGAGATGAAAGCTATGATTTTGTGTTTCTTTTGGCTGCAGCTCACCGCGGAATGTTGTTCGACCTCGCACAAACACGCTCGCCGTTTCAAACATATACCGACCGACGCCTAATTTGATTCTCTGCTTTGATGCTGCTGCTGCTGCAACGAGGGGACTATATGATGAGATAAAACTCTGGCACAGGGGAATTTGTGTGAAGTGTCACAAGGGGTAGTTGTCAGCAAAGACACCGGCTCAAAAAATGTCACCTCATAAGTTACGTTACAAAAATACTCCAGCTGTTCAAACCAGTTCATCGTGCAAGTTGAACGTACTCCATGTTTTAATATTGATGTTTTACATTCACTCTTCCTTAGAAATATGTCAAGTGACATCCAAAATTAAGCGATAGTCAAACTTTTCAGAGCTGATCCATATGCAAGGGGCTTTGGCTATCGAGGATAACTGAAGCGGACTTTATATTTCTGTTAAATACAAACACCCACTTAACCTCTTACTCACATGAGAATCTAAGAAGAATTATAGAAATCCCAGCTAAACTAAAATATCCAAGCTGCAGCAGGCAATTGTTTCGAAATCCTTGCTTTTCTCAAGAAGTCCTCCATCATTGTGACTAAATCACCACATGTTGAACATAGTTGCTTGACAAATGAAATATATTTACAAAAACATCCAATTATACCAAAAATATAATTGAAATCTGAGATGAACAACGCCTGTGCAATAAAGAATGATCATAATTTTTTTACGGTCATAACTTTTCTTATATTCTGTTAGCTTAATGTGAAACAAACACGCCGTAGTAGTTTCATTGTTGGTACTCCTGGTTCCTGCCTGTGAGAACCAGGCAAGTTCAGACATGATCAGTATCGCCTACCGCTGCAATGGAGGTAACACACGAGGAACAATATGTAGCGTTCAAATTCTGCTTTCGTCTCAACAAATCTTCAGTTGAGGCTTATACAATGTTACAGGAGGCCTATGGAGAGTCTGTTCTTCCCTACAGCACAGCTCGAAGGTGGTTTAAAATGTTTAAAGAGGGAAGAAAATGCTGTTCCAGTTACTGCTCTTACGGAAGAAAACATCAACACTGCTGCTGCCATTGTGAGAGAGGATCGACGAATTACCTTAAGATCGCTTTCTGAAATACTGAACATTTCATTGGGTGCCACCCACACTTCGGTGATAGAAACATTACTCATGAGACGTGTTTGTGCGCGATGGGTTCGGAGACTCTTGATTCCCGAACAAAGGACATTCGCATGCAGGTCTGCATGCTGTTAAAGTTGATGTTAGAGGAAGACCCGGAGTTTATTTCAATCGTAATCACTGCTGATGAAACTTGCCTACATCATTTTGATCCTGAGAGCAAACAGCAAAGCTCAGTGTGAAAATCTCCTTCATCATCAAAACCCCAAAAAACAAAAGTGGTTGCTTCTGCTGGGAAAGTTATGGTCATCTCATTCTTTGATATTCATGGAATGGTTTATCAGCATTTTCTACCTGCACACACATCAGTACCTGGACAATAGTACAGAGATGTCCTGAAGACATTACAAGTCCATATCAGGCGCAAAAGACCACATTTCCGTGAAGCAAGCTGGATGCTGCGACACGATAATGCGCGGCCGCATGTTGCCAATGTTGCTGAATATCTTGCAAAAATCATCGTGACCAGTATTCCTCACTTTTCTTATAATCCGGATTTAGCCCCGTGTGACTTTTTCGATTCCGTAACTTGAAGAAACGCCTTCGTGGGAGGCATTATCCATCATCAGAAGCAGTGGTGAAGGCTGCGGATGCGATTTTGGAGGATCTATCAACAAATGGTTTCCAGCATGTCTTTGAAGACTGGCAGAAACGCTGAGGCAAGTGCATCGCATTCAGGGGAGACTATTTTGAGAAGGACCATCAAAATTATGAGGATGAGCAAAGCTACCTTGGTTAAAAAAAATGATGATGATTCTTTATTGAACAGCCCTCGTACTTCCTAAAGAATTCAAGTTAGATATTTCTTACTGGAGAAACTATACTTAAACACGTGTTATTTTATTGAAGATAGATGGAGCTATTTTTAACTTAATAAAAATTCATTGAAATGCTTTATCTAAAGTGATAGAGCATTTTTTCTCACAGGGATTATACATTGTTACAGTATTTGAACGAACATCTATGTGTCGACATTTTGTTTCGCAAATAATACCATCAGCGAATATGTGACAGAGAGTATATGTGCAATGACATGTTTTTGACAGAGGATGACATCTTGCTTACTAAATGCCCGTTGCTGTAGCCTAGATGGTAGCGTATATACCTCAGGTTTAACACGTTCCTAGTTCGAACCTTGATTTGCTTCTTTTTCTGGGGTTTTCCCTTATCCTGAAAGATGAATGTCTAGTAACTCTAAGCTCTATGTACCCTGTACTCATTTGAATATCATTTCATTCATCGTCCGATATGACTTAACGTTGGAGGTTTTCTCTTATCCTGAAAGATGAATGTCTAGTAACTCTAAACTCTATGTACCCTGTACTCATTTGAACATCATTTTATTCATCGTCCGATATGACTTAACGTTGGAGGTTTTCTCTTATCCTGAAAGATGAATGTCTAGTAACTCTAAGCTCTATGTACCCTGTACTTATTTGAATATCATTTCATTCATCGTCCGATATGACTTAACGTTGGAGGTTTTCTCTTATCCTGAAAGATGAATGTCTAGTAACTCTAAGCTCTATGCACCTTGTACTTATTTGAACATCATTTCATTCATCGTCCGATATGACTTAAAGTTGGAGGTTTTCTCTTATCCTGAAAGATGAATGTCTAGTAACTCTAAGCTCTATGTACCCTGTACTTATTTGAACACCGTTTCATTCATTGTCCGATATGACTTAACGTTGGAGGTTTTCTCTTATCCTGAAAGATGAATGTCTGGTAACTCTAAGCTCTATGTACCCTGTACTTATTTGAACATCATTTCATTCATCGTCCGATATTACTTAACGTTGGAGGTTTTCTCTTATCCTGAAAGATGAATGTCTGGTAACTCTAAGCTCTATGTACCCTGTACTTATTTGAATATCATTTCATTCATCGTCCGACATAACTTAACGTTGGAGGTTTTCTCTTATCCTGAAAGATGAATGTCTGGTAACTCTAAGCTCTATGTATCCTGTACTTATTTGAACATCATTTCATTCATCCACCGATATGACTTAACGTTTGAGGTTTTCTCTTATCCTGAAAGATGAATGTCTGGTAACTCTAAGCTCTATGTACCCTGTACTTATTTGAACATCATTTCATTCATCGTCCGATATGACAACGTTGGGGATTTTCTCTTATCCTGAAAGATGAATGTCTGGTAACTCTAAGCTCTATGTACCCTGTACTTATTTGAACATCATTTCATTCATCGTCCGATATGACTTAACATTGGAGGTTTTCTCTTATCCTGAAAGATGAATGTCTGGTAACTCTAAGCTCTATTTACCTTGTACTCATTTGAACATCATTTCATTCATCGTCCGATATGACTTAACGTTGGAGGTTTTCTCTTATCCTGAAAGATGAATGTCCGGTAACTCTAAGCTCTGTGCACCCTGTACTCCTTTGAATATTTTTTCGGCCATAGTTCGATATGAAGACGTTAGAGGAAGCAAGCTTAAAAGAAGTAGTAAACGGCCGGTACTTTCTTACTTTGAAATTAAGATCCGTTACTTTATTTTCTGCCCTTTCTAGTTCTGGATTTTCGCAGGTGACATTCACACAGCAAGCGTTTGAAATAATAATGTTCAAAATTGCTAGTGTGTGTTCTTTAGCAACAGATGGCAGTATTAAAAGAGCAGATAATCGCAAAGAGACACTTTTCGTTCATTAATTAGGACCTTAAATGATACATTCCATCCTGTTTCCAGAACATGGACGGACGGATAGCGTGCGGTGTCCAGCGGTTGACGATATTTTATTTAAATGAACTCGTATATCAAAAGCCTTATCTCTGTGACGGGCAAACAAAGGCAGCTGGGCTAGGCGTGGTAGGGCCGCCACCCGCTGTGCACAGTTGTACTTACTTTGTTACGTGTCATAGGATAATTCCCAGCTCGTGAACGTGCTGGGCCTTCTTCACAACTAGAACCTTGCTTTCAGCTGAAATTATTATGTGTTCAGCTGTAAAAAAATCTCTATCTTTTATTGCTAATGTTTACACAGCTTGGGCAAAATCGTACCCCGCTACATACTTAAAGTAGGTTTAGTTAACGCGTGTGTAGTTCTGATATTTTTAAAAGATTCCACAGTATCAACTTTATCCTGAATGATTTTTATGTAACCATAGTTACTGCCCGATAGCTACTCTCCGTTCTGAGCTCTTCTTTCTAGCTAAGTTTTGTAAACTGTTTGTATTACGTCTAGATACGCAAAGAACTATTCATCTAATCTCTGTTTCATATAACCTTTCCACGCTGGCCCGCCTCGGTAGCGTAGATGGTAGCGTGTCTGCCTCACGTTCAAGATGTCCCGGGTTCGAATCTCGGTCCAGGTGAACTACCTGGATAAGGTTTTTTCCGGGGTTTCCCCTTATCCTTCAAGACAAATCTCGGGTATCTAAGCTCCATGGACCCTGAACTCATTTAAGCATCATTTCACCCAATTCATTCACCGTCCCTTATGACAACGTTGTGGGACGTAAATTTAAAAAAAAAAAAAAAAAAAAAAAAAAATTGCCCCGCTGACATGCATCACTCCGCGTACAACCTTCCCCCTCACCCTAATTGGCTAATGCTTTCGCGCCATAGGCCATAGGCGGTGCCTTCCCGTCGCATTTAAACCTGCAGTAAACGTCATAATAAGTGCCGGAAAGATAGATAAAATCTTACAAATAAGTATATGAATGCATGCAAAAATACAAGTTTATAATAAAACTGAGCAAGTTGAAACTCAAACAAGTTTATAATGAAAGTCCTTCGGCCTTTTCCACTGGAATTTTTAAAACCAGCACACATACCTTGTAAAAATGTGCGGCAGTACTACCTCTCTGCCTCCCGGCTGCACGTACCTGGGTCGACGTCGGGACTCCTTCCGCGGTCTCCACGTCATCGTCGGCTGCTTGCTTCACCAAAGCTCTAGCGGCTTCTCCTGCATGGATTCTTTTTTGGGTTCTCAGGAGTTACGGTTGAGACAACATAAACCAACGATAATCTCTTAACTGCTTTTATTCGTCCTTGCATTCGTGGAACCCGGGCACTTGATTAACTGCACTTCCGACGGACATTTTATAGTACATTTTATTAGACGCGGTACTTCGTCGAACACACCTGACGGATGTATACAATACTGCAATGAACAACTGAATAGCAACCAAGTAGCAACTGAGGGACAACTGAGGAATGACTGAGGGGTGAGTAGCGGTTACCATGCTCTTATATACACCAAGTACCGCGTCAGTAGCAACAACTAAGTGTGTATTGACCTGCATAACGGTACGTAATATAGCTAGCATACCATTCTATTGTCCAAACATCCGCTCGTTCTAGGCTGTCGTACGGGAGTGCAGGGTTTCTCACGTATGTCTGCCCAGGTCCATCACAATGTTTCAAGTCTACAATTTTGCTTTAACTAACATAATTACTTACAGTTCTTAAATTTATGAGTAATTACTAAACATATTAGTAAATAAATAATTGATCCAAGGACCAAAGTTCCTGTTTCAAATGCTTGTCTTTCAGTCTTAAAAGTCGTGTCACGCCATACTTGTCGTGTGTCCTTCATTCACCCGAGTCTCGTCAAGGTAGTATATTTTGCGACTTGTATCCCGGTGCAGTCTGATTGTCCTTAAATAACGTCTTCGCCACACAGCAATATCGCCCCTGGAGTGGTAAGTTTTCCTGTTGTCTCAATTTCAGGGCGCGATTTTCCTACGCATCTAACTCACACCTGTAAGTTCAGAGCACAGCTGTTCGACTTCTCTTAATGATTAAGACGTATTATTCTCTGTGAGTGCATTAAACACATGCGTCACAATTCTTTCTAAAGGTTTTCCCTTGCGATGCTTCAGCGAAAAACTGACGGTAGACTCTGCCATTATACATATAATAAGTACACGCGCAATAAATGATCAATAAAATAATTTAGCTCTCGCACTCGGCACAACACACCTTCGAATGGTGGTATGACTAATCCAGTTCAAAACAAGGTCAGTGATAAAAGTCATATAAACAAATATGTCACCACTACCGCTAAATCACGTGCTATCGTGTCATGTGCTTGGGAGCAAAGGAACCTCCTCTTTACTTCGTTTAACAGTTAACATGGACTTCAGATAAATCAACTCTGTTGTGTAATATTCAAACAGTTATGAAAATATAAATTTGAAAATTCTCTTCCAACATATAAATATATATCACCATGTTAAATAACGAACTAATTTTTACCGCACAACAGTCTATACATAAGAAAGAGACGAATAATTAATAATTATGGGGAAGAAAGAGAGGAAGAAGAAAAGGAAATTGATGGAATTGAAGTTCAAATGGCAATACAAGAAATCAAGCTGGGTAAAGCAGCTGACAGGTATGGAATAGCACCAGAACTGATTAAATATGGAGGTAAAGAATTAATAAAAATACTGAAAAGTTTATTTCAGAAGATATGGACGGAAAAAAATACCAAGAGATTGGGAATTTAATGTAATTGTTCCAATACATAAGAAAGGCAACCAGAGTGATTGCTCAAACTATAGACCTATATGTCTCTCCCCGGTTGTATATAAAGTGTACACTAGAATCCTGGAACAGAAATTGAGGAAAATAGAAGAACAAGATTTAGAAGAAGAACAGGCTGCTTTCCGAATGGGTAGACAAACCCAAGACCAAATTTTCTCATTGAGAATGATAATAGAGAAAGCTATAGATAGAGGAAATGGTATTTATCTAGGATCCTTAGATTTGAAAGCAGCATTTGATTCAATACCTAGGGAAGAAATTTGGAGAGCTTTAAAGAACAAAAAAGTACTATGAATTTTATTGAAGCAATACAATCAGTTTATCAAGAACCAAAAGGGATAATAAGATTAGACGGACTAGAATCAGAACCATTTCTGATGTATAGAGGAGTTAAACAAGGAGATAGTCTCAGCCCACTCTTATTTATTATTGTGATGGATGAAATATGGAAAATTTGCAAAAGAAGAACAACAAGAACTATGATAGGATATAGAAATTTAAGACCAGTTTGGGCACAATCTTTTATATATGCTGATGACATCATATTAATAGCAAATAGTAATAATAATTTACAATTAGCGCTAAATGAAGGGAAAGAAGAATTAACTAGAAAAGGTTTAGAATTAAACATACTCAAAAGTAAAACCATGTATATAGGAAGGAAAGAAGAAGAAGTTAAAATTAAATGTAATGAGGAAATCTTAGAACGGGTAGACAGTTATGAATACCTGGGTACAATTATAAATAAGGATGGAAAAATAGAGAAGGAAATTTTAAACAGAATAAGCAAGGCCAATTCGGTCTACTATCAGATTAATAATACTATTGTGGGAAAAAACGAAATAACAAAAGATACAAAAACAATAATACTACCAATTCTATTATATGGAGCAGAGAGCTGGACTCTCCTACAGAAACAAGAAAGCAAAAAGCAAGCTATGGAAATGAGATATTTAAGACGAGCTGTGGGGAAGACAAGAAGAGATATGATTAGAAATGTAACAATAAGGGAAGAGTTGGGTACACACTCCGTTAAAGAAATATTGGAAAAAAGACAACTTAAATGGTATGGACATGTACTCCACATGTCAGAAGAAAGAAAACCCAAACAATATTTAGAAGCAAGACCAGAAGGTAAAAGAAATAGGGGAAGGCCACGCATGTTGTATGAGGAATACATTGAGAAGTTCGGAAGGATAGAGGGAAAACCATGACAGAAATGAAGAGAATGATAATGGACCGAGAAAAGTGGAGGAAATGGGTAGAAGAGGCTTGTACTCCACGCTTAACAGCACAAAGGAGTTAGAGAAAGAAGAAGAAGTATTCTCTTTTTCATTAATCAATAAATTATACAGTGTCCCTGCTGTATTTTACTGTGAAGATTTTCCATTATCCATACATCCTTAAACATAAACTGATGCATTAGACGAATACTTTTTGTACTAACTGTATCTCTCTCTCTTGTTACGCTGCGAAGGTTGAGGTGGATATAGCAGTATGGTTTAGTAATAGTACAATATCCGTGAAATCGATCTGGTTAAGGGAAGGCAATCTCTACTGTAAGTGCAGATTATTGATGCCAGAATCTGGTGCCTTTTGTACGCTAACAAGCTTCCTAATAGAGCAGTAAGCTACGCCAATGGCCACTGACCCAGTCTAATGCGACCCGTATGTTTGCCAAAGCGCCATTATGGTTTGATAGATAAATCGTGCTTAATCGAAAGCAATCCGCCACAGGAAGACGCAGCAAGCAAATCAGTCACTCCTTGTGTCTGTTAGTCTTCCTTAATTGCTAGAGCAGTGTGTCTATAACCACTTTATACATTACTTAGTACAAGACAAACAGAAGAACGGCGTCCGAGTTTCAGCTGTCACCCAACAGTAGCAGACAAGAGCTCAAAAGGAACATTTTCAGAAAAAGTTAGTGTGTGTATGTGTGTCGGTGTGTCTGTGTGTGTGTGGGGGGGGGGGGGGAGGGGTGGGTGTGGTTTTTTTACCTGGCATGCCTCATTCCTTAGGAATACTACATGCCTTATTTTATTTACATTATATACAACTTTTACAATGATTTTGCAATGATTTTACATATCTTGTATGTGTATTGAAATGTATCCTACAATATTGTACAATATTCTTATTAAAATAGTTGCAATTAGTTAGCAGTTTTATTGAATTTTTAATGCATCATTTGCCTACTCTATATCTGTGAAGTTTATTGATTTAACAAATTTGACGAAACATTTTAGATGTGTGTAAGTTCCTCTTTGGTAACGGGCCACGCGCAATTTCTGCTTTTTATTTTACTGATCATTTCGGTTGTTTGTTTGTTTAAGATTGGACATCGGAATATTATGTGGTCTACTGTTTGGTCCTCGTCTTGACATTTGCATACTGGGCTATCTAGTAAAGCAAATCGATGGCGGTATGAACGGAGCTTTCCGTGTCCTGCGACAATTGCTGTAAACTCTTGGCAAATGGGTAGTTCTTGTTTTAGTCTATTTCTCACGGATGGGAAGAATTCTTTGGTGATGGCTCCTTTCCTTGTGTGTGTGTGTGTGTGCGTGTGCGTGTGCGTGTGCGTGTGTGCGTGTGCGTGCCAGATTTTAAAGATCCCATTCCTATAAGATAACTCTGAATATCCATCTATGTTTTACCAAGATATACGAACAAGCAGAAACTTCCTATTTCAGAAAAGTGTAAGTATTTCAAATTTCAAAACAAAATACCAGGTATGTCCAGAAAGTAAGTTCTGTTTGGTAATCAAATTAAATTGTGTAGAGATACAGGAAAAATTATTTATTGCACAAAATTCTACAACTCCTAAACTACTTTTCCACGTAATATCCGAAATTTTGCAGGCATTTGTCATATCGAGGCACAAGTTTTTGTATACCTTCTTCATAGAAGTTTTCCGCCTGTGTCTTCAACCAGCTGGAAACATTTTCTTTTAGCTCTTCGTCATTATTGAAGCCTTGACCGCCAAGGAAACATTTGAGATGCAAAAACAGATGAAAGTCGCTAGAAGCGTGGTGAGGTTTGTACGGTGGGTGGTCAAATACGCCCCAGCCAAATCCCTGTAGGATGTTTTTCGTCGCATTTGCAGTGTGTGGTCGTGAGTTGTCGTGAAGAAACACAACACCTTTTGACAGCATTCCGCGGCGTTTATTTTGTATTGGCGCAATCCTAGCATTCAGAAAACGAATCACAGATCTGATTTCACAAGCGGTGGGATTTTCAATGAACACCCACATTGTAAACAAGCACAACAAAGCGTACGTGGCTGACTACGATCTCACAATGGCGCACGTTTCTTCTCCTGATACAGAGCGTCTACGGCGCATGTGCGGAACTGCGATCGCAGCGCTGCACCGGAGATAAATTGAAACAGAACTTACTTTCTGGACGCACCTTGTAAATTGTTAACTAAACAAATAAAGAAAGTTAACGTACAAGATCAAAATGTTACAGCCCTTTTAAAAAAATCAAACTTTTTTGAATTTAGACATGAAAATATTGGTTTGGTGTGTCAGACTTTTCTGAAAATCTTCGTCTTGTTTTCCTGGAAGATGGTGAACTTAAATTGCGACCACAGAATAATACTCTAACTTTGTGGGTTAAAATGTTTCCTTTTCTTGCATAGGTATTCTAAGTTTAGATTCTCTAATAGGATTTGTGTTTCATCTGTCTGTTGCTTAGCTTCCTCTGTGGAAATAGAGGCAATGTTGTCAGTTTTTCCTACAGAGGGCGGTTGTCCATGGTTTTGTTAGTATGTACCTACTGCTTTTGTTTTCTAAATGTAGAGGTGTAATAATTATTCTCTTTTGTAAAGATAAGTGTAGTGTAAAGCAGTTCTATAAGAATTAAAATGCCTTACTTTTCTGTTTTGCAGAGGCTGACCTGGTTCTCGCCCGATGATGACGTTAAAATGTGCATCGTGAAAGGAAAGGACGAGGTAAGTGAATCTTGACTTCTATATTGCACTCAAACTGTGGGAGTTTGACTCCATCCTAAAGTATTTCAGAAACAATAAAATTAAACTGGTGAAACTCAAGTCCAAAAGGCATAGTAATCCACCGTTCAACTTTGGTGAATATCGGAAAACTGCACATTATTTTTAATATAATGATTTTTGTGTTCGCTTCTAAGCTATCCGAAGTAAACAACGGAATAACGGGAACACAGACTTAAATAATAGCCATCCAGTCTATGCTGCAACATGACCTAATCATCTGCGTTGAAAGTGAAAATTATATGCTGTTCAATAAAGAATTATCACAATTGTTTTCACAACGTTCCTTTACTTAACGTCATAATTTTGATGGTCCTCAAAATAGTCTCCCCTGAATGCGATGCACTTGTCCCAGCGTTTCTGCCAGTCTTCAAAGACATGCTGGATACCATTTTTGAAAGATCCTTCAAAATCGCCTCCGCAGCCTTCACCACTGCTTCTGATGATGGATAATGCCTCCCACGAAGGCGTTTCCTCAAGTTAGGGAATAGAAAACAGTCACATGGGGCTAAATCCGGACTATAGGGAGGGTGAGGGATGCACTTCACGTTGATTTTTGCAAGATATTCAGCAACAACATTGGCAATATGCGGCCGCGCATTATCATACTGCAGCATCCCGCCTGCTTCACGGAAATGTGGTCTTTTGCGCCTGATATGGACTTGCAATGTTTTCAGGACATCCCTGTAGTATTGTCCAGTTACTGATGTGTGTGCAGGTACAACATGCTGATAAACCGTTCCATGAATATCAAAGAATGAGATGACCATAACTTTCCCAACAGAAGCAACCACTTTTGGTTTTTTGGGGGTTGGTGATGAAAGAGATTTCCACACTGAGCTTTGCTGTTTGCTCTCAGGATCAAAATGATGTAGCCAAGTTTCATCAGCAGTGATTACGTTTGAAAGAAACTCCGGATCTTCCTCTAACGTCAACTTTAAATGCATGCAGACCTGCATGCGAATGTCTTTTTGTTCGGGAATCAACAGTCTTGGAACCCATCGCGCACAAACACGTCTCATGTGTAATGTTTCTGTCACCAACGTGTAGGTGGCACTTAATGAAATGTTCAGTATTTCAGAAAGTGATCTCAAGGTAATTCGTCGATCCTCTCTCACATTGGCAGCAGCACTGTTGATGTTTTCTTCCGTAAGAGCAGTAACTGGAGCACCGCGTCCACCTTCCTTTGAAATTGACTCTCTCCGCTCTTTAAACATTTTAAACCATCTTCGAGCTGTGCTGTAGGGAAGAACAGACTCTCCATAGGCCTGCTGTAACATTGTATGTACCTCAACTGAAGATTTGTTGAGACGAAAGCAGAATTTCAAAGCCGCATATTGTTGCTCGCGCGTTACCTCCATTGCAGCGGTAGGCGATACTGAACATGTCTGAACTTGCCTGGTTCTCACAGGAGGGAACCAGGAGTAGCAACAATGAAACTACTACGGCGTGATTGTTTCACATTAAGCTAACAGGATATAATCAGATTGAATTTTGTGCGAAAAATTATTACCGTAAAAAATTATAACCATTCTTTATTGAACAGCCCTAATATATGAGACATGGGTCTTTTTATAAAAATATTTCCATTAGGTTGAGTGAGCCTGCGTATTCACTGTGAAGTTTTCATTGTTTTGTGATGACTTGCCAGTTGTTACAGCTCCTTGTTCTTGGAATGCGTCAGTGTAATAACTCTTTGGGCGGCAGGGACTTATAGATTCAAGATGACACTAAACGTTGAATACTAAAGAGTCGGTTAAGGAAGCCAAGATAATAAAAATGTTGGATCCAGATCCTGGAACAGATCCAGGTGAAGTGTTATATCGTCTTGCAGGTACTAGGAAGTTTCCAGAAGCAATGGTGTGAATATATATGTATCTTCTTATCCCCTCCTCCTGTATAATCACTATAGCTTGGCCTCCTTACATTTAACGACTGTTGCAAAACGAAAGAGACAAGGAGAAAAGCTGGCAACGTCCCAGAGCGATAATGTGAACTGGGGCACAGAAAGAAGAAGAAGAAGTACAAGGTTGCGATAGTAATGGTTGTCTACCCAATGCGAAATGGCACTCGCATGCAGGAAACAAGCTTAGCAGAAATTGCTTCTTAATTGTGCTATCTGCAGAACATACAACTTTAATCTCAACATCTTCAATTGTTATTTGCCATTGTTTCCGAAGAACGCTACGGATAAAGTTTTGAACGTCTTCCAGCTTTATCAGATTTCATAAGAAACTGCAGAAACGTTTTTCACCGAACGGGCGGTATCTTTCGACTGCATTCGGAAGTCTCTGGATTCACACCCCAGGCCCAAATTCCTCACCTATCTTTCCTCACGGCCAGTCCTCCATACTGACCTTTTACCTCACCTCTTTCTTCTGGGGATCTGTTTTTTAATTTGTGTCCTCCAACGTTGTCATATCGGACGATAAATGAAATAATTTTCACATAAGTATGGGGTACATAGAGCTTAGAGTTACCAGACATTCATCTTTCAGGATAAGAGAAAACCTCCAACGTTAAGTCATATCG
The DNA here is from genome assembly GCA_030765055.1 of Mantis religiosa. Taxonomy (NCBI): domain Eukaryota; kingdom Metazoa; phylum Arthropoda; class Insecta; order Mantodea; family Mantidae; genus Mantis; species Mantis religiosa. The sequence goes on along the minus strand of CM060953.1, from coordinate 11,229,164 downwards.
GACGATGAATGAAACGATGTTCAAATGAGTACAGGGTACATAGAGCTTAGAGTTACCAGACATTCATATTTCAGGATAAGGGAAAACCTCCAACGTTAAGTCATATCGGACGATGAATGAAACGATGTTCAAATAAGTACAGGGTACATAGAGCTTAGAGTTACCAGACATTCATCTTTCAGGGTAAGAGAAAACCTCCAACGTTAAGTCATATCGGACGATGAATGAAATGATGTACAAATAAGTACAGGGTACATAGAGCTTAGAGTTACCAGACATTCATCTTTCAGGATAACAGAAAACCTGCAAGGTTAAGTCATATCGGACAATGAATGAAATTATGTTCAAATAAGTACAGTGTACATAGAGCTAAGAGTTACCAGACATTCATCTTTCAGGATAACAGAAAACCTGCAAGGTTAAGTCATATCGGACAATGAATGAAATTATGTTCAAATAAGTACAGTGTACATAGAGCTTAGAGTTACCAGACATTCATCTTTCAGGATAACAGAAAACCTGCAAGGTTAAGTCATATCGGACAATGAATGAAATGATGTTCAAATAAGTACAGGATACCTAGAGCTTAGAGTTACCAAGCAGTTAATTTGAGAATAAAGGAAAATCCCAGAAAAATGAACTTTATCTAAATTTCACCCTGACCGGGATTCGAACTATGGACTCTTAAACGTGTGGCAGACGTGCTACCACCTTTGCTACAGCAGCGGTTCCTCTCTCAGTATTTGATGTAGTCCACCAGAAAATAACATATTAAATTAATTAACTTGGTCCTGGAGTTATTTTAACAGAAACTACAAAAAGGTGGGTTTAGATGTGTCCTGCACTAATGACCACAGTAATTTTGTGCCCTGAAGCCCCACTGCGTCCACTTTGACTGGGTATCAACTTCAGGAATCTCGTTTGAATGAACAAACCCTTTGACCTGCAGTTGTGTTATCTGCCGTAGTTGCATAAATAGGTAGTTTGAATTATTTAAACAAAAGAGAAGCGTAGCCGCTGTCACTTGTTCATTTATATTCAAAAACGTAACCACCAGATTATTTACAGTTTATATCGACTGAATAGTCTTGCAGTGAAACGACATTCATCGATAGAGTTCAAATCACCACTCATCTTCTATGAGTGACGCTTGGCAACAGTCACCTTGGTGTTTCATTGTTGTGAAATTTACTGTAGGTACCTACGCTTTCAGGCCGTGTCACTGTCAAAGTTGAAAGTGTTGGTCTACTGGAAGTCAAGCAAACAACTTTTAAAAGCTCAAATATAAATGTTTTAGACAAACAAGTACATGATCTTAATTTGCAGAGCTTTCTCACTTTTCAACTTCTCCCCATGTACTTGTTCCGGAAATCCCGGACCACGTCCGGTTTGCTCATAAGGTGAAGTACAGATGTCTCTGTAGTGTAAGTGGTAACTTGTCTGCCTCCGTTCAAGAGGTCCCGTGTTTGAATCTCGCTCAGGGTTACTTATCCGGATAAGGATTTTCTGAGCGGTTTCCTTAGCCTGCAAAATTTATGTCTTGTAACTCTAACATCTATGTACTCTGTACTTATTTGAACATCATTTCATTCATCGTCCGATATGACTTAACGTTGGATGTTTTCTCTTATCCTGAAAGATGAATGTCTAGTAACTCTAAGCTCTATCTACCCTGTACTTATTTGAACATCATTTCATTCATCGTCCGATATGACTTAACGTTGGAGGTTTTCTCTTATCCTGAAAGATGAATGTCTGGTTACACTAAGCTCTATGTACCCTGTACTTATTTGAACATCAATTCATTCATCCTCCGATATGACTTAACGTTGGAGGTTATATCTTGAAAGATCAATGTCTGGTAACTCTAAGCTCTATGTACCCTGTACTCATTTGAGCATCATTTCATTCATTGTCCGATATGACTTAACGTTGGAGGTTTTCTCTTATCCTGAAAGATTAATGTCTGGTAACTCTAAGCTCTATGTACCCTGTACTTATTTGAACATAATTTCAATCATCGTCCGATATGACTTAACGTTGGAGGTTATCTCTTATCCTGAAAGATGAATGTTTGGTAACTCTAAGCTCTATGTACCCTGTACTTATTTGAGCATCATTTCATTCATCGTCTGATATGACTTAACGTTGGAGGTTTTCCCTTATCCTGAAAGATGAATGTCTGGTAACTCTAAGCTCAATGTACCCTGTCCTTATATCAACATTATTTCATTCATCGTCCGGTATGACTTAACGTTGGATGTTTTCTCTTATCCTGAAAGATGAATGTCTGTTAACTCTAAGCTCTATGTACCCTGTACTTATTTGAACATCATTTCATTCATCGTCTGATATGACTTAATGTTGGAGGTTTTCTCTTATCCTGAAAGATGATTGTCTGGTAACTCTATGCTCTATGTACCCTGTACTTATTTGAACATGATTTCATTCATCGTCCGATATGACTTAACGTTGGAGGTTTTATCTTATCCTGAAGCATAAGTCGGGTAGCTCTAAGCTCTATGTACCCTGTACTCATTTGAACATCATTTCATTCATCGTCCGATATGACTTAACGTTGGAGGTTTTATCTTATCCTGAAGGATAAGTCGGGTAGCTCTAAGCTCTATGTACCCTGTACTCATTTGAACATCATTTCATTCGTCGTCCGATATGACTTAACGTTGGAGGTTTTGTCTTATCCTGAAAGTTGAATGTCTGGTAACTCTAAGCTCTATGTACCCTGTACTCATTTGAACATCATTTCATTCATCGTCCGATATGACTTAACGTTGGAGGTTTTATCTTATCCTGAAGGATAAGTCGGGTAGCTCTAAGCTCTATGTAATTTTTCTGTTAACGTTGTTGTAAACTCAATAAAATAAACAGTTAAACGTTAAGAAAATGAAGTTTTTACGAAGTCGTAAATAAACCGAAGTGAGGTGACATTTATGGTTTGCAATTTCGAAGAATGTAAACAACTGACACGGGAAAACATCTGTGGTCAAAAATCGGCGGTCTCCCGATTGGGGGTGGACACGTTATCGTGGCCCTTTATCGCTCGTCTATTAATGCATTAAAATATTTGGTTGCGGATGGAAAGCTGAGTAGATGAAGCTAGTGGTTCGTAAGGAAAGAAATTTTCGGTCGATGACATTTGAAAAACATTTGAAGGGAGCTTAGTTTTCCCCACTTCTACCGCTAATCGGAACCTCACTGTGCACACAATGATAACAGATTTTTGCAGAAAGAGCGAAAATGAAATCCGTTTGTACGTGCATTCATTTAGAATTCCGGATGCATCGCTCCCCGAGGTAAGTGTATTAACTTCATTATCTCATGCAGGAAGTTCTGTTCGGGAATTCCTTGCCAGTAGTTCGTATGTGTGCGTGACGGTAGCAGGTGGCGCAGATGCCTTTCTCAACAGGGTAAACATTCTGTAGAAACCCAGAAGTCTCAGGTGTTGGGCTGAAGTCAAGTGACTTACCCTCCTTACTCCTTTTTAGTAAGCGAGCGCGATGGCTCAGCCGGTTTCGTCGTGGCCCGCATTCCCATGACCGAGTTACCTGACACAACTTTTTCGGGGAATTTTCCTGATCGCCAGGGTGATGCTGGCTAGGATAATTATATCCCCGGATTTCCTTTCTCTTCATTATTAGTAAATAGATTACAAGTTTTGACTAACTTTGTAAGTAAGAAAGCATGGGAGGTAAAAATATTCAAAGGAGAAAGAGTTGATAATAGGCGAAGAATAGTACAAGTTCCAAGAAGGAGTTCTAGAATACAAAATAGGATAAGACGGGAAGAGTTATTGAATAATCTAACAATGGAGGGAATTCAAGAAGAAGAAATAGATCAACAAGAAGAAGAATTAGAAGAGGTACAATTAGAAATTGATAATCTTAATCAAGTCAATGGAAGAAGATTCTTTGTAACCTCAACAGGAAGACAGGAATGGGCAGAGAAAAGAACATTCAGATCTAGGAGAAGAGAGGGAGAGACATTTGCGGAATATAGAAGTAGATTACAAAAGGAAAGAGAAGAGTAGAGAGAGTAATAAGAAGAGAAGTATCAGCGTGAGTTCAAAATAGAGTTGACTGCATGGGCGGCGGAGGGAGAGAGGGATGGCGGAGGCCATAGTGGACTACAGCATTAGTAGATTTAGATGTAGATTTAGAAAATAAGGATTTTGTAATTTTTATAGTTGTTTTCTTTTTTTTTTTTTTTTTTTTGCTTTTTTGTGTGTTTATTTCTGTTATTTTATTTCATTTTATTTTTGTAGATTAGTATTCTGAGAGATTTGTATAATTATAACATTTGTAAGGATTTTATGGAAAAATAAAGAGAAAATTTGGATATATGCCCCGGTATAGTTGTCTAGGTGCCGGGACAGAATATTCAGATTTTATTTATTTATTTATTTATTTATTTATTTATTTATTTATTTATTTATTTATTTATTTATTTATTTATTTATTTATTTATTTATTTATTTATTTATTTATTTATTTATTTATTTATTTATTTATTTATTTATTTATTTATTTATTTATTTATTTATTTATTTATTTATTTATTTATTTATTTATTTATTTATTTATTTATTTATTTATTTATTTATTTATTTATTTATTTATTTATTTATTTATTTATTTATTTATTTATTTATTTATTTATTTGTCCCTTCATTATACCCGTAGGGGAGGGGATCCGTCCCTTTCAGCTGCCGTGGTGCGGACGCTGCGGACCCTTAGCCCTCGTGGTACTTCTTAGGTTACTAGAGGAACCTCGGGCCGAACATCTGAGCCCCTGCTCCGGGAGTTGTTCGGATTGGGTTGGTCTCGAGGGGGCAGTGGTTCCCGATATCCGTGGGAATCGGGTACGTCTAAGGACGGGGTTGAGCGAAGCCATTAATTCTCCCGGGTAGTAGCCTGCAAAGCTAGTAGGTGTGCTAGATCGCCAGGCGGCGCCACCGAGGTCATATCGATAGCTTTCACCTTTGGTGTTGGTGCGCGTAAGTGGCGTATCCACTTCCATCCCGTCGTGTATCCTAGCACCAGTTGGGGGAGCTTGTTTGTTACCCAGGTCTTGTCCTATGGAAAGCCCCACGGAGGGCGCCGAGCGCCCTTTGGGGCAGCTCGAATAACTCCCTGGTTGAAAGAGACCCGGGTCTTGTTCCTACGGGTTCAATACTAATGGGAGTAGACCCTCTGGACTCAACCCAACTGTCCCTTCATTATTATCTCTTATCTTATGTAGCAAGTTCGAGGCATGTTGGTAGAATTAGGTCTGCAAGGCGCTGGAGTCGTGAGGAACGTTATTACGTGAGATCCGGCAACACTGGCGTATAACTTGGTTTCACCCTTTAAAATCCCCACCACAATGAACCCGTTGTAACCATTAGTCTTGGCTGGGCAGTCGTTTGCGAAGGAGCTTCCTATCACTTCCGCCACCAAGTGCGATTTGCGTGCAGAGAACCGTTTTTAGAGTGCGAAGGGCCACTATCCACGACGAAATTCATCGTCAGTCTATGGGCCACAGTGTATGTACGTCAAAAACGTGCGAAAGTGAGTCAGAGAGTTCAAAGACGGACGTACAGACGTCCATGACGAAGAGCGTTCTGGTCGGCCTTTGGTTTTAGCTGAAACAATTGCAAAAGTGGAGCAAGAAATGCTTAAAGATCGGCGTGTGACAGTTGACGAGCTGTGCGAACTTATTCCTGAAGTCAGTAAGACTACGATTGACAAGATTTTGACCGAACATTTGGATTATCGCAAGGTGTGGGTGGGTCCCCAAAATGCTCACCGAAAACCATAAACGTCAACGTGTTGAAGCGGCTTACCGATTCCTGGAGCGCCATGCACAACATGGCGAGGATTTGTTGAATCTCATTGTCACTGGCGATGAAACCTGGGTGCACTACACAACTCCAGAAACTAAAGAACGTTCTCGTCAGTGGCGGCATTCGAATTCGCCGAAGCCGCGAAAGTTCAAACACATATTTTCTGCCGGCAAAGTGATGGGCTAGTGTGTTCTGGGACAGAAAAGGTGTATTGTTGTGCCACTTTATGCCTACCGGCACAAGAATAAACGACGCTAGCTACTGTCAGACTTCAAAGAAATTGCAACGTGGCATTCAAAATCGAAGGAGGGCAGGGAGTGATTTTTCATCACGACAACGCTCGTTCGGATGGGATAGTCCAGACTTAGCACCTAGTGATTGCCATCTGTTTACTGAGTTGAAGTCACACAGACCGACGATGATTTGAAAAACGAGGTTGAGCGCTACCTGCGCAACTTGGCGGGAGAGTGCTATGACAAGGGTGTACAAAAACTGCCGCAGCGCATGCAAAATACATCGCTCGGAATGGTGATTATGTTGTGAAATAGCTGTAAGTTCTACCTTTCCATCAATGTAACATTCATTCACAATAAACAATCATCCCTGTTTTAAACCAGTTCTGTGTCCAGATTTAGTCCACCGTTACATGCGCCCTGGTTCTCGGACACGCCCCATGGAAATAAGATTTCGGGATCTCCTACATTCGCATGGCCTGCGAATGCCTCGCGTGGAGAGGTCGTCCATCTGCCCTTATCCTGCATGGCAGCTCAATCGTGCGCGGTTCGATCTTGCTCTTTCTAGCAACTCTAAACTCGCTACTCCACATTCGGTGTTCCAACAACTTTTTGCCGAACTATTGGGCCGTTACCCTAACTATGTTCCGGTCTTTACAGACGGTTCTCAGTTAGGTAGCACTACGGGTTGCGCGTTCTTCATTAACGGTGAGGCTCATAAATTTCGCCTTCTGGAACTTCAGTTTTCTCAGCAGAGCTGTATGCCATCTTCTATTTGCTCCTTTTTATTTACAAGTTAGCTCCTGGCTCTTTTATTGTCTGCACTGACTCTCTAAGTGCTCTTCAGGCCTTGCAACAGCACACTGCCGCTCACACCCTTGTTTTAAAAATACAGGCCCAGATCTCGCAAATGCTCAGTCGCGGATACCATTTTGTTTTTACTTGGACCCCAGGCCATGTGGGCATTTCCGGGAACGAGGAGGCGGACGCGGCTGCTAAGTCCGCTTGCCGTTTGCCCCGGAGTTTAACAACTACGGTGCCATACCAGGATGTGCAACGTTTATTCCGTCGCCAACTCCTATCTGCTTGGCAGCAATCCTGGACAGTTTTGGAAGGCACACAACTCCGGGCAATAAAGGAGAGCGTACAACGCTGGCTAACTTCCTGCAGGGATAACCGGCGGGCCGAGGTGATACTCACCTGGCTGAGAATTGGGCACACACGTGCGACTCATGGCCATCTGTTAAGAGGGGAACCGGCCCCAGTGTGTGCTCCATGTGCAGTACGCCTCACTGTGCGGCATGTATTGCTGGATTGCCCACAGTACGCCCGCGTTCGCCAGTCTTTCGGCTTGGGAACTAACTTGCTCAGTATTTTAGGGGACGACCCAGTGGCCGTGGTTAAGGCACTGCGGTTTGTTGCTGAAATAGGTTTTAATAAACAACTGTGACTTGTATTTTATATTTATTAATTTTAGAGATTTTAAATTATTAGTTTTGGGATGGGTTTTTTATGTACTTTTAATAGTTGCGTGTTGTTATTATATTTTACCTTTTTAGCTAAATTTTTGGTAGCTTTTAGGTTTTAGTGTTGACTTCGGGCCTAAATGACCTTGTTGTCGACAGGCCCTAAAACATCACACACTCACTCACTCAATAAACATGTTTTCTGTACTAAGTAAAATTGGAGACCTTATTTTACTGACACGCCTCACCTAATGTATATGGAAAAAAGAAAGAAAAAATAGATAAAATCTGCACATCTAATGGCCCGGTTTCTGAAAACTATACCAGGGCGTATTATGCAAATTTTATTTTTAACTTTATCAGTTTTTAAATTAAATTACAGAAAACAATTTACAAATTTTGCAGATATAATATACTTGCTACCTTAACGAAGTAACTAAACCTAAAGATTACTGTATTCCAGTAACCTTATAGATCTACTCATCTAATCTATCTAAAGCAGTATTTCTTCTACGTTATTTCTACTCCAACAATATAGTTCAGATCTACATTTCTACTATCTTGTGTTTCAAATGGGAAGAGTTCTCTCCTGTAGCCAATCAGATGCGTTAGTGCCTTCACCGTTGCCACCTTGTTATTCCCACTCTTTTTATATTTCCCTTTCTCTCGCACACTTGGGACTGTTCGTGGCGCTAGACGTAAGGGAACGCAAACTGAACGTAACAAAGTTTTATAATAATGCAGTTGTTGAAATAACAATTGCAACATGAATATTCATATGTTATGCAAATGTTTTAAATATTTAGTTTAAAATTAATTATAGATTATGAATTATTTTTCTAATCCAATGTAAATACTAGCGGTGTATCCGTATAGCTGTGAATGTTACTTACGTTAAGAGATAATTCGTCATTGTCATTGTCATTGTTACCCCATTCCTTTTATATTTCCCTCTCTTTCGCACACTCATACAACATACAGGTCTGCTTGGCGCAGACGTAAGCGTAAGCGAATTATATTTTACAAATTTTTACAATGATGCAGTTGCCAAAATCAAAATTGGAAAAAGCAGTTTCGCAAATTATGTATATTTTTAAATACTATAACTATAATTATAGTTTATGAATTACCTGTTCTTCTAATCCAATGGAACTGCCAGTGGCTCATCCATATCGCTGTCAATGTCACTTCCGTTAAGAGACAACTCGTCATTGTCACTGTCTTCATCGTCTCAGTCTTGCAAATTTATGATTATAGGTTCCAAAATCTAGTCACGTGCTATTTATTTCTTAAAATATTCTTCTGAAGGGTTTACTGCATACCTCACGCAGTTTTCCCAGTCCTGTTGTGTTACCTTGTCAGTTTCTTCGTGAACAAGTCGTTTAACGTCCGTCAGTTTAAAAGCATTATTTATGTTTGCAACCCCCCTTTTTATTTGAGCCCACACCAACTCAATTGGATTATATTGGCAGTGGTAAGGTGGGAGGCGTATTACCTCGTGTCCCGTTTAAATTGCAAGTTGATCCAGCTTATACACTTTTTCCATGTTTTCAAACGGAAGTACTCTTTGCAATAACTCATTTTTAGTTTCCGTTTCCGAAACATTTTTGAAGAACGTGTACACCTTAAAAGCAATATTTCGAGCCTGACTTCGCAATAAATGCCTTTTTGACTCACCACTAAATTCACCGCAAGAAGCCATTGCACTATTTAACTCTTACTCTACTGTTGTGTAAAGAACAACTGAATGATATTGATCTGAACTCTCCAGAGTAAATAAAAAGTTCTTATCCTGCATTAATTCATAAACATAAGCATACAGCATTCCACAGACTAACAGGAAATGAAATGTTTGCTCTTTCTCGAATTTAACACCTTGACTTATTCTCAGTAATTCTTTTATTACATGTCAAATAGTTTAAATTTCAGTTCTGAGTGATTAAAAGTATATGTACATACATACACACCAACCATTGAACTCTCTAGAGTAAATAGAGATTACGAACCATTCACAAATAAAGATATAATGTGACCAGACACGTTCTGCCAGGGCAGCAGGAAATTGTTTCCTCTCGCTCGAATTGTCTTATTCAAAGTAATTCTTTTGTCACGTCAAGTCAAACATTTACGTTTCAGTTCTGAGTAATTACAAATATACGTACACGCACACATGCCAACCAATAATGATATTCATACAGTGCTTACGTCGCGATTTATTATAATACAGGTAACAGTGTTTTATTTATTTGTATTAGAAAAACTATTTGAACTAAAAACATAGGGTTTTCATGGTTATGTTAGATACATTACTCTCTACCTTCCTTCCTTGTGGTAGCGCTCAAGGACAAACATTTGAAACATGTTTGAAACATATGATAGCTTTGAAACCTTCCCAGTTGAAACATATTTTAGCTCACTATATTTATTGCACTCAAAATAACATGTTCATGCGAATCTAAACAGTTATATTGCTCACATAAGTCTTAGTTCTTCCTCCCTATTCTTTTAAATATTCATTATATGAGCCGTGCCCTGTAACAAAGTGAAAAAAATCCTTTTCTTTGTTTTATAAGTTCCAATGTTAGCCTCTCTTATTGTCAGGAAATAAATCATATATTCTAGTAAGGTGATCAATTGTAGGAACCGTGCAGTCTATACAACCGTGGCTCTTTGGGACGCCACCCTCCTCCACTCTATCTTCCGGAGGATTGCCAGAGTTTGGACCTCCGTAACGAATACCCTCCTTAGAACAGTCCAGTCCTCTTCAATATATTCCCACAAACGAATGATTCCGGGCTAATTTGAGAGCCAAGCCTTCGCTGTCGACCTGGCACTTAGGTGTTCGAGGATTCCCATGCTCGTTCGGCAAATGCTAAAGTGGTATCTCATCTCCGATGATTCTGTATTACTCTGTTTCTTCTTCAAGTGTGTTTCTAGGTGGCAATTATCCTGAAGTGACAAGTGACAATTGAAGGGACAATTGTCCTGACAGATCTATCATCTATGGGATTAGGGATAAGCTAACAACAGATATCGACTCTACGTTGTGCCGTTGAGGTATCAGTTCATGAGGTTAATTTATGCCAGAGGTTCTACTCCCATTAGTCCTGGACTGGGATCTCCTTCGACCAGGGAGTTACCGAGCTGTCCCAAACGGGCGCCTGGTACCTTCGTGGGGCTTGCCATAGGGTAAGACCTAGAGACTAACAAGGCTCTCCCCCATCTGGTCCTAAGGACTAAAGACGCGATGGAAGTGGATACGCCACTTTCGCGCGCCAAGTCCAAAATGGAAAGGCTACCGATAAGACCTCGGTAGGACCGCCTGGCGATTTTGCACATCTTCTACTAGCTATGCAGGCTAGTACGCGGGAATATTGGCTTCCCTCAACCCCGTCCGGAGACGTACCCGATGTACCCGTACACGGGTGTCGGGAACCACTGACCCGTCGAGTTCAACCCAATCCAAACAACCCCCTATCAGGGAGGGGTTCGAATGTTCGGCCCCAGGTTTCTCTAGTAACGTCAGAGGTACCACGAGTGCTAGGGGTCCGCAGCGCCCGCACCACAGTAGCTGAAGGGGATGGAGTTATAGAGCTACAGTTTCTTTATGATTTTCCAAGTGTCTTAATGTGCGGATGCATGGTATATTTGGCTACATCAAGTTCTTCTGAAAGCCGACGGGTACTTTTTTCAATATTCCACACCTTAGGTCTTCCAGAACGTGGTAAATATTTAGTATTTTCGTCTCCATTGCTGAAACGTTAGAACCATCGTTGTGCCACACGCTCACTATCGACATCTTCTCCTTCCACTTTACATATTCTTCGAGCTGTGACAGCGACTTTATAATCTTGTTTCTAGTAATGTTTTAGAAGTTATCGAAGTTCAAACTTTGTTATCTCCATTTTGTGATTGTTTATAAACAACTGAAGGCTGATACAGGCTCGCAATGTACGGGACACTAGCCATGACATCCTGTGAATAGGCCGCGCCGTGGCTCAGTGGTTAGACCGCTTGGCTCTCCCCAAGGCGGCCCGGGTTCGATCCCAGGCGACCGCAAAGTGAGATTTGTGGAGGACAACACGGCGCTGGGGCAGGTTTTCTTCGGGACCTCCGGTTTCCCCCGCCATTTCATTCCACCGGTGCTCCCCCTTCATCTCATCTATCATCAGTGTCACCGCCTGCGGTGCCGTATGTAGTAAAAGCGGGCGTTAAACACTACACATTTCACATTTCCTGTGAATAGCATTGCCAAACTAAAGATGCACACCAGATGTCAAAGTATTTAACCAAAACAGCGTGAGATTTGTTTTAGAAAATTGTAACTAGCAAAAATATTTTCAGTTCCGGTATATTTTGGGATGGGGATTTTTATTTGAAAACTTTGTATTATATCAATGAAATACTAGTTTGATATTCAACTGTTTTTTGTTTTCTAGCTATGCTGTTCATAAAATAGAATATTTCTATTAATTCTTTTTTGTGGAGAGGTTATGAGGGGATCTGCAGTAATTTATTTCCGCTGAAATCTTGGTGTAGATGTTTTTTTAGCAGTATTAGCGCCTCCTCTATCTGTTCTAAATAGACGTAGAGGAGAAAAAATGTGTATTATACACACAGCTGCTAGAAAAACTGGAGTACGTTAAACCACGGTGAGTTTTGACGTAGCTCTAATGTGCTTTATCGATAGCATTTACACCGCAGTCATTTTTTTTATTTTGCCGAACACTATCACAATAAAATATCCAATACGCAATATCAAGCTTTGGAAAATTAAAACTAGATTGTTACTTTGTGATCACTGTAAAACTGAACAGTTTTTCCGCATCACTTCATTATGTAAACAAAATTTGACTTGACAAGGGTAAATTACGAAGAAACTAAAATAGACAGTCATTCATAGAAAGTACCTTTCAACTGCAGGTTTGAATAAACTCGCATCTGTTTTCACAGTACAAGCAAATAGATGTTTTTAGTAAATACACGTCAAGCACAGGTGTACCTTGCAAATGAAAAGGGAATAAATGTTTTAAATACGTCTAAAAACGTTTGTTTGAAGCGAGGCGCTGTCCAGAGCGAATTTCAGTTGTTTATTTGCTAAAGAGACACCGCCATATTGTTACTGAAGTATGCAAAGCTTTACCAGTCTTACTTCTTATAAATATTGTGACTTTCTGGGTTCGTGTCGCCGACCTCATTTTTGTGAGGAGACACAAAGAGATAGAAAAATAGCGCGGAGATAAAAGGCTTGCCGAAACAGATAAAGTTAGATAACTAGAAGGTTCTAGTACCCTCTTGTACATTCCAGAAATATGAGTAGAGGAATATAAAAGAAATCGCGACACGCCAGTATGGAGAACTGTGATGGGAACAGTTTGTGCGTGCAACTGTGTTTTGAAAGTGAACTGTTCTTTGTGGACGGCGACCTTGAAGGCTGTATTTGTATGTTACTTAATTATGCTACTGTAAGGGTTGAACAAAGTGTATTTTACGGAACTAAAAACATTTTGAATTTCTGCAAATTGGACTTTTAATTCTCCCAACCCACAAAGTCACAATTGGTGTCAGGAGTGAGACGTACAACGATGAAGGCTGCATTGGCAAAATTCTAGAAAAGCTTATAGAAATGAGAACAGCGAATGAGATCCTCGCTGCGAAAACAGAAATGGCAAATAACAACCTGGCTGCGAAGTTGGAGACCACAAATAGCAACTTGACCGCCACGATGACTGCAATGATGGCCGAATTTAACCACAGAAATGAAAACGGCGAACGACAGACTGGCCACAGAAATGAAGGCTGCGAATGAGGCCCTCTCCGCCAAATATGAGGAACAGTTGGCCGGCGTGAAGGAGGACGTCATGGAGCTGGGCAGGCGGACAAGGGCATCGAAGACCTGGCAAACCGCGTTAACGACCTGGAGGGAAAAGCCGACAGTTAGTTAACAATAGGTATCTACGTAGAGCAGCTGTCACTGACATTCCTCTCAAACCAGGGAGTTACCTAGCTATTCGCGAAGGGCGCCCGGGCTGCCGTGGGGCCTTCCATAAGGCAAGAATAACAAACCTCTCCATCTGGTCCTGTGGACTCAAGACGAGTGAAAGTGGCCAACCCCAAAGGGGAAGGCTACCGAATAACCTCGATAGGGCCGCCTATTGATCTAGCACACCTTCTACTAGCAATGCTGGCTAGTACGCGGGAATATATGGCTTCTCTCAACCCCGTCCGGAGACGTACCCGATCTCCCAAGGGTATCGGGAACCATTGCCCCTCGAGTCCAACCCAATCCGAACAACTCCCCTACGGGAGGGGCTTGGCTGTTTGGCCTGAGGTTCCTCTAGTAACGTCAGAGGTACCACGAGTGCTAAGGGTCCGCAGCGCTCGCACCACAGCAGCTGAAGGGGACGGAAACCCCCCTACGGGGGAAGGCTGCATTTACAAAAGTTCTAGAAGAGCTGAAAGAAATGAGAACACCGAATGACAACCTCGCTGCGAAGTTGGAGACCACAAATAACAAGTGATAGAAATGAAGACGGCGAATGACACCCTCGCTGCGAAAACGGAAGCTGCAAACAACAACCTGGCCGCCACGATGACTGCAATGAAGGCCGAATTAACCACAGAAATGAAGGCTGCGAACAAGACCCTCGCCGCCAAATTTAAGAAACAGTTGGCAGACCTTAATGAGGTGGTCACGGAGCTGGGCAAGCGGATGGGTTAAGTGGACGAGCGCGTCGAAGACGTGGCAAACCGCGTTAACAACCTGGAGGGAAAGGCCGACATTTGCAGCGAAATGAAATGTGCAGTGTTTAGCGCCCGCTTTTACTACATACGGCACCGCAGGCGATGACACTGATGATACATGAGATGAAGATGGAGCACCGGTGGAATGAGATGACGGGGGAAACCGGAGATCCCGGAGAAAACTTGCCCAGCGCCGTGTTGTCCACCACAAATCTCACTTTGCTGTCGCCTGGGATCGAACCCGGGCCGCCTTTGTGAGAGCCAAGATTTTTTTTTCTCCAATTTAAAAGATTTAATTGGAAATATTAGTTTTTGTATCATAAAAATTAAGCGGTCTAACCACTGAGCCACGGCGCGGCCACATTTGCAGCGTGGTCTACCCGAAACTCCTAAGACTCCGGCTTCTATCAGCCCGGTAGCGATGGAAAATTCTGGACTTCTTTCCTTGGGGAAAAACCTTGAATCTAAAAAGCCCCCCCATCGACAACAACGTCAAGACGGATGGAAAGGGATGTGCCACTTACGCGCGTCAACCCCGCAGGGAAGGCTAGAGAATAACCTCGGTGGGGCCGCCTGATGCTCTAGCACACCTTCTACTACCTCTGCACGCCAGTGTCGGGGACTTTTTAAGCAGCCCTCTGTCCCATCCGGGCGGCCAAAGCCTGACCGGAGGGATGGGATCTCCCGCGGGTAACGGCAACATACTGCCTCCTCGAGTCCAACCCAATCCGAACAACTCTCATTCAGGGAAGGGCTCCAATGTTCGGTCCGGGGTTCCTCTAGTAACGTCAGAGGTACAGATGTATTATTTTATCTTGTCAGGAATCCTGCGCGGTAGGGATGAGTAGCAACTGTGGTGGGGATAGTGCACCTGTCGCCACAATGCGTCACACGCGTAAGATTACGAGAGGGGAGGGCAGTGCATAAGGTGTCTAAAAACAACTTTCATTCTCGAAGCCAGTTTTGCAGCTCTTATAAACTAAGTTGTAATTCTTACTATGGTAGTAATCTCCACGCTTTTGTTGGATCTTAAATAGTACATAGGCATTTGGAACAAAACCTTGTTCACCTCCAGCAGACATGATAAACAACTGTCGGCCTTTCAATATGGCTGCAGAGTCCCTGTAACGTATTTCACTCCAGACATATGGTCCAGTATGTGCTGTATTTATATAAGTTTCATCCATATAAACTATATAAAGCTCACTTCGATATCTCCGAATATTTCGTAAATACTTAAGCCGTTCTGCAAGTATGGTGCGATGTTCGATTAAAATTTGTCTGTTACGCTTAGTGTTTGATTAAGATTAAACAATTAATCTTAGCTTCAAAAGAACTCTTCTTAATGTTCACACTCTGCCTTGGAAGCCAATAGAATTTTTAGCTTCATAAGCACTTTCTTCAAAGTTGGTCTTTGTTTATCTGTGTTTTAAAAATTATTCACAGTTCGCCTAACTATTTCTGAATTAAAACATCCAAATTAGATTTTGTACATGTTCTTAATCTTTGTTTACTGGGCATAGAGAAGGACGTTGTTGCACTAGCACCAATGGCTTTTCTTTCCTTAATAACTCTCCTAAACTGCTTTCAGACACAACTGTTGCCTCAGATATCCTTCCCCAGATTTTTATAGCTGACCCAGACCATTGTTTCTTTTTTATAAATCTATGGATATTGGTTATTGTTTTTAAATGTAGCACTTTATTTCCTAATGTGCTGCTAGGAGGCGTGATTTATAAATTCTCGCTTGGAACCAGGAGACAAGCACGTTTTGAAACAATCTGTAGTGTTACCGAGTAGCTCTGCACGTGTTTAGTTGCTCGCAACTGACCTGCCCTCCCCTCCAGTTGCTACCGTTCGGAGGTGGACTCGTCCAGATACCACTGCGCATCGCTCTTCACTTTTCAAGATAAAAAAATACATCTGTACCACGAGTGCTAGGGGTTTGCAGCGCTCGCACAACAGCAGCTGAAGGGGACGGATCCCCTCCCCTACGGGAGGGAAAGGTCGACAGCTGTGCGGCTTCTTCCTCTGGTGACCGTCTGTAATTAGCCACTCTGTCGAGTTGACGGTAGAAGACTTCGAACGTTGACCTGCTGTCGTATTTTGGCGGCTTGACGTGCGCAGATGTTGTGTCGTGTCCCGGCGCGTCGGCCTTTAAATCCTTCAACCTCCTGCTGACGAGGTCCCATACCAAATACCTGAACGCCATCGGGGAGGACGTCGTCGGCTGGAGGTTGAAGGATTTAAAGGCCGAAGCCCCGAGACGCAACAGAACATCTACGCGCGTCAAACCACCGAAGTACGACGGCACGGCAACGTTCAAAGTCTTCAGCCGTCAGTTCGACACAGTGGCCAAGCACAAGTAGTCAGCAGAGGAAGAAGCCGCACAATTATTAGCAAATTAACTTAGAAAATGGACTCTAGAAAGCTGGTGGAGACAGAAGTAAGATAAAGCGTTGTTCCAGAAGATCCTTACGCATACAGCATCAATATTGGACAATAGAGGACATAATACATTGTTATAGAGCTCGCTGCGTTATGCAGGTTGAATCATGGACGTTTAAATGAGACATTATGATGATCAGTAATTCAGCTGGCCTATTACAAACATGTGGCCGATGTTACAGTTTTAAAGTACAACAAAACAAATTAACAAGGCAGTTTTTAATATCCCCAGTGCAGTGCTTTCCACGTAATTGGAATATGTTATTGTTTCTCGTTTCAAGAAGAGTTCAGTGCACAGCTATTGTCATCTGTTTTAATTGCTTTGGAATATCCCGTGTATTCGAATTGAATTCTCAGTGTGTGTGTGTGTGTGTGTGTGTGTGTGTGTGTGTGTGTGTGTGTGTGTGTGTGTGTGTCTGTGTGTGTGTCTGTGTGTGTGCCAGAATCGGAGTAATTTCAATGGAATCTAATGTGTGCCAGGAATGTTGCATATCCATAATATAGCTCCATCTCTATACCGTACATAGTAGCGTGTCTGCCGCGTGTTCAAGAGGTCCAGAGATCGAATCTCAGCTACAGTGAGGTTTTTCCGAGGCATTCCCTTACCCTGAAAGATGAATGTCTGGTAACTCTAAGCTCTATGTACCCTGTACTCATTTGAACATCATTTCATTCATCGTCCGATATGACTTAACCTTGGAGGTTTTCTCTTATCCTGAAAGATGAATGTCTAGTAACTGTAAGCTCTATGTACCCTGTACCCATTTGAACATCATTTCATTCATCATCCGATATGACTTAACCTTGAAGGTTTTCTCTTATCCTGAAAGATGAATGTCTGGTAACTCTAAGCTCTATGTACCTTATACTTATTTGAACATCATTTCATTCATCGTCCGATATGACCTAACGTTGGAGGTTTTTTTCTTATCCTGAAAGATGAATGTCTGGTAACTCTAAGCTCTATGTACTCTGTACTCATTAGAACATCATTTCATTAATCGTCCGATATGACTTAACGTTGGAGGTTTTCTCTTATCCTGAAAGATGAATGTCTGGTAACTCTAAGCTCTATGTACTCTGTACTCATTAGAACATCATTTCATTAATCGTCCGATATGACTTAACGTTGGAGGTTTTCTCTTATCCTGAAAGATGAATGTCTGGTAACTCTAAGCTCTATGTACCATGTACTCATTTGTACATCATTTCATTCATCGTCCGATATGACTTAACGTTGGAGGTTTTCTCTTATCCTGAAAGATGAATGTCTGGTATCTCTAAGCTCTATGTATCCTGTACTTATTTGAACATCATTTAATTCATCGTCCGATATGACTTAACGTTGGAGGTTTTCTCTTATCCTAAAAGATGAATGTCTGGTATCTCTAAGCTCTATGTATCCTGTACTTATTTGAACATCATTTCATTCATCGTCCGATACGACTTAACGTTGGAGGTTTTCTCTTATCCTGAAAGATGAATGTCTGGTATCTCTAAGCTCTATGTATCCTGTACTTATTTGAACATCATTTCATTCATCGTCCGATATGACTTAACGTTGGAGGTTTTCTCTTATCCTGAAAGATGAATGTCTAGTAACTCTAAGCTCTGTGTACCCTGTACTCATTTGAACATCATTTCATTCATCGTCCGATATGACAACGTTGGAGGTTTTCTCTTATCCTGAAAGATGAATGTCTGGTAACTCTAAGCTCTATGTACCCTGTACTTATTTGAACATCATTTCATTCATCGTCCGATATGACAACGTTGGAGGTTTTCTCTTATCCTGAAAGATGAATGTCTAGTAACTCTAAGCTCTGTGTACCCTGTACTCATTTGAACATCATTTCATTCATCGTCCGATATGACTTAACGTTGGATTTTTTGTTTTATCCTGAAAGATGAATGTCTGGTAACTCTAAGCTCTATGTACCGTGTACTCATTTGAACATCATTTCATTCATCGTCCGATATGACTTAACGTTGGAGGTTTTCTCTTACCCTGAACTAAAATGTCTGGTAACTCTGAGCTCTATGAATGCTGTACTCAGGAACCTCTTAGAAAATAGAAAAGGATTCATTTCCGGTTTATTCAGAATGTTATTATATTTACGTCATAAGCTGCAATCTTAAATGTTCTGTAAATATTCAGGAATTGTTTAGCTATAATTTTTGTCTGTTTCACTAGTCATTTGCGAGAGCTGTTATTTGTTTATTTATTCTTTTATTTCATTATGTTTATTGGTGTGTACTTTAAAAGTTCCAGTCACCACAGCATAACATTTCGTTGGTCTCTCCTTGCTTAACTTTTATTATTTTCCTTATACTGTTCTCAGAGGCGCTAGGATTTCAAATATTTTTCACAAAAATGTCTTAAGATGGTAAATGAACGTTTTATTGTTTCCTTGTATTAATTAAAAACGTCAAACCTAAGGATTACTTTCAGTTACATCTCTAAAGGGATTTATGTTTTATTTGCAGTTCTTTCGTAAAGGTACATTTGGAGAATAGAATCAAAATTTGGTTAATGCACCGAAAAGAATTGTTCCTCTATATCATTAAAAGTCAGTTTTCCTCACCAAGCTATAGTATATTTTGTACTTTCTTGTTAAGTAGAGAGGTGATCTTGGCTTTGAAATTAACTGCCACAAGCCTTTCAAATATTTAGATTTGTTTTTGATAATCTCAGCAAGATTATCCTCGTAATATTTGCTTTATTTTTCTTTGTTCATTTTTACTCCTTGATTTAGTTCTGCTCTTTCATTTCTTGCACTTCGCTTGTTTGTTAATAGAGCAAAGAACACAAAATGGAAACATTTTGGTTCTCAACCTTTACAGATAAACGGAAAAAAACACAGTCATTTGTTGCTATGCCATTCCTTTGTTTACAAAGTCATAGATTAGTTCAAGCATTTGAATACGTAATATATATATCGGGGCTTTAACTCATTATAATATTTGTTACACTAAATTTACAGTTATAAATGACATGCCAAATAAAAAAGCAACTCAAACAGTTTTACCAAGAACCTTATAAATGTTCAATGTGACTACCCTTTGTCACAGGGCGCACATCAAGTCTATAGCCGAGTTCTTCCCAAACGTTGATAAGTGTGTATTCAGTAGTTGTAGCAATATCTGCTTCAATCCGGTTTCTTAATTCAGGGAGATCAGCTGATAGCGGAGACACATACCCAGGATCCTTGTTCAAGTCCAGGGCCGCGCCGTGGCTCAGTGGTTAGACCGCTTGGTTCTCACCAAGGCGGCCCGGGTTCGATCCCTGGCGACCGCAAAGTGAGATTTGTGATGGACAACACTGCGCTGGGGTGGGTTTTCTCCGAGACCTCCGGTTTCCCCGGCCATCTCATTCCACCGGTGCTCCATCTTCATCTCATGTATCATCAGTGTCACCGCCTGACGTATGTAGTAAAAGCGGGCGTTAAACACTACACATCTCATTTTGATCAAGTCCCAAAGGTAAAAATCGCGTGGTGTAGATCAGGAGAACGTGGAGGCCATGCATAGCAAGCCCTGTCATTGGGGCCCTTGTGGTACAGTGACGTTCAACCAATCGCGTACTTCGTTATGCCAGTGAGGTGGCGCACCATCTTCCTGTAAAATGAAGTTCTTTGGCTCATTTTCTTCCAACTGATGGAAGAGACATTGCTGTAGTGTATCAAGGTATGAAGTGCCAGTTAAGTGAAAGTTCACCAAAAAAGAAAGGCCCATAAAGTTTTCGCAGGGATACGACACAAATGGCATTCACTTTAGAGGAATCTCGTTGCATTTGTACCATCTCGTATGGATTTTCTGAACCCCAAATGCGCACATTATGAGTGTTAACATGTCAATAAGGTGAAAGGTCGATTTATCACTGAAGACAATACGATCCATAAAATCGTCATCGTCATGAACAACATGTCGTTTGCGAAGTTGGCATGTAATCCGCGGTCTGTCAGCTTTAGAACCTGTAATAACTGTAAGCGGTAAGAACGTAGCCGTAAACGTTTTCTTATAACTTTCCAAACACTCGACACAGGAACTTCTAGCCTTTCGGACTGATTTCTTTGCGCTACGAGTGAACGAATCTTTCACTCGTCAAACAGTCTCTTCACTTACTCTGGGTCTTCCCGTGCTTTTCCCTTTACAAAGGCAGCCGGTATCTTCAATCTGATGATATCAGAACCGAACTTAATGCGGAACGTACGTTGCACAATAACTACAGACTCGGTCTTTACAAACTGCAAAACACAAAACCTCATTTGCTAGTCACCATCTTTGCTAGTACCGCTCTCTAGCGGATTGCGGCAGAAACATTGCACGCAGATGCGCACTTAGCGGTAACAAGCGAAACTGTTTGAGTTGCTTTTTCATTTGACATATTATTTTAATTGTAAGTTTAATGTAATAAATATTTTATATACACCCTGTGTAATGATGTTTCCAAGTTAGAAAGTTCAGTCCTACACTACCAACCCTTTTGTCCGTACTTGATACAGTACACAGACATAAAAGTATTGACTAGCTTAGAGTACATAATTCCATATGATACAGTTAATTATTTAATTACATATAATGCGTATGAAGCTGGCACATTCCTGCATTCTTACGTATTGTTCGTTAGATGTATGTATGTTGAACATTTACTCTCACAATTATCTCATCCCATGTCTCTTGTTCCTCTCTTGATTATTGGACGCTTTGTCAGCATTTAGCAAGTTAGAATAGTTAATTCACGTTCATTCCTAAAAAGCTGAGCCAGTAGTTTTCATCTGTTTGACAATTATTACTGGATTTTGAGGAATAAACTCACTTCTGAAATTAGAGAATTCAGTAGTAGCACTACGTAAATAAGGTATGGCAGCCCAACCAAATATTGTGAACGCAGTGTTTTATTTTTAGATAAAGGAGGCCGTGAAATAAGTGATTATGCTTTGTGGAAAACGGGACAACGATATCGAAGTCAGAGTTTTATATATATTAAGATCTGTACTCGACGCGAAATGAACCCAAGCCTACAGCGTGTCATTCACCTCGTCCCAACGGAAATTTGCATGCATCGGGGGAAAAAATGGTTACATTGTGCTAATTATGTGAACATAACGGAATGATTCTGTTGTTGGTATCGGTTCAATTCCCTAGCGACAGTCGTATGTTCTTTCTGACTAAACGCTTGGGAGCGTTTCATGGCGTATGTGCTTCAGCCATTGTTTGGAGTCTCGAGAGACAGCGCGGCACAATCACCAGTTTTTGTTTGTTAATGCAGTGCTTCATTAGCACAGGTACTTAAAGTATTGGATTCTATCGAATGTCAAGATTGTACGTTCTAGAAAAGGGTGTAATAATAATATAATAATAGTAATAATAATAGTAATAATAATGATAATGATGATAATAATAGTAGTAATAATAACAACGGGCTATTCATTTGGAATACTGAAATATTCAGATACGGAATTACACGAATTAGATGCATTAGCAAGAAAACTCCTCTATAAATTTCGATATCGCCATATACATTTTTTTTGTTTTGTTTTTGTAATTTACGTCTTCCAACGTTAAGTCATATCGGACGATGAATGGAATGGGTGAAATGATCCTCAAATGAGCCCGGGGTCCATAGAGGTTAGAGTTACCGGACATTCGTCTTTAAGGATAAGGGAAAATCCCGGAAAAACCTTATCCAGGTAACTCGCCCTGACCGAGATTCGAACTTGGGACCTCGTGAACGTGAGCCAGACACGCTACCACCACGCTACAGAGGCGTGCGCCATGTACATGCTGCAGTAGAATATCTCTACCTCCTACGACATAATGGGCGAAGGGCCTTGTATTGTCGCGAACGCATTGTTGATTCGAGCAGGCGATGAGTTCAAAGAGACGGGCAGTGCGGTGTCGAGTTAAAAATTCGCCGAAACGATGGGGGGCGAGAGGACACGGATTTCTGGAGAGTTCGTCTTTCTCCAAGTGCCGTCATGCTTGTTTGAGAACATTCCACGAATTTCTGGAATTGTGAGTAGCTATAAAAGGAGCTGCCGCCTGCCACTGACAGTCAGTCAGTCAGTCAGTCAGTCAGTCAGTCAGTCAGTCAGTCAGTCAGTTACTCCCAATCAAAAACCTACATCACCTTCATCCTACATCTTTCAATAAAAATCCTACCTGCGGTAAAACCCTTAATGGGTGGGCACGCAGCAAAAACCTTCTGGCTGTATACAGCCAGCCAGCACGAGCTAGCGAATAAAGAAAAAAAAACTGACAGTCAGTCGGTAATTGGACGCGTGCGCGTGTTCAGCTGTAAAAGTGCTCTTTGTGATCGATGACCTTGCAAGTTGTATTGTGTATGTGACGTAATTGTGTTTCTACGGAAATACAGAGCAATTTTTAATGTTTGTAACCTGGACTTTTAATTTCACGAATCCACAAAGTCACAATATATTTGATTTGTTAAAAAAGCAGGTGGAAAACTGCTGGGAGAAGAGTGTAGAGTTACAAGGAGACTATGTTGTACCTTTATTAGGTCGGAAACTTATCAAACCACCTATGTATCTCGTATTTACGTTGGGAAGTCCCTCTGTCCGGCTTCGACCTTCTTTAACCTTGAGACTTGGCCCTCACCAGAAAAAGAGTCTTCAGTTGGAAGTTTCCTGGATTTTTCAGTATTGAGTACACAATATCTCCCGCACCCGTTACGACAGGAATATTGAGGAACTAGATTGAACCATCACTCGTGACAAAGTCCCTGGCCAACTGGTGTGGCTCAGACAGATTCCTTATCTGCATTCGGGCGCTAGGCTATCCCACATTAGCATAATCCTCGGCAAACATTGCACGGTCCTTCAGTCACAAGTATTTGTTATCTTGAGCTGTGCTTACAGAGAACTTGAAAACGTTGCTATGGCAAACGAATTCTCATTCTCAGAGATAGCTCAAGTGCTTTACAAGCATTCCCCTCAGAGTGAAATGTTATAGGACTGACTAAATGCCCTAACAACTGGCTCGGTGAGTGCATTTGGGCTGACTACCGAATTTAATGGTCTTTAACCTAAGGTGGAATCTACTAAACATATTGAAAATATGATATATTGCTCTTGTGTGATTCTTTACTCTTGTACAAACACTTATTGCTCTATCTACTTCAAGATAAACATTATCTTATTGTAGTTACACGGGAATACAGTAGACTTTAAGTGATAGTCAAATGTTTTAAACAGCTGGTCGTTATGTGATGTATACATGACTTTCTCTACTCTTGTACAAACACTTACTCCTCTCTCTACTTCAAGATAAACATTATCTTATTGTAGTTCCAAGGGAATACAGTAGACTTTAAGTGATAGTCAAATGTTTTAATCAGTTGGTCGTTATGTGATGTATACATGACTTTCTCTACTCTTGTACAAACACTTATTGCTCTATCTACTTCAAGATAAACATTATCTTATTGTAGTTACAAGGGAATACAGTAGACTTTAAGTGATAGTCAAATCTTTTAAGCAGTTGGTCGTTATGTGATGTATACATGACTTTCTCTACTCTTGTACAAACACTTATTGCTCTATCTACTTCAAGATAAACATTATCTTATTGTAGTTACAAGGGAATACAGTAGACTTTAAGTGATAGTCAAATGTTTTAAACAGCTGGTCGTTATGTGATGTATACATGACTTTCTCTACTCTTGTACAAACACTTATTGCTCTATCTACTTCAAGATAAACATTGTCTTATTGTAGTTACAAGGGAATACAGTAGACTTTAAGTGATAGTCAAATGTTTTGATCGTTATGTGATGTATACATGACTTACTCTACTCTTGTACAAACACTTATTGGCCTATCTATTTCAAGATAAACATTATCTTATTGTAGTTACATGCGAATACAGTAGAATTTAAGTGATAGTCAAATGTTTTAAACAGCTGGTCGTTACGTGATGATTGAAATACCACTCATTCTCTTTGCACGAGGAGTCGAAGAGCGGACAATGTATTTGTATTTGATAAGAGCATGGATATTTGAAAATTCAAATCAGTAAGAAATGGTATATCGGAAACGCCAGCTGAAAAAGGAGACAAATAGAAATATAAAAGCTGTTTGACTTAAGGATTATCATATAGGAAAGTCAGCGGAGATGCCCTCAATATATATGGACGCTATGCGACTATGAACTGCATATTTTGTTAGAATGTGCTTAAAATTTTGTCGTACCTGTTAGAGTTTACCAGTTATAAGGTAACCATTAAGAATGAAAAGGACTTCTGACTTTATTCTCAGAAAATTCTAAGTATATATTTCATTTGCCTTGAACATATTGTGACTTTGTGGGCTCGTGAAATGAAAAGTCCAATTTCACCACTCAAAAATGTTCTTTATTTCCACCGACTTACAGTTAAACACTTGCCAATTACACAGAATTACGTAATGCACACAATTACGATTCACCAGTTCGACCGTTAAAGTTCCACTTGCACTCGCGATTACGTAAACTCCTCCGACGCACGCAGTCTTCTCGTTCGTTCACACTGGCTCGTCAAGCACTGACTGACTCCTCTTGCACGACGTGTTGCTTATATAGGGTCCGCTTGCCGATCTGGAAGGTTCTCGATTAGATGAAATGTCCCGTAAGTTCGAGAACACAGGTGGAACAGAAAGAGACGGCGCAGTGATGTTTTTTGTCCCAGCCATCCCTCCTTAACGCTATAAGACAAACGAGGGGGCGGGGAGAACACCGACCGTCTCCTGCTTGCCCACTCTATAGGGTGTTCCGACGCTCGGGTGACACTATGGTAAATTGCCCAAAATGGTTGTTCAATTTTTAAGAAATCAAAATGTTACAAAAGTATTTCAATGAAAGCATTGTTTGAGGTTGGGAGATCTGTGAGATAAAGTCTTGATTTAGCACTACAGTCTGATTTTGAAAAGAAGATACGTGTAGGTCATCATGTAAGGGCCGCGAAGCTTAAGAAGGGAAGTTGGTTGATATGGTAACGTAAATAATGGTTGCCAGATTGGATACACTGGTGAATCACATACTCCTCAGCTCAGTTATCGCTAGTTGTATGCGGGAAACAGAGGTTGCCTAGTTGCGCTGTGTGTTGTTAGACTACTTTGTTAAAACACAATTAAAATACGTTTTTATGGAAGCAAGACGTAGCGGCTGTAGGCTTAGAGGTGGTCCGAGGCAAAGATCAGCTTACGGTCGGGGTGTTACATTGCATAGTCAAGCTAGAGAATTTGTCTGTTCTCTTAGAGAATTCTTCCAACAGGAAGACGAGAGTTTGCTCCTTATCAATGAACAGCTTATTCCTTTTATCCAAAAGCGACAGTCACATGTCAGTAGATATGCTTGCACGTAAAAGAATTCCTGTGGGTCAAAATTCCGGCATAGCGGCGGCGTTGATATGAACATGGCAATTAACAAAGTCGTTAATAATAGTATATTGCGATATTAATGTATACGGAACGAGGAAATGTTTGAAAAAACGAGGCGCTTGCACCGAGTTTTATCAACTATCGAGATTCCATTATGTGCTTACCACATGTTTGTTGCACATTATTTTTTGTACTATGTGTATTTATATCAACCTCAATTTTAGTAGTTAAGAAATTAGCTGAAATATTAATAAATATAATTGAAGATAAATGTTAGATTTTAGAACGTGCATCACGTATATGTTTCTATGGAGAAATACTTACCGCACTGTGCGGGAATGTTAACTTACGATGTATACCAACAATAACGGTAAATATGGAATATTAGTTACATAGTACAATTACTTAAAAGAGCTCACACATGTGAAGACGCTACAACTCAGTGAATGTGTGAACAACTTATTTCTGTTTTTATAGTACGCTTAGTAGGCAGATCCTGTGCAGATAACATTTTTATTGTTAAACAACTAATTGAAAAAGATAGGGAGTTAAATAAAGAAACGCATATATATGGCGTTTATTGACTTTGAAAAAGCCTTCGATAGGGTAAACCGATGCAAAATGTGGCAGATATTGGAAGAACGAGGATACCCACAACAATTAATAAAAATTATACAACGCTTGTACTTCCAAACAAAAATAAATGTGAGGAACAATGGTAAAATTTCTAAAAAAATTCTTACTAATCAGGGTGTCAGACAAGGGTGTACTTTATCACCTACACTTTTTAGTATTTATATTGACGACCTAGTGTGCAAATGGAAGCAGCTAGTGAATGTAGGTTTTAAAATTTCAAATAAATTTATTTTAAATATTTTATTGTTTGCTGACGACTTAGTTATTATACAAAATAGCGAGTCTACCCTGAAAAGATCTATTTTTAAACTTAGTGAATTTTGTAAGCGATATAATATGAAAATTTCTTTTATAAAATCAAAGGTAATGGCATTCATTGGGAAAGAGCCAATTAGAACAAAAATAGTTGTGAATAATCGTCGCGTTGAACAGGTAAGCCATTTTAACTACTTGGGGACTGATGTTAGTTATGACAAGGAATATGATGTCTACAACAAAATATGCAAATTTCAAAGAGTGTGTGGAGCAATAAATAGAACATTTAGAAACAAAATACGTAAAGAAACAAAATTAAAGTTCTACAAAGTTGGCTGTACCTATACTGACATACGGAAGTGAGACTTGGACGTTAACTAAAAAGTAACAGCTTCGGAAATGAAATTCTTCAGAAGTGTGAAAGGATGCACGAAAAGGGACTTAATACGAAATGAAAATATAAGAGAAGAGCTGGACATTTTTAGTATGAATGATAGGTTAAAAGATCTCAAACAAAAATGGAACATGTTTAAAGAATGCCAGATAATAAACTTACAAAACAAATATTACAGTATCATCCTAAAGGTAGGAGATCGGTGGGCAGACCCAGGAAACGATGGCTGAAGGACTTCGAAGGCGGAACAGGCACTTGATTGCCTATGCCATGAAGTGAAGAAGAAGAAGAAGAAGCAGAAGAAGGAGGAGAAGGAGAAGGAGAAGGAGAAGGAGAAGGAGAAGGAGGAGAAGAAGGAGAAGGAGAAGGAGGAGAAGAAGGAGAAGGAGAAGGAGGAGAAGAAGGAGAAGGAGAAGGAGGAGAAGGAGAAGGAGAAGGAGAAGAAGGAGACGGAGAAGGAGAAGAAGGAGAAGGCTTATACAGATTAGCTGTGTATATTTTCGTTGAGGTGGGGTAACTCGAACCCTTGTTTATGTTTCGAGTGTTGAGAGGATAAAGAAAGGAGATCTGGTGGTTGACATTGCAGTACCCACGTGGAGAAACAGATGACGTATCTTCTTTTAAAAATCGATTGTAATATAAACTGTGATTTCGCCTACACTTCGATACTACTTTCACCCTGTAATAGGCGGAGGTGTTTGGTCTACCAAAGCTCGTTCTGTAAGCAAGAATATGAGGGTGTATCTTTTATCTTTTTCTATTATAATTTCCAGTTTCAATATAATTTTAACATCTGTCGTAACGAACGATGTTTTCAAACATCAGATAAGCATATTTTCGAAGGAGTATATAAAATTAAATTGACTCATAACTCTCTTATAGATTGGATGAAAGGACGGTGTACAAAAAGGGAGCAGTATCGTGATAAGGTCTGCTTTTGTATGAGATTTCCATGAATCTGAGAGTACATTGAATGTCCTCTTATCAGATGGCAATCTTGTGTTTGTGGTTGCTTTGATGAAAAATATATAATAATAATTAATTGGCAAAAGAAACGTAAAACTGAAACAAAAAAGATAAAATCATTAATAACGAAACATTTCATTCCCTTTTTGTGCATTTGGATATTGGCTATTTTATGCTGTACTCTTTATTCTCTCTCTGGCGTGTACCTATCTCCTACATCCATCCAACCATTACATCCATTTCAGCATATATGTTTATGAACCGTAGCCTTTTTTGGAGTACCATTATAAATAATAATAGGCTGATATCGATTATGTACTATATTTTCAAATTCCATACAGTAATTATAGTTTATCGTCTAGTTCCTCTGTGTGTTTTCAGTTTTGTCTTTGCGATCTTCAACTGTCTACATATCAACATCATTTGTTTCATCACACACAACATTCAAAACAATGTTATGACGATGTTTGAAACTCTCGAGTTATCCATTGGAAGTTCTGAAATTATGTTTGTCTAATTGTCTTGTTGTCTGTAAAGCTGGAGTCTGACGCAATGTTCCAGAAATGGGAATTCCTTTATCACGCGCACTAACAAACCATTAGAACACAGCACGATTTAGCTCCTCATATTCTGTAGATATTGTCACGCGTTTGACATGCTCTGCTGTTCCCTTTAATTGTTATTTCGTTCTCCAAAATTTCATATATCTGTGTTTTGCCCACTTTGGCCGCGCCGTGGCTCAGTGGTTAGACCGCTTGGCTCTCACCAAGGCGGCCCGGGTTCGATCCCAGGCGACCGCAAAGTGAGATATTTGATGGACAACACGGCGCTGGGGCGGGTTTTCTCCGGGATCTCCGGTTTCCCCCGCCATCTCGTTCCACCGGTGCTCCATCTTCATCTCATGTATCATCAGTGTCACCGCCTGCGGTGCCATATGTAGTAAAAGCGGGCGTTAAACACTACACATTTCATTTTTTGCCCTCTTTGAACAACACTTATTGTCTGCTTTATGCTTTATGCTTCCAAAATGTTTGCCACATGGGGAAAGTGAGTGGCCACGTAAGGGTAGTTGTGAGTCACAAAACACGTGATGTCATCAAGGTCGCCAACCGTCACGAGTGAAATTTACCGCAGAAAGAACTTAAGCGACGGCGCTTGGGTTTTTTCTGAAATAAACGGATTATTTTCAAGGCTGAAAATAATATTACTGATATGAAACATCGGTTATTTCTGCATTAAAATATGTATTTACCTGTAAATTGTACAGTACCTCCGAAAAACACATTTTTTGATACTTTGTCTCTTAGGTAGTTTCTGAAATAAACGATTCATTTATCCTTGAGCGCTACTAGACGAGCAAGCTGCGGTATCGTATTGCATTCCTCCTAAGTGGCGTGTGAGCAGCGCCAAACTAATCAATCTCAATAAATACCATCCGCGCTAAAACTGATCCATGAGGAAGATAGTAATGTATCTAACATAAACGCAAAAATCAATTTTTTAGCTCAAATAGCTTTCCTAATACAAATAAATAAAGACCTATTATAACAATAGATTGCGATGTAAGCATTGTAATGGATAACATTATTGGTTGGCATGTATGCGTGTACGTATATTTGAAATTACTAATAACTGAAATGTAAACGTTTGACATGACGTGATAAAAGAATTACTTTGAGTAAGCCATGGTGTTTGTTAAATTCAACTGAGAACAAACAAAACACTTCTTGCTGGATTGTAGAACGGCGCATCGGCAGAACGTGACTTGTCACTCTCTGTTTGTTTATGAATCATACGTAATCTCTATTTACTCTAGAGAGTTCAAAGCAGTTGTTCTTCCGTTTAAAAGCCAGGTAAGTGTATCAGCTGGATCAGCTTGCAATTGATATGAGACAGGAGGTATTATAAACCACCTTCCACATTACCACTGCCAGAACAATCCAATTTAGTTAATGTGGGCTCCAATTATGTTGCAAACAGAAATAATACTTTTAAACAGACTAACGATGAACGACTAATTCACCAAGAAATTGACAAAGTTTGAGGCTTTTCAGGCTCTGATGTAAGCCGGCTGATATCTCCCTTATCTCAGCACCTCATATTTAGATAGCGGTGATGGAGAGGGGTCACAGGTGGGGAGATTTTTTATACAGGCAGGGTTTTTCTCCGGGCGTTCGGCATGAGGACTCTTGTAGCTGCTCAGGGTTTAGGGTTCAGGGTTCAGGGCGTGGATACTTCCTGGCGTGGTTGTTGTATTGGAGAAAAGCTATCCGCATTTGTCCATTCTCAATTTATTATCACCTGCAACACTAGCTCGTCTCGCCACCAATTGTAAGCCGCTATCTGGTTGTTTCTCTTACTGCGCGCGTCTACGTGTGGTTACAGGTTCGCGTTCACGACGCTGACTGGTTTACTCCGCGGTGTCTCGTAACTTAATGCACGCGGTTTATCCGCGGTATCGCATAACTTAGTATACGCGAGGTTCACTCCTTCGAGCCTTGCAACTTATTAACCGCGGGTCACTCCGCGGTGCCTAGTAACTGAGTGATACTTGGGTCTCTCCCCCGGTGTCCAGTAACTGAGTGATACGTGGTTTACTCCATCGGTGTCTAGTAACTGAGTGATACGTGGTTTACTCCATCGGTGTCTGGTAACTGAGTGATACGTGATTTACTCCATCGGTGTCTAGTAACCGAGTGATACGTGATTTACTCCATCGGTGTCTAGTAACCGAGTGATACGTGGTTTACTCCATCGGTGTCTAGTAACGGAGTCATACGTGGGTCTCTCCCCCGGTGTCTAGTAACTGAGTGATACGTGGTTTACTCCATCGGTGTCTAGTAACGGAGTCATACGTGGTTTACTCCATCGGTGTCTAGTAACTGAGTGATACGTGGTTTACTCCATCGGTGTCTAGTAACTGATTGATACGTGGTTTACTCCATCGGTGTCTAGTAACTGAGTGATACGTGGTTTACTCCATCGGTGTCTAGTAACTGAGTGATACGTGGTTTACTCCATCGGTGTCTAGTAACTGAGTGATACGTGGTTTACTCCATCGGTGTCCAGTAACTGAGTGATACGTGGTTTACTCCATCGGTGCCTAGTAACTGAGTGATACTTGGGTCTCTCCCCCGGTGTCCAGTAACTGAGTGATACGTGGTTTACTCCATCGGTGTCTAGTAACTGAGTGATACGTGGTTTACTCCATCGGTGTCTAGTAACCGAGTGATACGTGGTTTACTCCATCGGTGTCTAGTAACCGAGTGATACGTGGTTTACTCCATCGGTGTCTAGTAACTGAGTGATACGTGGTTTACTCCATCGGTGTCTAGTAACTGAGTGATACGTGGTTTACTCCATCGGTGTCTAGTAACTGAGTGATACGTGGTTTACTCCATCGGTGTCTAGTAACCGATTGATACGTGGTTTACTCCATCGGTGTCTAGTAACTGAGTGATACGTGGTTTACTCCATCGGTATCTAGTAACTGAGTGATACGTGGTTTACTCCATCGGTGTCTGGTAACTGAGTGATACGTGATTTACTCCATCGGTGTCTAGTAACCGAGTGATACGTGGTTTACTCCATCGGTGTCTAGTAACGGAGTCATACGTGGGTCTCTCCCCCGGTGTCTAGTAACCGAGTGATACGTGGTTTACTCCATCGGTGTCTAGTAACTGAGTGATACGTGGTTTACTCCATCGGTGTCTGGTAACTGAGTGATACGTGATTTACTCCATCGGTGTCTAGTAACTGAGTGATACGTGGTTTACTCCATCGGTGTCTAGTAACTGAGTGATACGTGGGTCTCTCCCCCGGTGTCTAGTAACCGAGTGATACGTGGTTTACTCCATCGGTGTCTAGTAACTGAGTGATACGTGGTTTACTCCATCGGTGTCTAGTAACTGAGTGATACGTGGTTTACTCCATCGGTGTCTAGTAACTGAGTGATACGTGGTTTACTCCATCGGTGTCTAGTAACCGATTGATACGTGGTTTACTCCATCGGTGTCTAGTAACTGAGTGATACGTGGTTTACTCCATCGGTATCTAGTAACTGAGTGATACGTGGTTTACTCCATCGGTGTCTAGTAACTGAGTGATACGTGGTTTACTCCATCGGTGTCTAGTAACTGAGTGATACGTGGTTTACTCCATCGGTGTCTAGTAACTGAGTGATACGTGGTTTACTCCATCGGTGTCTAGTAACTGAGTGATACGTGGTTTACTCCATTGGTGTCTAGTAACCGATTGATACGTGGTTTACTCCATCGGTGTCTAGTAACTGAGTGATACGTGGTTTACTCCATCGGTGTCTAGTAACTGAGTGATACGTGGTTTACTCCATCGGTGTCTAGTAACCGATTGATACGTGGTTTACTCCATCGGTGTCTAGTAACTGAGTGATACGTGGTTTACTCCATCGGTGTCTAGTAACCGATTGATACGTGGTTTACTCCATCGGTATCTAGTAACTGAGTGATACGTGGTTTACTCCATCGGTGTCTAGTAACTGAGTGATACGTGGTTTACTCCATCGGTGTCTAGTAACCAAATGATACGTGGTTTACTCCATCGGTGTCTAGTAACTGAGTGATACGTGGTTTACTCCATCGGTGTCTAGTAACTGAGTGATACGTGGTTTACTCCATCGGTATCTAGTAACTGAGTGATACGTGGTTTACTCCATCGGTGTCTAGTAACTGAGTGATACGTGGTTTACTCCATCGGTGTCTAGTAACCGATTGATACGTGGTTTACTCCATCGGTATCTAGTAACTGAGTGATACGTGGTTTACTCCATCGGTGTCTAGTAACTGAGTGATACGTGGTTTACTCCATCGGTGTCTAGTAACTGAGTGATACGTGGTTTACTCCATCGGTGTCTAGTAACTGAGTGATACGTGGTTTACTCCATCGGTGTCTAGTAACTGAGTGATACGTGGTTTACTCCATCGGTATCTAGTAACTGAGTGATACGTGGTTTACTCCATCGGTGTCTAGTAACGGAGTCATACGTGGGTCTCTCCCCCGGTGTCTAGTAACTGAGTGATACGTGGTTTACTCCATCGGTGTCTAGTAACCGAGTGATACGTGGTTTACTCCATCGGTGTCTAGTAACGGAGTCATACGTGGGTCTCTCCCCCGGTGTCTAGTAACCGAGTGATACGTGGTTTACTCCATCGGTGTCTAGTAACTGAGTGATACGTGGTTTACTCCATCGGTGTCTAGTAACTGAGTGATACGTGGTTTACTCCATCGGTGTCTAGTAACTGAGTGATACGTGGTTTACTCCATCGGTGTCTAGTAACTGAGTGATACGTGGGTCTCTCCCCCGGTGTCTAGTAACCGAGTGATACGTGGTTTACTCCATCGGTGTCTAGTAACTGAGTGATACGTGGTTTACTCCATCGGTGTCTAGTAACTGAGTGATACGTGGTTTACTCCATCGGTGTCTAGTAACTGAGTGATACGTGGTTTACTCCATCGGTGTCTAGTAACCGATTGATACGTGGTTTACTCCATCGGTGTCTAGTAACTGAGTGATACGTGGTTTACTCCATCGGTGTCTAGTAACCGATTGATACGTGGTTTACTCCATCGGTGTCTAGTAACTGAGTGATACGTGGTTTACTCCATCGGTATCTAGTAACTGAGTGATACGTGGTTTACTCCATCGGTGTCTAGTAACTGAGTGATACGTGGTTTACTCCATCGGTGTCTAGTAACTGAGGGATACGTGGTTTACTACATCGGTGTCTAGTAACTGAGTGATACGTGGTTTACTCCATCGGTGTCTAGTAACTGAGTGATACGTGGTTTACTCCATCGGTATCTAGTAACTGAGTGATTCGTGGTTTACTCCATCGGTGTCCAGTAACTGAGTGATACGTGGTTTACTCCATCGGTGTCTAGTAACTGAGTGATACGTGGTTTACTCCATCGGTGTCTAGTAACTGAGTGATACGTGGTTTACTCCATCGGTGTCTAGTAACCGAGTGATACGTGGTTTACTCCATCGGTGTCTATAACTGAGTGATACTTGGGTCTCTCCCCCGGTGTCCAGTAACTGAGTGATACGTGGTTTACTCCATCGGTGTCTAGTAACTGAGTGATACGTGGTTTACTCCATCGGTGTCTAGTAACCGAGTGATACGTGGTTTACTCCATCGGTGTCTAGTAACCGAGTGATACGTGGTTTACTCCATCGGTGTCTAGTAACTGAGTGATACGTGGTTTACTCCATCGGTGTCTAGTAACTGAGTGATACGTGGTTTACTCCATCGGTGTCTAGTAACTGAGTGATACGTGGTTTACTCCATCGGTGTCTAGTAACCGATTGATACGTGGTTTACTCCATCGGTGTCTAGTAACTGAGTGATACGTGGTTTACTCCATCGGTATCTAGTAACTGAGTGATACGTGGTTTACTCCATCGGTGTCTGGTAACTGAGTGATACGTGATTTACTCCATCGGTGTCTAGTAACCGAGTGATACGTGGTTTACTCCATCGGTGTCTAGTAACGGAGTCATACGTGGGTCTCTCCCCCGGTGTCTAGTAACCGAGTGATACGTGGTTTACTCCATCGGTGTCTAGTAACTGAGTGATACGTGGTTTACTCCATCGGTGTCTGGTAACTGAGTGATACGTGATTTACTCCATCGGTGTCTAGTAACTGAGTGATACGTGGTTTACTCCATCGGTGTCTAGTAACTGAGTGATACGTGGGTCTCTCCCCCGGTGTCTAGTAACCGAGTGATACGTGGTTTACTCCATCGGTGTCTAGTAACTGAGTGATACGTGGTTTACTCCATCGGTGTCTAGTAACTGAGTGATACGTGGTTTACTCCATCGGTGTCTAGTAACCGATTGATACGTGGTTTGCTCCATCGGTGTCTAGTAACTGAGTGATACGTGGTTTACTCCATCGGTATCTAGTAACTGAGTGATACGTGGTTTACTCCATCGGTGTCTAGTAACTGAGTGATACGTGGTTTACTCCATCGGTGTCTAGTAACTGAGTGATACGTGGTTTACTCCATCGGTGTCTAGTAACTGAGTGATACGTGGTTTACTCCATCGGTGTCTAGTAACTGAGTGATACGTGGTTTACTCCATTGGTGTCTAGTAACCGATTGATACGTGGTTTACTCCATCGGTGTCTAGTAACTGAGTGATACGTGGTTTACTCCATCGGTGTCTAGTAACTGAGTGATACGTGGTTTACTCCATCGGTGTCTAGTAACCGATTGATACGTGGTTTACTCCATCGGTGTCTAGTAACTGAGTGATACGTGGTTTACTCCATCGGTGTCTAGTAACCGATTGATACGTGGTTTACTCCATCGGTATCTAGTAACTGAGTGATACGTGGTTTACTCCATCGGTGTCTAGTAACTGAGTGATACGTGGTTTACTCCATCGGTGTCTAGTAACTGAGTGATACGTGGTTTACTACATCGGTGTCTAGTAACTGAGTGATACGTGGTTTACTCCATCGGTGTCTAGTAACTGAGTGATACGTGGTTTACTCCATCGGTATCTAGTAACTGAGTGATTCGTGGTTTACTCCATCGGTGTCCAGTAACTGAGTGATACGTGGTTTACTCCATCGGTGTTTAGTAACTGAGTGATACGTGGTTTACTCCATCGGTATCTAGTAACTGAGTGATACGTGGTTTACTCCATCGGTGTCTAGTAACGGAGTCATACGTGGGTCTCTCCCCCGGTGTCTAGTAACTGAGTGATACGTGGTTTACTCCATCGGTGTCTAGTAACCGAGTGATACGTGGTTTACTCCATCGGTGTCTAGTAACGGAGTCATACGTGGGTCTCTCCCCCGGTGTCTAGTAACCGAGTGATACGTGGTTTACTCCATCGGTGTCTAGTAACTGAGTGATACGTGGTTTACTCCATCGGTGTCTAGTAACTGAGTGATACGTGGTTTACTCCATCGGTGTCTAGTAACTGAGTGATACGTGGTTTACTCCATCGGTGTCTAGTAACTGAGTGATACGTGGGTCTCTCCCCCGGTGTCTAGTAACCGAGTGATACGTGGTTTACTCCATCGGTGTCTAGTAACTGAGTGATACGTGGTTTACTCCATCGGTGTCTAGTAACTGAGTGATACGTGGTTTACTCCATCGGTGTCTAGTAACTGAGTGATACGTGGTTTACTCCATCGGTGTCTAGTAACCGATTGATACGTGGTTTACTCCATCGGTGTCTAGTAACTGAGTGATACGTGGTTTACTCCATCGGTGTCTAGTAACCGATTGATACGTGGTTTACTCCATCGGTGTCTAGTAACTGAGTGATACGTGGTTTACTCCATCGGTATCTAGTAACTGAGTGATACGTGGTTTACTCCATCGGTGTCTAGTAACTGAGTGATACGTGGTTTACTCCATCGGTGTCTAGTAACTGAGTGATACGTGGTTTACTACATCGGTGTCTAGTAACTGAGTGATACGTGGTTTACTCCATCGGTGTCTAGTAACTGAGTGATACGTGGTTTACTCCATCGGTATCTAGTAACTGAGTGATTCGTGGTTTACTCCATCGGTGTCCAGTAACTGAGTGATACGTGGTTTACTCCATCGGTGTCTAGTAACTGAGTGATACGTGGTTTACTCCATCGGTGTCTAGTAACTGAGTGATACGTGGTTTACTCCATCGGTGTCTAGTAACCGAGTGATACGTGGTTTACTCCATCGGTGTCTATAACTGAGTGATACGTGGTTTACTCCATCGGTGTCTAGTAACTGAGTGATACGTGGTTTACTTCATCGGTGTCTAGTAACTGAGTGATACGTGGTTTACTCCATCGGTGTCTAGTAACTGAGTGATACGTGGTTTACTCCATCGGTGTCTAGTAACTGAGTGATACGTGGTTTACTCCATCGGTGTCTAGTAACTGAGTGATACGTGGTTTACTTCATCGGTGTCCAGTAACTGAGTGATACGTGGTTTACTTCATCGGTGTCTAGTAACTGAGTGATACGTGGTTTACTCCATCGGTGTCTAGTAACTGAGTGATACGTGGTTTACTCCATCGGTATCTAGTAACTGAGTGATACGTGGTTTACTTCATCGGTGTCTAGTAACTGAGTGATACGTGGTTTACTCCATCGGTGTCTAGTAACTGAGTGATACGTGGTTTACTCCATCGGTGTCTAGTAACTGAGTGATACATGGTTTACTCCATCGGTGTCTAGTAACTGAGTGATACGTGGTTTACTCCATCGGTGTCTAGTAACTGAGTGATACGTGGTTTACTCCATCGGTGTCTAGTAACCGATTGATACGTGGTTTACTCCATCGGTGTCTAGTAACTGAGTGATACGTGGTTTACTCCATCGGTGTCTAGTAACCGATTGATACGTGGTTTACTCCATCGGTGTCTAGTAACTGAGTGATACGTGGTTTACTCCATCGGTATCTAGTAACTGAGTGATACGTGGTTTACTCCATCGGTGTCTAGTAACTGAGTGATACGTGGTTTACTCCATCGGTGTATAGTAACCGAGTGATACGTGGTTTACTCCATCGGTGTCTAGTAACTGAGTGATACGTGGTTTACTCCATCGATGTCTAGTAACCGAGTGATACGTGGTTTACTCCATCGGTGTCTAGTAACTGAGTGATACGTGGTTTACTCCATCGGTGTCTAGTAACTGAGTGATACGTGGTTTACTCCATCGGTGTCCAGTAACTGAGTGATACGTGGTTTACTCCATCGGTGTCTAGTAACTGAGTGATAGGTGGTTTACTCCATCGGTGTCTAGTAACTGAGTGATACGTGGTTTACTCCATCGGTGTCCAGTAACTGAGTGATACGTGGTTTACTCCATCGGTGTCCAGTAACTGAGTGATACGTGGTTTACTCCTTCGGTGTCTAGTAACTGAGTGATATGTGGTTTACTTCATCGGTGTCTAGTAACTGAGTGATACGTGGTTTACTCCATCGGTGTCCAGTAACCGAGTGATACGTGGTTTACTCCATCGGTGTCCAGTAACTGAGTGATACGTGGTTTACTCCATCGGTGTCCAGTAACTGAGTGATACGTGGTTTACTCCATCGGTGTCTAGTAACTGAGTGATACGTGGTTTACTCCATCGGTGTCTAGTAACTGATTGATACGTGGTTTACTCCATCGGTGTCTAGTAACTGAGTGATACGTGGTTTACTCCATCGGTGTCTAGTAACTGAGTGATACGTGGTTTACTCCATCGGTGTCTAGTAACTGAGTGATACGTGGTTTACCCCATCGGTGTCCAGTAATTGAGTAATACGTGGTTTACTCCATCGGTATCTAGTAACTGAGTGATACGTGGTTTACTCCATCGGTTTCTAGTAACTGAGTGATACGTGGTTTACTTCATCGGTGTCTAGTAACTGAGTGATACGTGGTTTACTCCATCGGTGTCTAGTAACTGAGTGAAACGTGGTTTACCCCATCGGTGTCCAGTAACTGAGTAATACGTGGTTTACTCCATCGGTATCTAGTAACTGAGTGATACGTGGTTTACTCCATCGTTTTCTAGTAACTGAGTGATACGTGGTTTACTCCATCGGTATCTAGTAACTGAGCGATACATGGTTTACTCCATCGGTGTCTAGTAACTGAGTCATACGTGGTTTACTCCATCGGTGTCTAGTAACTGAGTGATACGTGGTTTACTCCATCGGTGTCTAGTAACTGAGTGATACGTGGTTTACTCCATCGGTGTCTAGTAACTGAGTGATACGTGGTTTACTCCATTGGTGTCTAGTAACCGATTGATACGTGGTTTACTCCATCGGTGTCTAGTAACTGAGTGATACGTGGTTTACTCCATCGGTGTCTAGTAACTGAGTGATACGTGGTTTACTCCATCGGTGTCTAGTAACCGATTGATACGTGGTTTACTCCATCGGTGTCTAGTAACTGAGTGATACGTGGTTTACTCCATCGGTGTCTAGTAACTGAGTGATACGTGGTTTTCTCCATCGGTGTCTAGTAACCGATTGATACGTGGTTTACTCCATCGGTGTCTAGTAACTGAGTGATACGTGGTTTACTCCATTGGTGTCTAGTAACCGATTGATACGTGGTTTACTCCATCGTTGTCCAGTAACTGAGTGATACGTGGTTTACTCCATCGGTGTCTAGTAACTGAGTGATACGTGGTTTACTCCATCGGTGTCTAGTAACTGAGTGATACGTGGTTTACTCCATCGGTGTCTAGTAACCGATTGATACGTGGTTTACTCCATCGGTGTCTAGTAACTGAGTGATACGTGGTTTACTCCATCGGTATCTAGTAACTGAGTGATACGTGGTTTACTCCATCGGTGTCTAGTAACTGAGTGATACGTGGTTTACTCCATCGGTGTATAGTAACCGAGTGATACGTGGTTTACTCCATCGGTGTCTAGTAACCGAGTGATACGTGGTTTACTCCATCGGTGTCTAGTAACTGAGTGATACGTGGTTTACTCCATCGGTGTCTAGTAACTGAGTGATACGTGGTTTACTCCATCGGTGTCTAGTAACTGAGTGATACGTGGTTTACTCCATCGGTATCTAGTAACTGAGTGATACGTGGTTTACTCCATCGGTGTCTAGTAACTGAGTGATACGTGGTTTACTCCATCGGTGTATAGTAACCGAGTGATACGTGGTTTACTCCATCGGTGTCTAGTAACTGAGTGATACGTGGTTTACTCCATCGGTGTCCAGTAACCGAGTGATACGTGGTTTACTCCATCGGTGTCTAGTAACTGAGTGATACGTGGTTTACTCCATCGGTGTCCAGTAACTGAGTGATACGTGGTTTACTCCATCGGTGTCTAGTAACTGAGTGATACGTGGTTTACTCCATCGGTGTCTAGTAACTGAGTGATACGTGGTTTACTCCATCGGTGTCCAGTAACTGAGTGATATGTGGTTTACTTCATCGGTGTCTAGTAACTGAGTGATACGTGGTTTACTCCATCGGTGTCTAGTAACTGATTGATACGTGGTTTACTCCATCGGTGTCTAGTAACTGAGTGATACGTGGTTTACTCCATCGGTGTCTAGTAACTGATTGATACGTGGTTTACTCCATCGGTGTCCAGTAACCAAATGATACGTGGTTTACTCCATCGGTGTCCAGTAACCAAATGATACGTGGTTTACTCCATCGGTGTCTAGTAACTGAGTGATACGTGGTTTACTCCATCGGTGTCTAGTAACTGAGTGATACGTGGTTTACTCCATCGGTGTCTAGTAACTGAGTGATCAGTCCAGGAACTTCTAAGTTCTGCCATAGCTAAAACTACCCCCACTATCGCAAGGTTTTCAATTTTGGGGGACGTCACGTGGATGCATTACTAGTGAGTGATTGGATAGTTCATAATTTTGCTTCCCTCTATTTTTGAAATATTAGTTGTGTGCATGACGGAGAAATGCTACAAACTTTCCTAGGCTTGCAGTATACTTTATGCGTATGCGCAAGCACGTTCCGAAGGGAGTACTCAGGAATGCATATAATCCCTCAGAAATCAGTACAAGACACGTACTTTTAAAGATTCAATGAAACTTAGACGCGACAGAGCGGCACCTATGCTAGCCTTAGTGCACATTTGCCGCAGTTCGCTTTTGTTACCAGACAAAGGAGGCGGCATACCTTAGCCAGATGTGTTTCCCAACTTGCAAAATCTAGCTATACTCTGTCGATATGTTCTTTCAGATAAACGTTTATATCATTCCAATATAAAACTACTTCCAATTACAGTCACACTTCTTACTATGCGTCTGACATCCTACATAATTAATTATCCTATGTTACTGACCAAGGGGAACGGTCACAGGTTGCACAAGACTGGGAAAACTGCATAGTTGTCCATTTGGTAAAGATGGTTCCCCTTTGAGGTGGGCCAAGGTGTTTGGTTTCCAGACCATCGCAAATTCCTGTTTATGAATAAAGAAATCAATGGTCCACATTAGTCCACTGGAAGTACCAAGACTGTGGATAAGGCCCAAATTCATGAGAATTTTTTTTAGAAAATTGCAATTTTTCGAAAATGTTTCATTAAAGGTAGTCTGGAATGATGATATTTAACTAAAAATTCTTGTTTCCCATCCCTGAAGAATGCTGAATACTAGTGAAGACTAACTTTTAGTTGTTTTTTCTGGGATCTTCAAAATATATTATTCCAAGAAAGAATTACCAGCTCTGGCAGCGCACTCTGTGACTACAGCACAAGAGCATAATTTCAAGAAACATTCACTTATGCTATAATTACCAAGTTTATCCACTTGTTGCATAAGTTTCTTAGCTAAACTCTTAGAACTGCCCCGATGTACTAAATGGCTATGATAAAGCAGTAGGACTATTCTCAGAGTCTGAGCTTCACATAATTCTTAATAGCACTTAGCAGAAGTAAGACTCGTCCGCCAGAGTGTGCTGCAGGCATCTGTTATCTCCAGTTGCGCATTTGGTGAAACTTTGCAGCAACTTTCGCCCATTTTCCCGGAAAGGGACATCCTGTGTGCATAAAACAGTTTTATATCAAAAGGTAAATTATTTCTTATTCACATAGATAAATTAACCCCCAAGGTAACATACATTTAAAATGTTTCTCTCGAGCAATGCCCCAGTTGAACTGGGATAGCCGCTACCCTCTGGCGCACTTTGTTATTTCACAATGATAACAACTACTGCGGAGCGAGCGTAACTTGCTTTTACAATTTTGCAACTCCGCCGCCGACGCTGGAAAACAAAAACGGATCGGCCAAACTGATGTTCAGCTGAAAACAGAATCATCCGTTGTTGCACCATCTCGACGTAACTTGCCACAATGCAAACATAATGTCAAGCGAAACTCCACTTAATTTCAAACAATTAATTTAGTATTTTTGGATATATAATATCCACAAAAACTCCAAGACTATTCATAGAAGTTTGAAGAGTGTGATACTTCCAACTACACGAGTTAACCAGCCTGAAGTTACCTAAGAAATTGTTTCAAATCAATATTTATCACACCTCTAACCCAAAAAAGTATATCCAGATCTTTTTCATGATGCTTACGTAATGCAAAATAAAACATTCTATTAAAATTTTCCATAATACCAACTTTTCACTGGCAATACGCTTCTGACGTTCTAAGAAAGTATATAATTTTTAGGAAATAACCTATATTTGACGTGTATTTTCTGTACAATCAGAGTATTTTAATACCTACGCGTATGTTAAAATTTGTAAAAGCAGAATATAAGTTAGTTCTTCTATTTACTTACATGATGTCGAGAAAATATAATATTAATACGTTATTAGCTAGAAAAGCTTTCAAATTCCCTCTCGCCGAGAAAAAATGTTCAAATAAGTACAGAGTACATAGAGCTTAGAGTTACCAGACATTCATCTTTCAGGATAAGAGAAAACCTCCAACGTTAAGTCATATCGGACGACGAATGAAATGATGTTCAAATAAGTACAGGGTACATAGAGCTTAGAGTTACCAGACATTCATCTTTCAGGATAAGAGAAAACCTCTAACGTTAAGTCATATCGGACGATGGATGAAATGATGTTCAAATAAGTACAGGGTACATAGAGCTTAGAGTTACCAGACATTCATCTTTCAAGATAAGACGAAACCTCTAACGTTAAGTCATATCGAACGATGGATGAAATGATGTTCAAATAAGTACAGGGTACATAGAGCTTAGAGTTACCAGACATTCATCTTTCAGGATAAGAGAAAACCTCCAACGTTAAGTCATATTGGACGATGAATGAAATGATGTTCAAATAAGTACAGGGTACATAGAGCTTAGAGTTACCAGACGTTCATCTTTCAGGATAAGAGAAAACCTCCAACGTTAAGTCATATTGGACGATGAATGAAATGATGTTCAAATAAGTACAGGGTACATAGAGCTTAGAGTTACCAGACATTCATCTTTCAAGATAAGACGAAACCTCTAACGTTAAGTCATATCGAACGATGGATGAAATGATGTTCAAATAAGTACAGGGTACATAGAGCTTAGAGTTACCAGACATTCATCTTTCAGGATAAGAGAAAACCTCCAACGTTAAGTCATATTGGACGATGAATGAAATGATGTTCAAATAAGTACAGGGTACATAGAGCTTAAAGTTAACAGACATTCATCTTTCAGGATAAGAGAAAACCTCCAACGTTAAGTCATATCGGACGATGAATGAAATGATGTTCAAATAAGTACAGGGCACATAGAGCTTAAAGTTAACAGACATTCATCTTTCAGGATAAGAGAAAACCTCCAACGTTAGGTCATATTGGACGATGAATGCAATGATGTTCAAATAAGTACAGGGTACATAGAGCTTAGAGTTACCAGACATTCATCTTTCAGGATAAGAGAAAACCTCCAACGTTAAGTCATATCGGACGATGAATGAAATGGCGTTCAAATGAGTACAGGGCACATAGAGCTTAGTTACCAGACATTCATCTTTCAGGATAAGAGAAAACCTCCAACGTTAAGTCATATCGGACGTTGAATGAAATGATGTTCAAATGAGTACAGGGTACATAGTGCTTAGAGTTGCCAGACATTCATCTTTCAGGATAAGAGAAAACCTGCAACGTTAAGTCATATCGGACGATGAGTGAAATGATGCTCAAACGAGTACAGGGTATTTAGAGCTTAGAGTTATCAGACATTCATCTTTCAGGATAAGGGAAAACCTCCAACGTTAAGTCATATCGGACGATGAGTGAAATGATGATCAAAGGAGTACAGGGTACATAGAGCTTAGAGTTAGCAGACAATTCATCTTTCAGGATAAGGGAAAGGGCCGGGAAAGCTTTATCCTAATAACTTACCCTAACGGTGGTTCGAAATCGGACTTCTTGGACGTGAGACAAAAGAAGTATCATTTTCAATAGAGGCGGTTTGTTTGTGTGTGTGAGAGGGAGAGAGAGAGGGCCGGTTTGTCGCCGGTATAACTGAAAATGAATGGCCGGTTAAAGAAGCAAACTGAAATTTATTTTGAGCACTTTTCGGACGGTGTACAGGAAGATTCTAAAGACATTCCTCTCTCCATGACGATTTACCCTT
Organism: Mantis religiosa; assembly: GCA_030765055.1. Lineage (NCBI taxonomy): Eukaryota > Metazoa > Arthropoda > Insecta > Mantodea > Mantidae > Mantis > Mantis religiosa. The sequence continues at coordinate 11,184,713 of CM060953.1, read as the reverse complement.
TTATATGCAACTTTTCGATGTTTATGTCACTTTTTCATTGTCGCTCAGTAATTTTTAATCGAACTTCATATGTTTTACATATCCTCTTGAATAGTTGAAACGCGTATTTTAGAACCTCCTGGCATCGCAGAAGCTCAGTGATAATGTCAACTGACAATTGCTCTACGTTTGAGGTATCTAGGAATCCCGCGTGGGCTGGCGTGTATTAGCATCTGACCACATCGCCTTTGTAACAAAGACGGTATCAGCGTTTGTGCTTTATTTTGAAGCTGACAAAGCAATTAAAGTCGAAGCTCGGGTTACCGCCGAATACAATTTATCGCATTCCTGTAGGAAACAAGAGTTACACAATTAGCAAGGAGCGACAAGCAGCGGCCACGAGAGAAGTTGGCCGCAACAAGATGAACAGTTTAGCCGAAGTTGGGGACGAAAAAGCGGCCACAGCAAGTGGTACCAACTTGTGCACCAAGATTTGCGGTCCAAGACAGTTTAGCTACGGTAAACTTTATAACTAACTGGTTTAGCATCTGCGTCTCTATCAGGTATTCGTGGTTTTGCCACTCTACTATATAAACGTAGAGGCATTTTAAAACCCCCACACAAAATTACGAGGGCTGTTCAATAAATAATGATCACAATTTTTTCTGACAACGTACGTTTACTCATCCTCATAATTTTTATGGTCCTTCTCAAAATAGTCTCCTCTGAATGCGAAGTACTACTCCCAGCGTTTCTGCCAGTCTTCAGAGACATCCTAGAAACCATTTCTGAGAGATCCTTCAAAATCCCCTCCGCAGCCTTCACCACTGCTTCTAATGATGGATAATGTCTCCCACGAAGACGTTTCTTAGAGTTAGGGAATAGAAAAAAGTCACATTTTGCTAATTCCGGACTATAGGTAGGGTGAGGGATGCACTTCACGTTGTTTTTTGGAAGAACTTCAGCAACAACATTGGCAATATGTGGCCGCGCATTATAGTGGTGCAGCATCCAGCCTGCTTCACGAAAATGTTGTCTTTTGCGCCTGATATGGTCAGGCAATATTTTCAGGACGTCCCTGTAGTATTGTCCAGTTTCTGATGTGTGTGCAAGTACAACATACTGATAAACCATTCCATGAATATCAAAGAATGACATGACCATAACTTTCCCAGCAGAAGCAATCACTTTTGCTTTTTTGGGGATTGGTGATGAAGTAGATTTCCACACTGAGCTTTGCTGTTTGCTCTAAAGATCAAAATGATGTAGCCAAGTTTCATCAGCAGTGATTACGTTTAACAGAAACTCCGGATCTTCCTCTAACATCAACTTTAACTGCATGCAGACATGCATGCGAATGTCCTTTTGTTCGGTAATCAACAGTCTTGGAACCCATCGCGCACAAACACGTCTCATGTGTAATATTTCTGTCACCAACGTGTGGTGGCAGCCAATGAAATGTTCAGTATTTCAGAAAGTGATCTTAAGGTAATTCGTCGATCCTCTCTCACAATGGCAGCGGCAGTGTCGATGTTGTCTTCCGTAAGAGCAGTAACTGGAGCACAGGGTCCACCTTTCTTTGAAATTGATTGTCTCCCCTCTTTAAACATTTTAAACCACCTTCGAGTTGTGCTGTAGGGAAGAACAGACTCTCCATAGGCCTCCTGTAACATTGTGTAGGCCTCACCTGAAGATTTGTTGAGATGAAAGCAGAATTTCAAAGCCACATATTGTTCCTCGCGTGTTACCTCCATTACAGCGGTAGGAGATACTGAACATGTCTGAACTTACCTGGTTCTCACAGCCGGGAACCAGGAGTACCAACAATGAAACTACTACGGCGTGTTTGTTTCACATTAAGCTAACAGAATATAATAAGATTGAATTTTAGTGCTAAAAATTATGACATTAAAAGATTATGATCATTCTTTATTCAACAGCCCTTGTACATGACCAGATTTCACTAAAAACGTACGTTTCGTGACTCGCTGGAAGCAGACTTTTTCTACTCCTGTACAAACTTGTTCCTCCATCTACTTAATAATAATGAAATAAAACATGATCTTATTTCTAATTTTCTTGTATGTACAAGGGAATACGGTAGTCTCGTTGGTCTGAAAGGAACATGCTGATCTGTGGCTCACAAGGTCCCGGGTTCAAACACAGCGGAGGGCATTGAAAATTATTAGTATGACTTGCTTTGGAAGCAGATAAACTAATAGTCCTGTATCATAAATTTTCTGCATATAGGAGAACCACAAGCCTATAAGCGAGTTTAAGCGCTGTCCAATATTCCAGGTGGTACAACTGCCCCGTCTTTGATTTAAGCAGATAACATAAACGAAAAACATTCAAAGACTTTTTGATTGTTGAACTGTTCTTGTCTACTAAAGTGCGATCCATATAAATCTGAACCATTTCAATAAGCCAATAATAGGACACACGTACAACTTTGGTAGAATATAATATACAATTGGGAGATTACATTGCACTGTTTACATCTCAGAGAAAATGTTGGAAGTGTCCTCCACCAGCATCTATACATGATACGACTATGGACACTGAAGTTTATATGGGTATCTTCAATACATTTGTGGAGCAGCTGGATGATATTGTGACTTTGTGGGTTCGTGAAATTAAAAGTCCAATTGCACAAACTCAAAATGTTCTTTATTTCCACCGAATTACAGCTGAAAACTTGCTGATTACATAGAATTACTTAGAGCACACAATTACAATTCACCAGTTCGTCTGTCACAGGTTCATTGCACGCTCACAGTTACGTACAACTCCTTTGATGCACGTACACAGTTTTCCAGTCCGTCCACTCACTCGGTGCTCCTCACGGCTGCTCGCCAAGAACTGAGCTGACTCACCAACTGCAGGCCTTATATAGGGCAGATCGCCGTTTCTGGAAGGTTCGCGGCGAGCACAATTATCCCGAGGTTTCCAGACGTCTGTTGGGAGGGGGAAGAGACGGTACAGGGCTCGTGCCGCTCTCCTAATCATCCCTTCAGTTAGTGACACGAGACAAATGGGTGGGCGTGGCGTGAATGCTTCCCGTCTGGTCCTACTGCCGGCCGGTTCTATTGGGAGTTCCGACGGAAGGGTGACAATATCGAATTGAGAGAAGGTTATTTCCAGCAGGATGGAGCAACAATGACACCATGGAACTTGTAACCAGTTTATTTGATAATCGAATAATCTCAAAAGGTCTGTGGTCCCCTAGATTCCCTGACCTAACCTCACGGCATATTTTCTTGTGGGGATATCTAAAAATATAGTGTCAAGAATAGGCCACGGTCAATTGATGTTCTCAAGGAATCCATTCGAACCGAAATAAGTAACACTGGCGAGGATACTCTCTGTAAAACTTCAGAGAATATGGTGAGACGAGTACAAGCCTGTATAGATGCTGGTGGAGGACACTTCCAACATTTTCTCTGAGAAGTAAATAGTGAAATGTAATGTCGCAATTGTTTATTATATTCTACCAAAGTTTCACGTGTGTCCTAGTATTGGTTCAAATGTTATGACCTATTAAAGTGGTTCAGGCTTATATGGATCACACTGTACTATCAAACTTATTTTCAATAATGATAATTGCGGTGTCCGCATGATTGTCACAAAGCTTCAAGGTTTGAATAACTTAATGATGGGATTAATATTTCCAATTGTTCAACCCTCATTTTGGAACTGTTTCGTCGTAGGTAGCCTTTAACTCAAGAAAATGCGCACAGACTTTGTTTACTTTTTCAGCTGAAATCTGTGACCGTCGTTATACCGGATGTCGCAGTGGTATATCAACGTGAATATACAACCGGAGCTTTTATGCTGGAAATTACACCACTCCAAACTGCAGGTAGCGCCTACTTAGTATTTTTATGTGGGGTTTGGGAACTCGCCTTCCATACACCATACAAATCCCCAATGCTCAGAGCTGCGAAATTTATGGTGCTCTGAAGAAGAAAGCTGTTGTTTCTGGGGGACCTCCCTTTTCGAGACTTCTCACACAGGTCATGCCCTGCAACTGCCGTGCCTTGCCTGCAGGTCAGTTCCAGGAGACTGTCTCCCTTTCCCAACATCTGGGACGAATTTTAATTTTCAAATTAACCTGTTATTCCACTGCGTAGTGTAAAAGCCAGGTATATCAGCCATTTTTATGAAAGTTAACACTGAGTGACTATTTTGAAGTTTTACCAGACTATAATTTGTTTTTATTTTTGTACAGTCTACTTCCAGTTAGTCCGGGAAGTATATTACACCAAAATTGCCCTAAATCCTTCCTAAAACTCTTTTGAAAAAGATTTGTATATGTCTGAGAAAAGCATGACTCAAAAATATCTAATTAAACACGAAACATGTATCCCTGAAATTGTTTCAGATCTTTTCATGACAAATGAAACTACATCTTGATCTTAGGCCTTCTTCTATGAACATCTCTTCGTTTTGATTGACAAAACTGGAAAGACATTCCTTATTATTTGCTTCAATTCCAGCAATAATTTTCTCAAAATACGAAGTAATTCGTTTTCTTTTAATATTATCTCTTGGCAAAGCAAAGAGAAACAAAATTCAAAGCCATCACATAACAATTAGCTGTTTAAAACATTTGCCTATCACTTAAATTCTACTGTATTCCCTTGTAACTACAATAAAATAATGTTTATCTTGAAGTAAATAGAGCAATAAGTGTTTGTACAAGAGTAGAGAAAGTCATGTATACATCACATAACGGCCAAAACATTTGACTGTCACTTAAATTCTACTGTATTCCCTTGTAACTACAATAAAATAATGTTTATCTTGAAGTAAATAGAGCAATAAGTGTTTGTACAATAGTAGAGAAAGTCATGTATACATCACTTAACGACCAGCTGTTTAAAATATTTGACTATCACTTAAAGTCTACTGTATTCCCTTGTAACTACAATAAGATAATGTTTATCTTGAAGTAGATAGAGCAATAAGTGTTTGTAGAACAGTAGAGAAAGTCATGTATACATCACATAACGACCAAAACATTTTGACTATCACTTAAAGTCTACTGTATTCCCTTGTACCTAAAATAAGATAATGTTTATCTTGAAGTAGATAGAGCAATAAGTGTTTGTACAAGAGTAGAGAAAGTCATGTATACATCACATAACGACCATCTGTTTAAAACATTTGACTATCACTTAAAGTCTACTGTATTCCCTTGTAACTACAATAAGATAATGTTTATCTTGAAGTAGATAGAGCAATAAGTGTTTGCACAAGAGTAGAGAAAGTCATTATACATCACATAACGACCAGCTGTTTAAAACATTTGACTCACTTAAAGTCTACTGTTTTCCCTTGTAACTACAATAAGATAATGTTTATCGTGAAGTAGATAGAGCAATAAGTGTTTGTACAAGAGTAGAGAAAGTCATGTATACATCACATAACGACCAAAGCATTTGACTATCACTTACAGTCTACTGTATTTCCTTGTATCTACAATAAGATAATGTTTATCTTCAAATAAATAAAGCAACATTTGGAAGTCTTTGAAACTTTTTTTACTGTGCATCCTCCTCCATTAAGTCATATCGGACGATGAGTTAAATGGTCTACAAATGAGTGCAGGGTGCATAGAGCTTTGAGTTAGCAGAGATTCGTCTTTCAGGATAAGGGAAAACTCCGGAACACACTTATCCAGATAACACCTTAACCGAGGTTGGAATTCAGGACCTCTTGAACATCAGGCAGACATGCTACCAGCTACCCTACAGAGGCGGGTATAAATGTGCAGTGTTTAACGCCCGCTTTTACTACATACGGCACCGCAGGCGATGACACTGATGATATATGAGATGAACATGGAGCACCGGTGTAATGAAATGGCGGGGGAAACCGGAGATCCTGGAGAAAACACGCCCCAGGGCCGTGTTGTCCATCACAAATCTCACTTTGCGGTCGCCTGGGATCGAACCCGGGCCGCCTTGGTGAAAGCCAAGCGGTCTAATCACTGAGCCACGGCGCGGCCGAGGCGGGCATATGTGAGATATGTTGCAATGAAGAATTTTAAGTCTTAAAGTTATATTATGTGCAACTTTTTTCATAAGATCATGGAAAGTTACGTAACATAAAATTTTTAAAACGTTTTATGCTGATATTTCTCAATGTAGGTATTATATTTTGGGTAAAATTGGGTAAAAACAGTATTTAATCACGTTTGTTGTGTATAATCCGTCTGCAGGCTAGAACAGTTTTGTTTTTAACTTATGGGAGAGGAGGAAGAGGGATTCAGAGAGACTGTAACAGCACTTCTGGATCTCTGGTTATAATACAAAGAAGAATAAAACAAAACCTTCGTGAATTTCGCTCCATCAGCGTGTCTCAGGGTCTTGAACTTTTCCCAGGTTCGTTCTACTTTGAAACAGATTCTAGCATTTGTTTGTTTCTAAAAGGTTGCCCATTAGCAGTTTGTAAATATGTTACGAGTAATTGAAACACGAAACAATTAAATCTTGGCGATACGCCCTCATTAGTAAAACGTGGAAGTTGTGATGTCTCCAGTTTCGTGGAAATGACGTGTCAGACCTCGAGGGAACTCTCCGAACAGCTAATCTACTTAGAGAATAATACATTAGAAATGCTGCTAAGGCTCTGATAGCTGACAATTAGATTTCGGCAAGCACTAGCTAAACCGACATGTGCCTACTGCTCTTTTGCGAACCCATTTTCATATACTGAACGCATTATCTGCATATGTCTGCCCTAATTAGGTTAGCATTTATTTCCATCAACAGGCATTGGACAGCCTTGAGAAGAACACAATAAAGCGAAGAGGCAGAAAAAAGCAGAGAAAAATAGGTACCTTTTTTCCATCTCTGCTGCTTATGGTAAGTAAGGGAATTATTGCTTCCCACCCAGAATGTCCAACACATCGATTTTAAAAAATTCTCTAATTGTGTGTGTATGGGAATCAGAAATCAGAATTGGGAAATAGTGGTGAGAAGGTACTTCACTTGGGGTTAAAATTCACTTGTTTTATTTTTAAATTTTATTATATCTTACAAATATATAGTTAAAATGTTCATTGGAGCAATAATTTATACCTAATTTGCTAGTTATATTAGTTGGTGTTACGTTTTTGCCACGCACTTTTTTGTAAGCTTTCAGAAAATCGATCATAACTTCTGTAATACTGAACAGATATTTCTGAACTAAGTCTTGTTTTGTAAGGAATCTTTCAAGCTTTCTGCTGGTACAACACCAACTCCAATACTCAGACCATAATACGAGAATCGATTGCAGGAAAAATGGCGGCGCTCGTGGCCCAGCTTGTTATGTTGTGGTTATATCTACAGAGTAAAGTGTGTGTTTGTTTACTTTGATTGTGTGTTTGAAGAATTAATGTAATTCATATTACAGTGGCAATTAGTGACTAACGAGTTAGTTTATAGTTGAGTATTTAACATAAAGTGATAACGTTTACCTAAATATATACTGTGAAGTATTGTCGAAATGCATCGTTATTGTGTTCCCAGCTGCAATCTAACTATGGTAATGTACCTCACACGACATTTAAATTTCCGAAGGTAAAATCGTAATGGGATAAGTGGACCAGGAACATACATCGTAAAGATTTTAAAGTAAATGGCAAAACTGTAGTTTGTATTCATCATTTTGAACAGTGCTTTGAGGTTAAGGAAGACATATTTCCAGTAAATGATGGTGAACCAATTCGTGCCCTTCAAAAAGTACAAACATTAACAGATGATGCCTACCCCACGATTTTTAAGAATCAGCCATCCTATCACACATTAAAGCTCAACCAGAAAATACGAAATCCTGAAGAATGCATCCAAGACATTTTACAGAGAGTGAAGATAATTTTAATATTTGGTGTGCACAAGATGTTATTGACAGTTTTGAGTCCTTAAAAACCGAAGTGGTGAGGAGATTTTAACCCATTGATAGGCATTATTAAAGACGATTAGTTACGTTCTTTTCAATAACTTTCAAGATCCCAGCTTCACTGATGTTCCTTCACTTAATAAGTTTCAAAGTATTTCATAACCTAGAAGCAATGAGCCTACCAGTGGGAAATTTTAAATGACTCTTGCAGTGTGAGGGAACTGACACCTTCAAACGTGACAATTGGAGTAAACTGGACAATCTGGTGAGTTCTCTTAAATATTATAGTGTAAGCAGTATTTCCTTGCCAGAAAATGTTACCATGTAAACAATGTAAAAGAAACTTTAGTACTTGCTACAGACGATAGGATGATACAGTCCAATAAGATAAATTTTGCTGTGTTTAATGCTTATGAGTTGTCATGCCTTATAAATTAAATTTTGATTGGAAGTATAAGGTGGAAAATGCATAGTACTGGTCGTGCTACTATATAATGTTATAAGCTCTTAGGATTTGTCATGATGCTCTTTATTTATGTTATTGCACATTTTAGTTGAAAGTATAAAGTGATAAATGCGTAGGAGTTACCTCGCTGCTCCGTAATATGGATTATATTATGTCCATTTTATAGTTTCCTATTCTGCGTAACCAGAGTCGCTGGGCTTCGACGGGCGCCATCTTGGAATCTGTATTATGGTCTGAGTATTGGAGTTGGTGTTGGCTGGTGCCACTGTAACTCCAATAATGCTTTGGTTGTGTATGTGAACAGTTATTTGTTCTGAATAATATTCTGTACTAGCTATTGGTGAAATATATGATATGGATAGTCCAAAAACAGTTGGAAAGAGAAATGTTTGTAGGCCATTGTTTTACTAAACATAGAAAAGTAAATGTAGAAAATATAAATAGAATAGACAATGAAACCACATATAATATTGAGGTTAGTAGGCGCAGTTCACACAATACATGTGCTAATCATGATAGTAGTCATTGAGCTGCGAGTCCTGAAAGCAGATAAAACAGTTGAAGAATTGGCCAAGAAGGCAACACAAATGAAGAGCAACTTGAAAAGAACAAGTGAGAATACAGAGTCAAGACTATGCAGCAGGAATGTTCTGACTCATGTGAGAAGTCAGTAATCAATATATAAACTTTAAAACTTTTTTTATCAGTTTCACATCTTTTCAGGCTACAGTACACTTTTTTAAAAAAACTAATCAACCAAAACATATGAATATTTTTGTGTGTATTAAGCAGACTGTTAAGTATAAGAATAAGAATGAATTTTTCTATGAGATTCATAATACTTATTTAAAAAAACTTTTTTCTCATTTGTCAGTTTTTTTTTTTTTTTTTTTTTTTTTTTTTTACAAAAATTAAAAAACTATAACAAAATATCAGTACAACATTTTTAAATAATTATAATAGGCATTATTAAAGATAAAGGCTTTAAGAACATGCGTAAAAATTTTCTTGTACATATAAATAATAATTTCTTAGTAACGGCACCCAAAAATCATAACTCCTCCGGGACGAAATTCTGACACACCGGTGGCACGGACATGCTCCTGGCGATCTACAGCGACGTTTAAGAAACATAATTTAGGTTGAAAACTTTCTCGTTGTCTTTTGTATAACTGGGATGAACTAAATCTGATTTAGTATTCTCTAAGGCATAGATTTTTTTCTAACTTTTTGTATTTTCATAATTATGTTTCTCTAAAATGGAAAATCTTATAGTTTATTATTCCACTTTCTTTATTTTTCGATTTGTCTGTTTTCCTCTTGGTCATGCAGAGGGAACTGAGTTTCAAAGTGATTATAACGTGACCCACACTTGAAAGCTTTCACGTCGCTTGAATTCTTTGTAAATATGAAACAAAGAATTTCTATAAATATGGAAAGATAATTTGAGTTTGAGTTATGAGTCACTATGTTTACACTCAAACTTCACTTGTTGTATAATTGAAACGTTTTCAAGATCATTCGATCTCATCCTCAGCTGTTTGGTGACTAAATGAACCTTCCTCTTCTTCCGCTAGTACGGAGCTCCGATCACTCTGCCATCTGGTGTTAGGGGCACTAAGTTTTAATATTTCATTTAGTCTTCATTTAGTCACCAAACAGCTGAGGATGAGATCGAATGATCTTGAAATCGTTTCAATTATACACCAACAAGTAAGTGAAGTTTGAGTGTAAACATAGTGACTCATAAATCAAACTCAAAAATGAAGTATTAAAATTTAGTGCCCCTAACACCAGATGGCAGAGTGATCGGAGCTCCGTAGTAGTGGAAGAAGAGGAAGGTTCATTTAGTCACCAAACAGCTGAGGATGAGATCGAATGATCTTGAAAACGTTTCAATTATACAACAACAAGTAAGTGAAGTTTGAGTGTAAACATAGTGACTCGTAAATCAAACTCAAATATGAAGAATACTTCACTGTTAATAATGCTTCTGCTTTTAATATTTATGGAAAGATAAGTCAGACTGGAAAATTCAATGCCATAGCCGGGATTTGAACCCCGGAACTTCTTCTCTCGGTCCAGCCGCTCTAACCACTGAGCTACTAACCAACGTGCCGACATGACATTAAGTTTTCCAACTTGTAGTTGTCTCATGTGTTTATGAGAACTCCTAGTGGTTTACTGGGTAAAACACGAGTTAGTTGGAGAATTTAATGTCATATCGGTACGTTGGCCATAGTAGCTCAATGGTTTAGAGCGGCTGGACGGAGAGTAGAAGATCCGTGTTTCAAATCCCGGCTGTAGCATTGAATTTTTCAGTCTGACTCTATCTTTCCATACTTTAGCCTACACACGGCTAGCGTGAAAGAATAATTAATTCCCAATTTCTAAAACATTTATCTCGATTGCATGCAGAACAAAACGAGTAAACATTTGTAATAGTATTTTGTACGATATTGAGTACAAAAACTAATGTAGTTGCACAACAATTTTTATCTAATTTCATTATAAGTTTCCTAGAATACAGAAATAGCCGCTTTCTAAGAGGAATTTAACACAGGACATCTGTATAGGACATTTGTTTGCTTTTTCCCGGAATTGGCTATGCAGTGTTTCACACATAATGAAGTATTTCAGCGAAAAGTTCCTGGTTCCAAATGTTGATAATTTCTAAGAAACAGGCAAGGCGCAAGTCTGGGATAACATCGCCACTTTACTTTCCTCAGTGTGACAGTGGATTCCTTAAAAACAAAAGAGCAAGTGTTCCCAGAAAGTGTTATCAACGCAGTGAACCTCTAGGATCGATGTGCAGCTGTTTCAGGAGCATTCTTGTACTCTAATATAAACTTCCTTTGACAAAACATAGTGTTGAGAAGCATGAGAATAAATATTCATCCATTTTGTGCCTTAAATATCTACATGTTTTGTATAAACTCAGTGGTAATGTGTTGTAATACGTGGAGTCACCGCCTTCTGTATAAGTTTGACTATATCATGGAACATTAAATAAAAACAAGTAACAAAAGGGGGGGGGGGGAAAGCCGGACAGAAAAACTATCACAGCGGTGCATGATTAATGTAAAACAAATAAATGAAGAACGGCTAAACAGATTTACCAATTCTCTATGAAAAGAATGTCAGTAATTGTTGATAAATCCACTCTTTAACAGTATAGATATAGTACTAATTAGATTGCCATGGCAACTAAGGTGTTCCCAGTGAACCATCTCGTAACAAGTGATTTGTTCTAATAGGGTACATTTTCTGATGTCTGTGATTGGCTAAAGTTATATATGAATCAACCCGGGTTGCAACGAACTCTACGCCCGCCTCTGTAATATAGCTAGTAGCGCGTCTCCTCGTGTTGAATGGGTCCCGAGTTCGAATCTCGGTTAGCGTATTCAGGTTTTATCCGTGGTTTCCTCTTATCTTAGAATATGAATGTCTGGTAACTCTAAGCTCTATGTACCCTATACTCATTTGAACATCATTTCATTCATCGTCCGATATGACTTAACGTTGCAGGTTTTCTCTTATCCTGAAAGATGAATGTCTGGTAACTCTAAGCTCTATGTACCCTGTACTCATTTGAACATCATTTCATTCATCGTCCGATATGACTTAACGTTGGAGGTTTTCTCCTATCCCGAAAGATGAAAGTCTGGTAACTCTAAGCTCTATGTATCCTGTACTTATTTGAACATCATTTCATTCAACGTCCGATATGACTTAACGTTGGAGGTTTTCTCTTATCCTGAAAGATGAATGTCTGGTAACTCTAAGCTCTATGTACCCTGTACTCATTTGAACATCATTTCATTCATCGTCCGATATGACTTAACGTTGGAGGTTTTCTCTTATCCCGAAAGATGAATATCTGGTAACTCTAAGCTCTATGTATCCTGTACTTATTTGAACATCATTTCATTCAACGTCCGATATGACTTAACGTTGCAGGTATTCTCTTATCCTGAAAGATGAATGTCTGGTGACTCTAAGCTCTATGTACCCTGTACTCATTTGAACATCATTTCATTCATCGTCCCATATGGCTTAACGTTGGAGGTTTTCTCTTATCCTGAAAGATGAATGTCTGGCCACTCTAAGCTCACTGCAATGTCTGTCATACGTTTTCAAACCTGATGACAGAGGTAACGATAGTGAGACTTTACTGTTTGGGTTTTGATTGCCTCAGGGAAGGTAATATGTTTTAACTTTTAGTTTCATACTTTCGCTGACCCAATAAAAGACCTAAAGATACTCCCAGAGGTTTACCTTAGTATTGAAGTACGGTCCTTTGTACAGAAAATAAAATAGAAAACATAACACCAGTCAAATAAATAAGCCTCAACAGTTACGCAATTGAACCCATTCCACGTTTCCTAAATACTACGCTACAAGATACGAATCTATAAGGAGATTATCCGGTAGGTGTATAGGAAGTGACGAAAGGGAAGTCATAGATGACAAACAAAAGAGAGGCAATAATTCTCGCTTCATGCAGGCCTTGCCTGGATAATAGAAGTTACAGAAGGCCACAGTAAATGCGTCACAGAGGTGTGTAAAGATGAAAGAACCGGTCGTGTATAGGTGCGTGCCTTATGCGCTTTATTGGACGCAGGCTCATAACGACCTTTGAGAAGGGTTGCCTTTCTCTGGGGGTGCGACCTGCTTTAGCAAGTTGTTTCCTGGAATCGCGCTTTAAACGGCACATATCGGCCAAAAGATCAATGAAATATTACCGAGTTCTTTCACACAACCCTTTCTCTTGCTTTGTGAACCGAAACGCTATAATGTACATCGGAATTTAATAATTCTGTGTCAGTTAAGCTCTTGCTTTCCAAGCATGTTTACGACAACAATGCACGAGACAGTTGGATAATTGATTGCCATTGTAGGATCTGAACGTAGATTAGAAGACCCGTGGTTCAAATCCCGGCTGTGGCATTGCACCTTAGCCTACATACGGCTAGTGTTTTCCTTCTCTTTCCATTTTGCGTTGTCTTCACTACGAAATTAGGTTTGAGAAAGATATGTGGCCCGCATAACCTTCTAGAACTCATCGCTGTACCATATCATCTTACTTCATCACATGTATACAGAGACCTTAGTGTTAGGAGATACCTCGTGACTCGGTGTGTGTCGGACAGTTAACCTTCTAGATCTCATCCCTGTACCATATCATCTTACTTCATCACATGTATACAGAGACCTTAGTGTAAGGAGTGTCTCGGTGTGTGTCGGACAGTTAACCTTCTAGATCTCATCCCTGTACCATAGCATCTTACTTCATCACGTGTATACAGAGACCTTAGTGTTAGGAGATACCTCGTGACTCGGTGCGTGTCGGACAGTTAACCTTCTAGAACTCATCCCTGTACCATATCGTCTTACTTCATCACGTGTATACAGAGACCTTAGTGTTAGGAGATACCTCGTGACTCGGTGCGTGTCGGACAGTTAACCTTCTAGATCTCATCCCTGTACCATAGCATCTTACTTCATCACGTGTATACAGAGACCTTAGTGTTAGGAGATACCTCGTGACTCGGTGTATGTCGTACAGTTAACCTTCTAGATCTCATCCCTTTACCATATCATCTTACTTCATCACGTGTATACAGAGACCTTAGTGTTAGGAGACACCTCGTGTCTCGGTGTATGTCAGACAGTTAACCTTCTAGATCTTATCCCTGTACCATATCATCTTACTTCATCACGTGTATACAGAGACCTTAGTGTTAGGAGATACCTCGTGTCTCGGTGCGTGTCGGACAGTTAACCTTCTAGATCTCATCCCTGTACCATTCCATCTTACTTCATCACGTGTATACAGAGACATTAATGTTAGGAGATACCTCGTGTCTCGGTGTATGTCGGACAGTTAACCTTCTAGGTCTCATCCCTGTACCATATCATCTTATTTCATCACGTGTATACAGAGACCTTAGTGTTAGGAGATACCTCGTGGCTCGGTGTGTGTCGGACAGTTAACCTTCTAGATCTCATCTCGTTACCATATCATCTTACTACATCACGTGTATACAGAGACCTTAGTGTTAGGAGATACCTCGTGTCTCGGTGTGTGACGGACAGTTAACCTTCTAGATCTCATCCCTGTACCATATCATCTTACTTCATCACGTGTATACAGAGACCTTAGTGCTAGGAGATACCTCGTGTCTCGGTGTACGTCGGACAGTTAACCTTCTAGATCTCATCTCGTTACCATATCATCTTACTACATCACGTGTATACAGAGACCTTAGTGTTAGGAGATACCTCGTGTCTCGGTGTGTGACGGACAGTTAACCTTCTAGATCTCATCCCTGTACCATATCATCTTACTTCATCACGTGTATACAGAGACCTTAGTGCTAGGAGATACCTCGTGGCTCGGTGTGTGTCGGACAGTTAACCTTCTAGATCTCATCTCGTTACCATATCATCTTACTACATCACGTGTATACAGAGACCTTAGTGTTAGGAGATACCTCGTGTCTCGGTGTGTGACGGACAGTTAACCTTCTAGATCTCATCCCTGTACCATATCATCTTACTTCATCACGTGTATACAGAGACCTTAGTGTTTGGAGACACCTCGTGTCTCGGTGTGTGACGGACAGTTAACCTTCTAGGTCTCATCTCTGTACCATATCATCTTACTACATCACGTGTATACAGAGACCTTAGTGTTAGGAGACACCTCGTGTCTCGGTGTATGTCGGACAATTAACCTTCTAGATCTCATCCCTGTAACATATCATCTTACTTCATCACGTGTATACAGAGACCTTAGTGTTAGGAGATACCTCGTGGATCATGGCGTTCTTATTGCCTTCCGTTGGATTTAAACCCTGTACCTGGGGAACTGAATGCTGGTATCCTACCACTAGACCATTTAGGATGACGGTTGAATGTTGTAAGTAACATTCCCTGTGCACAACTTCCAGAGCCGACGCAAGAGATGCACTCTCGTCCGTATGACCCTGCTGTTTATCTCTAGCCGAGTGGTGTTTGCTATTTATTTCTTTAGAGATGTGATTATCATAAATTTAGAAAATTGCACTTATAGGGATGATAGGGGCGTTTTCCGAGCGAGCTGCCTCATTCCGGAAATCCGCCGACTTTTCTAGTAAACATCTCTGTTGCCAAGGGAGACAAAGGAATGTCTGGCGGCATGGCGTCAGTTAGCCGCCTCTCTCCCCAACAGAGAGAAAGCTATTGAACAGCAGTTGTTCTCAGCAACACAGTGCATCCAATTTTTACTTTCTCTGTAATAGGCAGAGGAGGTGTTGCACTCTACCAAGAATTCTACCAGCAATACATGTTACTTGTATACTAGATAAGTTGTCACTTTCTCTACTTTTGCACCAGCTATGTATACGTATGTTCCTCTGTATACCTCATGTTAATCCAAATAAATCTTTATACAAATTGCTTAATCACATAGTTCCTTGTAATTTCAAGAGAATGTGGAAATATGAGCTTAAAATAATAATCAGATCTTTAAAACCTTGTCCTGTGCTATATATTTTAAACTCCATTTTTTTTGCATGTCTAAGGAAAGAAATAGAATCTATTAGTTTTCTATAAGTTAAATAACCAACAAATAATAACTCAGAAGTTCTTCACAAATTTGTATTTCACGTACATAAAATGTGTTTTCAAGGGAACCTATATTTTTGTTGCGTAATAAGTTTTTGTTTACAACATACGGTTTACCAGTCATACAAATGTCATCAAGAATGAGGAGACTTCTGAGAATTTCTCAGAAAATTCAGGATATACAGTCGTATGTCCTTTTTTTGTCCTCTTCGAATGAATGAAATAAAATATTAAGAAATGATTCGAGTAACTAATTCACAGCACTGCATTGAGACGGTTTATTTCCATGAATGAAACTTGGATACATCACTACCCTCTAGAAAGCAGTGGCGGCCGTTGGGTTAAATTATTGGTGGTGCACAAATGAAAAATAAAATACAGAGTAGTAATGACTCACCTATTTATACGGATTCTCTGCTCTACTCTCCTAAGACCTGGCGAATCGATAACTTTTGCGTTGAAGTCGCTGATTTTCATAACAAAATCTCTCTCAATTGAAAGCATTGCTAATGCTGACAATCGGTCCTGTGACATTGTGTTCCTAAGGAAAGTTTTTATTCTTTTTAAAGTTGAGAAACAGCATTCTGCTTCAGCGGTAGACATTGGCATAGTTAACAGTACTCGGAGGAGTTTGACATATTCGCTGAATGTAGTACATAAATTGTTTTCCTTGTTGAAGTCCATCAAGCACAAAGCGCCGGACATTCCACGAAATTCCTCTCGACCGTAAATTACATTCAGTTCTCTACGAATTTTTGTTCCAATGATAAAAGGATAGAACCTTATTGTTTCTCTAAGGGAATCCTCTGGAAATGTCTTAGAAATTTTCTTGATGAAACAAAGTTGAGGCTACCAGATGCCCCGTGAAGCTAAATCTGTCCTTTGCTTCTCTAAGAATGTCACATACTTCAAGAGCTTCTCTTCTTTTCACATCATGATCTTGTATTCTTCTCCTCTTAATTGCAGTTTCTTCGTGTTCCTCGATATCCACGCTATTTCTTACCTTTTGCACTTCCATTTCAAATGCGTTTAGCTGGGCGATGGCAAATGTTGCATTGCAGTCTCGTTTCTGCAGCTGATTGTACAAAATGTCCACGTTGGCATGATCTTGTAGAAGAAAGACAGCCAGAATACAAAATTATAATCTTTCAAAGTGGCCATAAACCCAGAATCCTGAAAAGGTGTGGCGTTGTTGTTTAACAGAGCTCTCTTCTGAATAACCTCCATGCATTTAATTAAATTCTCCCTGGGTTCGAAAAGCAGAGCACAGAGAAGCTAAGCCTGAAGGTCACGCTATAGCCGTTGCTAAGAGTAGGAGGAGCTAGGTTTATAAACCTCCATTTAAGCAATGTATAAGAAGCCCCTCCCATCTCTTCACCTTCCCGCAACCCCCTCAGAGAGCCTACATTTGGGCGAAATCTTAGGTTAACTCTTCGCTGCAAACCTGCGGCTCCTACAGCTAATCACTGTTTATTTCGACTTCTGCGGTCATGGGCAGCTACAGACGATAAGCGTAATTGAAACATGTTTGTATATAAAACAATGCAAACAAGTACAGCCTTAATGTGCAAAATCCACCTGTTGTATATTCAGAATCAGTGGGTGTAGCGCAAACCTGCAACCTTATGGAGGAACCGCCCCTGCTAGAAAGTAAATCATAGTCAAAACAGTTGACTGCGCCAGGCGTACTAACTCCAAAGAAAGGCAAAGTCAATTTTGTCATCTAATAAGGTTATGTCGAGTGTTTTCTGGGATGTACAGGGAAATATTTTTATTAATTAGTTTGAAACGGGTAGAAGTACCACTAGTGAGAACTATGCAAACTTACTGCAAAGTTTGAGTGAGGTGAAGAGAAAAAGACGTCATTTGTCAAAGAAAAATCTTGTTTCTTTATAACAATGCTCCGGCCCGTTGTTGTCATTAAAATGGGAAAATTGTGGGTATTAATATTTGAATTGCTTGAATATTGACTGTATTCGCCAGATCTAGCACCTAGTGACTATCACCTGTTGCCGAAGTACAAAAAAAATATCTTGGAGGACGAAGATTTCACAGCGACGAGGTCATTGGCGCGGTAAACAGCTATTTTGAGGACTTTTTTTGGATGTGGGAGTAATTTACGTCCTCCAACGTCAAGTCATATCAGACGAATAATGAAATGGCTGATATGGTCAAATGAGCCCGGAGTTCATAGAGCTTAGAATTGCCCCACATTAGTCTTAAGAATAAGGAAAAACCCCGGGAAAAGCCTTATCCAGGTAACTCACCCTGACCGAGATTCGAACTCGGGACCTCTTGTACGTGAGGCAGACACGCTACCATCTACGCCACCTAGGCGGGCAAGAGGACCATTTTTGGTGTAATTTTACGTCCTCCAAGGCTAAGTCATATCGGACGGCGAATGAGATGCTTGAAATTATATTCAAATGTATCCAGGGTCCATGGAGCCTAGAGTTACCTGACATTCGTCTTTAAAGGGAGACGTATGCAAATATTCAGGGTCTTACATAAATAGCCATAACATTCAAAGTTTTCAAGTTAGAGAAGTGAAACTTAGTTTAGTCATTTAAGATAATACAGTTAATATGCACAATTTGTTTCATAATTTTCCATTGTTTATAACTAATGCTACATATTTGTTTCTCTATGCAGAGATATTTACAAACTTAAGCCCATATTTTTTTTTTTTTTTTTTCAAAATTCACATATGCTATCTTTCTGAAATTAAAAAAATAGTTAATCATACGCATCCTCTAAAAATTAAAATAATTTCATATATTTTGTATCATCTCATTCCATCTGGGGCTTAATCTTAAATTCTAGAACCAACATAAGAAAGCTGTGTGCTAAATTGCATCACTGTAGATGAAGTATGTGGAGAGAAAAATAGGTTGAAGTTAAGCTACGGGGAAAGGCAATTAAAAATACAATAAGTATTATTCAGTTTGCCTTTTAATTTAAAGTCAGAACTTCCCATATCCATAGTCTGTATGCTCATTCTGGTCTTCTTCAGCCTTTCTTTTTAAATTCCTGTTCTGTCTTGCTTCTTTCTGCACCAGCGATGCGAATGTTGCCGATACTCTGCAAAATTGTTTACATAAACACACCAGGTTGATACCCTAACTGATGCTTAACTTCGTTTCTGCCAACATTCCCATCATTAAACACTATTGCAGCATCAAATGTAGCAATTTTCACCACTGTGGAAGACACAAATGTCGTTTTGGGACACCTTTTCCATATCAAACTGTTGAGGCTTTCATTTGGGTTTTGTGTATCTCCATAGAGACATATTTTTTAGATCTAGGTGTTTGGGTGTGCTGCAAGTCTGGGTGTGCTAAGAATTGGTAGGTGGGCTTTATAGATTCCAAGACAGCTGATGGAAGACTATGTGTAGCTACTATGCTACTATGCAACACTAGGGCATTTTTAAAGGTGCATACAGACCACGTACAGTCATAATATTTTGGCGTTTGATAGCTAATACTATATACTATTTTACAAAACAATAAAAAAATAGATTTTTGGAACATTTTCTCGTACGTCCCTCCTTAAGGATAAGGGAAAATCCCGGAAAAAACTTATCCAGGTAGCTCACCCTGACCGAGATTTGAACTCGGGACCTATTGTACGTGAGGCAGACACGCTACCTTCTACGCCACCGAGGCGTGCAGGAGGATCATGATAAATTGCACTAGGATATCGTTTAATTGAAATAGAACACTAATATGACATGTGTATTAGCCTTTCTATAGGGTTTGTTCCGAAATAAAAATCTGTTTTTATTGTCAGGCCCTTGACTAATCAGTCGACCCTTGTAAAGATCGTTGGCATATTTTCTGAGATGCTTAGACATGTACCTAACACCGTCAGCTGTTTGTCAACTGAAATACCGCTGTATGACTAGGTAAGTTAAACGTCCAGTGATGTTCTTTTTTCTGTTAATCTTTCCTTTATTTTCTCCATTCAGACATCAAACTTCTTTATTATATTTACAAAATGTAAACGTAAAAAGTCGGTTACTGTTGACGTAAAGAAAGTTGAGAACAACTTGTTGCTTATCTAAGCCAGCAAGTTTGTTAAATGGCTATAAAGAAGTAAACGGCAGTTTTTGTGTTACTGTTCATAGAAGCGGTACTGCATTAATTCAGCCGGCACACATAATGAGTTGCCCTGAGAAATTGTCATGAATGATATCTAATGAGCGTAATTAAATGGAGATAACAGCTCTTCTGAAAAAAAATTCCCGCACCGGTAATGAGTTCAGTTTAGTGTCTTACCTGCGGCTCGCAATTACGAGAGCTGCAGTGCCTTCAGCGCACTCTATATATCGTCTTTTTTATCTTCTGCCGTAAAAGGGTAAAGATCACATTCATCATAGTTCCTTTTATTTGATAAATATAAAAGTAATATTATGACTTCACTGTGCTCGTTACCAGAAACAATTTTATTCTTAATTAATGACTTTTTAAGAGTTGTTTGCTATCTAATTTTCTCGATTCCTCATCTGAAATTATTAACATTTTTCTTATTTTATTTCAACTGTTTGGCTTTGGCGGTTGTTTAATATTTATTTATTTTTATATTCTTTTTAACATAACAGACCTAAAGCCAATTACAGTGTTCATCATAAACAGTGTCTATATGCAGTGTAATAATAATAATAATAATAATAATAATAATAATAATAATAATAATAATAATAATAATAATAATAATAATAATAATAATAATAATAATAATAATAATAATAATAATAATACCAAACATGGACAAATTAAATGAGTTCCACAGTTAAATATCTTAGAGAAATAATTTAGGAAAATGGAATCGAAACTACAGCAAACTAAAGCAGATGCCAAAAATTGGAAGAAGCATATCGTCTTGCTCGTCTTGCCAGGTGATTAGACACCGACGTTTCGGTTGTGTGCATCTCTCCCAACAACAGGGTATTTATAAAATGTAATAACCACAAATGAAACACTGGACATAGCTCCATTATAAACAAAGACAAAACACTATCAAAATTGGCATTACTGAACAAAAGACTGTTTTCAGTATATTAAGTGCTACGTCAGGAGATGGCGTAAGTAAGAAAATTAATTTGGTTCAAAGAAACGTAACTAATTAACTTAACGATCAAGCTGTATAGATCTGTGCTTCTTAAGTCGACAGATTTCCATTTAAAGGCCGGTTTCCAAGAAGAGCTGAGCTGAAATCCAGTATCACGATTAAGCGTACTCCTCTCGGAGGAAATGACCAAAGCCTTCTTAACTCTCCGCTCCTAGTAACTGTTGCATTTTGCCAAGATGGTCGTCTCCCAAAAGTTGGCTCTATGCTCTGTCAGTCCAGACTTCTCAGGTTGCATTAAACGAATGCTCCGTTCATGTTCGTTTATTCTGGTAGAGATAGTCCTTCCGGTTTGTCCTATATACGATATCTCACATTTACAGGGAATGTGCTACACTCCCGAAAGTTGGCTGTATACTCTGTGAATCCAGACTTCTCAGGTTGTATTAAACGAATGCTCCGTTCATGTTCGTTTATTCTGGTAGCGATGGTTCTTCCGGTTTGTCCTATATACGATGTCTCACATTCACAGGGAATGCGGTACACTCCCGAAAGTTGACTCTATGCTCTGTCAGTCCAGACTTCTCAGGTTGTATTAAACGAATGCTCCGTTCATGTTCGTTTATTCTGGTAGCGATGGTGCTTCCGGTTTTTCCTAAATACGGTGTCTCACATTCACAGGAAATGCGGTACACTCCCGAAAGTTGATTCTATGCTCTGTCAGTCCAGACTTCTCAGGTTGTATTAAACGAATGCTCCGTTCATGTTCGTTTATTCTAGTAGCGATGGTCCTTCCGGTTTGTCCTGTGTACGGTGTCTCACATTCACAGGAAATGCAGTACACTCCCGAAAGTTGGCTCTATGCTCTGTCAGTCCAGACTTCTCAGGTTGTATTAAACGAATACTCCGTTCATGTTTATTCTGGTAGCGATGGTCCTTCCGGTTTGTCCTATATACGGTGTCTCTCATTCACTGGGAATGCGGTACACTCCCGAAAGTTAGCTCTATGCTCTGTCAGTCCAGACTTCTCGGGTTGCATTAAACGAATGCTCCGTTCATGTTCGTTTATTCTAGTAGCGATGGTCCTTCCGGTTTGTCCTATATACTATGTCTCACATTCACAGGGAATGCGGTACACTCCCGAAAGTTGACTCTATGCTCTGTCAGTCCAGACTTCTCAGGTTGTATTAAACGAATGCTCCGTTCATGTTCGTTTATTCTAGTAGCGATGGTCCTTCCGGTTTGTCCTGTGTACGGTGTCTCACATTCACAGGAAATGCGGTACACTCCCGAAAGTTGACTCTATGCTCTGTCAGTCCAGACTTCTCAGGTTGTATTAAACGAATCCTCCGTTCATGTTCGTTTATTCTGGTAGCGATGGTGCTTCCGGTTTTTCCTAAATACGATGTCTCAAATTCACAGGGAATGCCGTACACTCCCGAAACTTGGAAGTCCAGTTTGTCTTTCACTGGTCTCAACAGATGTTTAATCTTCGGAGGTGGCTTGTGGATGGTCCTGATGTATTTGGCGAGAATTCTGATGATTTTGGCGGATAGATTGCCGGTAAATGCGATGCAGCGGTAGGCTTATCTGACGCTTGCTGTATTACACGTTTCCTTTTCGTAGCTTTGGTGATCGAGGCTTCAACGTCATATTCAGAGTAGCCGTTTTGACGGAAAGTGGGTCTCAGATGCTGTAATTCCTGTTTTAAGTGGCTGGGATCAGAGATAGGCAAAGCTCTGTGGGCCAGTGTATTGAGAACTCCCAGTTATTGAGATTTATGATGGAAACTGTGAACGTTCAGATAGAGATCGGTTTTTGTAGGCTTGCGATATACAGCATGCCCCAGTGTACAGTTGCTGTTTTTTGAAATAAGAATCTCCAGGAGAGGAAGAGTTCCATCTTTCTCCGCATCTATTTTAAACTGTTTTTGAGTTGCGCAAGAAAGCTAGGCAGAGTGTCTGATCCATGTGGCCAGATTAAAAAAGTATCGTCCATGTATCTATAGAAATGAGATGGTTTAAGTGGAGCTGTGGCAAGTATTTCATGTTCTAGGTGTTCCATATAGAAATTAGCTCTAGCTGGTGACAAAGGGGAACCCATTGCTACTCCGTCTACTTGTTCAAAGAAAGTGGATTTCCGGGTATGTCGGAAGAGTTGTGTGATATCAGCCGGAAAATGCTCCTTCAGAAGTGGGATGGCTTCCCTTAAGTGGTACTCTTGTAAATAGAGAAACCACGTAGAAGCTGACAAGAAGATCAGAAGGGCTAATGGTAATGTTCTTAAGTGTATGTACAAACTGTGTTGAGTTATTACATGATGTGGGCAATCCCCTACCAGATGTTGTAATAGATTAGCAAGTGACGTGCCACTCGATATGTAGGGCTGCTCCTGGCGTCCACAGTGGGGCGTAAAGGAACGTCCGGTTTGTGGATCTTCGGAAGTTTATACATTCAAGGAGAACACATCCTCAGAGCCTTCAACCACTTACAAAGACCTCTCCGTCTCACACAACAGTGATGTAGGCGTTGGCGGATGTCCGCTAATCCGGACAAAAGCCACGCCATACTTTTTACAAAGCGCCACACCCCCGCAGAGTGCCCCAACTTCAGCTACCGAGGTCGAAGGATAGAGTGGACTAACTCTGTCCAGTACCTAGGAGTTAACTTGGACAAGGGTCTAACTTTTCGCCAACACATGAGGGACCGAGCGGCGAAGATACAGGAAGCAATTGCTTCCCTGTAGCCAATGCTGGGGTCGACCTCGATGCCAGTTGGCATGAAGTTATACCTCTTCCGAGCGCTGGTAATCCCGGTTATGCTTTACGCTTGCGAGATCTGGGGTATGGCCGCAGACAGCTGGCTAGCATGGGTCCAACGTGCACAGAATAGAGGACTTAGGTCTATATATTCTGTGGGACGACATTTCCTACCAGGCTGTTTCACGAGGCCTCGAGTCTTCCATACGTGGAGGATGAAATAAGGCGCCGGGCTTTAAAATTATATACAAGTTTACCCAAACACAGAAGCGCCCTTGTTAGATCCTTGGGAGATTATGACCCCACTAGACGTCGTTCTAGACAGCATCGGTTACCCCGCATGGCTTGCGGGCATCCGAGATAACCCAGGAGCTAATCCGAACAACAGCTAAAGCTGAGCTCCACATAATCCTTCCAGGCTTGGCATCAAAATTATTCCCCAAAGTAAAAACAAATAAAAACACCGGGGTGCAAGGTGTTGCATCCTGACCTTAAACTCCTAGGTACATCTTGTAACCTCATAAACAACACCAATCCAGAAACCAACATTTCACCCTACAATATCCCGAAATCTACCTTACCTGCGGTAAAACCCTTAACGGGTGGGCACGCAGCAAAAACCTTCTGGATATATACAGCCAGCCAGCACCACATGGCATGGCATGGCGTGGAACCCGACAGTGATACTGCCTTTTTAATTTCTTAAGTAAGGCAGGATCTTTTAATAAGTTGTATAGTTCGACGTTCGATGGAAGAGTTAGGATTCTTATCGTCTTTCCACCTGACTTGCTGCCAGGGAAGAAATTGTACATATTCGTCGCCAGGAAATTTCAGGTCTTGTTTTGAGTGCAACTATGTATAGATGCTGCTGGAGGACACTTCCAACATTTTCTCTGAGATCTAAATAGTGTAATGCAATTTTCCAATTGTGTATTATATTCTCCCAAAGTTATACAAGTGTCCTATTATTAGTTCAGAAGTGATGGCGTATTGAAATGGTTCATATTTTTATGGATCACACTACATATTTAAAATAATTTCCCTATTTCCAAACTCAGAGACATTTTTAGTAGAAAAATAATAAATATAGAAAAATTGAAAGTAACATAATGACGCATTATGTTCTTTTTTTAAAGAAAGTTATTATTCATTAGTGGCTTTGGTTTATAATTACCTTGTCGTTAATTAGAGAGTATAAGAGGTCCTCATTATATGATATTCATTAGATTCCTACATAAAACTGATTAAAATATTTTATTCTCATCCGTGGAAAATACCGTCCCTGATGAATATGCAGCGCTAATTCATAAACTTTTTCATCCAGTTCGTTGCGTATTATTACACGCCGCTGAATCAGAAATCACCTCGCCAAACTTTCTCCGGTAGAAAATGACAATGTTTTCATTAGCTTCTTGCTCACTTCTTTCTGCCAAGTTCTCACTTCGGCACCTTCTTTTTTTTTTCATACCGGTTTATGCGATAGTCATTTTTTTTTTTTCGAAAGATAAGTTACAAAAAACCTTGGAGCATTCAAGCGTCAAGGGAAGCGTTGGAAATCTAGATTTCTAACCAGTCTATGTCTATGTCAAGATTATAAGAAAGAGAATATTGAAAAAGGGGAGCGCTAGGTCCAGGGAAGTTGCCTACAAGGCCTTAGTGCGGCCGGTTATGGAATATGGAGTAGCATGCTGGGACCCGTATAGAGCTAACCAAATCGATCCATTAGAAAAAATACAGAAGAGGGCAATAAAATTCATAAAAAGAGGCAAGTATTTTGGGCCTATAAAAGGAGATGAGACTAAATGGGAGGAATTAAAAATTAGGTGTAAAAAGCATAGGTTGGTAGCTAATGCTGGTGTAACGGAATGGGTGGACGTTAGTGTAAGGTTAGATAATCCGGATTATTATGGACGAAACGATCATAGGTATAAAATTAAGGGTAGAAGATACAGAACCGACGTAGGAAAATTTTCTTTTGTTAACAGAAACATTGAAGAATGGAATGAATTGCCTGTAGCAGTCTTTCAGGGCTGTCCCTTGTCGCTGAAGAAATTTAGAAAAAATCTAGATGGTTTATAGTTTAACTTTTAAATTATAGTGGTATATAATATGTAAATAGAGAAGTAATTAGATATGTTTTAAGTGACTAAAGTAAAATAATATCATGTTTGTATTGTTTATTGTGTTATTGTTGTAAATCTAGTATTTGTAATTTGATCTGTATTCTTAACTCTGCCACCGGGTAGTACCCAATTGCAGTCAATAAATACATACATACATAAATACATACATACATAAATACATAAATACATACATACATACATACATACATACATACATACATACATACATACATACATACATACATACATACATACATACATACATACATACATACATACATACATACATACATACATACATACATACATACATACATACATACATACATACATACATACATACATACATACATACATTACATAAATTCAATTAACCTATAAAGATATGTAAATATGTATAACTTGTGAAATCAACTGCTAAAAGATCTAATGTAATATTAACATGTAAATATGTACAATTTGTAAAATCAAATGTTGGAAAAATGTAATGTAATGCATGTAATACTACTATGTAGTGGGGCATGCTGATTGTTATCAATAAAGAAAAAAAAAAATACATACATACATACATACATACATACATACATACATACATACATACATACATACATACATACATACATACATACATACATACATACATACATACATACATACATACATACATACATACATACATACATACATACATACATACATACATACATACATACATACATACATACATACATACATACATACATACATACATACATACATACATACATACATACATACATACATACATACATACATACATACATACATACATACATACATACATACATACATACATACATACATACATACATACATACATACATACATACATACATACATACATACATACATTATATGTAGCTACCAACTGCTATGGATTGCCCGTAAAATATACGACAGCGTAGGCCTTTTTACAGCCTTGAACATGTTTTTAATCTTAGTGTGCAAATTCAAGGCGTTAAATATTTTCAAAGTTAATGTGAAAATAGTTTAGCTTTATTGAGCTGGTATAAAGAGCTATGGTACTGCACAGATTATCTCTGTGTCTTCCCTTCATCATCATAGTCTATCTTCATTGGGCTTCAACAGTATGCGATGTATATCTGATTGCTTCAGTAATGATATCAAATTAATACAAGTAATTATCACAAATTTTCGCTTCCCGTCTCACTAGCACACTGGCAGTGTGACTGCATCAAGTTCAGCAGGTGTCGAGCTCACATCTTGGCCATTGTGGAATTTTCCCTTCTCCTGAAAGACGAATTTTGTATAACTAAGCTCTATGGATCCTAGATTCATTTGAATCATCGTCCGATATGACTTAACGTTGGAGGTTTTCTCTTATCCTGAAAGATGAATGTCTGGTAACTCTAAGCTCTATGTACCCTGTACTCATTCGAACATCATTTCATTCATCGTCCGATATGACTTAACGTTGGAAGTTTTCTCTTATCCTGAAAGATGAATGTCTGGTAACTCTAAGCTCTGGGTACCCTGTACTTATTTGAACATCATTTCATTTATCGTCCGATATGACTTAACGTTGGAGGTTTTCTCTTATCCTGAAAGATGAAATTCTAGTAACTCTAAGCTCTATGTACCCTGTACTCATTTGAACATCATTTCATTCATCGTCCGATATGACTTAACGTTGGAGGTTTTCTCTTATCCTGAAAGATGAATGTCTAGTAACTCTAAGCTCTATGTACCCTGTACTCATTTGTACACCATTTCATTCATCGTCCGTTATGACTTAACGTTGAAGGTTTTCTCTTATATTGAAAGATAAATGTCTGGTAACTCTAAGCTCTATGTACCCTGTACTTATTTTAACTTCATCCATCGTGCGATATGACTTAACGTTGAAGGTTTTCTGTTATCCTGAAAGATGAATGTCTGGTAACTTTAAGCTCTATGTACCCTGTACTTATTTAAACATCATTTCATTCATCGTCCGATATGACTTAACGTTGGAAGTTTTCTCTTATATTGAAAGATGAATGTCTGGTAACTCTAAGCTCTATGTACCCTGTATTCATTTGAACATTGTTTCATTCATCATCCGATATGACTTAACGTTGGAGGTTTTCTCTTATATTGAAAGATGAATGTCTGGTAACTCTAAGCTCTATGTACTCTGTACTTATTTGAACATCACTTCATTCATCGTCCGATATGACTTAACGTTGGAGGTTTTCTCTTATATTGAAAGATGAATGTCTGGTAACTCTAAGCTTTATGTACCCTGTACTTATTTGAACATCATTTCATTCATCGTCCGATATGACTTAACGTTGGAGATTTTCTCTTATCCTGAAAGATGAATGTCTGATAACTCTAAGCTCTATGTATCCTGTACTTATTTTAACATCATTTCATTCATCGTTCGATATGACTTAACGTTGGAGGTTTTCTCTTATCCTGAAAGATGAATGTCTGGTAACTCTAAGCTCTATGTACCCTGTACTTATTTTAACATCATTTCAATCATCGTCCGATATGACTTAACGTTGGATGTTTTCTCTTATCCTGAAAGATTAATGTCTGGTAACTCTAAGCTCTATGTGCCCTGTACTCATTTGAGGATCATTTCATTCATCGTCCGATGTGACTAAGTAGCAAACTCTTACATTTATAAGTGAATTTTTTGTGGCAGCCATTATTTTAGAAAGTGGCATCATTGTTACTTTATGAAATTTTTAGCTTTCTTTTGTTACAGAAGTGTTCTCTGGAATACCTTTAATTTAGTTTGCATATCTTCTGTCATTAGTATGTCACAGAGTATCGAAGATAGTTTAAGCATTGCGCTGTTAGATGTTATTATTAACACAACAATTTGTGAGGTTATATCAGCCATTCTTTTTCTTTTCTACTATGACATTTGGAGGTTATACTCACTTGATATATTACGTAAGCCCTGTATAGCTAAATTGTCTTCCGAGTTTGTGTTCAATATCAGATCATCGGCGCATAGCAACGTAATCCTTTACTTGTTTCTATTTATTTAGAGGTTTCTGTAATTGAAATGTTGTCTGTGTACTATCCATAGAATATTAAAACAAGATTATTGTTTACTTGTCCGCGATGTCCATAATTGAAGAGCTGGAGCGGTCGGTTTGAGTTGAAACCACGTGGGTGCGGAAGGAAGATATTTCCGGAAACTTCCACCTTCTGAACTGAGAACTGGGCCGCTAAAAACTTTCAAGCTTGGCCTAATGAAATAAAATTTACATTATCATGGAAATACAAGTCAATAGTGGGGGGTCAGAAAAAACATGAAAAAGGGGAGAGAGTTACTGCGCATCGTGGTTGGCGCAGGTGTTGTTACAGTCAACCAGATCGATAGCAACCAAGTTTCAAGCTGAGCCGCTGAAACGTTTTATATGTATACGCTTGTTAGCATTCTTTCTCTTTATTCTTCACCTTTCTTTCTCCTCTGCCTCCAAGTTTTCGTTCCTGTGCCATTTCATTTACTTAAAGCGGAAGTATATGGTCTCTTACTGCAGCTAAATTGGAATGTCGGATCCTTAAAGTGGAAATAATTATTTTAGAAAAACGAGTCCTTCTCTTGGGAGTTCTTGCTTTATTTGAAGAGCTTTCCGATGATGTCGTCATTAAGGGCTCTTGGTGGGGGGAGGGGGGGACAAACCGCGACTTCCCTGCATCTATGTATATGAAGGACCTTTACTTCACCTGCCACGGCATTCGTGGTGAAACACGACGGATAAGAGAAAACCTCCAACGTTAAGTCATATCGCACGTTCAATGAAATGATGTACAAATGAGTACAGGGTACATAGAGCTTAGGGGTACCAGACATTCATCTTTCAGGATAAGAGAAAACCTCCAACGCTAAGTCATATCGGACGATGAAGGAAATGATGTTCAAATGAGTACAGGGTACATGGAGCTTAGAGTTACCAGACATTCATCTTTCAGGATAAGGGAAAACCTCCAACGTTAAGTCAAATCGGACGATGAAGGAAATGATGTTCAAATGAGTACAGGGTACATAGAGCTTAGAGTTTCCAGACATTCATCTTTCATGATAAGGGAAAACCTCCAACGTTAAGTCATATCGGACGATGAATGAAATTATGTTCAAATGAGTACAGGGTACATAGAGCTTAGGATTACCAGAGATTCATCTTTCAGGATAAGAGAAAACCTCCAACGTTAAGTCATATCGGACGATGAATGAAATGATGTTCAAATAAGTACAGGGTACATAGAGCTTAGAGTTACCAGACATTCATCTTTCAGGATAAGAGAAAACCTCCAACGTTAAGTCATATCGGACGATGAATGAAATGATGTTCAAATAAGTACAGAGTACATAGAGCTTAGAGTTACCAGACATTCATCTTTCAGGATAAGAGAAAACCTCCAACTTTGTCATATCGGACGATGAATGAAATGATGTACAAATAAGTACAGGGTACATAGAGCTTAGAGTTACCAGACATTCAACTTTCAGGATAAGAGAAAACCTCCAACGTTAAGTCATATCGGACGATGAATGAAATGATGTTCAAATAAGTACAGGGTACATAGAGCTTAGAGTTACCAGACATTCATCTTTCAGGATAAGAGAAAACCTCCAACGTTAAGTCATATCGGACGATGAATGAAATTATGTTCAAATAAGTACAGGGTACATAGAGCTTAGAGTTATCGGACACTCATCTTTCAGGATAAGAGAAAACCTCCAATGTTAAGTCATATCAGGTGATGAATGATATGATGTTCAAATGAGTAGAGGGTACCTAGAGCTTAGAGTTATCGGACATTCATCTTTCAGGATACAGTAAACCTATACGGTGAAGTGTATATATATATATATATATATATATATATATATATATATATATATATATATAAAATTTATAAGTTGTGTGACATACAAGTTGCAATTATATTTTAAGCTTTGCTTAAGGGTACTTCTTTTTGTTTCTTTTTCAGATTATAACATGTACAGTTTATCTCCACATTCTCAATTTAATGCAATCCAGAGAATATCTCTAGGCAAGCAGTTGGCTGGGGCGAATTCTCCACTTCTAAAATTTCTGAAAGCCAAATATCAATTATTCAGAACTTTTGTCATGTCCCAAAGCAACAACACCATTGTAGTTCTGATACATAATGACAGCTGAAATATCTGGAAATTTAGAACCATTATAAAGTCATGATATGACAGTAAACGTTTTCAGATAAAATATTTGGTATGTGGTATGTTGAACCTTTAAACTTTGCCCAGAAATAAGTTGAAAACAAAGGAGTTAGTGTAATTTATTTGCTTAAATACGATAAGTTTGTAATATTCCACATATTCAAACTCGACTAACTCCGTACTTACATAAATTGTCCGAAGCAAGTTTTACTTTGAGATTCTAATAAACATTCTAAGATCTAAAACGTTAATCCTGACTACCACCATAATCCTATCAAAATGAAGGTTAAGTGAAAAGACAACATAGGTTCAGCAGAGCTAATGAACCACCTGAAGAGAATTACGGATTATGGATTCGAACCCAGGACCTCACGATCGCAAGTCAGTGCCCCATTTGTTGATTTTGTAACTGAAGTTCCAACTGAGGGATCAAAGAACTGCTTCATTAGTTGTCTTACAAATCTAGACGCAAAACTCCGGTTGAGGTTTCCTTCCCCAGCTTTAAAATTTCAGTGTTGCTTCAGTTGCAGATGTTTGTAGTATTCAAAATCCATTAACTTGTTGCTCTGTGTTTTCTGTTTTGCTGTTTTCCTTTTTCCATAGCTCGACGCGATATAAAAGGAGAATTAACACTTTCGAGAGAGGGACAGAAAATAAATAATTTGTCACTTCTCATTAAAGACACAGAAATAAAACAACAAAATGCTTGTTTGGCCATTACGACAGAGGAAAGCTTGTGCTGCCAGCGTGCACTTAGGTGTGTCGAGGCTAGAATGGTCTACTCTCCAACCCATTTTTACTTTCTCTACCATGAATTCTATTACGTGGACATGTTTTCGAGATACTTCTGAAATAGAATTACCATTTCTGACCAATCGTAGCCATTGCTTTAAATTTTAACATACTGTGTCAAAGGTAAAAAAATGCGCCTTTAAAGTGCTTTATTTATGCACAAAGTCCTTAGGTCAATCCCCGCTTGTCTTCTTGTGGTGGGTAGACAGTACATAATACCTATCACTGCAGTTACTGAAACGAGCATTAGATCTGACAGTATGGGTGACTCATAAGTACTCTCATACACTCATTTCGTAGTAAACAGATCCACTACCAGAACAGATAAACAGTTTAAGCTCCTCTCCCTCTTCATGCCCCGCTTGTCTTCTTGTGGTGGGTAGACAGTACATAATACCTATCACTGCAGTTACTGAAACGAGCATTGGATCTGACAGCATGAGTGACTCATATGTACTCTCATGTACTCATTTCGTAGTAAACAGATCCACTATCAGAGCAGATAAACAGTTCAAGCCCCTCTCCCTCTTCATGCCCCGCTTGTCTTCTTGTGGTGGGTAGACAGTACATAATACCTATCACTGCAGTTACTGAAACGAGCATTAGATCTGACAGTATGGGTGACTCATGTACTCTCATACAATCATTTCGTAGTAAACATATCCACTAACAGAGCAGATAAACAGTTCAAGCCCCTGCCTCTCTTCATACCGCGCTTGCCTTCATGTGGTGGGTAGACAGTACATAATACCTATCACTGCAGTTACTGAAACGAGCATTAGATCTGACAGCATGGATGACTCATATGTACTCTCATACACTCATTCCGTAGTAAACAGTTCCACTACCAGAGCAGATAAACAGTTCAAGCTCCTCTCTCTCTCTTCATGCCCCGCTTGCCTTCTTGTGGTAGGTAGACAGTACATAATACCTATCACTACAGTTACTGAAACGAGCATTAGATCTGACAGTATGGGTTGGAACTGGATTTTGGTCGTATCGTATAGAAGGATGGTGAATTATGCCCCTCGTTGAGGTGATCATTTGGAACAGGGTTGGAATTGATGATTCTTGAAGTCCCAGCTTACCTCTGCGTGGCTTCAGTCGGTTGAGCTAGATATCTTCTTTTACAGGGGTGGTACGGCGGAAGGAAATTTTACGTAAAATGAGTAATCATTTTCCTCTGTATTAAATAATGTAGAAACTTTTATTTCCTTACTTCAATTAACACCAGTTCGAACAAGATGTATGATACAACATTTATAACACTATTCTTACACAAGATTCACTTGATGTGACGCGTTTATCTGGATGCGTGCAAGAATCAAAAGTTTTATACGTTTTTTCACTACCGTGTATAATAATTAAATTGTGTGTCTTCTAGCGATGAAATTTAATGCAAAGATTATCTAATTATACTCGATGATTGTTACGAGAATAAACTTATACTCTTCCGCACACAACGGCATTTAAGAAGAGAACCTTACATCCGTTCACGGCGACGGTTAGGAGAAGAATGACCGGTTCCGCTTCTTCTACACATTAGCATTTCGCTAATAGTTCGATCCCTCTAGAGGAATATTGAATATCCTCCATGGCAACGTAAAATCTTCTATATCTGATTGGTCCACGTTTTACGATATACGCGTCACACCAATCACAAATAAGTTTGTTATTCCACACTTTTGTGACGTCATTTCCACTTACATAGCTTCTCTGTGCGTGACTCACTCTACATAACCTCACATAATACAATATTTGAAACTCTTTGGGGACAACATAAAATAACTGTTTCAGATGCCCCTCTTCAGAATATATGGAAAATTAACTTAAATCTCCCAATAATATTGTTCCATATATTCTGAAGAATGCCCCAATAATTAAACATTATTACAACAATGAACAATTAATACAATTTAAAATAACAATATAAAATCAGAAATTATTCAAACACAATAATAAAAAACAAAACATTTTTCAGTAATTCATAAACATATTTTTTTTTTTTTTTTTAAATCATTTGTTCTTGTGAGTGTCAAGGCTTTTGAATGGTTTTAAAAGTGTTTTGTGATATTTTCCTATCATTTTATTATCATTGTCTCTTAATTCGTACGTATGATCCCCAAATTTTCTTACTATTTTATATGGACCTTTATATAACAAATTCATTCTCCAATAGGATTTGATTTTAGAACTGGAGATATTAAATGTCTTTACGAGAACTTTATCATTTATTTCAGGATTCCATTTCGCTCCTTTTCTTTGTATCTTTGATAATCTTTTCTCTGCTTTTTCTCTTATTCTTCGAAATGCTTCAGCACACTTTTCTTCTTCATTCAATTCCATTTCATCTACTTTTAAGGTTGTTGGTGCTTTTATTACTAGAGGTTCAGGTTGTAGTCCAGTCATTAATTCGATTGGTGAAAATTTGGTAGTAGAGTTTGGGGTATTGTTAATGATTTTCTCAATAATATGGCAGTATTTGTACCAGCCTCGGTGGTTAGAATGACACAGAATTCTGAAATACAAGCCTAAATCACGCATCACTCTCTCGCAAGGATTTCCTTGGGGAAAATATGCTGAAGAGTAATACATCTTAATATTATTGTTCTTCATCTCTGAAGTAAACAATTTACTCCGGTGAACCGTTGCGTTGTCTGATAATATTGCCTTTATTGGCCCATACTTTGGTATCCAATCTTTTAAAATTTTATTTCCATTTTCTAGCATATCGTTTATTACTTCAGATGCTTGTTGTCTAATAGTGATAGGCACAGGTCTACTTTTATGAGTATAAGGAGCAATGTCGTTCACCTTAAATGTATGTATGTACTTATTACACAATCCAGGTTTCGTACTAAAAACGTTCCTGTTCTTTAGTATACATAACCTCAATTGTTCTCTTTGCGCGTGATTTAAATTGTATGTTTTCCCTAACTTTTCTTTCAAAGTTCTTTGGAATATCATTTCTTCCTCTTCCTGTTTTCGCTCGGTGTCGGTATTTAATGTGTTTATTTGGCAACAATGATCTCCAAGGTCAAACGTCTCATTTTCTTTATTATTTAAAAGTAAATTCTCTTTACCACTATCATCTTCTTCATTATTAATTATATCTTCTTCGTATAATATTATATTTTCTACAAAAAACCTATCATTATTTATACTATCCTTCTCATCCTCTTTTAATATAATTTCTTCTAACAAATTTATTTTGATTACTTCATTATCTCCTTTGACCTTCATTTCATGTTTTTCGAAATCTATCACACTTTGCCAACCATACAATACATCATTGCCAATAATAATATCACGAGCTAAGTTTGGTATTACCAATACGATAAAATTGAAATTCAAATCATCTATTCGCGCAGGAATTAACGCTTGATATTTAACTTTATCTTTCTTTTTCCCAATAGCTGTGCTACAGTATACATTACACACGTTTAAATATTCAATCCTAAACTTGGATAGTAACTCCTTGAATAAGTTCTCACTTATTACTGATGAACTAGCTCCTGTGTCTATCAATACTTTATATTCTCTATCGCCTATACGAAGGTTAATCTGAGGTGGATTTACTAATTCCCGATCTTTACTTCTGGAGAGAGTGAGCTTATCTTCTGGTAAATTTTGAATTTTGATTTTGCCCTGTGTCATTTTTACCGAACCACTTTCCAAGGCACAAAATGATTTGGTACTCAGTTTTCCGCATTAGTGCGGTCGGTAGTTACACTAGCAGTTGGGTTGGTACTACCGTTATTTATTTCTCTTTCTATTCCCTGAGTCTGTGTCCTTTCTAGGTTATTGTCTGCCCTTTCAAACCTAGGACCCCCAAAATCTCTTAATGAAGAGTCTTCGATGCTAGTTCCTCTTCCTCTACTTTGATAACCCGTTCTTAAGTTATTTCCCCTGTAAAACCTCAGTTGATTCACCTGATTACTCCTCACATTTCCCACAGGTTGGTCATTATTATAATTCCTCCTAGGAGTATTTGGAATTCTCCTTCCTATACCTGGCACTACCGATTCATATGTCTTTCTGGGGTTGTACTCTCTTCGTTCATAGTTGTCTCTTGAACGTGCCCCGCCCCAATTTTGGTTAAAACTATTTTGGTTTTGGTTAGTATGGTTGTGATTTTCCCTGAATGTTGGTCTTACTTCCTGTCTATTTACTTGCTTTTGTTCTATATGAGTCTTGTCAGGATCAACTTGACTATGAGTAGAATCAGAATTAAGGTTATGAGCCTAAAATTCTGTTAACAACTCAATCATATCAGTAAAGTCGACGGGCTTAGCCACAATTAGGTGGTTTCTAATGTGTGGTGGATAATGTCGTATTAGCATATTCACGATCTCGGTTTCTGACATATCTGGATTCACAAGTTT
Organism: Mantis religiosa; assembly: GCA_030765055.1. Taxonomy (NCBI): domain Eukaryota; kingdom Metazoa; phylum Arthropoda; class Insecta; order Mantodea; family Mantidae; genus Mantis; species Mantis religiosa. The sequence goes on along the minus strand of CM060953.1, from coordinate 11,148,430 downwards.
ACTTTTGTTAGCAAGTTTTAGGAAATATTCAGTCATGGACACACCCTTCTTGAACTCGAATTTACCAGTGGCCAGTTCGACTTTAATTCTTCTCTGTCTTTCTGGACCCCAGAACCTATTTATAAACACATTCCTAAACATACTATACGTTTCATGTGATGCTAGTGTTAACCTCAGCCATTCTAAAGCATTTTTCTTCAAACACCTTTTAACAATCATCATCCTAAATTCATTTGGAATCTTTTTAATTTTAAAATATTCTTCTAATTCCTTTAGAAATATTTTGGGATTGTCTCCCGATTCTTCTTCGAAAGTAGGTGGACTTATGTCATGCAACAAATAATTTGTACAATTTGTGTTACCTTGACTGTGTAACTGTGTATGTGTGTGCATGTTTTGTATTTGTCCATTACCATTTACTTCACAATCAGGTGACAAAGATTCTGTATCGTCACTCTCCAAATAATTCTCTAAGTTTTGTACAATATTACCTGAATTACCAGGTGAGTCAATACATGTAATATTCTTAGATTTTATTACCCTCTGGTTCTCAGAAATTTTGCTTGCCTGTAATGCAATCACAACTTGATTCAGCTTGCTAATGTTTTCTTTCTCTCTCTCAAAACTTTCCTGTGCCAAATCTATTCTTGTAATCATTTCACTATTCAACTTACTGACTTCATCATATTTAACTTTTAGTTCATCTTGTTGTGTTTGCACCTCAGTAGCAATTAGTTTAACATCATTTCTGACACTATTTACCTCTCTTACAAAATTATTCTGTATTTCAATATTTTCCTCATGGAATTTCCGTGAATTATCTAATAAGACTACATCTATTTCTTGTCTTATTCTATTCTCTAATTCCCCTATTTCTACTTTTTGTTTTTCTACAAATTCTATTTGTTGTTGCTTAAGGATTTCTGACTCCTTAGCCAATTCACTTCTTATATCTTTTACTACATTTTCCTGACTTATTTTCATTTCCTGAAACATCTCTTTTAACTTAGACATTTCTCCATCATGAGATTCTATTTTCTGTTTTAAAGATTTTATGCCTTCTCTACACTCTTCTCTTCCTTTCTCAATTTCATTTCTTAGGTTACCTAAACCTTGATCTATCCTAGCTTCTAATTTCTCTGAACTTTGATCTACTTTAGCATTTAAATTACTCATTTCCTGCCTTAAATTTTGATCTGCCTTTTCTGAATTTTGATCTACCTTAGCATTTAAATTACTCATTTCCTGCCTTAAATTTTGATCTGCCTTTTCTGAATTTTGATCTACCTTAGCATTTAAATTACTCATTTCCTGCCTTAAATTTTGATCTGCCTTTTCTGAATTCTGTTTTATTTCCTGTCTTATTTCCTGTCTAAAACTATCCATTTTAGCATCAAAATTACTCATCATTTTCTCTAACCTGTCTATTATCATTTCATTACCTTTACTCTGCATAATTTCTGTTCTACTTGTTCCTGCATCATCACTAATCATTCCTTCCACTACTTCCCTGACTTCTTGTATTTCTGCTCTCTTATCACTAACTAGTCTTTCCACTCCTTCCCCAACATTTTTATTCTTATTGTCTGTTAATTTTTTACCTTCCATTTTAGGTAATATTTTTCCCTTTCTTAATAACATAAAAAAATGAAAATTATAATTTTGTCACTTTTTCTATTAATTATCTATTAAGATTTTCCGTACTCACTTTTCTTCTTTCTTCTTTCTTGATTCGAAGTTACCTGTCCATTACACTATTTATTCTCCTGTGGTGTAATCCTCCTTCTGCCTATTCGAGCCATACAGTTGGGCGCCATTTTGGAACTGGATTTGTGTCGAATCGTATAGATAGATGACGAATTATGCCCCTCGTTGAGGTGATCATTTGGAACAGGGTTGGAATTGATGATTCTTGAAGTCCCAGCTTACCTCTGCGTGGCTTCAGTCGGTTGAGCTAGATATCTTCTTTTTACAGGGGTGGTACGGCGGAAGGAAATTTTACGTAAAATGAGTAATCATTTTCCTCTGTATTAAATAATGTAGAAACTTTTATTTCCTTACTTCAATTAACACCAGTTCGAACAAGATGTATGATACAACATTTATAACACTATTCTTACACAAGATTCACTTGATGTGACGCGTTTATCTGGATGCGTGCAAGAATCAAAAGTTTTATACGTTTTTTCACTACCGTGTATAATAATTAAATTGTGTGTCTTCTAGCGATGAAATTTAATGCAAAGATTATCTAATTATACTCGATGATTGTTACGAGAATAAACTTATACTCTTCCGCACACAACGGCATTTAAGAAGAGAACCTTACATCCGTTCACGGCGACGGTTAGGAGAAGAATGACCGGTTCCGCTTCTTCTACACATTAGCATTTCGCTAATAGTTCGATCCCTCTAGAGGAATATTGAATATCCTCCATGGCAACGTAAAATCTTCTATATCTGATTGGTCCACGTTTTACGATATACGCGTCACACCAATCACAAATAAGTTTGTTATTCCACACTTTTGTGACGTCATTTCCACTTACATAGCTTCTCTGTGCGTGACTCACTCTACATAACCTCACATAATACAATATTTGAAACTCTTTGGGGACAACATAAAATAACTGTTTCAGGGTGACTCATATGTACGCTCATACACTCATTTCGTAGTAAATAGATCCACTACCAGAGCAGATAAACAGTTGAAAATCCTCTCCCTCTTCATACCCCGCTTGTCTTCTCGTGGTGGGTAGACAGTACATAATACCTATCACTACAATTACTGAAACGAGCATTAGATCTGACAGCATGTGTGACTCATATGTACTCTCATACACTCATTTCGTAGTAAACAGATCCACTACCAGAACAGATAAACAGTTCAAGCTCCTCTCCCTCTTCATGCCCCGCTTGTCTTCTTGTGGTGGGTAGACAGTACATAATACCTATCACTGCAGTTACTGAGACGAGTATCAGTTCTGACTGCATGGGTGATCTCTCACAGGGAGATGCTCTTCTTGACCCATGAACTACCTGCCAGGCGCGGGAGATCCTTCTGGAATTAGATCCTTTTGAAAGGACTTTCTACGAGGCGTGTCCGTAAAATAAAGTCTCCAATTTGATTTATTATAGAACACATGTTTATTGTCAGTAGATGTTACATTGAGGAAAGGCGGCACTTAGAGCTATTTTGCAACGTAATCACAATTGCGATCGATGTACTTTTGCATGCGCTGTGGCAGATTTTGTATACCCCTGTCATAGCACTCTCCCGCCTAGTTGCACAGGTAGCGCTCAACCTCGTTTTTCAAATCATCGTCGGTCTGGAAATGTGTGCCACCCAGGTGTGACTACAACTCAGGAAACAGATGATAATCACTAGGTGATAAGTCTGGGCAGTAGGGGGAATGGGTGAGGATGTGCCATCCGCTGAGCATTTTGGGGGCCCACCTCGCACACCCCTTGCGGTAATGCAAGTTTTCGGTCAATATCCTGTCAATCGTAGTCTTACTGACTTCAGGGATAAGTTCGCACAGCTCGTGAACTGTCACACGCCGATCTTTAAGCATTCCTTGCTCCACTTTTGCAATTGTTTCGGCTGAAACCGAAGGCCGACCAGAACGCTGTTCGTGATGGACATCTGTACGTCCGTGGTTGAACTCTCTGACCCACTTTCACAGGTTTTTGATGATATGATACATAAGGGCGCTGAACTACGGCGGTCATCAGCGCCCTTTAAAAACTAGTCATGGCAAAAGCCAGATATAAAACTTTCTAAAAACTATACAAGTGTCACAAAACCTATTAACAATACACGTACAAAAAACATCAATCAGAACCTACTAAAAATTTCGTTCACCAAATCCTAAACTCTAAACTAGACGGGTCTCCATGCACGGCCTACACATGGGTGGGCCTGCTGACCGTCTCCCTCAACCACGAAGAGGAGCCCACACGAGGGAGACTGTTGACTCGGGATCCCGGGTGCGCCAAACCCGTACCTACCGAAGTAGGCCCCTGGGGGGACAGGTTTTTGAGGTCCATACAGTGGCCCATAGACTTCGCATAACCGACGATGAATTTCAGTGGGGGTGGTGCCCTTGGCACTCAAAAAACGGATCTCTGCACGCAACTCGCTTTTGGTGGAGGAAATGATTGGAAGCTCCATCGCAAACGGCTGCCCAGCCAAGACTAATGGTTGCAAAGGGTTCGATGGGGTGGGGATTTGAAGGGCCGGAACCAAGTTACACGCCAGTGTTGCCAGATCTCGTGTAATGGCGTTCCTCACGGCTCCAAGGCCTTGGAGACCTAATTTTACGGACACATCTCTTAGAAACTTGTTTTTCAATACAGTTCCCCGCGGCTCTGGTGATTGGCCTTGAAGGCGCGTCACCTCATCAGCCAATAAGCAACGAGATGATATCCGCTTCTTCGTGACGGCGGCTGAGTTGTTCGAATCGACTCTTTCCCTTCAGATGAGTCAGCAATGACGATATAGCACTCGGCAACGTACGCAAACGCCGATGTGACAATGCTTTAATAAAGATTTTATAATCAGAAGAGTAGAAAAAAAATTAAATATAAAAAAATGTTAATGATGTTTCCACTCTTGTAAAGTAAAAAAAGATTATATTTTCAAAAATATTACTTATCATCCATGGGCAAATAAGAAGTTCTTTAAAGATTTTTCAAAGAAGTGGATATAATACTAGCACCTCATAATAATTACAGTATAAAGAATTTGCTACGGCTTTCTTAAAAAGACAAAATTTCAGACAACAAAAAATCTGGTATTTATCAAGTTAACTGTTTTGAGTGCGATAATATCTATATTGGTAGAACCAAGCGTAATTTAGAAACCAGAGCGAAGGAATATTTTAGAAATATTAAATATAGACAGACAGAGAAATCGGCAGTGGCTGATCATTTTTGGTCATATAATCACGAAGTAAATCCAGAAGTTAAATTATTGAAACAATTGAAAGAACCGATAGATTTAATGGTTTGGGAGAAGATATTTATTTTGAAAAATAAGGATCGCGTAATGAATTTTGATATCCCTCCAATAGACATCATCAATAAGTTTGTGTTGTCCCCGGTAGATGTCAGTTAGATAAGGAGCTATTCTTCAAACTCCGGTAGTGGTCAAGGTCAGTCAGTCAGTTAGTGGGTGAGTGTCAAGCTGAGTGGCTGAGGATGAAGCAGATGTTTTGCTTTGAAACCGGTGCCAGGATTTAAATAAGATAAGTGAAATTGTGTTACTAAACCTTGTTTCACATAAGCTTGCCCCGCATCTCTTACTGCTCACGTGACCTAATCACCTCTCGTTGGCTGCTGTTGTGGTAAAGACTGTCGTGCGGTAAAAATTAGTTTGTTATTTAACATGGTGGTATATCTTTATATATTGGAAGAGAATTGTCAAATTTATAATTTCGTAACTATTTTAATTAAACATATTACGCAACAGAGTTGATTTATTTGAAATGTATGTTAATTCTTAAATGAAGTAAAGAGGAGGTTCCTTTGCTCTCAAGCACATGACACGATAGCACGTGATTTAGCGGTAGTGATGACATATTTGTTTACATGACTTTTATCACTGACCTTGTTTTGAACTGGATTAGTCATATATCGCCATTCGAAGGTGTGTTGTACCCAGTGCGCGAGGAAAATTATTTTATTGATCGATTATTGCGCGTGTACTTATATGTATAATGGCAGAGTCTATCGTCAGTTTTTCGCTGAAGCATCACAAGGGAAAACCTTTACAAAGCGGCGAAAAAAGAATTGTGTTGCATGTGTTTAATGCACTCATAGAGAAGAATCCGTCTTTGTCATTGAGAGAAGTCGAGCAGCTGTGCTCTGAAGTTACAGGTGTGAGTGTTAGATCCGTAGGAACATCGCGATGTGAAATTGAGAAAACAGGAAAACTTACCACACCAGGCAGAAGCAGGAATAAACAAAAGCGCGTGCTCGGAGAAAATACGTGAAAAGTGCTGTGCGTCGTCATGTGTATAGTTTTTTTTTCTTTAGAAACGAACTCCCTAACATAAGTAACATTTCGTCTGCTGTAAATTAAGAGATTTACCAAATTTCATCAGATTGCTTATACAGCTGGGGTTTGTGAATGAAAAAGAGGCAAGAAAAATGTGCTAAAAGACAGAGGCGATATTGCTGTGTGGCGAAGATGCTATTTAAGGACAATCAGACTGTACCGAGATACAAATTGCAAAATATACACGAAGAACACACGAAAAGTACAGTATGGTGTGACACGACTTTTAAGACTGAAAGACAAGCATTTTTGAAAGGTATATGTGCTGGTTTAAAAAACCCCAGTGGAAAAGGCCAAAGGCCTTTCATTATAAACTCTTTCAGTTTCATTGCTCAGTTATTCAGTTTCAATTTGCTGAGTTCATTATAAACTTCTATTTTTGCATGCCTTCACGTCTTTATTTGTATGATTTTATTTATCTTCCCGGCAATTATTATGACGTTTACTGCAGGTTTAAATGTGACGGGAAGGCACCTCCTATGGCCTATGGCGCGAAAGAATTAGCCAATTAGGGTGAGGGTGAAGGTAGTTGAACGCGGAGTGATACATTTCAGCGGGGCAATGAAATGTGTAGTGTTTAACGCCCGCTTTTACTACATACGGCACCGCAGGCGGTGACACTGATGATGCATGAGATGAAGATGGAGCACTGGTGGAATGAGATGGCGGGGGAAACCGGAGACCCCGGAGAAAACCCGCCCCAACGCCGTGTTGTCCACCACAAATCTCACTTTGCGGTCGCCTGGGATCGAACCCGGACCGCCTTGGTGAGAGCCAAGCGGTCTAACCACTGAGCCACGGCGTGGCCCAGGAGGGGCAAGGTTAAATGAAACAGAGTATAGTGTTTAGTTATTGATAACCTAATTTACTTCACTGTTAGCAGCTTCAGTTTTTTACATAATGCTTAAAGCTGTTTTACAGGAAGTTACTACATTGTTATGACCTGTGAATGGAGTTTCAAAGCTGTCACATAGCGACTGGCCCTTAACGGATTTGCTTATCGCTTAAAGACTACTGTATTGACCTTTACTCGCCATAGATATGCAATAAGGTTAACTTGTGCAGGTGATGAAGTCAATTAACATAAAGTGGGTGCAGCAAAAAGTTTTGTTGGAGCAATTTTTGAGAAGAACCTATGGTAAACACATGTTTTCGTTTTTCTGTAGAAAATTAATTTTGTTGCAATATATTTGGTTAGGTATTTCATACATAATATAAATGGTTGAAAGCGCGAGGTAATCTCGCTGGCTGAAGTCGACTATAAATCCCGTAGCAACATCACGTGACATTTGGCTGGATTAGAGCAACCGTCAAATATTTAAATACCCAACCCTGACCGCCCATAAATTATATTATCACTCTTAGGTGATATGTACATAGCAACTAAAATGAATATATATGCAGTAGTGGCACTTGGACCGCAGCAGGCCTGTTTTGCATGGCAGCAGGCAGCCAAATTGAGCTTTATTACAAAGTGGCAGCATGCACAACATTTATCACGTGAAGAGCGAGAGAGACGCAGCAAGGTGTTCATTTGTTTACTTGTGGAGTTTCGGCCGCGCTCGGCCATGTAGTCACTGCTCTGTTGGCTGGCAGAATTAGGCGTTGGCGCGAACCAGAGCACTTTAATGAATGAATCCAAATGCCGAGATGCATTTGGTTTTGACTGGGTTTGGCCAATAAACTGCAAGCCACCGACAACCAAAATAATGGCACCACCTAACCAAGGCTGTTATTATCTTCTCCCTTAATACACAGCTTTTTAATTGCAGTTTGGCTGTTTTATATCAAGTCTCTTTTTCTTTCTGCATTTCTGAAACACGCTTAGAACTTCTAGTTAACCTCTGCGGTTATACCTTGCAGTCTCTAAATATTCTAATAGCAAATATGAAGCTATTAACAGTCAAGCAAACAAATACGAGGACTGTGCAATACAAAATGATCACTTTTTAAAAACGTACCTTTACTCATCCTCATAATTTTAATGGTCCTACTCAAACAGTCTCTCCTCAATGCGATGCACTTGTCCCAGCGTTTCTGCCAGTCTTCAAAGACATGCTGGAAACCATTTTTGAGAGATCCTTCAAAATCGCCTCCGCAGCCTTCACCACTGCTTCTGATGATGAATAATGCCTCCCCTACGCAGGCATTTCTTCAAGTTAGGGAATAGAAAGCAGTCACATGGAGCCAAATCCGAGCTATAGGGAGGGGGAGGGATGCACTACACATTGATTTTTGCAAGATATTCAGCAACAACATTGGCAATATGCGGCCGCGCATTATCGTGGTGCAGCATCGAGCCTGCTTCACGGAAATGTGGTCTTTTGCTCCTGATATGGACTTGCAATGTTTTCAGGACATCCCTGTAGCATTCTTCAGTTACTGATGTGTGTGCAGGTACAACATGCTGATAAACCATTCCATGAATATCAAAGAATTAGATAACCATAACTTTCCCAGCAGAAGCAACCACTTTTGTTTTTGGGGGGGTTGGTGATGAAGGAGATTTCCACACTGAGCTTTGCTGATTGCTCTCAGGATCAAAATGATGCAGCCAAGTTTCATCAGCAGTGATTACGTTTAAAAGAAACTCCGTATCTTCATCTAACATCAACTTTAACTGTATGCAGACCTGCATGCGAATGTCCTTTTGTTCGGGAATCAACAGTTTTGGTACTCATCGCGCACAAACACGTCTCATGTGTAATGTATCTGTCACCAACGTGTGGGTGGCACCTAATGAGATGTTCAGTATTTCAGAAAGTGATCTTAAGGTAATTGGTCGATCCTCTCTCACAATGACAGCAGCAGTGTTGATGTTTTCTTTCGTAAGAGCAGTAACTGGGGCACCGGGTCCACCTTCCTTTGTAATTGATTGTCTCTCCTCTTTAAACATTTTAAACCACCTTCGAGCTGTGCTGTAGGGAAGAACAGACTCTCCATAGGCTTCCTGTAACATTGTATAGGCCTCAACTGAAGATTTGTTGAGACGAAAGCAGAATTTCAAAGCCACGCATTGTTCCTCGCGTGTTACCTCCATTGCAACGGTAGGCGATACTGATCATATCTGAACTTGCCTGGTTCTCACAGGCGGGAACCAGGAGTACCATTAATGAAACTACTACGGCGTGTTTGTTTCACTTTTAAGCTAGCAGAATATAAAAAGATTGAATTTTAGTGCGAAAAATTATGACCGTAAAAAATTATCATTCTTTATTCCAATACGCATCTTAATTTCTACAGTTTTATCGTCCCTCTTAGATATTCTAGTATCGCAAACCTTTGGTTTGTACTTAATATTCCTCGGCTGACTTCGAAACACATCTTTCAGTACGTGGTTGTCAAGCTTGTGTCGGCTTTTGTTCGCAAAAGATAGAGAAATGGTCGTGTTAGCATGATTCTATCCAAGAAGAGAAAGGGAACTTATAAAAGGCATTTAATTTTTTTCAGATTTACTCAAACTGCTGGCTCTCCCACAAAATTGGTTCAAATATTATGTTCTTCTTGAAATTACGTCATCTGAAGCCCCTTACGGCCTCAGTTAATAGCTAGATAGGGTTCATGACAATATGTGTCAAAGGTAACATGAATCTGTGACAGTTACACTGCAGTACAATTTAGTGACATTTGTATTCAGCGTTCCAGTTCTGGGAAACCGTTATTGCTTGAAGGTGGAGCGTTAATTAGGAGAGGGCAGCGGGGTTGAAACAGACCCTGTTGTTCCCAGAAGCTTACTTTGTCACTCGTGATAGAATGCACTTCATTTTTCTGGTGATGTTTTCTCTATCTTCATAGAGTTCTCCAAAACCAACAAGGTTTAGACACTGTTGACGTATAGTCCGCCTCTGTAGTGAGCTCCTTGTTCGAATCCGGGTCAGATGAGTTACCTGGATAAAGTCCTGTTCTAGTGCTATCCATTATCGTGAATGCCTGTTAACCCTAAGCTCTATGTATTCTGTACTCATTTCAACATCATTTCATTCATCGTCCGATATGACTTAACGTTGGAGGTTTTCCCTTATCCTGAAAGATGAATGTCTGGTAACTCTAAGCTCTATGTATCCTGTACTTATTTGAACATCATTTCAGTCATCGTCTGATATGACTTAACGTTGGAGGTTTTCACTTATCTTGAAAGTTGATTGTCTGGTAACTCTAAGCTCTATGTATCCTGTACTCATTTGAACATCATTTCATTCATCGTCCGATATGACTTAACGTTGGAGGTTTTCTCTTATCCTGAAAGATGAATGTCAGGTAACTCTAAGCTCTATGTACCCTGTACTTATTTGAACATCATTTCATTCATCGTCCGATATGACTTAACGTTGGAGGTTTTCTCTTATCCTGAAAGATGAATGTCTGATAACTCTAAGCTCCATGTACCCTGTGCTTATTTAAAGATCATTTCATTCATCGTAGGATATGACTTAACGTTGGAGGTTTTCTCTTATCGTGTAAGATGAATGTCTGGTAACTGTAAGCTCTATGTATCCTGTACTTATTTGAACATCGTTTCAGTCATCGTCTGATATGACTTAACGTTGGAGGTTTACTCTTATCCTGAAAGATGAATGTCTGGTAACTCTAAGCTCTATGTACTCTGTACTCATTTGAACATCATTTCATTCATCATTTTCTTTTTTTTTTAATTTTATCCATCGATCAGCAATTATGCTTTACAGATGTTTGTTATAAGATACATAGGAACAGGACACATAACAATGGAGGTAGCCATGAACGACTCCTCTAACTAAATATGGAGGATAACTGTAACACAAATTGAGAACTTAAAGTCTGATGGTAGTAATCACGTGTCTGAGTCGTCTGTGCTGGAGACGTCACTCAGGAGAAGATCTTGGGGCAGTCTGCGCTTCAGGCGAGTTGGCTGGCGAGTGCGACAGCCGAGACGGTAGGTAACAGCTCCAGGGACCTCCTGGAGATGGTAAAAGAATGGACGTGCCAGGCGTCGGATGCATTGGTGAACGGGTAGAAGACCAAACTCATGATGAAGCTGCTGGTTTCGGATGAACCATGGAGCGTTTGTAACTGTACGAAGCACTCTGTTTTGTAGTACCTGCAGTCGGCGGAGATTAGTCTTACTGGTGCCACCCCAGACTGGAGCTGCATAGGTAAAAATGGGACGGACTAGAGATGTGTAAAGAAGCAGGGAGGATTCATAACCAAGTGAAGTGCGCCTGTTGAGTAGAGGGTACAGTTTTGATAGCCGGGCAAACGCAAGCGTAACAGACCGACAGATGTGGGCGTTCCAAGTAAGTCGAGTGTCCAGTAACACCCCAAGGTATTTCACTGGCACATTTCTTGGTAACCATGAGAGCGGTTCCCCCAGCAGCCGTAGTGAAGGAGGATCCCTATAAGGTCGTAAAGAGAAGATCTTAACCTCTGTCTTGTTAGTATTGAGGGAAATGCGCCAGTGAGAGAACCAATGAGCTAATTGATCTAGGGCAATTTGCAGTTTCTGAATGGCATGAAGAATGTTGGCGTGAGAATAATAGAGATTTCATTCATCGTCCCATATGACTTAACGTTGGAGGTTTTCTGTTATCCTGAAAGATGAATGGTAACTCTAAGCTCTATGTACTCTGTACTCATTTGAACATCATTTTATTCATCGTCCGATATGACTTAACGTTGGAGGTTTTCCCTTATCCTGAAAGATGAATGTCTGGTAACCCTAAGCTCTATGTACCCTGTACTTATTTGAACATCATTTCATTCATCGTCCGATATGACTTAACGTTGGAGGTTTTCTCTTATCCTGAAAGATGAATGTCTGGTAACTCTAAGCTCTATGTACCCTGTACTTATTTCAACATCATTTCATTCATCGTCCGATATGACTTAACGTTGGAGGTTTTCTCTTATCCTCACAGATGAATGTCAGGTAACTCTAAGCTCTATGCACCCTGTACTTATTTGAACATCATTTCATTGATCGTCCGATATGACTTAACATTGGAGGTTTTCTCTTATCCTCAAAGATGAATGTCAGGTAACTCTAAGCTCTATGCACCCTGTACTTATTTGAACATCATTTCATTGATCGTCCGATATGACTTAACTTTGGAGGTTTTCTCTTATCCTCACAGATGAATGTCAGGTAACTCTAAGCTCTATGCACCCTGTACTTATTTGAACATCATTTCATTTATCGTTCGATATTACTTAACGTTGGATGATGTTAATTGAGAGAAGTATACAGTGTATGTTATTTAATACTGAATACCACAAACAAGAAAAACGTAACTCATCGCCGCTGTGTAATGTACAAGAAAAAACAAGAGAGTTTGTATTTGTCATTTTGAAATAACAACTGCATATGCGTTCCGGATGTTGCAGTAAATGAAGTCTGGAAACAAATGACTAACAACAGAAAGCGCCTGAGGGTATTCGATGGATCCAGTTCACAAAATATTTTATGCGAAAGAATTTGGAAAACCATTTAAATGCGATGTTGTGAATACAATGCCAATGCAGGTGGGGCATGTCATACACTTCAGTGCATTACAAAATTCAATTCTTGCAGAAGATTAATGTCTTCCTTTCTCTCTTAGTTAACGACGGTGATAATCACGGAATCAGGAATACGTGGATGAGAGGGGGGTATTATGGAATATCATTTTACATGTCTAAAATAACATAACTGATTTTTAAATAAACATAGCTAAATCATTACTATATATTACTATATCATTACTAATTTTGATGAGCTTTCACTTCTAAATAACTGCTTGTCATTTTGTTCTAAAACAATCTATTTAAAGAACTGTTACAAATGGAGGTTAATACAAGTGTGACTGAGTCCAAGTGTCACTGAATGTGTCACTGAGTGCAGGTGTCACTGAGTTCAGGTGTCACTGAGTGCAGGTGTCACTGAGTGCAGGTGTCACTGACTGCAGGTGTCACTGAGTTCAGGTGTCACTGAGTTCAGGTGTCACTGAGTGCAGGTGTCACTGAGTGCAGGTGTCACTGACTGCAGGTGTCACTGAGTGTAGGTGTCACTGAGTGTAGGTGTCACTGAGTGCAGGTGTCACTGAGTGCAGGTGTCACTGAGTGTAGGTGTCACTGAGTGTAGGTGTCACTGAGTGTAGGTGTCACTGAGTGTAGGTGTCACTGAGTGTAGGTGTCACTGAGTGCAGGTGTCACTGAGTGCAGGTGTCACTGAGTCCAGGTGTCACTGAGTGCAGGTGTCACTGAGTGCATGTGTCACTGAGTGCATGTGTCACTGAGTGCATGTGTCACTGACTGCAGGTGTCACTGACTGCAGGTGTCACTGAGTGCAGGTGTCACTGAGTGCAGGTGTCACTGACTGCAGGTGTCACTGACTGCAGGTGTCACTGACTGCAGGTGTCACTGAGTGCAGGTGTCACTGAGTGCAGGTGTCACTGAGTGCAGGTGTCACTGAGTGCAGGTGTCACTGAGTTCAGGTGCCACTGAGTGCAGGTGTCACTGAGTGCAGGTGTCACTGAGTGCAGGTGTCACTGAGTGCAGGTGTCACTGAGTGCAGGTGTCACTGAGTGCAGGTGTCACTGAGTGCAGGTGTCACTGAGTGCAGGTGTCACTGAGTGCAGGTGCCACTGAGTGCAGGTGTCACTGACTGCAGGTGTCACTGAGTTCAGGTGCCACTGAGTGCAGGTGTCACTGAGTGCAGGTGTCACTGAGTGCAGGTGTCGCTGACTGCAGGTGTCGCTGACTGCAGGTGTCGCTGAGTGCAGGTGTCGCTGAGAGCAGGTGTCGCTGACTGCAGGTGTCGCTGAGTCCAGGTGTCGCTGAGTTCAGGTGTCGCTGAGTTCAGGTGTCGCTGAGTTCAGGTGTCACTGAGTGCAGGTGTCACTGAGTGCAGGTGTCACTGAGTGCAGGTGTCCCTGAGTTCAGGTGTCACTGAGTTCAGGTGTCACTGAGTTCAGGTGTCACTGAGTTCAGGTGTCACTGAGTGCAGGTGTCACTGAGTCCAGGTGTCACTGAGTCCAGGTGTCACTGAGTTCAGGTGTCACTGAGTTCAGGTGTCACTGAGTTCAGGTGTCACTGAGTTCAGGTGTCACTGAGTTCAGGTGTCACTGAGTCCAGGTGTCACTGAGTCCAGGTCACTGAGTCCAGGTGTCACTGTGTTCAGGTGTCACTGAGTGCAGGTGTCACTGAGTGCAGGTGTCACTGAGTGCAGGTGTCACTGAGTTCAGGTGTCACTGAGTCCAGGTGTCACTGAGTTCAGGTGTCACTGAGTTCAGGTGTCACTGAGTTCAGGTGTCACTGAGTTCAGGTGTCACTGAGTCCAGGTGTCACTGAGTTCAGGTGTCACTGAGTGCAGGTGTCACTGAGTCCAGGTGTCACTGAGTCCAGGTGTCACTGAGTCCAGGTGTCACTGAGTCCAGGTGTCACTGAGTTCAGGTGTCACTGAGTTCAGGTGTCACTGAGTTCAGGTGTCACTGAGTTCAGGTGTCACTGAGTTCAGGTGTCATTGAGTTCAGCTCTCACCGTGTGCAGGTGTCATTGAGATCAAGTGCCCACATACGGTAATAGGTCGCCGATATGACCAATACAGTTAAAGCTGGGATATAAATGGAAACAAAACAAAAAAGGCTCACAACAATAATCAGAACAAACGAATGCAATGGCGGTATTCATGCTGAGTCATACTGGCAGTTGTTTTCAAACTCGTGGCTTTTTCAAGAGAGATATCACACACATAAAATGTAAATGTTGCAGGTGTACGCGGAGATTGCCATAAAAGTTAAAAGGCGTAGAATGTGCAGATGGAGGTAAACAGTGGCGCCAGTTAATATAGTCACGTAATTTGGCAGCAGATTTAACGTTCCTCCCATTCTGCACTTTTAATCCAATGCAGCCAGCAGCAGCTAGCTATTTCAAGCTCATTGTTCGCTTCGCTGAATTATGTTGATCTATCAGGTTCGAGCATTACCTTTGTTCGTGGTTTGCCATAAAACTTGAATGGAAAGAAAGTATGTTTATCGTGTTTTCGCCCTAGATTGCTTGTCAACGGCCTCTCAAGGGAAAATACAGGCTATAAAATGGATATTTTATGTGCGTGACATTAATTTTCTGGTTCACACAGCGTTATAAACAAAGAACGTTTATATTGACTTGCTAAACTGCATTAGACGGCTCAAATGTATATTTTTTCGAAATCATAAGTTTGAAATGAATGCGAATGTTGGTCGTAAAAGCTACAATTGGCTGCGCTTTTTGAAAGATGAGCAACCGTTTCAGAAACGTGGGTTCGTACACAGTTCGTCACTTCAACGCTTACTTAACCCTATCTTCTGCTATTTCCATACGTAAACAAAGAAAGGGTAAACAAACTACATTAATTACTGCTATTTTGTTATTGATAACTACTGCTATTAACGGAAAACTCGAGAACAACTGAACCGATTTCCCTAATTTTGTTTTTCAAATATTTGTGTAAGCCCATAGAAGGTTTAAACGTGACAAAAAGAACCTGAACTGATAATGAACCGGGTTATTAACTAAGTATAAAAGTACACATGTAAACTTTCACGTAACTCATTCACCTTCTTTTATTTTCAACAAACAAAAGCATTACAAAGTAGAAAGACATTCCACTGCTTGTCAAAATCTTCAAAGATATTTCACTTACCATATTTTATTAAATGACGTTTATCATTTGTTATCAAGAGTGGGATTTTTTATGTAGCATGATGATGATATTTTATTTTCGAAGATTACACACCAAATTAATTTCTGAAGGAACTATAACACTACGACATGTGTTCAAGTCATAACATCTTCTATTTTTTCTCACAGAGTAATCACAAGAAAAATGTAAAGCTAGTGTCAGTTCTCAACGTGATCTCCCTCTAGCCGTACACATTTTTCACAACGTCGACGCCCGCCTCGGTAGCGTAGATGGTAGCACGTCTGCCTCACGTTCAAGAGGTCCCGAGTTCGAATCTCGGTCAGGGCGAGTTACCTGGATAACGTTTTTCCGGGGTTTTCCCTAATCCTGAAAGACGAATGTCGGGTAACTCTAAGCTCCATGGACCCTGGACTCATTTGAGCATCATTTCACCCCTTTCATTCATCGTCCGATATGGCTGACATTGGAGGACGTAAATTAAACAAAAAAAGTCGACCCCATGACACCATGACCGCTGCGAACGCTTCTTTAGGAGTGTGTTTTAACCACTGGAAAATCGCTGAGACAATAGCAGCACCACTAGTGATTCTGCGACCACGGAGAGCGTCTTTCATCGTGGGAAACAGCCGAAAGTCGCTAGGAGCCAGGAACATGACCAATCACTTCAAACTTGTCACGAAGAAACTCCTGCGTGAAGTGCGCCCGATGTGCTGGTGCGTTGTCTTGATGAAAGAGCACATGTCCAAACTCTTCCGCTCGTTTTTCACCCAATGCTGGGAGTTTATTCTTCAAAACATTTTGGTAGGATGCAGCTGTCGCCATAGTGTCCTTTGGAATTCAATGAGTAAGGATTACACGACTGCTGTCCCAGAAGATGTCCACCATCATTTTGTCAGCACTGACGCTCACCGATTTTCTCTGGTGGTGGTAAGTCTGTGTGCTTCCATTGAGATCACTGGCGCTTCGTTTCAGGGCATACACGTCTCATCGATTATCACAATCAATTGAAAAAACGTTCCATTCATGCCGTCATCAGTCGTCAACATCGCCTGACAATATGCCCCACACCCGCATTCATGGCTTCCACCTGGAAGACACTCAGTTCTTCATACACGATTCTGTATACAGATACCACGGAAATGCCAATTTTGAAGAGGATGTCTGCAACTGTCTTGGTTTGTTGTCACACGATGTTCTGTCTTCATTGAAGTGCCGCACCCAGGAACGTACATTACACACATCCATGCTACCATCACCACCTGCCTCACGTAAGTGTTTTGGTTTCTTGTCACACGATGTTCTGTCTTCATTGAACTGTCACACCCAGGAACGTACATTAGACGCATCCATAGTACCATCACCACGTGCCTCACTCAACTGTCTTGTTTGTTGTCACACGATGTTCTGTCTTCATTGAACTGTCGTACCCAGGAACGTACATTAGATACATCCATGGTAGCATTACCACATGCCTTACTTAACTGTCTTGGTTTGTTGTCACACGATGTTCTGTCTTCATTGAACTGTCACACCCAGGAACATACATTAGACACATCCATGGTACCATCACTACATGCCTCACTTAACTGTCTTGGTTTGTTGTCACACGATGTTCTGTCTTTATTGAACTGTCGCACCCAGGAACGTACATTAGACACATCCATGGTACCATCACCACATGTCTCACTTAACTGTCTTGGTTTGTTGTCACACGATGTTCTGTCTTCATTGAACTGTCACACCCAGGAACGTACATTAGACACATCCATGGTACCATCACCACATGCCTCACATAACTGTCTTGGTTTGTTGTCACACGATGTTCTGTCTTCATTGAACTGTCACACCCAGGAACGTACATTAGACACATCCATGGTACCATCACCACATGCCTCACTTAACTGTCTTGGTTTGTTGTCACACGATGTTCTGTCTTCATTGAACTGTCACACCCAGGAACGTACATTAGACACATCCATGGTACCATCACCACATGCCTCACTTAACTGTCTTGGTTTGTTGTCACACGATGTTCTGTCTTCATTGAACTGTCACACCCAGGAACGTACATTAGACACATCCATGGTACCATCACCACATGCCTCACTCAACTGTCTTGGTTTGTTGTCAGACGATGTTCTGTCTTCATTGAACTGTCACACCCAGGAACGCACATTAGACACATCCATGGTACCACAGGCCTCACTCAGCTGTCTTGGTTTGTTGTCACATGATGTTCTGTCTTCATTGAGCTGTCGCACCCAGGAACGTTCTTTAGACACATCCATGGTACCATCACCACATGCCTCACTCAACCGTCTTGGTTTGTTGTCACACGATGTTCTGTCTTCATTGAACTGTCACACCCAGGAACGTACATTAGACACATCCATGGTGCCATCTCCACATGCCTCACTTAACCGTCTTGGTTTGTTGTCACAGGATGTTCTGTCTTCATTAAACTTTCACACCCAGGAACGTACATTAGACACATCCATGGTACCATCACCACATGCCTCACTCAACTAGCGATGAATTTCAATAGGTGTCACACAACGAAAATACACACACCGATCTCTATCTGAACGCGCATAGTTTCCATCATAAGTCTCAACGACTGGGCTTTTAGCCTTTTAGCCTTTTAGCCTCATAGTTATTTAAAACCAATTGTTTTGTTAAGGGCGCTGATGACCTGGAAGTCGGCCGTCCATAAAATGCAATCATCACCATCATCATCATCATCATCATCATCATCATCATCATCATCAACGACTGGGAGTTCTCAATACACTGAGCCACAGAGCTTTGTCTGTCTCTGATTCCAGCCACTTAAAACAGGAATTACAGCACCTGAGACTCACTTTCCGTCAAAACGGCTACTCCGAATATGACGTTGAAGCCTCCATCACCAAAGCTAGGAAAGGCAAACCTGTAATACAGTAAGCGTCAGATAAGCCTAACGCTACAGCCTGCATCGCGTTTATCGGCAACCTATCCTGGGAGAATCAGTAGCGTCGATCACCAAAGCTAGGAAAGGGAAACGTGTAATACAGCAAGCGTCAGATAAGCCTACCGCTACAGCCTGCATCCCGTTTACCGGCAACCTATCCGGCAGAATCAGCAGCCTCGATCACCAAAGCTAGGAAAGGGAAACCTGTAATACAGCCAGCGTCAGATAAGCCTACCGCTACAGCCTGCATCCCGTTTACCGGCAACATATCCGGCAGAATCAGCAGTCTCGATCACCAGAGCTAAGAAAAGGAAACTTGTAATACACCAAGCGTCAGATAACCCTACCGCTACAGCCTGCATCCCGTTTACCGGTAACCTATCTGGCAGACTCAGCAGTCTCGATCACCAGAGCTAAGAAAAGGAAACTTGTAATACACCAAGCGTCAGATAACCCTACCGCTACAGCCTGCATCCCGTTTACCGGCAATCTATCCGGCAGAATCAGCAGTCTCGATCACCAGAGCTAGGAAAGGGAAACCTGTAATACAGCAAGCGTCAGATAAGCCTACCGCTACAGCCTACATCCCGTTTACTAGCAATCTATCCGGCAGAATCAGCAGTCTCGATCACCAGAGCTAGGAAAGGGAAACCTGTAATACAGCAAGCGTCAGATAAGCCTACCGCTACAGCCTACATCCCGTTTACTAGCAATCTATCCGGCAGAATCAGCAGTCTCGATCACCAGAGCTAGGAAAGGGAAACCTGTAATACAGCAAGCGTCAGATAAGCCTAGCGCTACAGCCTGTATCCCGTTTACCGGCAATCTATCCGGCAGAATCAGCAGTCTCGATCACCAGAGCTAGGAAACGGAGACTTGTAATACAGAAGCGTCAGATAAGCCTACAGCTACAGCCTGCATCCCGTTTACCGGCAACATATCCGGCAGAATCAGCAGTCTCGATCACCAAAGCCTGGAAAGGGAAACTTGTAATACAGAAGCGTCAGATAAGCCTACGGCTACAGCCTGCATCCCGTTTACCGGCAACATATCCGGCAGAATCAGCAGTCCCGATCACCAAAGCTAGGAAAAGGAAACCTGTAATACAGAAGCGTCAGATAAGCCTACCGTTACAGCCTGCATCCCGTTTACCGGCAACATATCCGGCAGAATCAGCAGTCTCGATCACCAAAGCTAGGAAAGGGAGACCTGTAATACAGAAGCGTCAGATAAGCCTACCGCTACAGCCTGCATCCCGTTTACCGGCAACATATCCGGCAGAACCAGCAGTCTCGATCACCAAAGCTAGGAAAGGGAGACCTGTAATACAGAAGCGTCAGATAAGCCTACCGTTACAGCCTGCATCCCGTTTACCGGCAACATATCTGGCAGAATCAGCAGTCTCGATCACCAAAGCTAGGAAAGGGAGACCTGTAATACAGAAGCGTCAGATAAGCCTACCGCTACAGCCTGCATCCCGTTTACCGGCAACATATCCGGCAGAACCAGCAGTCTCGATCACCAAAGCTAGGAAAGGGAGACCTGTAATACAGAAGCGTCAGATAAGCCTACCGTTACAGCCTGCATCCCGTTTACCGGCAACATATCTGGCAGAATCAGCAGTCTCGATCACCAAAGCTAGGAAAGGGAGACCTGTAATACAGAAGCGTCAGATAAGCCTACCGTTACAGCCTGCATCCCGTTTACCGGCAATCTATCCGGCAGAATCAGCAGTCTCGGTCACCAAAGCTAGGAAAGGGAGACCTGTAATACAGAAGCGTCAGATAAGCCTACCGTTACAGCCTGCATCCCGTTTACCGGCAACATATCTGGCAGAATCAGCAGTCTCGATCACCAAAGCTAGGAAAGGGAGACCTGTAATACAGAAGCGTCAGATAAGCCTACCGTTACAGCCTGCATCCCGTTTACCGGCAATCTATCCGGCAGAATCAGCAGTCTCGGTCACCAAAGCTAGGAAAGGGAGACCTGTAATACAGAAGCGTCAGATAAGCCTACCGCTACAGTCTGCATGCCGTTTAGCGGCATCATATCCGGCAGAATCAGCAGTCTCGATCACCAAAGCTAGGAAAGGGAGACCTGTAATACAGAAGCGTCAGATAAGCCTACCGCTACAGTCTGCATCCCGTTTACCGGCAATCTATCCGGCAGAATCAGCAGTCTCGGTCACCAAAGCTAGGAAAGGGAGACCTGTAATACAGAAGCGTCAGATAAGCCTACCGCTACAGTCTGCATGCCGTTTACCGGCATCATATCCGGCAGAATCAGCAGACCTCTCGCCAAATACAACATCAGGACCATCCACGCCGTGGCTCAGTGGTTAGACCGCTTGGCTCTCACCAAGGCGGCCCGAGTTCGATCCCGGGCGACCGCAAAGTGAGATTAGTGGTGGACAACACGGCGCTGGGACGGGTTTTCTCCGGGACCTCCGGTTTCCCCCGCCATCCCATTCCACCGGTGCTCCATCTTCATCTCATGTATCATCAGTGTCACCGCCTGCGATGCCGTATGTAGTAAAAGCGGTTGTTAAACACTACACATCAGGACCATCCACATGTCACCTCCGAAGATTAAACATCTGTTGAGACCAGTGCTTCCAAGTTCCGGGAGTGTACCGCATTCCCTGTGAATGTGGGACACCGTATATAAAACAAATCGGAAGGACCTTCGCTTCTAGAATAATCGAACATGAACGGAGCATTTGTTTAATACAACCTGAGATTCTGGACTGGCAGAGCACTGTTTTGATAACGACCACAGAGCCAGTTTTCGGGGGACGACCATCTTGGCAAAATGCAACAGTTACTGGGAGCGGAGAATTTTAAGGAGGCTTTGGCGATTTCCTCTGAAAGGAGCAGACTTAATCGTGATGCTGGATTTCAGTTCAGCTCCTCTGGAATCCGGCCTTAAAAATGGAAATCCATCGAATTAAGAAGCAAAGATCAATACAGCTTGATAATGAAGTTAAGTAGTTACGTTTCTTTGACATAATTTTGTATACTCACGCCATCTCCTGAGCTGGCATTTAATTTACTAAAAACAGTCTTTTGTTCAGTGATGCGAATTTTGATAGTGTTTTGTCTTTGTTTATATTTGTGTTATATCCAATGTTTCATTTTCTGGTTATAACATTTTATAAATATCCTGATGCTGGGAGAGATGCACACTCATCTTTTCACCTGGTTGGCTTCCCCAGAAGAACGTGAGACCTTGACCCGATACGTTAACCTTTTTCGTGTTGTCACAGTGTCTATGACTGGCTATCTTTACAACAAACAATGCTGTTGAATCTGAAACCCTTTATTGATTTTAAAACCTGCAAAAAATACCGAGGTACATTATTGTTCTTCCATTTGCAAGATGAATAATGAATGACATAGATGCTGCTCTCCCCAAAGTGGGTGGTTTTCAGGTAAATTTGCGCTTGGATTTACAAAGTTTGGCTTACCGGATTGACAGACAGACAGACAACGAATCTGGAGGGGTAATCAATAATTCAGCGACGTATCCGGTGCCCTAAACGTATCTAATTAACAAGTACGTGTTTGGGGATGCATTATCGAGATGCGAAAAAAACCCTTAATGACGTCATGGGTGAACTGTAGAGAAATGTCATCCTACGACTGCTAATAATAATTATCTCTAAATTACATCTGAAATTAATTAATGCTGAGGAATAGAGAATTACATTTTCCGCCGGTTTTCCGCCCAACACTGAATGATTAAATTAATGACCGCGTTGTGACTGCTTTTAACAGATAAAAGATAATTTCTGGCCATTTTTGCGAATGCATTTTGTTGAATTGATATGTGCGGGTGGGCGAGCCACTAATTAAATTCCTGCTAAGCATTTATTGGATTAATGGCTCAAAGTAATGCTCATTAACACTGTTTTTGTATCTTGTGCTGTAATTGGTTTTCATATGCAATATTGGTTTGTTTACAATAAATAACAGTGTTTTGAATATGGCTGGCTGCATCAGAGCAATGAAGTAATTTGCTCTTGTTTGCACTACGCGCGGGATTAAATAATTGGTGCCAAAATGTTTTCTCATAATCTATATAGTTAGATTAATCCGTCCAAATAAAATTAAGTATGGCCTTAATAGCTGTACACAGTTGATAGAGCAGAAGATATTAAACGCTAAACTATTTATACCTCCTCCCATCAAACCAATGTTATGTACATATGAAAACTGCATAAAAATATCCGACTGTCACACGTGATTCTCTCATTGTTAGGCGAAGTTACGATGTTCACATGACTAGCTGGGTACATAGTTACCAGACATTCATCTTTCAGGATAAGAGAAAACCTCCAACGTTAAGTCATATCGGACGATGAATGAAATAATGTTCAAATAAGTACAGGGTACATAGAGCTTAGAGTTAGCAGACATTCATCTATCAGGATAAGAGGAAACCTCCAACGTTAAGTCATATCGGACGATGAATGAAATGATGTTCAAATAAGTACAGGGTACATAGAGCTTAGAGTTAGCAGACATTCATCTATCAGGATAAGAGAAAACCTCCAACGTTAAGTCATATCGGACGATGAATGAAATGATGTTCAAATGAGTACAGGGTACATAGAGCTTAGAGTTACCAGACATTCATCTTTCAGGATAAGAGAAAACCTCCAACGTTAAGTCATATCGGGCGATGAATGAAATGATGTTCAAATAAGTACAGGGTACATAGAGCTTAGACTTACCAGACATTCATCTTTCAGGATAAGAGAAAACCTCCAACGTTAAGTCATATCGAACGATGAATGAAATGATGTTCAAATAAGTACAGGGGACATAGAGCTTAGAGTTATCAGACATTCATCTTTCAGGATAAGAGAAAACCTCCAACGTTAAGTCATATCAGACGATGAATGAAATGATGTTCAAATGAGTACAGAGTACATAGAGCTTAGAGTTATCAGACATTCATCTTTCAGGATAAGAGAAAACCTCCAACGTTAAGTCATATCGGACGATGAATGAAATGATGTTCAAATAAGTACAGGGGACATAGAGCTTAGAGTTATCAGACATTCATCTTTCAGGATAAGAGAAAACCTCCAACGTTAAGTCATATCAGACGATGAATGAAATGATGTTCAAATGAGTACAGAGTACATAGAGCTTAGAGTTATCCGACATTCATCTTTCAGGATAAGAGAAAACCTCCAACGTTGAGCCATATCGGACGATGAATGAAATGATGTTCAAATGAGTACAGAGTACATAGAGCTTAGAGTTACCAGACATTCATCTTTCAGGATAAGGGAGAACCTCCAACGTTAAGTCATATCGGACGATGAATGAAATGATGTTCAAATAAGTACAGGGTACATAGAGCTTAGAGTTACCAGACATTCATCTTTCAGGATAAGGGAAAACCTCCAACGTTAAGTCATATCGGACGATGAATGAAATGATGTTCAAATGAGTACAGGGTTCATAGAGCTTAGAGTTATCAGACATTTGTCTTTCAGGATAAAAGAAAACCTCCAACGTTAAGTCATATCGGACGATGAATGAAATGATGTTCAAATAAGTACAGGGTACATAGAGCTTAGAGTTACCAGACATTTATCTTTCAGGATAAGAGAAAACCTCCAACGTTAAGTCGTATCGGACGATGAATGAAATGATGTTCAAATGAGTACAGGGTACATAGGGCTTAGAGTTACCAGACATTCATCTTTCAGGATAAGAGAAAACCTCCAACGTTAAGTGATATCGTACGATGAATGAAATGATGTTCAAATAAGTACAGGGTACGTAGAGGTTAGGGTTACTAGACATCCAAATTTAAGAATAACGGAAAACCGGTAAAAACACTATGTAGGTGGCTGACAATGACCAAGATTTTAACTGGAAACCCTTTGAACTTTAGTCAGACATCCTACTATCTACGCTACAAAGGCGGGATATTTGTCTGTAAGAGACGGTTTTATACAAATCCACTTTTACATATTTTAAAATTGTAATGAAATCATGCCAGTAAAATATAGTAAAATGTATCCAGTTTTTATGAATATCAGTGATATTCAATTAAAAGCTGTGTATTTATATGATTGCCATGATATGACAATGCGGACCTCTTGCGGAATAATTTATGAAGCTCTTGTAAATTAGAAGTTAATCGGACAAGGAGTTAGTAAAATATTGAAGAAAGTTTAAGAAGATTGAGATGTAAAACTGAAATATGTATTGCACTACTGTGTTGTGGAGTAACGACTTCATATATAAGAAACGAGTAAGTGTTTAAAAATGTAAACTAATCACAAACGATATTTCACCTGTGCAACGCCATTTATTTGATGTAAATGTTATACTTTAAGAATATCTACTTTTGTGCATTCAAGTCCTGTATATGTCTTACAGTTTACCTGTTACACAAAAGTCATTCAGAATGAACGGGAGTTCAAAGATTTTCCTAGAAAATGCACGATATATAAGACCTTAATTCTTTATAAATATTATGTTTTGGATAGTAAACAAACAAAAGAATCAGTACTGATCAATCGATGTGATTTTATAAAGCTTCTTTTGTTCAACTACACCAATCTTTCTATTACTCCATGCACAGTTTGCCATAGTTACAAAGAGAACATAGACCTCTGTTATATTTTATTAAGAATTCTAAATTTTCTCAAACTTGAGAATACCCTTTCTTGCTGTCATTAACTTGAATTAAAAGTATTATAATTCATTGATAGAGCTATGATTTGTGCAAACAAATTCTAGTCGACAGTATGAATAAAATTACTGACGTTGTTATCAACAAAATGAAACCTATGGTGACGTGACCGGAAAAATAAAGCATGATGATAATTCGTCTACTGTAGCAGGTCCCACAAGCTGGATACGATCAGTGCCGGCCATGAATGTGTAAGCGATATCTCTCAACTATGTTTATGTATATAAAATACTAATTTATATATATTAGCTCTCTGGGTGTGAAACTACATGGTTGTAGATATTTTCAACAAAACTGTTAAAGCATAAATATTTGCCTTGCAACATTTTAGGCGAGCAAGATAAATTTCTGCCAATCATTCAGTTTAATATGCTTTCTGTAACATAAGCTGCATAAGCCACGAGGATAAAGTTTGGTGGAAGAGTTTTATGAACCAATAAAAGCCTCATGCTGTGGACAGCCACAAACAAACATCTGCGGTAGCTTCTAAAAATGAAAAGACATAAATTACTTGTGGCGAATGTGTGATTATGGTTGTCGCCAGGCTGGATTCGATCACATTATCTCGTACGTGCAAGGCAGTGATGATATTTAGCGGCGCCATAAAATTCCGAGCGGCTCGCACTATATCACAAAAATGTTTATAACCTCATAAAGAACGCCCATAAATTCCCCTGCGGTCGTCTATATTAGTATTTTAATTCACGGGCCCTATAACTCTATACAAACCTATTTCTTTATTACTTAGTTGATGTTCATGAAGACTTAACGCCCGGGACCTGTGCACTTACGTGTTTCTCTGAAACTTAGGATATCAGATACGTTTAAAATATCACCCAGGAAGTGTCAAATGTTTGGGAGCAACATAATGTTTCTTCTATTTACTCTAAATACGTAGAGTTCACAGAGAATAAAAACAAGATTGACTTCTAAGGGTCAAGTAAGGCGACTTTGAGCCCCACAGAGTATCTCTCAATGCGGAGCAGAATCACAAATTTTGAGTTAGGTGCACTATTTGCTTACGTATACCGTACAAACCCCCCAAGTGATCCACGAAACCCCATTGTACGATGAAAAGGTAGGAGTATGGAGCGCGGTGTCAGCTTCCAGGATCGTTGGTCCCATTTTCTTTGATACGACTGTAGACACTAAAGTTTATATGGGTATCTTCAAGACATTTGTGGAGCAGCTGGATGATATCGAATTGAGAGAACGTTATTTCCAGCAAGATGGGGCAACGTGTCATACATCTGACACCATGGTACTTGTATCCAGTTTCTTTGATAATCTCAAAAGGACTGTAGCCTCCCAGATACCCTGACCTAACCTCACCGGATATTTTCTTGTGAGGGTATCCCAAAAATAGAGTGTACAAGAATAGACCACGGACAAATGTTGTTCGCAAGGAATCCATTCGAACCGAAGTACAGATGTATTTTTTGATCTTGAAAAGTGCAGAGCGATGCGCAGTGGTATCTGGACGAATCCACCTCAGAACGGTTGCAACTGGAGGGGAGGACAGGTCAGTTGCGTACCAGTTGCGAGCAACTAAACACGTGCAGAGCTACTCGGTAACACTACAGCTTGTTTCAAAATGTGCTTGTCTCCTGGTTCCAAGAGAGCATTTATAAATGACGCCTCCTAGCAGCACATTAGGAAATAAAGTGCTACATTTAAAAACACGAGAAGTAATATCCATAGATTTATAAAAAAGGAACAATGGTCTGGGTCAGCTATAAAAATCTGGGGAAGGGTATGTGAGGCAACAGTTGTGTCTGAAAGCAGTTTAGGAGAGTTATTAAGGAAAGAAAAGCCATTGGTGATAGTGCAACAACGTCCTTCTCTATGCCCAGTAAACAAAGATTAACTACATGCACAAAATCTAATTTGGATGTTTTAATTCAGAAATAGTTAGGCGAACTATGAATAATTTTTAAAACACAGAAAAACAAAGACCAACTTTGAAGAAAGTGCTTATGAAGCTTAAAAATTCTACTGACTTCCAAAACAGTGTCTGAACATTAAGAAGAGTTCTTTTGAAGCTAGGATTATTTGAAAAAAAAAGCCACTAAGCGTGACAGACAAATTTTAATCGAACATCGCACCATACGTGCAAAAAGGCTTAAGTATTTACGACATATTTGGAGATATCGAAGTGAAGTTTATATAGTTTATATGGATGAAACGTATATAAATACAGCACATACTGGACCATATGCCTGGAGTGAAATACGTTACAGGGACTCTGCCGCGATATTGAAAGGCCGACAGTTGTTTATCATGCCTGCTGGAGGAGAACAGGGCTTTGTTCCAAACGCGCATATACTATTAAGATCCAACAAAAGCGTGGAGATTACTACCATAGTAAGAATTACAACTTAGTTTATAAGAGCTGTAAAACTGGCTTCGAGAATGAATTTGTTTTTAGACTCCTTATGCACCGCCCTCCCCTCTCGTAATCTTACGCGTGTGACGCATTGTGGCGATAGGTGCACTATCCCCACCACAGTTGCTACTCATCCCTACCGCGCAGGATTCCTGTGATACCGAAATTAAGGTTTTCGATAAGTAAAGAATCATGATGGATGTCAAAGGAATGTTGGTTCTTTGTTATGACAAGGGCAAGGCCAGTTGAGTTCGGGGGAAAGTTGTTATAACAAAAGCAATGTAAGAAACAGCGTCCTTAGCAGTTTTCTAAAGGGGCTCACTTGACTTGCTGAATAGGGTATTCTTTGGATCATTCATAATGACGACAAAACAGCCACAAAGGGATCTTTGGTTGAAAAGGAGTTTTCAGAGTGAAAGTGATACACCCATTCGCATCTGTGGTCATTCAGAAGAGTGTTCGGCGTCAGGCCGATTAGAGCGGTCCTAGGCGTGAGGGAGATTAGGGCAGTCCTCTTGTTCTGTCTTGGATATTTGTCGGTTCATATATATGTGAGGAACGAATAAAGTTTATCGAGTAATAAACATTCTGCCGTCAGTAACACTAAACAGAGATTGGTAAGCCTTGGTCGGCAACTTCAATTTCGGTGTTATAAAAAAAAGAAGCAGTAAATAAATAAGTTGGAAACGGGCATTCCAGTGTCACTAACATCTCCTTCTCATACACATCCACGCATACCCTGTGAGAAACCTCATTGTTTTACCCTGAGCTAAACAAAAGTGCTTCAAACTGTATTGTCAAGTGGAACATTGTTCGCCACATATATTGTTGCTTCAAATTGGCGTCCACAACGTGGAATTGTGTGTCACCCATAAACATTATTTGTATCACCTGTCAAGATAAAATAATACATCTGTAAGTAACATTGTCGAGGATACTCTCCGTAAAACTTGAGAGAATATGGTGAGACGAGTACAAACATACGAGGGCTATCCAGAAAGTAGATTACGTTTTGGAATAAAAAGTAAACAAAGTATAGGAAACAAATTTTATTATATACAGATGAAAGCCACACTCAAATACTACTTTTCGACATAGTCACCATTCAAATTAAGGCATTTATCGTAGCGATGTACGAGCTTGGAAATTCCTTCGTCGAAAAATTCGGCCGCCTGCGCCTTCAACCACTTCGCTACCTCTTCTTGCAGCTGTGCGTCGTCATCAAAACGCTGCATAGCCAGCCACTTCTTCATTGCTGGGAATAGGTGGAAGTCGCTCGGTGCCAGGTCGGGACTGTACGGCGGATAAGGAAACAACTCCCACTTAAAAGATTCAAGAACTTCACGAGTGACATTTGCCGTGTGGGGCCGGGCGTTGTCGTGAATCAACAAGATCTTAGAGCTCAACATTCCTCTGCGCTTGTTTTGAATGGCTCTTCTGAGTTTTTGGAGAGTTTGGCTATACCTTTGAGAGTTTGTTGTAGTGCCTCTTTCCAGGAAGTCCACCAAAATCACACCTTTTCTGTCCCAAAAAACATTCGCCATCATCTTCCTTGCCGACATTGTTTGCATGCATTTCTTGGGTTTTTGGGGAGAACTTGTGTGCCCCCACTGCATTGATTGCAATTTCGTTTCACAGTTCACGTGTTTCACCCATGTTTCGTCACCAGTAACGATGCGATCGAGTAAAGAGTCACCATCCTTATGGTAAACGTCCAAAAAGTTCAACGCTGCAGCCATTCGCTGATTTTTGTGGTCCTCTGTCAAGATTTTTGGAATCCATCTTGCACAAAGCTTGTGGTAACCAAGCTTTTCGCTGATGATTTCGTGCAACAAACTTCGCGAAATTTGTGGAAAACTCCAAGAAAGTTCCGTTATTGTGAACCTTCGATTTTCACGGACTTTAGCATCGACTTTTTCGACAAGTTCGGCAGTCACTATGCTGGGTCTCCCACTTCGATCTTCGTCGTGAACATTGGTTCGGCCATTTTTAAATCTGATGACCCACTGACGCACTCCACCTTCAGTGATAATGTTGTCCCCATACACTTCACAAAGCTGCCGATAGATTTCTATCGGTTTACAGTTTTTTGCAGTCAGAAACCTTATTACTGCACGCACCTCGCAGCTCGCGGGATTTTCAATTAACGCAGACATTTCAAACTGTCACAGTATCTGAACGGAGCACAGCACGAACCTCTCACTAGCACGGCTAGATGCCGACTGAGCTGCGCAACGCTCTGACCCCAAGATGGCCGCGCTAGCCCCGCCCCTAGGGGAAACAGACGAAAACGTAATCTACTTTCTGGATAGCCCTCGTATATAGATGCTGGTAGAGGAAACTTCCAACATTTTCTCTGAGATGTAAACAGTGTAATGTATTCACCCAGTTGTGTATTATAATCTCCTAAAGTTGCACGTGTGTCGTATTATTGGTAGAAAAGTTATGGCCTTTTGAAATGGTTCAGCTTTATATGGATCATACTGTGTAATTGATCAAAGGTACATGGGTGTTCAGTGTTGCTGCAGGATATGTTCTGGAAGTAGAGTAGAATCTAGCAGATGACTAATCCACTTCCTGGAGATGAGGTTTACGGTTGGTACTTACTTGAGAGGCTGTGGCACGTATTTATGTATTTCTTAATGCCACCAATTTCGGTGCTCGTCACTGAGGACGTATTAAAGATTTTATGAGCACATTTGCAGTTTATGTAGGAGGACTTTGCTAGCCGAAGTGGTGCAAAAATTGTCCCTAGTGGTGCAAGTAGATCGATGCACTTTCATCTCAACCTTGATCAACACATTTTGAATCACTTGGGGTTGCATTTTCTTTCACATTCGTAATATCCTCCAAGCTCAGAGATCACAACTCACATTTTGCTGCATTATTGCCTGCCTCTTCTTGCTGTTCAGTGTTCTCTTATATTTAAAGAGATGACTCTCAAAGGAATTCTCACTGCGCTGCTGTCTTCCTTCGTAGTTGATGCTTCTTCTGAACTGATATTCCGCTCTATTTCTCTTTAAAGAGACTTGGAATGTAGACATATATTCAGTTTTGTATGAAAGTAAACGTAGAAAGGTGTACAAAGTTTATTAAATGTAAATCCGCGGAATTATCGTCGAAACGACTGCACTTTCACTTATAGTTTCTCAGCATTCATAAGGCTCAGGCATCTTACGTGTCATCTTAAACTATATAACCATATTATGAATTAATTGATTCATCGTCCCATATGACATAACGTTGGAGGGTTTCTCTTATACTGAAAGATGAATGTCTGGTAACTCTAAGCTCTATGTACCCTGTACTTATTTGAACATCATTTCATTCATCGTCCGATATGACTTAACCTTGGAGGTTTTCTCTTATCCTGAAAGATGAATGTCTGTTAACTCTAAGCCCTATGTACCCTGTACTCATTTGAACATCATTTCATTCATCGTCCGATATGACTTAACGTTGGAGGTTTTCTCTTATCCTGAAAGATGAATGTCTGCTAACTCTAAGCTCTATGTACTCTGTACTTATTTGAACATCATTTCATTCATCGTCCGATATGACTTAACGTTGGAGGTTTTCTCTTATCCTGAAAGATGAATGTCTGGTAATTCTAAGCTCTATGTACCCTGTACTTATTTGAACATCATTTCATTCATCATCCGATATGACTTAACGTTGGAGGTTTTCTCTTATCCTGAAAGATGAATGTCTGGTAACTCTAAGCTCTATGTGCCCTGTACTCATTTGAACATCATTTCATTCATCATCCGATATGACTTAACGTTGGAGGTTTTCTCTTATCCTGAAAGATGAATGTCTGGTAACTCTAAGCTCTATGTACCCTGTACTTATTTGAACATCATTTCATTCATCGTCCGATATGACTTAACGTTGGAGGTTTTCTCTTATCCTGAAAGATGAATGTCTGGTAACTCTAAGCTCTATGTGCCCTGTACTTATTTGAACATCATTTCATTCATCATCCGATATGACTTAACGTTGGAGGTTTACTCTTATCCTGAAAGATGAATGTCTGGTAACTCTAAGCTCTATGTACCCTGTACTTATTTGAACATCATTTCATTCATCGTCCGATATGACTTAACGTTGGAGGTTTTCTCTTATCCTGAAAGATGAATGTCTGGTAACTCTAAGCTCTATGTACCCTGTACTTATTTGAACATCATTTCATTCATCGTCCGATATGACTTAACGTTGGAGGTTTTCTCTTATCCTGAAAGATGAATGTCTGGTAACTCTAAGCTCTATGTGCCCTGTACTTATTTGAACATCATTTCATTCATCATCCGATATGACTTAACGTTGGAGGTTTTCTCTTATCCTGAAAGATGAATGTCTGGTAACTCTAAGCTCTATGTACCCTGTACTTATTTGAACATCATTTCATTCATCGTCCGATATGACTTAACGTTGGAGGTTTTCTCTTATCCTGAAAGATGAATGTCTGGTAACTCTAAGCTCTATGTACCCTGTACTTATTTGAACATCATTTCATTCATCGTCCGATATGACTTACCGTTGAAGGTTTTCTCTTATCCTGAACGATGAATGTCTGGTAACTCTAAGCTCTATGTACCCTGTCCTTATTTGAACATTATTTCATTCATCGTCTGATATGACTTAACGTTGCAGGTTTTCTCTTATCCTGAAAGATGAATGTCTGGTAGCTCTAAGCTCTATGTACCCTGTACTCATTTGAACATCATTTCATTCATCGTCCGATATGACTTAACGTTGGTGGTTTTCCCTTATCCTGAAAGATGAATGTCTAGTAACTCTAAGCTCTATGTACCCTGTACTTATTTGAACATCATTTCATTCATCGTCCGATATGACTTAACGTTGGAGGTTTTGTCTTATCCTGAAAGATGAATGTCTGGTCACTCTAAGCTCTATGTACCCTGTACTCATTTGAACATCATTTCATTCATCGTCCGATATGACTATATTTGGTGGTTTTCCCTTATCCTGAAAGATGAATGTCTGGTAACTCTAAAATCTATGGAACCTGGGCTCGTTTGAACATCATTCTACCTAATTTATTTATGCACTACAGAGCGGGCATATGTTAGTACTAAATTCTCAAGTGACTGACCAATGCGGCTCAAATCCGGTCCTTGACAATGCCATTCTAGCTTTCCAATAATCGCAGTTTGATTTTCTTTTGCTGTAAAAAATGACGGTCTAACATCATTTGCCCGTTTTCCTCTGTGTCCTTCATTTGTTCTTAGTACAGTGCACATTAAGGTAATATTCTGCACACGTATACTTGAGCATTATCTGCCTCGTAGAGCCCAAACATTCAAATACAGTTAGTCGTTAGAAATTGAGGGAAAACTTGTAGAAAAGGAATGTGTATGGAAGGGTTTTATTGACAGTAAAGAGTAGAAGTAAAATAATCAGCATGCAGTAAACCTCATATGGCGCATTGTGTGATACAAAGGAGAGCAATCAAAATGGCTTCCATTGTCAGAACTCGGTACTTATCGTAAACGAGGCTGCGAGATCTTAATGCCAGCAGAATTATCATATTCTGCCTTGCACAGATGAACTTATCCAAGGCAGTTTAAACTCCTTGCCTTGCTTGCACTTTCCTTCCATAAGACGCCGTCTGAAGTTAGACGCATAGCAGTGGCGTAGCCTGGAAACCTGCAAAGCCATCGAAAATTAAACTTTATCCACAAGTGACTCTAAGATTACCCTTCTCGAGTAACGAACACGACCAACTGGAGAACTTTTAGAACAAAGTATATTTCTGTAAAG
This sequence comes from Mantis religiosa, assembly GCA_030765055.1. NCBI lineage: Eukaryota > Metazoa > Arthropoda > Insecta > Mantodea > Mantidae > Mantis > Mantis religiosa. The sequence continues at coordinate 11,114,892 of CM060953.1, read as the reverse complement.
CATAGAGTTACATGCACGCACCAAGTTCTTCATGTATGCTCCGTCTAAGAAAGAGGAAGACAGCTTCAAGAGTTGTGACGTAATTCAAGCCGGGAGCGAAGTCTGCACTGCATGTGACGTCCGGCAAGAGCCGCGTATAGTCTGTCTAGTCAACGCGAGTGCAGTTGCCTCTCAAAGGAAAGGGACCCCACCGCTCACTAACGACTGTCATAAATCTAACTCTACACTTCAGAAATGGAACACTGTCGTTGAGCACCAATATCAACCCTGACAGTCACATGTTTACTACACGTGGAGTCTCAGTTGTCAAAGTTCCAACTTCCAGTTCATCTGTTTCATTACGTGCAGAAATTCGTTGTGTGTCACGATGTGGAGACCGCGGGAGGGGAATGCAGTGGTAAATGCAAGTGAAGTAGTAGATTTCTTTCAGTCAAGTGAAAATAATCAAAGTGAAGACAATAGTGTGAATAACTGGGCCGAGTTATGTTACTGGAAAAGCCGCAAAAAACAAAGTTATAACGGGAACTGTTTCTAAGCAAATTCAAGCGCTTGTTTGAACACATATAAATATGTGCTGACAAATAATCTTGGTAAGGGGTCATGCAATGAACCTGATAAATTATGAGTATTCACAGAAATACAGTAAGAAAGTGACGAAAGGAATACCAAAGACGCCGATCACGCGTGAAATCTCTAACGTTTCTCTAATTTCACATGCGATTTAATTCGCCGAGAAATTTATAGATTCTATGCAAAAGGGAGAGCTCCCACCTTTGATGAATTGGTTGCAAATTTGCAAGAAATTTGTGATTTTCCTTATGGGCACTGCACTTTGCGCGGCCTTCTAAAGGAGCTGGGTTTCAAATACCGCACTTTGAATAAGATAAGGGTTATTATGGAATACAGTAGAATTGTAGCTTGGCGATATGTATATCAAAATTACGGAACTTTCGCAATAATGGACATAAGATAATTTATTTAGACGAAACCTCGTACGATACCCATGACGTATCGAGAAAGGTGGCAACCTTGCAGAAAGGACTGGGAGAAGGAGCGCCTTTGTTGTAAAACGATTACAAGGGTTCCGGCCGAACTGCACACGCGTTAACTAAACAGACTTTAGTACCAAGTGTCGAAAGCCCCTAAGCTTTGACTTTAGTTATGCGAATAAAAATATCTCAGGGTCCAAGATCGAGGCTATAAGGAGGATGTAGTACACAGGTAACGTTGATTGAGCCAGAAACTTTATGAGTTGATCAGCGACGTGAAGCCGTGCATTGTCATGATAAAGTCATCACCCAGTCCGAGAAACCTCTGGTCGTGTAGTATGCTGCTGTAACAGTAGTGTGAAGGGGAACTGCATACGACGTGAGGCCATCCATTGTCATGATAAAATCGTTGCCCATTTCGAGAAAGCTCTGGTTGTTTGTTTGCAATTTGCTTCCTCGGTGTAGCCAATACTGACGTGTAGTATGCTGCTGTAACAGTAGTGTGAGGGGGAACTGCATACGACGTGAGGCCGTGCATTGTCATGATGAAGTCGCCACTCAGTCCGAGAAAGCTCTGGTCGTTTCTTTGTAATGTGCTTCCTCAGTCTAGCCAATACTGACGTGTAGTATGCTGCTGTAACAGTAGTGTGAGGGGGAACTTCATGCGACGTGAGGCCGTGCATTGTCATGATAAAGTTGTCAGCCAGTCCGAGAAAGCTCTGGTCATTTGTTTGCAATGTGCTTCCTCAGTGTAGCCAATACTGACGTGTAGTATGCTGCTGTAACAGTAGTGTGAGGGGAAACTGTATGCGACGTGAGGCCATACATTGTCATGATAAAGTCGTCACTCAGTCGAGAAAGCTCTGGTCGTTTCTTTGTAATGTGCTTCCTCAGTGTAGCCAATACTGACGTGTAGTATGGTGCTGTAACAGTAGTGTGAGGGGGAACTGCATGTGACGTGAAGCCATGCATTGTCATGATAAAGTCGTTACCCAGTTCGAGAAAGCTCTGGTCGTTTCTTTGCAATGTGCTTCCTCAGTGTAGCCAATACTGACGTGTAGTATGCTGCTGCAACAGTAGTGTGAGGGGGAACTGCATGTTACGTGAGGCCGTGCATTGTTATGATGAAGTCATTACCCAGTCCGAGAAAGCTGTGGTTATTTCTTTGCAATGTGTTTCCTCAGTGTAGCCAATACTGACGTGTAGTATGCTGCTGTAACAGTAGTGTGAGGGGGAACTGCATACGACGTGAGGCCGTGCATTGTGATGATAAAGTTGTCACCCAGTCCGAGAAAGCTCTAGTCTTTTCTTTGTAATGTGCTTCCTCAGTGTAGCCAATACTGACGTGTAGTATGCTGCTGTAACAGTAGTGTGAGGGGGAACTGCATGTGACGTGACGCCGTGCATTGTCATGATAAAGTCGTCACCCAGTCCGAGAAAGCTCTGGTCGTTTCTTTGTAATGTGCTTCCTCAGTGTAGCCAATACTGACGTGTAGTATGCTGCTGTAACAGTAGTGTGAGGGGGAACTGCATGTTACGTGAGGCCGTGCATTGTTATGATGAAGTCATTACCCAGTCCGAGAAAGCTGTGGTTATTTCTTTGCAATGTGTTTCCTCAGTGTAGCCAATACTGACGTGTAGTATGCTGCTGTAACAGTAGTGTGAGGGGGAACTGCATACGACGTGAGGCCGTGCATTGTGATGATAAAGTTGTCACCCAGTCCAAGAAAGCTCTAGTCTTTTCTTTGTAATGTGCTTCCTCAGTGTAGCCAATACTGACGTGTAGTATGCTGCTGTAACAGTAGTGTGAGGGGGAACTGCATGTGACGTGACGCCGTGCATTGTCATGATAAAATCGTTGCCCATTTCGAGAAAGCTCTGGTTGTTTGTTTGCAATTTGCTTCCTCGGTGTAGCCAATACTGACGTGTAGTATGCTGCTGTAACAGTAGTGTGAGGGGGAACTGCATGTGACGTGACGCCGTGCATTGTCATGATAAAGTCGTCACCCAGTCCGAGAAAGCTCTGGTCGTTTCTTTGTAATGTGCTTCCTCAGTGTAGCCAATACTGACGTGTAGTATGCTGCTGCAACAGTAGTGTGAGGGGGAACTGCATGTGACTAGAGGCCGTGCATTTTCATGATTTAGTGGCCACCCAGTCCGAGAAAGCTCTAGTCGTTTCTTTGTAATGGGCTTCCTCAGTGTAGCCAATACTGACGTGTAGTATGCTGCTGTAACAGTAGTGTGAGGGGAAACTGCATACGACGTGAGGCCGTGCATTGTCATGATGAAGTCGTCACCCAGTCCGAGGAAGCTCTGCTTGTTTCTTTGTAATGTGCTTTCTCAGTGTAGCCAATACTGACGTGTAGTATGCTGCTGTAACAGTAGTGTGAGGGGGAACTGCATGTTGGTAAATCATTCTATTACAGTCAGAAAAATGTGATCACCATCACTTTACCTGCAGATGGAACAACTTTTGTCTTTTTTGGTGTTGGAGAACCTGGCGATTTCCACACTGTGTTGGTTTGTTTTCCTTCAGGATCATAATGATGCAACCATGATTCATCACGCTTGATGAGCATAGAGGTATTCGTTTTGAGAACTCTGAAGCAGTGCTCAAGAAAAGTGAGGTGATCCTCAAGGACCTGGCAAAGAATGATCTGCAGCACATGTTCAAGGACTGGCAGAGGTGTGTGTGTGTGTGTGTGTGTGTGTGTGTGTGTGTGTGTGTATGTGCGCGTGTGTGTAGTGTTTAACGCCCGCTATTACTACATACGGCACCGCAGGCGATGACACTCATGATACATGAGATGAAGATGGAGCACCGGTGGAATGAGATGGCGGGGGAAACGGGATATCCCGGAGAAAACCCGCCCAGTTCCGTGTTGTCCACCACAAATCTCACTTTGCAGTCGCCTGGGATTGAACCCAGGCCGCCTTTGTGAGAGCCAAGTGGTCTAAGCACTGAGCCACGGCGCGGCCCAAGCACTGGCAGAGATGCTATAAAAAGTGCATTGAAGTAGGAGGAGACAATTTTGAAAAAGATCTTTAAACATTGAATTGCAATAATAAACATTTGTAAAAAAAAATCAGCCTGTCTTTGTTTATCAGACCTCGTATAACGAATTTAAGCGCCGTAGAACATCTGTTTTTGGCGAGGAGTGCCCAGGCCGTTCTGCAGATGTGGTTACCTAGGAGACCATTGAAAAAGTCTACGATATGACTAACTGATCGTGGAACGAAAGTTCGCGAAGTGGCAGAGGTCATAGGTGTATCTACGGAAACGGCAGTTCATATTTTGTACGGTAAATCGGAGATGAGTAAGCTGTACTCACAGTGGACAAGAAGTGGGTGCAGCTTTAAAATTCGAAGCTGTTCAAGTAAAATCCAAAAGAATATTTGCGTCGAGTTGTCGCTGTCGAAGACACCTGGATTCAACATTATACTGCGGAAACCTAGCAATACTTACAACAAAGGGTTGTGTCCGGAGAAATTGCTCCAAAGCATGTTTAAGACAGTACCATCGCCGTCAGAGAGAGGGTGAGGTTCTTTTTTCGTGATACGAAGGATTTGGCTTTCGATGTTAAAGGTGGCATAAAAATGGATCATAAAAATAATTACGCTTATGTTATAACCATTTGCGATAACAGTTTCTGCAGGAACGAGTGTAGAAATTAATGTGTGAAACATGAGATTTCAAAACGGTTCCTCTGAAGGTGTGAAGTTGGATGTTGCAGGCTTGAGCAGCGTCGCGGAAGATGAGCAAAAATAAGGGGGACCAAGGTAAAACAGATTGGCTTTCAAAGTTGCTCCGGATCTTGCTCGAGAAGCGAGACGATGCCAGAGTTTCAAAGCGCGGCGTATTCTCTTTGACAGCCAACACCAATTCCCAGGTTGCCGGTAATTTGGATTCATTAGCCGCCACCATATTCTGTAGAGATCGCGTGTAATTGGGGTTGGCCTGCACTCACACCTCAATCTTCCCTCCCAGTCCGAGCACTAAATCGATACACCTGTATGCGTGCATCAAATTTCCTAGACCTTTGTGACCTAGATGCCTTTAACTGTTGCAGTTGCACATGGCTTTTATTCCTTGCGAGAATGCTGCAATGAATATATGATTTTTAAAACATTTGATACATTTCAACTCTTATGTAAACTTTGGATAGTTTTTAAATTCACTAGGATAATTGAGCATCGACGGGAGAGAAACAGGTGACTGTGTTCTGCAGCATCGTAGTGTTACGAGAATGGCAGTTATAATAAAAACGCATATATAAAATTGTATGCAATCAAAGGATCTTTTGCAAGAAAACAGTAGAATAACAAAGTACATGAGAGAATCAAATAAGAGCCCTAAGAGTACAATTGAAAGTCGACTTTTTGTGCCGTTGTGTTCTGTAACTTAGCAGTTTTATTACCAGTTCTGCAGACAAGCGAATATGTCCACAATACCAGCTAAAAAGGCTGCCTTGCTGGCAGCATGCATCAAGGGAGAACAGCATTCTGTTGTGAGATTAGATTTTTTGTGTATATTCCGAAATTTTACAAAGTACAACTTTAGGCTACATTTATTTGTCTTTACCTTGGTGCTACCTTGACTTACATGACACCCTGGTCTTCTGCTCTGCCAGGTAGCTCTTAACCTCTATGCCTCCTTATTACTTCTTCCCCCTCATCTTCCTTTCTTATATTCCTTACATTTATTTGTCTTTACCTTGTTGCTTTCTTGGCTGTCATGACAGCCTGGTCTTCTGCTCTGTCAGGTAGCTCTTAACCTCCATGCCTCCTTGTTACTTAATTAGCTCCTTTCTTCCCCCTCATCTTCCTTTCTTATATTCTTAACATTTATTTGTCTTTACCTTGTTGCTACCTTGGCTTACATGACACCCTGGTCTTCTGCTCTATCAGGTAGCTCTTAACCTCCATGTCTCCTCGTTACTTAATTAGTCCCTTTCTTCCCCCTCATTTTCCTTTCTTATATTCTTTACATTTATTTGTCTTTACCTTGTTGCTACCTTGGCTTACATGACACCCTGGTCTCCTGCTCTGTCAGGTAGCTCTTAACCTCCATGTCTCCTCGTTACTTAATTAGTCCCTTTCTTCCCCCTCATTTTCCTTTCTTATATTCTTTACATTTATTTGTCTTTACCTTGTTGCTACTTTGACTTACATGACACCCTGGTCTTCTGCTCTATCAGGGAGCTCTTAACCTCCATACCTCCTTGTTACTTAATTAGTCCCTTTCTTCCCCCTCATGTTCCTTTCTTATATTCTTTACATTTATTTGTCTTTACCTTGTTGCTACCTTGGCTTACACGACACCCTGGTCTTCTGCTCTGTCAGGTAGCTCTTAACTTCCATGTCTCCTTGTTACTTAATTAGCCCCTTTCTTCCCCCTCATCTCCTTTTTCTTTTACTTTCTGTAAGAACTCACCAATACTGCTTACCTTCTTTTCCTCCCAGCCCGTTAACAATTTATAGCTACTATCCTCTTCTCTACTTCCTGCCATTTTTCCTCCCAAACCTTTTTTCTCCACATTGCAACCTTCTCGCATTCTGTTACATAGTGTTCTATGCTTTCTTTTCCCTCACACAATTCACAAATTACCTTTTCCCTAACTCTTATCCCTCTTAGAAATGTTGTTCCTGGTCTCATCCAAGCTAGCCCTTCTCTCTCTTGTCTATTGCAGTAATCTACATATACTTCTCGTCCCAAATTTCTGTTTATTTGCTTGTAAAATTGTAATGATTTAATATTTTCTAGACTTCCCCATATTTCCTGTCTTTCTATATCTTCTATTCTGCATTTTACCAATTTACCCAATTCACTTGTATTTCATTCCTGTAATCTCCATATATCTGTCATTCCTATTTTTTTATAATTCCTCCTATATCAGCCCACCAACTATTTGAGTTCGCTAAACCTTTTTGCTGTCTCATGCATAATTTCTTAATTTGCCCTTCTTTAGCCAAACACCTATACCAAAATGTTATTATTCTTTCCATTATTATTCCATTTCTTCTTGTCTTTCTCGACTGCATACAACATTTTGGATTCCACTAGTTCTTCATACATCCTTTCTAACCACTTGGTTGTCATTTTTAGCTTATATTTGCATATCTTATTCCATTCATTGCCGTCCTTTCTTTTGCTTCAATTTTTCTCCTGTGTGCTCCCTACTTTCCATTGTTATTCCACCTTACTCCTAAGAATACAAATTCATTGACCACTTCTACCCTTTTGCCATTTAGTACCCACTTTTCATTTGTTTTTAGATTTACTCCATTCTTGAAGACGTAACTTTTAATTTATTTATGTTTATTTTTATTCCCCACTCTTCACAGAATTTCTGGATATAATTTATTGCCTTCTGCAATCCTACTACCGTTATAGATCCTACGATAAAGTCATCCGCATATAACAGTCCAGGAATTTCTTTGTTTGCTATTACCGGAAAGTGCTGATAACCTTGTCTTTTATTTCATCTATAAATAAGTTAAACAAAATTGGACCGGTTTCAAAGCAAAACATCTGCTTCATTCTCAGCCACTCAGCTTGACACTCACCCACTAACTGACTGACTGACCTTGACCACTACCGGAGTTTGAAGAATAGCTCCTTATATAACTGCCATCTACCGGGAACAACACAAACTTATTGATGACATCTAGTGGAGGGATATCAAAATTCATTACGCGATCCTTATTTTTCAAAATGAACATCTTCTTCCAAACCATCAAATCTATCGGTTCCGTCAATTGTTTCAATAATTTAACTTCTGGATTTACTTCATGATTATATGACCAAAAATGATCAGCCACTGCCGATTTCTCTGTCTGTCTATATTTAATATTTCTAAAATGTTCCTTCGCTCTGGTTTCTAAATTACGTTTGGACCTACCAATATAGATCTTATCGCATTCTAAACAGTTAACTTAATAAATACCAGATTTTTTGCTGTCTGAAATTTTGTCTTTTTTTTAGAAAACTGTAGTAAATTCCTTATATTGTAATCATTTTGAGGTGCTAGTATTATACCCACTTCTTTGAAAATTTTTTGTAACTTTTTATTTGCCCATGGATGATAAGTAAATTTTTTGAAAATATAGTAATTTTTTACTTTTTAAGAGTGGATACATCATTAACTTTTTTTTATATTTAAATGTTTCTACTCTTCTGATTTTAAAATCTTTTTTAAAGCGGTTGCTTTGAAACCGGTCCCAGGATCTGAATAAGATATGTAAATTGTGAAGTTGTGTTACTAGTGTTTACTTATTCTTAATACCTAGTTTACTTCACTGTCAGCAGCTTAAGTTTTTACATAAAAATTGGACTCATTTTGCATCCTTGTCTTAGGCCTATTTTGTTTTTTATCATCTGCGTACTTACATTTCTTCCCACCTTATGCAAAACTTCACCCCTTCATAGATTTTCTTTACTTCTGTTATATATTATCTACTTGCCCCTTTCATTCTCAATTTCCAAACTAAAGTTTCTGTTTATCGAATCGAAAGCTTCCGCAAATTCCGCAAAGAACATATATACCCTTCCTCTCTTCTTACTGAGGTATTTGTCAGTTATAGTCTTTATTATGAACAGATTATCTATTGTCTGTTTTTCTGTCCTGAAGCCTCCTTGAAATTCAGAGAGCTTCCTTTGTTTTTCTACCCATATTCTTAGCCTTTCTGCCAATATTCCATGTATATTTTCCTAATATAAATAACAGACTTATTCCCCTGTAGTTTTCATGCTTATTTGCACCTCCCTTCCCCTTATAATTAGGCACAATTACGCTTATTTTCCAGCTACAAACCTATTGATATCTATCGACGAATGAAGGTCCAGTATGGTGTACTGCAGTAAGTGTGTGATTGGCGAGAAAGTTTTTGTGACAGTGGCTCGACCCCCGAGTCAGGCATACCACGTTGTGACGCCAGAGTCTATTAAAGTCGTTGTGAGGGGAAATAGCCGCGTGACGGTGGATGAAATAGCCCCAAATCTGAAAATTAGTAATGGTTCGACACGTCACATCATTCATTACTTGTTAGGTTGCAGTGATCGATGACTCTTTCACATCCGCCATACTCGTCGGATCTCGCAATGTCTGGTTATCACGTTTTGGACTACTCAGAGACGATAACAGGACTTTTCGTTTCGAGAAGAGATGCACCAGACCGTGTACAGGGTCAAAGATATCCGTACACTTCCTACGTGCTGAATGAAGTATTGTGACTTTGTGGGTTCGTGAAATTAAAATTTCAATTGCACAAACTCAAAATGTTCTTTATTTCCACCGAATTACAGTTGGAACACTTGCCGATTACACAGAATTACGTAGCGCACACAATTACAATTCGCCAGTTCGTCTGTCACAGGTCCACTCTACACTCACAATTACGTACAACTCCTGTGACACACGTACACAGTCTTCCAGTCCGTTCGCTCACTCGGTGCTCCTCACGGCTGCTCGCCAAGAACAACTGACTCGTCCACTGCAGCCTTATATAAGAAGATCGCTGGGTCTGGAAGCTTCGCGGTTCGAAAAATCATCCCGAAGGTTCCAGACGTCAGGAGAGGGGAAGGAGACGGTACAGGGCTCGTGCCGCTCTTCTAATCATCCCCTCAGTTAGTGACATGAGATAAATGCGTACGCGTGGTCTGAATGCTTCCCATCTGGCCACTACCTGCCAGCTGGTTCTATCGGCAATTCCGATGTTCGGGTGACAGTATGTATAGATGCTGGTGGATGACACTTGCAACTTTTTCTCTGAGATGTAGATAGTGTAATGTAATCTTCCAATTGTGTATTATATTCTCCCAAAGTTGCACGTGTGTCCTATTATTGGTTCAAAAGATATGGCGTATTGAAGTGGTTCAGGTTTATATGGATCACATTATAGAACAAGAAATGATGCAAAAGTTAAACATTATTAAACAATTGCAAAGCTAGTATTTCATATAGAAGTGAGTCCTGAATTATAATAAATAATTTGGAAAGTAAGATACAAGGATCAGAAATCAAATTATTCGGAAGAACTAAAGAATGTAGAAACGTAGATCTCATAAATAATAATGTAATAAGAACGGAGCTGAAAGTGAAATCTATAAATGAAGAAATAAGACAATTCAGAGACAAATGTCTGGTACATGGACTATGATAGAGTTCTGAAAATAGTACTAAATTATAAAACAGCATCGAGAAGAGATGCTGGCAGAACTCAAAAGAGACGGAGAGACTTACAGACCAAATGCCTAATCCGTGGAATGATATTTATTTTATTTCATTTCTATCCATGGTCATTATTTCCTCGCCTGTCCAAAATTATCACTAGAATTTCGTCTTTAGTACCTAAAGCGAAGAAAAGTTGTTAAAACTTACCCAGTTTGGGACCTGGCAATGTCTTTATTGTAAGAGACTTCGCGGAACAAGTGAAGATGAAAAAAATGAAAAGCGTTGTAGTCTGTTCTTATATGAGGTACTTGGCACGATAACCCCTAATGATATTCAATCCAATAAACACACCCCGAGACCCCTATGCAACTTCTGACTCTGGCGCAGAGAAAAGATTCAATTGGATCTCTTTTCTTATACTCCACTTCTTTCTTTTCTGGTGCGTATCTTTTCAAAAAAGCGGGAATTGTTGGAGTTGGCGCCTGCCAATATTGCTGTTAGAGGGAAGACTGTTACGCAGGCCAGTACCCCTCCTTCCCTCTCTCCCTTTGAGGGCCATGAATTTATTAACTCGCAGAAGGCGATTCTTAAGACTTTATATTAAGAACACCGCCTGCGTGGAACTCCTTATGCAAGGAATAGTAAAGTTGGTATATGATGAACCTTCCCAAAGACTGCTGTCTTATGCACTCTTTTGTTTTTAATGCTACAAACCATTCATTTGTTATCTCGTGCGTATGGTACTGTAACGAACACCTAGGGGGCTGTAGGTAGAGGGTAGGGAAGGTAACGGTCACCACGGCGAGAAAAGTTTACATAAGCCAGGTTTCTTAATTAAATAAGTACATAAGGACTGTGGGCACACCCAAACTTATCTTACAGTTCTAGTAGAATTCCAGATGTACGAATTTAACCCTTGCGATTACAGTGGCCGCGCCGTGGCTGAGTAGCTGGACCGCTTGTCTCTCACCAAGGTGGCTCGGGTTCGATCACAGGCGACCGCAAAGTGAAAGTTAGTGAATTTCCTTGTTCATCTGTTGACAGTTACTCACCAAAGTTTCAGCAATTTTGAACGCTCAGTTGTTATGTAACAGTCGTTTGAACGAGTTGATGTGAGTGTTTTTATGAAAATGTCCAAAATTGAGTATCGAGATCTCATTAAATATTTGTTTTTGAAAGGCAATACGCCTACGCAAATCAAAGAAGATAAACGATAAACGATAAACGTTTTGGGAGGCGATAAACGTTTGGGACGTCTAAAAACTGCAACTACCGACAAAAATATCGCCAAAGTTCACCAAATGGTACTAGACGACCGCCGAATTAAAGTGAGAGAGATAGCAGAGGCTATGAACATGTCAAAAGACCGTGTTTGTCACATACTAAATCAACATTTAGGCATGAGAATGCTGTCCGCGCGTTGGGTACCGCTTATGCTCACCTTAGACCAAAAACGTGTTCGAATGAACATTTCCAACGTTCTCTTGGCGCAGTTTTGGCGCTATAAATCCGAGTTTGGGCGCCGATTAATTACTGTAGATGAAACTTGGATACACCATTATACACCCGAAACAAAAATACAGTCCAAACAATGGACTGAAAAGGAAAACCCGACTCCAAAAAAGGCAATTTTTTTTTTTCTGCTGGGAAAGTGATAGTGACTGTTTTTTTTTTTTGGATAGTCATAGGAAAAAGCCATTATACGAGCATATTACGCATCATTACTTGACAAGCTGAAGGCAGAACTTGCGGGAAAACGGCAAAATTTGCAGAAAAAGAAAATACTGTTTCACCAAGATAACTCCCCGGCTCACACCGCAGGGGTTACAATGGCGAAAATCCACGAATTACAGTTTGAACTGCTTCACTCACCAGATCTAGCCCCAAGCGACTCATTTTGTTCCCTCATTTTAAAATTGCGCTCGGAAGACAGAGATTTTCATCAACTGAAGAGGCAGTCAACTTCGTGAACCATTATTTTGCAGAGAAACACGCTGAGTACTATTTGACGGGTTACAGAGATGGGAGCATCGCTGGGAGAAGTGTGTAGAGTTACAAGAAAACTATGTTGAAAAACGGCGAGTACTATTTGGACGGGTTATAGAGATGGGAGCATCGCTGGGAGAAGTGTGTAGAGTTACAAGGAGTCTATGTTGAAAAACGCCGAGTACTATTTGGACGGGTTACAGAGATGAGAACATCGCTGGGAGAAGTGTGTAGAGTTACAAGAAAACTATGCTGGAAAACGGCGAGTACTATTTGGACGGGTTACAGAGATGGGAGCATCGCTGGGAGAAGTGTGTAGAGTTACAAGGAGACTATGTTGAAAAACGCCGAGTACTATTTGGACGGGTTACAGAGATGGGAGCATCGCTGGGAGAAGTGCGTAGAGTTACAAGGAGACTATGTTGAAAAACGCCGAGTACTATTTGGACGGGTTATAGAGATGGGAGCATCGCTGGGAGAAGTGCGTAGAGTTACAAGGAGACTATGTTGAAAAACGCCGAGTACTATTTGGACGGGTTACAGAGATGGGAGCATCGCTGGGAGAAGTGCGTAGAGTTACAAGGAGACTATGTTGAAAAACGCCGAGTACTATTTGGACGGGTTACAGAGATGGGAGCATCGCTGGGAGAAGTGCGTAGAGTTACAAGAAAACTATGTTGAAAAACGCCGAGTACTATTTGGACGGGTTATAGAGATGGGAGCATCGCTGGGAGAAGTGGGTAGAGTTACAAGGAGTCTATGTTGAAAAACGCCGAGTACTATTTGGACGGGTTACAGAGATGAGAACATCGCTGGGAGAAGTGTGTAGAGTTACAAGAAAACTATGCTGGAAAACGGCGAGTACTATTTGGACGGCTTACAGAGATGGCAGCATCGCTGGGAGAAGTGTGTAGAGTTACAAGGAGACTATGTTGAAAAACGCCGAGTACTATTTGGACGGGTTACAGATATGGGAACATCGCTGGGAGAAGTGCGTAGAGTTACAAGGAGACTATGTTGAAAAACGCCGAGTACTATTTGGACGGGTTACAGAGATGGGAACATCGCTGGGAGAAGTGTGTAGAGTTACAAGGAGACTATGTTGAAAAACGCCGAGTACTATTTGGACGGGTTATAGAGATGGGAACATCGCTGGGAGAAGTGTGTAGAGTTACAAGGAGACTATGTTGAAAAACGCCGAGTACTATTTGGACGGGTTATAGAGATGGGAACATCGCTGGGAGAAGTGTGTAGAGTCACAAGGAGTCTATGTTGAAAAACGTCGAGTACTATTTGGACGGGTTATAGAGATGGGAACATCGCTGGGAGAAGTGTGTAGAGTTACAAGGAGACTATGTTGAAAGACGCCGAGTACTATTTGGACGGGTTATAGAGATGGCAGCATCGCTGGGAGAAGTGTGTAGAGTTACAAGGAGACTATGTTGAAAAACGCCGAGTACTATTTGGACGGGTTACAGAGATGGGAACATCGCTGAGAGAAGTGTGTACAGTTACAAGGAGACTATGTTGAAAAATGCCGAGTACTATTTGGACGGGTTACAGAGATGGCAGCATCGCTGGGAGAAGTGTGTAGAGTTACAAGGAGTCTATGTTGAAAAACGTCGAGTACTATTTGGACGGGTTATAGAGATGGGAACATCGCTGGGAGAAGTGTGTAGAGTTACAAGGAGACTATGTTGAAAAACGCCGAGTACTATTTGGACGGGTTATAGAGATGGGAACATCGCTGGGAGAAGTGTGTAGAGTTACAAGGAGTCTATGTTGAAAAGCGTCGAGTACTATTTGGACGTGTTACAGAGATGTGAACATCGCTGGGAGAAGTGCGTAGAGTTACAAGGAGACTATGTTGAAAAATGCCGAGTACTATTTGGACGGGTTACAGAGATGGGAACATCGCTGAGAGAAGTGTGTATAGTTACAAAGGGATTATGTTGATAAATAAACAAAATTTCTGCTAAAATGCATTTTATCTTTGTTAGGTCGGAAATTTTTGAGACCACCCTGGTAGTACATTCTTTTTAGAGACGGTAAAAATTAAAATAGCTACCAGTAAGTACAAGGGCTCTTTATTAAAGAACAATCACAATTTATTTTCCTCAAACTACCTTTACTCATTCTCATAATTTTGATGGTCCTTCTCAAAATAGTGTCCCCTGAATGCGATGCACTTGTCCCAGCGTTTCTGCCAGTCTTCAAAGACATGCTGGAAACCATTTTTGAGAGATCCTTCAAAATCGCCTCCGCAGCCTTCACCACTGCTTCTGATGATGGGTAATGCCTCCCACGAAGGCGTTTCTTCAAGTTAGGGAATAGAAAAAAGTCACATGGGACTAAATCCGGACTATAGGGAGGGTGAGAGATGCACTTCACGTTGATTTTTGCAAGATACCAGCAACAGCATTGGCAATATGCAGCCGCGCATTATCGTGGTGCAGCATACAGCCTGCCTCATGGAAATGTGTTCTTTTGCACCTGATATGGACATGCAATGTTCTCAGGACATCCATGTAGTTAGTTAAGGGCAGAGGAATCTACTCCCGTTGGACCAGGACCCGGCCCTCCTTCAACCCGGGAGCGATGGATACTCCGGGGCTGTTTCCATAGGGCAATACCTGGTTTTCTAAAAGCCCCCACCCCCCGCTGAATACAAGGTCAAGACGGGATGGAAGTGGATACGCCACTTACGCGCGTCAACCTCGCAGGGAAGACTACCGAGAAACCTCGGTGGGGCCACCTGGTGATCTAGCACAGCTTCTACTAGCTCTGCAGACTAGTACCCGGGACTTATGAGGCAACCCTCTACCCCTCCTGGGCGGCCTTTGCCCGGCCGGAAGTACCCAATTCCCCGTGGGTGTCGGGAACACACTGCCCCCTCGAGTCCAACCCAATCCGAACAACTCCCCTACGAGAGGGGCTCGGCAGTTCGGCCCGAGGTTCCTCTAGTAACGTCAGAGGTACCACGAGTGCTAAGGGTCCGCAGCGCCCGCACCACGGCAGCTGAAGGGGAAGGATCCTCTTCCCTACGGGAATATCCCTGTAGTATTGTCCAGTTACTGATGTGTGTGCAGGTACATCTTGCTGATAAACCATTCCATGAATATCAAAGAATTAGAAGACCACAACTTTCCCAGCAGAGACAATCACTTCTGGTGATGAAGGAGATTTCCACACTGAGCTTTGCTGTTTGCTCTCAGGATCAAAATGATGTAGCCAAGTTTCATCAGCAGTGATTACGTTTGAAAGAAACTCCGCATCTTCCTCTAACATCAACATTAACTGCATGTTACCTCCACTGTAGCAGTAGGCGATACTGAACATGTCTGAACTTGCCTGGTTCTCAGAGGCGGGAACCAGGAGTACCAACAATGAAACTACTGCGGCGTGTTTGTTCGACATTAAGCTAACAGAATATAATAAAATTGAATTGTAGTGCGAAAAATTATGACCGTGAAAAATTATGATCGAACAGCCGTTGTCCAATTTAAGACATTTGTTATTTGACCGTCAACGAGGTTAGTGCTTTCTTTTGTTTTAAGGTTGTAAATTGGTAATTTCTGTTCAGTTGACAGTCTTCTAGATTTCACAACATACGTTAACTGCCCACATATCGACTTTAATTTCCAACTAACAAACTAGGCTAAGAGAGGAAAGTTTTCGTGTATGGACTGACCGCCTTTTTAAAATTGCTTTTTTTTTTTTTTTTCCTCGAAATGAGTGAAACTGCAAGCAAAGTTTGGGCAGCCCGTTTCCTTTACATCGGAACGAGGAACCGCACACACTCGACTCGACTGTATGCCATCGTATTCGGTCGGCTCTCGAGGGATGGGATTATTACCACGATGGGCTTGTGGAGTGAATAGTGAATACCCATCAGCGTGGTATCGGATGAATGACTACATCATTATACGGGGTGGCAGCCCATCCCCTCTCTTCTCAATAGCACTCCAAATTATAATGCAGAGTTCGTAGAGAAGAGCCCACAATCTATTGTTCTCTATGTGTAGCGATGAAAAGGACCCCAATGGGAAATATCTGTCTACAAAAAGAAAATCTCCAGTATATAAATAATCAATGATATTCAATGTTTACAATCTATATAGGTGCTCCAGGCTTTCAGGCTTCTAACCAGGAATTATATATAATATAAACACATGATGACGTTTGTCTAGCCAGTATAGCATCATTAAAATATCAGACAAGCAAGAATCGCCAGACAGTCTCATTTTTAAGTGAAATAATAACACGTTTCCCCGTTAATTCTCTTGGGTTACCATAGCTCCAGTGAGGAAGCGTGATATTCAAAGCGAGGGAAGTTCTAAGTAATAAATTTCATTAAAATAAGAGAGAATAATGATTCAAAGAACTAAGACCACTGTTCATTACTCTTTGTACTGTACAGTAACACGTAGGTCCTGCTAACAATACAAGCAGACTTATTCCTGCTTCCCCTCTACATTCTGATGTTCCAATTTTTCCTACAGCTGAGCCACCATGGCTCCCGGACTCATTTAAGCATCATTTCACCAATTTCATTCATCGTCCGATATGACTAAACGTTGGAGGCGTAAATTACACATAAAAGAACACGGATGTTCGCGTGAAAACTTTGAAAATTTATTAAGAGGAAATAAAATATTGTTTGGCATTCATTTTAGTCTTTCTCATTTTTCTCTGGAATTCTTGGAGAAGCAGTGCTTCCATAGGTTCATTGAACTCTTCTCCTCCGCGTATTCAAGTAAAAACGTCCCACGTCTGAATCTGTAGTCTATCCAGCACGTGTCTATCCAAAACCTCTGTCCAATTTTATATATATATATTGAACGTCTGTGAACGCTCTAAGGAATATATTGACGTGATGTGGTTATGCAACAAACATTAAAGTATTATCTTATTTTATATTCGTGTGAAATTGCGAGTGACGTTGTTTGGTTACGTTTTATAATTGTCTTTAGCATACTTTGGATAGAACGCCGTGCTGCTTAGGCAACTTCTTCTGCACCAGTGTTGTGCGCTACAATCTACATTCACGTTTTCGCTTTGTAGTTGTTTTGCCTTTTCAATAGGGAGAGGATTTATAGGCACTAAAAATGTGTGAATTGGGTAGACAAAAAGGTGCTAAAAATGGGCAAATTAGGCACTTAAATAGGCACTAAAAATTTTCTATGTAAACAGTTAGAAATACACAATTTTTTTGTAAAATGACTCTTAAAATGTACTAACAAAATGACAATCATCGTAACATATGCTGCAATAAATTCACTAAACGGTTACCTAGGTGACATAGTCTATATTTATTCTAAATTTCATAAATTGCTCCACAGCAAGTTAAAATAACAGATATTGTCGTATAATTAAAATACATATAACTCCACTTCACTAAGTAAGAACCATAAAGGTGTGGAATAATTATCAAAAAACAAAAACATGGGTTTTAGGGGGAGGGGCTTACGGGTGAAAATTGAAATATCTGAAGCTTTTGTCAGATTTGTTTCAAATTTATACCATTTATTTTTGTGATCGATCAAGAATGGTATAATACCAAGTTTCAGCTTTCTAGTTACAACAGTTTCTGAGGAATTAACAGTTTATGTCTAAATTACAGGCGATTTTCAAAATGTCCCACATATTTAATTTTAAAAATTAATGCTTGTAGTATAAGTTGCTGCACCAATTTTAATCTATTAGTGACCTGTACCTACGTGAAATATTTGTCTTCGCCATATCAACGAAGGGAAAATATAATCATACCTATCTATTTATTTACTATCCAATTTTTGATCCCTATTTTACCCAAAGGTATATTAGGAATATAGTTTTACAAATTTATGAATATAATACAATTTACAAAAAATATAACAAATTTGATATCAAGCTGACAAAACAGTAAACATCAAGATGAATCAACAACAAGCAGCAATTGCAGCTTTGAAAGATACCAAAAACATCAGTCCCATTGCAGCTGAAATAAGAAGTCAATTATTATGTAGTTCTCATCTGTGTATTTCATGGGTCAGAGCGTACGTGGGGATTGCAGATGAGCTTGCAAAGAGAGCTGCGACTTCAAATCTTCCAGAGACTTACACTCTTATGCCCTATTTCTTATGTGAGGCAAACATTAAAGGAGATTATCATCAACGACTGGAATGAATACTGGTTAAAAAGTGATTGTGGTGCTTTGACTAAGAATTTATATTTCCCAACAGTTTCTGACAGACATAAATGTAAATTCGTTAATCCTATGTTCTCACTCAATTCGTAACTGGACATGGCAAATTTTCAGCTTACTTATTTCGATTCAAAATCAAATCCACATCTGATTGTATTTGTGGAAATCATCTTCAAGATGTCGCTCACATTTTATTTTATTGCCCGTTTTTCTGTTTTGAAAGATACGAACTTGAGTTATTGCTTCAATCCTTAGGTTACACTTTCTCAAAACCACATATTCTGATGGATTACAAATCTAATCAATATTTCATGGCTTTCTTAATCATACCTATTTAACAATTTTTATTTTCCTAAGCGTTTTCTTTAAGAGGCAAGCATTATAATCTTTTTCAATACAAATAACAAAAACACAACAAATATAAATGGGCACACTTAATATGCAGTTGCCCGTACAGCCATGTTTAGGATTTCATACAGATTAATAGAAAACTGCATCCTGTAGAACATTTTGAAGTTAGAAAAATGTAGAAAATATGGAATCTGAGAAATCTGAGGTTAAAATTACGTAATAGCAGCTACGATACAGATGTAGGGCTATTTAAATAGTCATGTGACTTTTTATGTAGTGCCGCTAGAGAAAAAAAACTTTATATTGTTGAAGTATGTCTGTATTAATTTTAAGACAAAGAAACTAAATTTGGTATTGTTGTAAGTTTTGGGCCAATTGGCAAAGACGTGTCTCTTTAATAACCCTCTTTTTTGTATATCCAATGTGCAGCAGTAAGAAATTTCTCGTCACGTTGAAACTAACAAATGCAAAAGCTGTTGTCACAAATTACAAGCAGAAGAAATTGGCTAAAAAGGCAGTTTTAGGTACTAATAAGAAGAATAGGCACAAATGTATAAAATAGGCATTGATAGGCATTATAAAAGTAGGAAATAGGGCTAATGTAGGAACAACAAAGGAATAAAATAGGCAAATAGGGCAAAATCCACAACTTCCTTTCTATTACGGTTAATTTTCTGACGTAGAAATGCGAAATTTATCTTGCCTTTGGGCGCAGTGGTTTCGTTCGCGCCTCCCTTGAAGTGTGTCCCGAGTTCACTTCTCGGCTCTGGGGTTGGCGATTTTAAATGGGCCCTATCCACGCCTTCACCTCTGCCTAGCTCATGTTAAGTGTGCGCTATGCCCAGCGTGGTTCGGAGTCCACAGGAATAGCTGTAGGTCCTCTCGACTCAGCGTCATTTTTGCTATCACCCTGTCATTGGAGGTAATGGGCCCACCCTTTAGTGCCTACACCTGAGAAATGAGTACGGTCATCACGTGATAGAGTGAGGTTACTCTGAATGTAAGTATAGTAGT
This sequence comes from Mantis religiosa, assembly GCA_030765055.1. Taxonomy (NCBI): domain Eukaryota; kingdom Metazoa; phylum Arthropoda; class Insecta; order Mantodea; family Mantidae; genus Mantis; species Mantis religiosa. Next base: position 11,095,192 of record CM060953.1, on the reverse strand, counting down.
TAATATTCCTCCATTATGATAGGTGACAATGTATGCATGTTTCGTAAACAAACTTAATTGAGAACTTCCATATCACACAAAGTTATGTATTACTTATTCTTAATTACTCTAAAAAATAATTTAATTCCCTGGTTACTTCTGTAATAGATCTCCCACCTTTCAGGTTTCCTTATTGCATTTTGAGTTACCTTTCTTAGCTAAAATGGCCCATTTCTGTCATACCCTTCCAATCCTTTCAGTCATTTTTGTTCTTTTAATCAAGTTTAATTGCAGTTATTTCCTTGTAGAATTTCTCACTCTATGCTTCCCATATAACTTTCCTATATTCCTTTACCTAGTCACGTGATCATAATTAATGAAAATTTCTTCGGCTTCCTTGCACATACCTGATAATCCTTCATTCTTTTCTAAACCTTTTCACAAAACAATCCTTAATTTCAAATGTAGTAAAGCAATCCTCGCCTTTTCTTCCGATTTTTTTAATTATTCTAGATAATTTTAAGGAACTTTTATTTTCAGAAATAGCTCAAAAATCTCTCACTACATCTTTAGCACTTAAAGTAGTATTTTTCCAAAGTTTTACTCGTGTTTTGAACTACCATTTTACAAAGCCCCACCATAGCAATTTCTTGTACCTCGCTTGAACAACTGTTAAATTTATCTCATGCTGTCTTTCTGGGCCGTCTGTTGTAAATACGAGGGTGGTATGAAAACTTTCGGTCCTAAACATTAAGATGGCAGCACTCGTGAATAAAAGCCAGTGATTTCTTTGTTCATCTGTTGACACTCACCAAAGTTTCAGGCATTTTAGACGCTCAGTTGTTTCATAACAGTTTTGAGTTAGTTCATGTGAGTGTTTTTAAGAAAATGAAGAAAATCAAGTATCGAGCCGTCATTAAATATTTGTTTTTCAAATGCAATATACCTACACAAATCAAAGAAGAGTTGGATTCTGTATATGGAGCACTCTGCGCCATCATCTACCACAGTGAAATTTCGGGCAGCTGAATTTAAACGTGGCTGTAAGACCTTGGGAGACGAGGAACGTTCGGGACCTCCAACTCTACAACTATCGGCGAAAACATCGCCAAAGTTCACGAAATGGTGCTAGTGACCGCCGAATTAAAGTGAGAGACATAGCAGAGGCTATGAACATGTCAAAAAGAAGTGTTTGACACATTAAATCAACATCTAGATATGAGAAAGTTGTCAGTGCGTTGGATGCCGCATTTGCGCACGTTAGACCAAAAAACGTGTTCGAATGAACATTTCCAACGCACTGTTGGTGCAGTTTAGGCCAAATAAATCCGAGTTTTGACGCCGATTAATTACCATGCGCCATTATATTATATGTTGACAAACGTCGAGTACTATTTGGACGGTTTACAGAGATGAGAACATCGCTGGGAGAAGTGTGTAGAGTTACAAGGAGACTATGTTGACAAACGTCGAGTACTATTTGGACGGGTTACAGAGATGAGAACATCGCTGGGAGAAGTGTGTAGAGTTACAAGGAGACTATGTTGAAAATCGCCGAGTACTATTTGAACGTGTTACAGAGATGAGAACATCGCTGGGAGAAGTGTGTAGAGTTACAAGGAGACTATGTTGAAAATCGCAGAGTACTATTTGAACGTGTTACAGAGATGAGAACATCGCTGGGAGAAGTGTGTAGAGTTACAAGGAGACTATGTTGAGAAACGTCGAGTACTATTTGGACGGGTTACAGAGATGAGAACATCGCTGGGAGAAGTGTGTAGAGTTACAAGGAGACTATGTTGAAAATCGCCGAGTACTATCTGGACCGGTTACAGAGATGAGAACATCGCTGAGAGAAGTGTGTAGAGTTACAAGGAGGCTATGTTGACAAACGTCGAGTACTATTTGGACGGGTTACAGAGATGAGAACATCGCTGGGAGAAATGTGTAGAGTTACAAGGAGACTATGTTGAAAAACGTCGAGTACTATTTGGACGTGTTACAGAGATGAGAACATCGCTGGGAGAAGTGTGTAGAGTTACAAGGAGACTATGTTGAAAAACGTCGAGTACTATTTGGACGGGTTACAGAGATGGGAACATCGCTGGGAGAAGTGTATAGAGTTACAGGGAGACTATGTTGAAAAAGCCTAGTACTATTTGGACGGGTTACAGAGATGAGAACATCGCTGGGAGAAGTGTGTAGAGTTACAAGGAGACTATGTTGAAAATCGCCGAGTACTATTTGAACGTGTTACAGAGATGAGAACATCGCTGGGAGAAGTGTGTAGAGTTACAAGGAGACTATGTTGAAAATCGCCGAGTACTATTTGAACGTGTTACAGAGATGAGAACATCGCTGGGAGAAGTGTGTAGAGTTACAAGGAGACTATGTTGAGAAACGTCGAGTACTATTTGGACGGGTTACAGAGATGAGAACATCGCTGGGAGAAGTGTGTAAAGTTACAAGGAGACTATGTTGAAAATCGCCGAGTACTATTTGAACGGGTTACAGAGATGAGAACATCGCTGGGAGAAGTGTGTAGAGTTACAAGGAGACTATGTTGAAAATCGCCGAGTACTATTTGGACCGGTTACAGAGATGAGAACATCGCTGGGAGAAGTGTGTAGAGTTACAAGGAGACTATGTTGAAAAACGTCGAGTACTATTTGGACGGGTTACAGAGATGAGAACATCGCTGAGAGAAGTGTGTAGAGTTACAAGGAGACTATGTTGACAAACGTCGAGTACTATTTGGACGGGTTACAGAGATGAGAACATCGCTGGGAGAAATGTGTAGAGTTACAAGGAGACTATGTTGAAAAACGTCGAGTACTATTTGGACGTGTTACAGAGATGAGTACATCGCTGGGAGAAGTGTGTAGAGTTACAAGGAGACTATGTTGAAAAACGTCGAGTACTATTTGGACGGGTTACAGAGATGGGAACATCGCTGGGAGAAGTGTATAGAGTTACAAGGAGACTATGTTGAAAAAGCCTAGTACTATTTGGACGGGTTACAGAGATGAGAACATCGCTGGGAGAAGTGTGTAGAGTTACAAGGAGACTATGTTGATAAACGCCGAGTACTATTTGGACGAGTTACAGAGATGTGTATGTATGTATGTATTTATTAACTGCATTTGGGTACTACCTGGTGGCAGAGTTAAGAATACAGATCAAATTACATATACTAGATTAGAACAATAATACAGTAAACAATACAAACATGATATTATTTTACTTTAGTCACTTAAAACTTATCTAATTACTTCTCTATTTACATATTATATACCATTATAATTCAAAAGTTAAACTATAAACCATCTAGATTTTTTCTAAATTTCTTCAACGACAGGGGACTGCCCTGAAAGACTGCTACAGGCAATTCATTCCATTCATCAATGGTTCTATTAACAAAAGAAAATTTTCCTACGTCGGTTCTGTATCTTCGACCCTTAATTTTATACCTATGATCGTTTCGTCCATAATAATCCGGATTATCTAACCTTACATTAACGTCCACCCATGCCTTTACACCAGCATTAGCTTTGAATAACGCTACCAACCTATGTTTTTTACGCCTAATTCTTAAATCCTCCCATTTAGTCTCATCTCCTTTTATAGGCCCAAAATACTTGCCTCTTTTTATGAATTTTATTGCCCTCTTCTGTATTTTTTCTAATGGATCGATTTGGTTAGCTCTATACGGGTCCCAGCATGCTACTCCATATTCCATAACCGGCCGCACTAAGGCCTTGTAGGCAATTTCCCTGGACCTAGCGCTCCCCTTTTTCAATATTCTCATTACGAAATGTAATGCCTTCCACGCATTCCTAGTTGTGGAATTTACTTGTTCGTCCCATCCAGCATTACTTGCCAGGTACACTCCCAAGTATTTGCAGCTGTCCACCTGTGGAATTTGCACCCCTCCCATGTGATAGTTAACAATAATTTTGCCCTTAGTTCTACTAAAAACAATGGACTTACTTTTCCTGGCATTAATTGACATTTTGTTAGCCACAGCCCAATTACAGATTTCATTTAAATCATCCTGAAGAGCGGCTTCATGCACTGTATTCCGAATTTTATTATAAATTATACAATCGTCTGCAAACAACCTTATCTGGCAGTTAATATTAACAGCAATGTCATTAACAAAAATGAGAAACAGTAAAGGCCCTAGTACTGAGCCTTGCGGCACACCCGAACTTACAGTTCCACTATCAGACAGCTCTTTACCTACTTTAACTTTTTGCGTTCTCCCTTTCAAAAAATGTTTAACCCATAATACTACGCGTTTGTCAATTCCTGTATTAGCTAGCTTACAAATAAGTAAACTATGTGGCACTACATCAAAAGCTTTAGAAAAGTCAATTACCACTGCATCAGTTCTTCCCCCTGCATCTACCTCATCTGCCAAATCTTGAAATAATGAAGTAATTTGACTTTCGCACGAATTCCCAGGTCTAAATCCATGTTGCGCTTCATTAAACCACTTTTTATTTTCTAACTCCTCTCGTATATATTCTGCAATTAAATGCTCCATTAATTTACATACTACTGAAGTTAGACTAACTGGCCGATAATTATTTATTTCTGTTTTATTACCCCCTTTATAAATCGGAACTATAATAGCTGTTTTCCAGTCTTCCGGTAAGGCACAGTTGTTAATTGACATGTTGAACAAGAGCATTAGATAGGGAATCATGGCTTCACCCCCAAGCTTTAATATTTCAGTAGGTATATTATCTGGTCCCCTTGATTTTCGGTTTTGCAGCATCTTAATCCTTTTGCGTAATTTGGGCGCCATTATTTGAAAAATCGTTTCTCCACTCTCCCCAATTTCCTGTTCGGAACTATCGTCGGATTTAAGAAAAACCGATACAAAATGCGAATTTAATATATTAGCTTTGTCCCTATCAGCATCGCTGGGAGAAGTGTGTAGAGTGATAAGGAGACTATGTTGAAAAACGTCGAGTACTATTTGGACGGGTTACAGAGATGGGAACATCGCTGAGTGAAGTGTGTAGAGTTACAAGGAGACTATGTTGAAAAACGTCGAGTACTCTTTGGACGGGTTACAGAGATGAGAGCATCGCTGGGAGAAGTGTGTAGAGTTACAAGGAGACTATGTTGAAAAACGTCGAGTACTATTTGGACGGGTTACAGAGATGAGAGCATCGCTGGAAGAAGTGTGTAGAGTTACAAGGAGACTATGTTGAAAAATGCCGAGTACTATTTGGACGGGTTACAGAGATGAGAACATCGCTGAGAGAAGTGTGTAGAGTTACAAGGAGACTATGTTGTATTTTTATTAGGTCGAAAGTTTTTAAGAGCACCCTCATAAAGCTGCGACATTAATGCTAATATACTACAGGCAAGGGGACACAAATATAATTACTTGAATAATGTTTTGAGTTTTGAAAGGTACCCGTACAGCTCCTGACAGCTAGCTAGTCATAAATATTTTTGTTATAACTTAATGTGAAATATTAGTATTACATAAAAATAACAGAATGATTTAGATACAAGTAATTCATGTTTACTAATGTATTATTATATGCCTGGGTATGCAATATTTCGCATGGCGTTCGTATATTTATAATATTTTTATAGGATTTACAGCATGCACATATATGACTATATACCGGGATGCGAGTATCACGCTTTCATAAATTATTGTAGGATGATATACGATTTACCGCCTAAAACAGTTCGGAATAAAATACAACCAGAATATAATTCTGAACAGAACAGAAGTTTGGAAACAGTTTCGCAGACTAATAATTTACATATAAGATTTGATATTTCAATAACTTGAAGTTATGCTTTTATAATTATTGATCAAGAAAGATTTAAGCGGTAGCAGCAGTTTTAAATACAAATACAAAGGCAAAATGTAACAAATTATAAAGAAATTGAGAGAGCTCATTTGACTTGTATACTGATTCTACCATTCCAAACGGAGTGCACCTTGGGGCAGTTTTCCTCATTATAATGCAGTCTTATTAAGCTAATGGGAACACTATCGCGACGTTGCTTGTAAACAGCTAGCATAGCATTTACCTGCGGCACTTCCTGAGGCGCTTGCCAAGATTTATACCTGTTAATGGTAGCTCTCTGCAGACAGAATGCACTCATAGTTTCATTCGGTTCGCTAATTTATACAGGGCGTTGTCCTCCCAACAGTTCAATGCAGCCTGAGTCTGGTAACTCTAAGCTCTATGTCCCCTGTACTCATTTGAACGTCATTTCATTTATCGTCAGATATGACTTAACGTTGGAGGTTTTCTCTTTTCCTGAAAGATGAATGTCTGCTAACTCTAAGCTCTATGTATCATGTACTCATTTAAACATCATTTCATTCATCGTCCGATATGACTTAACGTTGAAGGTTTTACATGAAAGATGAATGTCTGATAACTATGAGCTCTATGTACCCTGTACTCATTTGAACATCATTTCATTCATCGTCCGATGTGACTTAACGTTGGAGGTTTTCTCTTATCCTGAAAGATGAATGTCTGGTAACTCTAAGCTCTATGTACCCTGTACTTATTTGAATCATTTCATTCATCGTCCGGAATGACTTAACGTTGGAGGTTTTCTCTTATACTGAAAGATGAATTCCTGGTAACTCTAAGCTCTGTGTACCTTGTACTCATTTAAACATCATTTCATTCATCGTCCGATGTGACTTAACGTTGGAGGTTTTCTCTTATCCTGAAAGATGAATGTCTGGTAACTCTAAGCTCTATGTACCCTGTACTCATTTGAACATCATTTCATTCATCGTCCGATATGACTTAACGTTAGAGGTTTTCTCTTATCCTGAAAGTTGAATGTCTGGTAACTCTAAGCTCTATGTACCCTGTACTTATTTGAACATCATTTCATTCATCGTCCGATATGACTTAACGTTGGAGGTTTTCTCTTATCCTGAAAGATGAATGTCTGGTAACTCTAAGCTCTATGTACCCTGTACTTATTTGAACATCATTTCACTCATCGTCCGATATAACTTAACGTTGGAGGTTTCCTCTTATCCTGAAAGATGAATGTCTGGTAACTCTAAGCTCTATGTACCCTGTACTTATTTGAACATCAATTCACTCATCGTCCGATATAACTTAACGTTGGAGGTTTTCTCTTATCCTGAAAGATGAATGTCTGGTAACTCTAAGCTCTATGTACCCTGTACTCATTTGAACATCATTTCATTCATCGTCCGATACGACTTAAGGTTGGAGGTTTTCTCTTATCCTGAAAGATGAATGTCTGCTAACTCTAAGCTCTATGTACCCTGTACTCATTTAAACATCATTTCATTCAACATCCGATGTGACTTAACGTTGGAGGTTTTCTCTTATCCTGAAAGATGAATGTCTGGTAACTCTAAGCTCTATGTACCCTGTACTTATTTGAACATAATTTCATTCATCGTCCGATATGACTTAACGTTAGAGGTTTTCTCTTATCCTGAAAGTTGAATGTCTGGTAACTCTAAGCTCTATGTACCCTGTACTTATTTGAACATCATTTCATTCGTCGTCCGATATGACTTAACGTTGGAGGTTTTCTCTTATCCTGAAAGATGAATGTCTGGTAACTCTAAGCTCTATGTACCCTGTACTTATTTGAACATCATTTCATCCATCGTCCGATATGACTTAACGTTGGAGGTTTTCTCTTACCCTGTAAGATGAATGTGTGGTAACTCTAAGCTCTATGTACCCTGTACTTATTTGAACATCATTTCATTCATCGTCCGATATGACTTAACGTTGGAGGTTTTCTCTTATCCTGAAAGATGAATGTCTGGTAACTCTAGGCTCTATGTACCCTGTACTCATTTAAACATCATTTCATTCGTCGTCCGATATGACTTAACGTTGGAAGTTTTCTCTTATCCTGAAAGATGAAGGTCTGATAACTCTAAGCTCCATGTACCCTGTACTTATTTGAGCATCATTTCATTCATCGTCCGATATGACTTAACGTTGGAGGTTTTCTCTGGTCCTGAAAGATGAATGTCTGGTAACTCTAAGCTCTAGGTACCCTGTACTCATTTAAACATCATTTCAATCAGTTTCCGATATGACTTAACGTTGGAGGTTTTCTCTTATCCTGAAAGATGAATGTCTGGTAACTCTAAGCTCTATGTACCCTGTACTCATTTGAACATCATTTCATTCATCGTCCGATATGACTTAACGTTGGAGGTTTTCTCTTACCCTGTAAGATGAATGTGTGGTAACTCTAAGGTCTATATACCCTGTACTCATTTGAACATCATTTCATTCATCGTCCGATATGACTTAACGTTGGAGGTTTTCTCTTACCCTGTAAGATGAATGTCTGGTAACTCTAAGCTCTATGTACCCTGTACTTATTTGAACATCATTTCATTCATCGTCCGATATGACTTAACGTTGGAGGTTTTCTCTTATTCTGAAAGATGAATGTCTGGTAACTCTAAGCTCTATGTACCCTGTACTCATTTGAACATCGTTTCATTCATCGTCCGATATGACTTAACGTTGGAGGTTTTCTCTTACCCTGTAAGATGAATGTGTGGTAACTCTAAGGTCTATGTACCCTGTACTCATTTGAACATCATTTCATTCATCGTCCGATATGACTTAACGTTGGAGGTTTTCTCTTACCCTGTAAGATGAGTGTCTGGTAACTCTAAGCTCTATGTACCCTGTACTTATTTGAACATCATTTCATTCATCGTCCGATATGACTTAACGTTGGAGGTTTTCTCTTATCCTGAAAGATGAATGTCTGGTAGCTCTAAGCTCTATGTACCCTGTACTCATTTAAACATCATTTCATTCATCGTCCGATATGACTTAATGTTGGAGGTTTTCTCTTATCCTGAAAGATGAATGTCTGGTAACTCTAAGCTCTATGTACCCTTTACTTATTTGAACATCATTTCATTCATCGTCCGATATGACTTAACGTTTTAGCTTTTCTCTTATTCTGAAAGATGATTATCTGGTAACTCTAAGTTCTATGTACCCTGTACTCATTTGAACATTATTTCATTCATCGTCCGATATGACTTAACGTTGTAGCTTTTCTCTTATTTTGAAAGATGAATGTCTGGTAACTCTAAACTCTATATACCCTGTACTCATTTAAGTAGCAATTCATTTCTGTCTGGTACAACTTCACTTTGGAGGACGTAAATTAAAATAAATGCTGTACTTGCTAACAGAGAAAGGAAAAATGCAACCTCTCTCACAGTCAATTGGGAAAGAAACAATTGAAAGCTATGGCAATTATAACAAACGTAGCAGTCTTGTGTTTTGTATGGATTGGCATTGTTCCAGCGACCGTAGTTTTTTTGCTAACCTGTTCATGAACTGTAAACATTTGATGAAACCTCCTGGTGAATTGTGCCCTTGTTCGTGACCATCGGGGGGACTCCATGCGACACAAAGAATGAGTAATCATGCAGTTTTCTCCATAATTCGTATCAAGGGCGGTCACTCATCCAACAATTCATTAGGTCGCATTCAACAAAATCCACGAATACAACAGAGGGCCATTCTCTGACCACTCCCCGCCCCTTCCCGCCGCCAGCAGCTGAAAACAGCAATGGAGTCGCTTCACTGAACCGTAACATTCACTCTTCCTCCCTCTACAGTTCATTTACCTTTCAACACATTCTGTTACTGCATTCAATCACCTTTCTCGTGTATCTCTACCTGGCATCCACAAGTGTTTGCTCTACTGTAAAAAATATATGTTGTGTTACACTCCTATCTAGTCAAGTCTTTTACAAACTATTCTTATACGTTTATAGATAAATTGCCAGTAGAAAAGACAGTTGACTGTTAGAGTAAAAAGTAAAATAATCTGTTATAAAATAGAATCTACATATCTAGCAGGGGCGGCTGGTCTCTCTGAAAATCGGTGGTTCACAAATTTATCCATGCAATTTAATTTTTTTGAAGTAACAAACGGTTGTTTTAGCCTGAAACCATAGACTGCTGTATACACAAGTTAACGGTAATTCGCCCGCCTCGGTAGCGTAGATGGTAGCGTGTCTGCCTCACGTTCAAGAGGTCCCGAGTTCGAATCTCGGTCGGGGTGAGTTACCTGGATAAGGTTTTTTCCGAGGTTTTCCCTTATCCTTCAAGACGAATGTCGGGTAACTCTAAGTTCCATGGATCCTGGACTCATTTGAGCACCATTTCACTCAATTCATTCACCGTCGTATATGACTTAACGTTGGAGGACGTAAATTTAAAAAAACGGTAATTCACAGCGTATAACACAACATGCGTATTTCAGAAACACTCTAGAGCATAACACTCTTCTATTTATGCAGCTAAAATGGACTTGATATCTCTTCATGACAGTCTTGAAGTGTACATTGCAAGATTTCGTTCTGGATTGTCTTGGAGGTTCCCTTAAACACTGTAGCATTCTCCAAATAGGTTTTTCAGAACACAGTCTAGCTCTGCACTGAAGTTTATGCACTCCGATATGTACTGTCCATCTGCTTTGCCCTATTTACATTGTCAAGCATACATGTGCAGTTTTTAAGTTACGTGTTTTTAGCGCGATCATGAAGATGCTGCAAAGCATGTTTTGTTCACAGATCTTCACCGCCAAACAGAACGCAAGGCAAGCAAAACAGGCTATTTTTAATATGACAACCACACATCAAATTATATTTCTCATATACATTGTTGTTAAAGTTTCTATTCAAATATCTTGTTTTTGTTTTGACTACCTATGTGATGTTTATATTTGGCGTGGGACTTCCAAGTCGTTTATTTTCGGTTTTTTCTTCTAAGTTCATTTTTAAAAAGGATGTGCTAATAGACACTTTATGGAATTCATTGTTTCTCCTTATATAAAACAATATACTTGTATTAAAATAAATCACTCTTCTTCACTACTCAAAGCTCGACACAGCTAACAAAACACGGCACAAAACATGTGGCTATGCTCTGGTAGGTAATAGTAATCTGTGGTAATAGTTGACCGATGCGAACATTTAATATGAGAATAATAGGTGGCGCTGAAAACAGGAGAAGGCGTGGCATTCACTATTCTCTGGCTGCTAGGTTAACCAACCTTATGCAGCCATAAGCCCCACCCTTACCCACTACTTGCCTCGGCACACCGTAGGTTCATCCTGCCCTATACCTCGTTGTATACCAGTGGTTTGCAACTGAGAGTGAACTACTTGGCACCTGCAAACAATACAGCGCGCTGAGGGCTACTGCACTAGACAAGGTCGTTCTGAACTCCAAATGGAACATGCCCTTGCATTAAAGGGAGACCCAGCATTTTGGTTGTAGCGCAAACATGCTACCCCATTGAGAAGCCGCCCCTGATATCTAGTATCCCGGTTTCTGGAATCTACAGTAGGCCCTTTTTATGGACACTATTTTAGGTTTACTCAAATTTCAAATCATATTACGAAAAGTGTCGTAAAGCTTTAATTATCATCCTTTAAAAATGTGATAGAGAATGCAGGTTCCATGACAAGTATAGGCTTAATACAATCCTTGGAAGCAATAGGCAAGTTTTGTAAAGAATGGGGTTTGAAGATAAATAAGACTAAATCTAAGATAATAATGGTAAAAGAAGGCTTCAAATTGAAAAGAGAAGACAAATGGTGGTGGAAAAGTTCAGAAATTGAGGTAATTAAAAGTATGGATTACCTAGGAGTAAGATTATCTAGTAATGGTGAATGGAGTGACCAAAAAAGGAAAGCACTGGCAGATTGAAAAATGTCTAAGAGTGTTATTAGATCATGTATTAATAAAATACCAAATATGCAAGTAAAATGACTAGAAAGGTTGTTTGTATAAAGCAGAAATATGTGGCCCAGACGCGGAATGGAAAGCAATAAATGTTGTAAACAGACTATTTTGTAGACTTGTTTTAAGGGCACTTAGCGGTTATTTTTACCCAGACAAGGCTAATTTTTACCAATATTAAAATTTGAATATATAGAAAACTAAACATTATCAGAAATTGAAATTCGGTATGATTAATTTATAAGGATATCTGCATTTAACTACTGTATAATATTTAAATTACGTTCATATAGGTCCATGCAAAAGGGGCATAAATCACACTTTGTGTCCTGAAAAAAAAATATTGCAGCCTATACTTCAGGTGCACTTTACTTGTAGGAATTTAAAGCTACATGCACCAAGTTTTATCCTAAATAACCTAAGATACAGTCTTATAATATCAGCTAAATCAAAGTCACATATAGTTTATACTATACACATGAAAAATTAATTATTTTTGAGTAAAATAAAGATAATATTTTCAAGGACTGAATAAAATGTTAGCCAAATGTGTTCAAGAAACTTTGACAAATAACCACTACAAATTTTGTGTCAATATGTTTTATAGTTTTTGAGAAACATGCACCTAAATTATGTAAAATCAAGGTTTTGGGAAATCACGATCAAATATTAAGCACCATTCTCAGGAAATGGGCTTATCATTACGCTGCCATCTTTAAATTGACGAATTAGATTAGATTGATTTGCGTTCAGTAGGTTCACTTGTAGCCAGAAAAGGCTGTGAACATTGAACATGTCCAGAGGTATAAAGTTTAATAGCATATATATGTACTTAAAAACTTAACATAAGACACATATTATAGTATACAGGCAATATGAACAACAATATGGAAAACAAAGCAAGGATAATTATATATGATACAAAATGAAACACTTTTTAAATCAGCTTTCACTTGTCTTATGCCAGTACGTGTCAACCTTTTTGCAATGGATACCATTCTTGTTATTTCTTAAATACATATACATTAAAAATAAACTTTCAACATGCATCAAAGATTTATTAGTAATGATTTGTCATTGGAATAGTTAGATACTGCTTACAGAGCTATAGAAGCATTATCAGGATAATTTGTCATTCAGATAATCTTGTATAGAATAAAAAGATTTTGAGCAAGGGCACTGTCTAACAGCTTTTTAAAAGCACCGAAATTATCAATTTTTTCTTTAAGAACATTAGGAAGTGCGCCAAATATTTTGATAGTTTCATAATGCACACCTTTCTGGAAGCAAGAAAGTTTAGCACTGGGATAATGGATATTATACTTTTGTGTAGTTTTTATTCTGTGAATTATATTATTTGTTGCAAATAAGTCACGATTGCATAAAAAGAATTTTAGGATCGAGAATATATACAAGGGCTTTTCAATGAAAAATGATCACAATTTGTTTTTGACGACATACCTTTACTCATCCTCATAATTCTGATGGTCATTCTCAAAATAGTCTCCCCTGAATGCGATGTACTTGCCCCGGCATTTTTCCCAGTCTTCAAGGACATGCTGGAAACCATTTTTGAGAGATCCTTCAAAATCGCCTCCGCAGCCTTCACCACTGCTTCTGATGATGGATAATGCCTCCCACGAAGGCGTTTCTTCGAGTTAGGGAATAGAAAACAGTCGCGTGGGGCTAAATCCGGACTATAGGGAGGGCCAGGGATGCACTTCACGATAATTTTTGCAAGATATTCAGCAAAATCAGTGGTAATATGCGGCCATCTTGAAACCCACGTCTCATGTGCAGTGTTTCTGTCACCAACGTGTGGGTGGCACCCAATGAAATGTTTAAGTATTTCGGAAGGTGATCTTAAGGTAATTCGTCGATCCTCTCTCACAATAGAGGCAGCAGTGTTGACGATTTCTTCCGTAAGAGCAGTAACTAGAGCACCGGGTTCACCTTCCTTTGAAATTGATTGTCTCCTCTTTTGAAACATTTTAAACCACCTTCGAGCTGTGCTGTAGGGAAGAACAGACTCTCCATATACCTCCTGTAACATTGTATAAGCCTTAACTGAAGATTTGTTGAGACGAAAGCAGAATTTCAAAGTTGCATATTGTTCCTCGCGTGTTACCTCCATTGCAGCAGTAGGCGATACTGAACATGTCTGAACTTGCCTGGCTCTCACAGGCGGAACCAGGAGCACCAACAATGAAATTACTGCGGCGTGATTGTTTCACATTAAGCTAACAGAATATAATAAGATTAAATTTTAGTGCGAAAAATTATGGTCATTCTTTATTGAACAGCCGTCGAATATGCAGGGACAGACTCTTTCAATGTACTGTCCATTTCCTCCTTGATTTATTTAGGCGTTGTGTAAAATATTTGTAGTGCATATCATCGTATTTTCGACACATTTCATAGCCAAATGATAGTTCCTGTTTTATGTTAGTCGTATTTGAAAACGCACGTGATTCTTTCATCTTAAACTCGTGACTCGTAAGTGCTTATTGTGCCTTTATCTCGTGAGTGTAACACAGTCGCCATCTACTTACAAAACACAAATTGTTGGAGGCTTTCTTTGAGTTTTTCAGCGCAGGAAGGCTGGCAGCATGATATAATCGATAAATTGCAGGTCTATGTATAGCGGTTTCCTGAGTAATGACGCCGTTTAATCTCTGACCGCTGGTATTTGGCGGGCAGGCTACTTCATCTCCGTCCACAGCGGATGTCGCGGAGCTCCTAAATGTTTTATGAGCTTCGCCGTCTCTTGCTACTACTGCTGATTAAATTAAATGAAAGAGGTAGATGATAAAACGCCTCCCGACCGCGCCTTTCTATTCATTTATTTCCCTTGGTGAACAACCAACTTGAATTCTGCCGAACACCAAACTTCTTGTAACTCCGCCCTACAGCTTCCGTACAAAAGGTTACCAATTACCAAAAAAGGCTACAAATGTTCCAGTTACACTAAAATTGCTACTTTCAAATGTTTTAGGAATTGATTGATCGGCAGTTATCTTCGACGTTCTCTTCATGCCATGAAGAATAGCATCATATAGTTTAAATCTATTCTACATTGTATCCATAGCTACAGCTCAATAACTTGTTTAGTTTTTGAATGACATTTTAAACAGGTGTATAGCTCTCACGAAAATGGCGGATTTGGAAAAACGAGCAGTGACTAAAAAACGAGCTGCGGGCCTCTGACGTTACTAGAGGAACCTCGGATCAAACTGCCGAGCCTGTCCCGTTGGGGAGTTGTACAGATTGGTGTGGACTCGAGGGGGCAGTGGTTCCCGTTACCCGTGGGAGATCGGGTACGACTCCGGACAGGGTTGAGGGAAGCCATAATATTCCCGCGTACTAGCCAGCATAGCTATAGTCTGTAAGGTTTAACTAGTCGTGTGCCTTTTAGAAAGAGAAAGGAATACTCAACGCCTCACTCTATGACAGGCATAGCAGACACCCCAGCCAAGCATGCATCAGTGGCGGAGCGCCCCTTCTCCTCTTGGTCCGACTGTTGCTCATCCCCCGATTCACAGTCAAATTTCAAATGAATCTTCGTTTTCTTCTTCCGAGTCCGAGTCTTCTAAATTTATAACTAACCTGTCTGTAATTTCATCTATCAGACCGTCTTTCTCCCAGTAAAACCGTTCAGTGTTTTGTACATGCTCACACGCCCTTTTCCAGTTTTCTGGGGTAACTTTAGTAATCGCACTATGAAACAAGTCTCTTACATCGACACTTTTAAATGAAATATTATGTTTGGCAACATCATTCTTCACTTGCGCCCATATAAGTTCTATAGCATTAAAATCGCAGTGATAAGGTGGCAATCTTACTACGGTATGACCGTGTACCTCTGCGAGACTATCTATTTCATACACTTTGAAATTATCTTTTTTCAGTTTAATTAATTCGTATAGCACTGGTTTTTCTGTTCGTGGATCAAACTCAATATTCTTATTATGAAGCCATTCCTGCATATGGGATTTGAGTGAAGATGACGTGGGTGCTTTATTAATTTCTCTGGAATGATAAGAGGCATTGTCCATAATGATGACACTATTAGACGGGATGTTAGGTAGTAATTTATTAACAAACCAATCCTTGAATTTGTTACTATCCATTTCTTCATGGTAGTCTTTGGTTGAATTTGACTTAAAAGTTAGCAAGGCATTAGGAATAAATCCTGTAGAACATCCAGCATGTAGAACTATAAATCGCTGTCCTTTGCCGATTGGTGTTTTAAGAGGGAAATCACTTTCATTTTCATCGGCGATGCACTTCCACACCTTATTTCTCGTATGGTTTATATTTACCCACATTTCGTCAAGGTACACTATAGGCCTACCTGTAGATCTGAGTTCTTTCATTCGTCTTAAAAATTTAAATCTTTTAGAAACAATATCCATTCGTTCCATTAAAAAGCGTCTTCCTTGCGAATTTTTACTGTAAGTGAAATTCAGCTTTTTAAGAATTTTTCTTAAGGACCACACGCTTCCTTTAAGTAAGTCTTTAGCTCTTAAAGCCTCATATATGTCTAGCAAACTAGGCAGAAAGTCCGTACGATACAGCGAATAGATTGTTCGCTTAATAGCAGCAACTGTAAATGAATCAATTTCTGTTTTTCGCCGTCTTCTATTAGGGCGCTTTTTGCCTGGTGTTTGCAGTCTACCGCCGCTAGCTTCTGCATTTTTATGTTCTTTTAAAATTCGTTGGACAGAACGAGAAGAAATACCTGTAGCAGCAGCAGTTCTCTCAACGATACTCGTCACTGAAATAGTTGGCTTTCCACATTTTAAAGCTTCACATTCATCACTGAAGAAACTGTGAACTTTGACTACAATTTCCCTAGAATCTGATTTTAGAAGTTTCCGTCGAGATTCAACTTGAAACAACACAAACACAACCAAAACTACAAGATAATAATTCAACAATATATCCATATGTTGCAACACTGAAAACATTTTGTGTAACGTGTAAACCCACAAAACAATAAATTCACAGTTCTATAGCTTATACGTCACTGACACCCTTCAAACAACACACAACGGAATGGGGGTCGGGACCATCTACATTCCACGAATCACGACAAAGCAGGGTTGCTGTTCCGCCCACGTGTGCTAGACAAGGACAGCATTCTGTCTTAGACAAGGACAGTAGAGAATACGCCAAGTTAAATCTCACAGACTCTAGTAGAAGGTGTGCTAGATCACCAGGTGGCCCTACCGAGGTTATAACGGTAGCTTTCCCCTACGTATTCACTTCCACCCCGTCTTGAGTCCGCAGGACCAGATGGGGGGCTTGTTAGCTTCTAGGCCTTGCCCAATGGAAAGAGCCTTGGAGGTGCCGGACGCCCTTTCGGGGACAGGTCGGTAACTCGCTGGTAGACAGGGAGGTCAGTCTCACTTTGTGACGGCTGCCCTACGTAGATACCCTTGGCCATACATGACCCAGCTACTACCACCTGTTCCCGAAGCTCATATAATGTCTTGTAGGACGAAGATTTCACAACAATGAGGAGGTCATTGATGCAGTAAACAGTTACTTAGAGGACCATGATAAATCGCACTACAGAGATGGCTTAATTAAATTATAACACCGATATGACAAATCAGTTAGCCTTTCTGGAGATTAATGTGAAAAATAAAGAAAAAAATTGTGTGCGCTTAAGACCACACGACAGAAGTGAAAACTTAAAAACTATTCTTTATAAATTATTATCAGAAATGTAATGTTGGCACTCATTGTTACGCAAACATGACAGTTGCGAGCTAAACATTTCATGCCTTACGCTAAGTGTGCTCTGAAACAACTGAATGACGACTGACTTGTGAGGGTTATACATAAAGGATGTATAAAGGAAGTAAAACCAGATCACATAATATGCTGTTTTACATGTATTTTATTTTTATATTAAAATACATGCTATTTCACAATCATATTTCCTATTTTGTTTCTTATACACATATGTCATTGCATGTTTATTTTTAATAAAAATACAAGTTCAAACATATATTATTACAATATTATATGATATTCATTTGCTTATTTACATATTTTTTGAATATTTGGAAATGTTTGGTTATGTATACATTTTACACATATTATTACATATCCGTACATATACTCATTACTCTGTATTTTATTACACGTTCGTACATATTTTATTACGTGTTATATTCATTTCAAATGTTTTGTCACAATTGATACTGATATTAATACATCTTCAATTCAACTTTTCAATTTTATAACTATTTTATTCTCTAAAGAGAAAAATACATTGCAATTTAAAAAGTAAGGATAAAAAACAGTCCAATTTTACAAACAAGGATATATAATTATGCAATATATAAATGTAAAACTAAACCTTGTTTCACGTAAGCTTTCCCAGTATCTCTTACCGTTCACGTGACCTAATCACCTCTCATTGGCTGCTATTGTGGTCAAGACAGCCGTGCAGTAAAAATTAGTTAGTTATTTAACATGGTGATATATCTTTATATGTTGGAAGAGAATTGTCAAATTTATATTTTCGTAACTGTTTTAATTAAGTATATCACGCAACAGAGTTGATTTATCTGAAATGCATGTTAATTCTTAAACGAAGTAAAGAGGAGGTTCCTTGGCTCTCAAGCACATGGCACGATAGCACGTGATTTAGCGGTAGTGGTGACATATTTGTTTATATGACTTTTATCACTGACCTTGTTTTGAACTGGATTAATCATATATCGGCATTCGAAGGTTGTTGTGCCGAGTGCGAGAGCTAAATTATTTTATTGATCGTTAATTGCGCGTGTACTTATAAGAATAATGGCAGAGTCTACCGCTAGTTTTTCGCTGAAGTATCGCAAGGGTAAATCTTTACAAACAGGCGAAAAAAAGAATTGTGTTGCATGTGTTTAATGCTCTCATAGAGAAGAATCCGTCTTTGTCAGTGAGAGAAGTCGAACAGCTGTGCTCTGAAGTTACAGGTGTGAGTGTTAGATCCGTAGGAACATCGAGAAAACAGGAAAACTTACCACTCCAGGCAAAAGCAGGAATAAACAAAACCGCGTGCTCGGAGAAAATACGTGAAAAGTGCTGTGCGTCGTCATGTGTAGGTATAGTTTTTTTTTTTAGAAACGAACTCCCTAACATAAATAACATTTCGTTTGCTGTAAATGAGGATGCAGATTCACTAAATTTCAGCAGATTGCTTATATAGCTGGGGTTTGTGAATGAAAACAGAGGCAAGAAAAATGTGCTAAAAACAGAGGCGATGTTGCTGTGTGGCGAAGATGTTATTTAAGGACAGTCAGACTGTACCGAGATAGAAGTCGCAAAATGTACTACCTTGACGAGACTTGAGTGAATGAAGAACACACGAAAAGTAAGGTATGGCGTGACACGGCTTTTAAGACTGAAAGAAAAGCATTTTTGAAAGGTATGTGTACTGGTTTAAAATATCCCAGTGGAAAAGGCTGAAGGCCTTTCATTATAAACTTGTTTCAGTTAAATTGCTCAGTCATTCAGTTTCAACTTGCTCAGTTTCATTATAAACTTGTATTTTTGCAAGCCTTCATATTCTTATTTGTATGATTTTATTTATCTTCCTGGCAATTATTATGACATTTACTGCAGGTTTAAATGTGACGGAAAGGCACCACCTATGGCCTGTGGCGAGAAAGCACTAGCCAATTAGGACGAGGGGAAAGGTAGTTGAACGCGGAGTGATACATGTCAGCGGGGCAAGGTTATATGAAACAGAGTATTGTAGAACAAAAACATAACCTATAAATTTTAAATGAAAATAAACACAAAACGTCATTTTAATACGTATAATTTTATTATTTACGTGTTATTACATTTAATTTATTGATGTTTTACGTTTTACTACTCACAATAAAGAAAAATTATCAATAAAAATAACCAGTTCTTAAATGAAACATCTCTTTCACGATTTCCTAACACTTTTAATTCCAATTAGCACAGTCATTTTATTTTTCGTTATTATGGTTCTAGTTATTCAAATACTGAATTTGGGTGATAATATTTTTACTTTTGACTATTATTGTTGTTTTAAGTGGAATTTGACATGTTGTCAACTTGCTAAGTGACAGAAGGTTATCTGACCGGATCGGTTACCGACACTTGACAGACGTTTGTAAGACTGGTCCTAAGACTCCTGTAGAGTTTCTGAATTTGTCATAGTATTTGAAATACGAGTATGTTAAAACATATCTGCATGCGTGTTGCTGATACGCTGATGAGTGCGACAGAAAATCTAAGGTGTATAGCCGTATGGACAACACGAGTGAAGTAAAGAATGAGTGTGTGCCGGGGGGGGGGGAGGATTAGTTCGGATTGAGCCGGCTCGAGCCTCGACTTCATCCGAATGAGCGTCACATATTCCAGCCTGACGGCTCAGTTTAATTCACTAACCACAAAAAGTGATAAACGCACCTAAAGAAGCATTCAGTTCAAAAATGATTTTTTGTTAGGCCCGAGACTTATTAGCCGACCCCCAAATGACAATAAAGATTCTATTCTGTTCTTTGTAGTTGTCAAAGCGTGTGTTCCGATGGTGCCGACAACGAATTATTGGGTGAAATGCCGTGCTTTCTTTGTTTATTACTTAGAGAAAGTACTAAAGGTTTTTACATAACTAAATACATCATTTTTGTAATGCCTGCTGTTAAGATGCTTAGGCCGTTTTGGAACTCTCAAACATAGCCACATAAATGCAGCTAAGTCAGGACCTCCTTAAGTAAGAAGATGCTGACATGGGATAAATAGTGCAAAGGGACTACTCTCGAAATTAGGATGAAGTTTGAGGAGAGAACTTGCTTCTGATTACGATGCTCAAACGTTTTTCCTCGCCTAGGAAAACTAACAGCTCTGATGTACCCTGACGGACAAAAACAGCTGACCCATATTAAATCGTCCGTTTTCTGTTTTCTGTAGTTAGCAACAAGGACGACACATTCCTCGGGATTTCTCAAAATGTGTATTGCTGATATAACCTTTTTGTTAGATACATACGTTGTAGAGAAACTAGGTTGAAACATAGCCCACGTTATTTAAATGTGATGCACGATTATAATATAAATTTTGCCCACGATCGTATATTAAAAGTTCAAATCGTGGTACACGAAGCCGGCAGCTGCAGCGATAATTAAGCACTGTACTAATTAGCTCACTATTTCGTGTGGCGAGAGGCAAGGGAAAAAATGGAACGAAAAAAAAACTCTCCAGAGCTTAGAGCTAGCTAAGGTACTAATTGCGTTATTCATTTTTAATATTTTGTGTAGTTTTTCAAACAAGTTACGACTTTAAAGCGGATTAGATGGTCCCGGATTGTTTTTCGTATTTAAACAGCAGCAATGTTCTTTTGGTCCTTCAATCCTTTGTGCAATAAAAAACTGAGGTGCTTTTTGTAATTATTTTTAATTGGTATAAAAGCACACTAAAAGAATAATAAAACTGCCAGAAATTGCAGCAAGCAAATCTGAATAAGAGTATTTGAGATGTGATATAAGTTTTATTTATCTTTTAGGTTCATTGGAGCTGGTTTATGGCTGTAGAGACCATTGTGTTAAAAAACATTGCACTTTCTTCACTAAATCACAGTAGATTAGCTTAATTACTACTTAAATAGTATTAGGAGAGCTGTGCAATAAAAATGGTCATAATTTTTCGCTCTAAAATTCAATCTTATTATATTCTCTTAGCTTAATGTGAAACAAACACTTTGTTGTACTTTCATTGTTGGTACTCCTGGTTGCCGCCTGTGAGAACCAGGCAAGTTCAGACATGTTCAGTATCTCCTACTGCTGTAATGGAGATAACACGCGAGGAACAATATGCGGCTTTGAAATTCTGCTTTCGTTTCGACAAATCTTTAGTTGAGGCCTATACAATGTTACTGGAGGCCTATGAAGAGTCTGTTCTTCCCTAGACCACAGCTCGAAGGTGGTTTAAGATGTTTAAAGAGGGAAGACAATCAATTTTAAAGGAAAGTGGACCCGCTGCTCAATTTACTGCTCTTACGGAAGAAAACATCAACACTAATGCTGCCATTGTGAGAGAGGATCGACGAATTACCTTAAGATCACTTTCTGAAATACTGAACATTTCACTGGGTGTCACCCACACGTTGGTGACAGAAACATTACACATGAGACGTGTTTGTGCGCGATGAGTTCCAAGACTGTTGATTCCCGAACAAAAGAACATTCACATACAGTTAAAGTTGATGTTAGAGGAAGATCTGGAAGATCAGAAAGAGTGTATGTGTATTTTAAAAAAGACCAGAAGTTTTTATGTCATACCAGTCCTGAAAAAACTGATGTTATAACTTGTGCGCATCTCTTATATCTTGCTAACAGGACTGGTGGACAAACTTGGACATCGCCTGCGAATTTAGCACCATAGCCTTCAGAAATTAATATTAAACGTATCCCTCTCTCCCTCTCTCTAATCCCATTGTGTCAATTAGGAGAATTGCACGTCACAAAGGACGCCTTCCATTTCATTCTGTTTTCCTTTCAAGTTCAGATGAAAGATTCGAGCGGGAGGTATCGCCGCCTCATCATAATCTTTTTCGTTATCATCTTCTTTGCTGCTTCTCGTTTTTTAAAGACTTTTAGTAAACATCGAGCAGACAGTGTGGTTTTGATAAAACACTCTAATCTACTACCCTTCATCGTTTGCAACAACTCGCAGTAAATTAATGAAATGCTCACATACACTGTTTATGATTTGGGTATAAATGAACTTTTGCCTCGGCTTCACTTGTCATGTTGAGGGACCTCGGTTTATTTCCGGTATGAGAATTACATATAGAGTTTGACTCATCTTTCTATGAAACTGGGTCACACAAACCTAGGAAACTATGTATGCAATTGAAACTTCAAATAGTCCTGACAATTTATGAGTTACATTTAAGTGACTTTCTTTACCAACCATCTATCGTATCAGTTTATACCCAAATGTCACCATAATTACATGTCTCGAGCTCCTGAATGAAAAGTATATGTTTTTATAAAAGCAACAGCCTAGGCCGTATGTATCAGAGCATAATTCAAATAAATGAAATTCGATTAAAAAAAGATATTCTTATTTGATATCACTAACCCTCAAAGAAACACTTTGAAGGAATTTTCCCTCCTAAATTAGCTTACTTGGACAATATTTTAAAAATCCTACTGTATTAAAAGTGACCATCTATAAAAATAACGAACGATATATAACTTGTATTTCCTGGCCATGTCTTGTTCAAATAAACTGGATAAAGTGTTCTAATTCCGGTTTTCCCTTATCATGAAAGATGAATGTCTGGTAAATCTAAGCTCTATGTACCCTGTACTTATTGGAACATCATTTCATTCATCGTCCGATATGAATTAACGTTGGAGGTTTTCTCTTATCCTGAAAGATGAATGTCTGGTAACTCTAAGCTCTATGTACCCTGTACTCATTTGAACATCATTTCATTCATCGTGCGATATGACTTAACGTTGGAGGTTTTCTCTTATCCTGAAAGATAAATGTCTGGTAACTCTAAGCTCTATGTACCCTGTACTCATTTGAACATCATTTCATTCATCGTGCGATATGACTTAACGTTGGAGGTTTTCCCTTATCCTGAAAGATAAATGTCTGGTAACTCTAAGCTCTATGTACTCTGTACTCATTTGAACATCATTTCATTCATCGTCCGATATGAATTAACGTTGGAGGTTTTCCCTTATCCTAAAAGATGAATGTCTGGTAAATCTAAGCTCTATGTACCCTGTACTTATTTGAACATCATTTCATTCATCGTCCGATATGACTTAACGTTGGAGGTTTTCTCTTATCCTGAAAGATGAACGTCTGGTAACTCTAAGCTCTATCTACCCTGTACTTATTTGAACATCATTTCATTCATCGTCCGATATGACTTAACATTGGAGGTTTTCTCTTATCCTGAAAGATGAATGCCTGGTAACTCTAAGCTCTATGTACCCTGTACTTATTTAAACATCATTTCATTCATCGTCCGATATGACTTAACGTTGGAGGTTTTCTCTTATTCTGAAAGACAAATGTCTGGTAACTCTAAGCTCTATGTACTCTGTACTTATTTGAACATCATTTCATTCATCGTCCGATATGACTTAACGTTGTAGGTTTTCTCTTATCCTGAAAGATGAATGCCTGGTAACTCTAAGCTCTATGTACCCTGTACTTATTTGAACATCATTTCATTCATCGTCCGATATGACTTAACGTTGGAGGTTTTCTCTTATTCTGAAAGACAAATGTCTGGTAACTCTAAGCTCTATGTACTCTGTACTTATTTGAACATCATTTCATTCATCGTCCGATATGACTTAACGTTGTAGGTTTTCTCTTATCCTGAAAGATGAATGCCTGGTAACTCTAAGCTCTATGTACCCTGTACTTATTTGAACATCATTTCATTCATCGTCCGATATGACTTAACGTTGGAGGTTTCTCTTATCCTGAAAGACAAATGTCTGGTAACTCTAAGCTCTATGTACCCTGTACTTATTTGAACATCATTTCATTCATCGTCCGATATGACTTAACGTTGTAGGTTTTCTCTTATTCTGAAAGACAAATGTCTGGTAACTCTAAGCTCTGTGTACTCTGTACTTATTTGAACATCATTTCATTCATCGTCCGATATAACTTAACGTTGGAGGTTTTCTCTTATCCTGAAAGATCAATGTCTGGTAACTCTAAGCTCTATGTACCCTGTACTTATTTGAACATCATTTCATTCATCGTCCGATATGAATTAACGTTGGAGGTTTTCTCTTATCCTGAAAGATGAATGTCTGGTAACTCTAAGCTCTATGTACCCTGTACTCATTTGAACATCATTTCATTCATCGTCCGATATGACTTAACGTTGGAGGTTTTCTCTTATCCTGAAAGAGGAATGTCTGGTAACTCTAGGCTCTATGTACCCTGTACTTATTTGAACATCATTTCATTCATCGTCCGATATGACTTAACGTTGGAGGTTTTCTCTTATCCTGAAAGATGAATGTCTGGTAACTCTAAGCTCTATGTACCCTGTACTCATTTGAACATTATTTCTTTATCGTCCGATATGACTTAACGTTGGAGGTTTTCTCTTATCCTGAAAGATGAATGTTTGGTAACTCTAAGCTCTATGTATCCTGTACTCATTTCATTCATCGTCCGATATGACTTAACCTTGGAGGTTTTCTCTTATCCTGAAAGATGAATGTCTGGTAACTCTAAGCTCTATGTACCCTGTACTTATTTAAACATCATTTCATTCATTGTCCGATATGACTTAACGTTGGAGGTTTTCTCTTATCCTGAAAGATGAATGTCTGATAACTCTAAGCTCTATGTATCCTGTATTCATTTCATTCATCGTCCGATATGACTTAACCTTGGAGGTTTTCTCTTATCCTGAAAGACGAATGTCTGGTAACTCTAAGCTCTATGTACCCTGTACTCATTTGAACATCATTTCATTCATCGTCCGATATGACTTAACGTTGGAGGTTTTCTCTTATCCTGAAATATGAATGTCTGATAACTCTAAGCTCTATGTACCCTGTACTTATTTGAACATCATTTCATTCATCGTCTGATATGAGTTAACTTTGGAGGTTTTCTCTTATCCTGAA
The DNA here is from genome assembly GCA_030765055.1 of Mantis religiosa. Classification (NCBI taxonomy): domain Eukaryota; kingdom Metazoa; phylum Arthropoda; class Insecta; order Mantodea; family Mantidae; genus Mantis; species Mantis religiosa. The sequence goes on along the minus strand of CM060953.1, from coordinate 11,069,748 downwards.
AGATGAATGTCTGGTAACTCTAAGCTCTATGTACCCTGTACTTATTTGAACATCATTTCATTCATCGTCCGATATGACTTAATGTTGGAGATTTTCTCTTACGATTTTAATTTCTGTTTTTTCTCTCTGGTCTTTCAATCGCCGCTTTTTACTGACGCTTGGATTTCACAGTAATTGTGGATGCTTAATTGTTTCCGATTCTTTGAGATGTTTCTCTCTCATATTTATATTGCATAATATTTATGTTTTATTCATCTCTAGCGCCTTCATTTCTTATTCCATCTCTTGTTGCCACTCCAATTATTTGTTAAATTCATGGATTTCATTTCCTTTCCTCGTATTTTATTTTTAGGCGTTTCCAATGTCCCTGTGCTACCTCATTCGGCCTGCAGTCAACATTTCTGACGAGAAAGTAACTCGCTGATCTGCAACAAGCTTAAGACACTTCGGAGACTGTCTCTGCGTTGAGGCTCGTGCCAAAATTACTTGAATTACTTCACTGGAAATTTACGACACGGCACCATCAGTATTACTTACCTTCCCAAGAAAGATATTGTAGGAATTTTTACGCCGTAGAAAAATCACACTTCCTCTCTCAGGTGTTAACCTAACATATTGGAAACCAGATCGTTTTTTGACGAGCGATTCCGCATCTCGGACTATCGTGGAGAAGAAAGACTGAGTTTCTCACAGTTTGTTTTGGGTTCTCTAGAGTTGCGGTTCCTCAACCCGGCACCTAATGGCATGAGCGGTGGAGGACCAAATATTCCCTAACATCACGACAATGGACAACTAGGGCAGTTAACAATAATCTTGTATATTAAAATAATTTTTGGGTCTTACCCGCTGTCCAGATATTGCTTATATGAGTACCTTACTCAAATTCTCCTCCCAACGTGCAAATTCATTGCACTCATCGCTACTTCTTTGGACCAGAATGCAAGAGAAACTTTGATAAAATCATGGAAGAAGCTGTGGCGTGGTGTGTGTAACTCGCTAAATAACAAGAATGAAGAAAAAGAAAAAATAAGGGTGGAAGAGGATTTTGTAGAGATCTTTAAAAATAGTGATGGCTTTTCCTATGTTGATGAAAAGGACATTATTATTAAGGCATTATCGCTTAATGCAGTGTTACTGAAAATGAAAATGAAGAGTATTCGGATTTAGACAGTGTTGGTGAACCAGCTGTGATTATGACCCACGTCCAAGCAGTAGCAAACATAGAGAAATTGATGTTTTATTTCGAGAGTCAAGTCGAAACATGGACAAATGAACTTCTAATGTTAAAGCAGATGTGAGATCACGCTACTCGTAAGTGATACAGTAAACTGAGACAACAGAAGCTCACTGCTGTTATGACCCACGTACAAGCAGTAGCAAACATAGAGAAATTGATGTTTTATTTCGAGAGTCAAGTCGAAACATGGACAAATGAACTTCTAATGTTAAAGCAGATGTGAGATCACGCTACTCGTAAGTGATACAGTAAACTGAGACAACAGAAGCTCACTGCTGTTATGACCCACGTACAAGCAGTAGCAAACATAGAGAAATTGATGTTTTATTTCGAGAGTCAAGTCGAAACATGGACAAATGAACTTCTAATGTTAAAGCGGATGTGAGATAAGCAATACACTAAACTGAGACAACAGAAGCTCACTGCTGTTATGACCCACGTACAAGCAGTAACAAACATAGAGAAATTGATGTTTTATTTCGAGAGTCAAGTCGAAACATGGACAAATGAACTTCTAATGTTAAAGCAGATGTGAGATCACGCTACTCGTAAGTGATACAATAAACTGAGACAACAGAAGCTCACTGCTGTTATGACCCACGTACAAGCAGTAGCAAACATAGAGAAATTGATGTTTTATTTCGAGAGTCAAGTCGAAACATGGACAAATGAACATCTAATGTTAAAGCGGATGTGAGATAAGCAATACACTAAACTGAGACAACAGAAGCTCACTGCTGTTATGACCCACGTACAAGCAGTAACAAACATAGAGAAATTGATGTTTTATTTCGAGAGTCAAGTCGAAACATGGACAAATGAACTTCTAATGTTAAAGCGGATGTGAGATCACGCTACTTGTAAGTGATACACTAAACTGAGACAACAGAAGCTCTCTGCTGTTATGACCCACACACAAGCAGTAACAAACATAGAGAAATTGATGTTTTATTTCGAGAGTCAAGCCGCAACATTAACAAATGAACTTCCAATGTTAAAGCGGTTGTGAAATAAGCGATACACTAAACTGAGACAACAGAAGCGCACTGCTGTTATGATCCACGTACAAGCAGTAACAAACATAGAGAAATTGATGTTTTATTTCGAGAGTCAAGTCGAAACATTGACGAATGAACTTATAATGTTAAAGCGGATGTGAGATCACGCTACTCGTAAGTGATACACTAAACTGAGACAACAGAAGCTCACTGTTGTTATGGCCCACGTACAAGCAGTAACAAACATAGAGAAATTGATGTTTTATTTCGAGAGTCAAGCCGAAACATTGACAAATGAACTTCTAATGTTAAAGCGGATGTGAGATCACGCTGCTCGTAAGCGATACACTAAACTGAGACAACAGAAGCTCACTGCTGTTATGACCCACGTACAAGCAGTAACAAGCATAGAGAAATTGATGTTTTATTTCGAAAGTCAAGTCGAAACATGGACAAATGAACTTCTAATGTTAAAGCGGATGTGAGATCACGCTACTTGTAAGTGATACACTAAACTGAGACAACAGAAGCTCTCTGCTGTTATGACCCACACACAAGCAATAGCAAACATAGAGAAATTGATGTTTTATTTCGAGAGTCAAGCCGAAACATTGACAAATGAACTTCCAATGTTAAAGCGGATGTGAGATCACGCTACTCGTAAGCGATACACTAAACTGAGACAACAGAAGCTCACTGCTGTGATGACCCACGTACAAGTAGTAACATAGAGAAATTGATGTTTTATTTCGGGAGTCAAGTCAAAACATTGACAAATGAACTTCTAATGTTAAAGCGGATGTGAGATCACGCTACTCGTAAGCGATACACTAAACTGAGACAACAGAAGCTCACTGCTGTTATGACCCACGTACAAGTAGTAACATAGAGAAATTGATGTTTTATTTCGGGAGTCAAGTCAAAACATTGACAAATGAACTTCTAATGTTAAAGCGGATGTGAGATCACGCTACTCGTAAGTGATACACTAAACTGAGACAACAGAAGCTCACTGCTGTTATGACCCACGTACAAGCAGTAACAAGCATAGAGAAATTGATGTTTTATTTCGAAAGTCAAGTCGAAAGATGGACAAATGAACTTCTATTGTTAAAGCGGATGTGAGATCACGCTACTTGTAAGTGATACACTAAACTGAGACAACAGAAGCTCTCTGCTGTTATGACCCACACACAAGCAGTAGCAAACATAGAGAAATTGATGTTTTATTTCGAGAGTCAAGCCGAAACATTAACAAATGAACTTCCAATGTTAAAGCGGTTGTGAAATAAGCGATACACTAAACTGAGACAACAGAAGCGCACTGCTGTTATGATCCACGTACAAGCAGTAACAAACATAGAGAAATTGATGTTTTATTTCGAGAGTCAAGTCGAAACATTGACAAATGAAATTCTGATGTTAAAGTGGATGTGAGATCATGCTCCTCGTAAGTGATACACTAAACTGAGACAACAGAAGCTCCTGCTGTTATGACCCACGGACAAGCAGTAACAAACATAGAGAAATTGATGTTTTATTTCGAGAGTCAAGTCCAAACATCGACAAATGAACTTCTAATGTTAAAGCGGATGTGAGATCACGCTGCTCGTAAGTGATACACTAAACTGAGACAACAGAAGCTCACTGCTGTTACGACCCACGCACAAGTAGTAAAAAACATAGAGCAATTGATGTTGTATTTCTAGATTCAAGTCAAAACATTGACAAATGAACTTACAATGTTAAAGCGGATGTGAGATCGCGCTACTTGTAAGTGATACACTAAACTGAGACAACAGAAGCTCGCTGTTGTTATGACCCACGTACAAGCAGTAACAAACATAGAGAAACTGATGTTCTTTTTCGAGAGTCAAGCCGAAACATTGCCAAATGAACTTCCAACGTTAAAGCGGATGTGAGATAAGTGTTACACTAAACTGAGAGAGCAGAAGCTCGCAGCCATTTTTGCTAGCGAGTAGTTTGTAGTACAGTACAAATACATATTGCAGTACATTTAGTATATATGTTTTTATATGAAACTGTGCCATAATTAATGTTTTATCTGCATTAAAATATTTCGATGATGTTACGGTTTTTCTGTAATTCTCTGGATAACGTAGATTTTCATTAAGCCGCAAGCTACTACCTGGTGTAAACTCGTGATTCTGTAGAATACAGAGGAGCACATGGGGTAAAGACATGTCCCTGTCATCATTTATGGAAAACGTACGAAAATTAACCATTTATATGTGACATTAAACAATATAATTACATTAAAGGGCGTTGCTGTTATATCTGTAAATAGATGATTTAACGTTGTGGAACTTGAGAGCTGTATCATTGCATTTGAGCGGCAGAATTTCTATGTGACCTCCAGCTGCGTGCGATTCCATTTAACTTTGAACTCTTATGTCAAGTTTTGCTTCGGCAACATCCTCCCGAGAGACACAGAACAAATATTTTCATTATTATCCTTGTTTGTACAAGGGAATTGCATCGACAAAGCAATAGGCGAAGGCTGGAATCAAAACTTAATTTGATATTGTTGCTGCAAATGAGAGAGTTGTGTTGAACTGCAGAAATAACAAAACTCCAATCGAAATTTCATTAACAGAACTACACCTCCCACGTTTTTTGCAAACACTAGCAAGTGTTTCTAACTTCTCTCTAGCAAGGTGCTTTCAATAAAGCAGTAAATTTATATTATTACTATATTAAATGTAAAGAATGCAGAGATATTATTAATAATAATTATAAATAAGATAATAAATTTCTCTCTGTGTGCTTTATTTATTCATTACGTCACTTTAACCACGTTGTATCATGTAAAACTAATATCTCAATGCTCAGTGTATGTCAGAAAGTTAACCTTCTAGATCTCATCCTTGTACTATAGCATATTCCTTCATCATGTGTTAACAGACATCTTGGAAAAATTTCTATGTATACAGTTAACTTGAAAGAATTTCTGAAATAAGGAGATTTTTCCATCCACGTAGTTCAAGACACAAGAACATATTAGGATAAACCTTTTCAAATTCTGTAATCTATTCATCATAATTTGTTTCGTTAGCTGGACTACCTCTGACTTTATCACAAATATTTACATCTGTGTTTCTTCTTACAGGAGAACTGCCAGAACTATATCCGAATTCTGGCCCGTACTGGTCCAGGAAAACTCCTTATCTGTGGCACCAACTCCTTCAAGCCGATTTGCCGAGAGTATTCTGTGACGGTAAGTACCAAATTAATTAACAATAGAATATAAGGGTTTTAGGGAGATTTTTTGCAATAATACGTATTATTGGAACAATAGGAAGTAATCCTTGAAAATAAACCAGTAAATCAAGTATTCAGTTACCAGTGAAGCAAGAAAAATGAGATTAGATACACCTCCGAAACAACAAATGAATGGTAACAAATAAAACAAAAGCGAATCAATAATGAAGCTGTATAAAACAAAGTCAATACATGATATTAGTTACGTTGAAAAATATGGGTCATGAATACTACCACAAAATTAAAATCTCACCACCATAAGTGAAATTCCTCGAATAAATAGCGGATATAGGAAACAAGGGAAGCAAATATTCAAGAATTAACACCATAGTAACAGAATGTAGAAGAAATTATTTCCAACATGGAGAAGGTGCAAAATACCTAAAGATTAATGGAATATAATGTCACTTCAATATTTACATCTTCATTAATATTATTAGATTTGAGGTAGAAGTCAGATCCTAGACAAGAATAGGTTTGTATTATATTTTCTATTCACAGTTACAGTGGATGCAGTTTTCTTGAATAAGACATTAATCAATTACTCGTACATTTATTCTTACTAATAGAAGAATAATTTATTAGTTATAAATAATGACCCTGCACTAAATGACAGAATAATCTGATTCCATGTTATTATGAAGGCAAATGGAGTTTTTCCTAAGGTGTGACACAATTTCATAACTGGAAGTTAATTAGGACTAGCCGTGTGTAGGACGCACTATGAAAGGGTAGAGTCAGACTGAAAAATTCTATGCCATAGCCGGAATTTGAACCACGGAACATCTGGTCCCCGTCCAGCCGCTCTAACCATTGAGCTACTATGGCCAGTTTGCCGATATGACGTTAAATTCTCCAACTCAGTCGTGTTTTTCCCGGTAAACCACTTAGGAGTTCTCATAAACACATGAGACAACTACCTTAATGACGACTTACTATGCTGTAAGTACTTTAAGGCCCGGGCTTTATAGTTAACCACTAGGAGTTCTCATAAATACATGAGACAACTACCTTAATGACGACTTACTATGCTGTAAGTACTTTAAGGTCCGGGCTTTATAGTAAACCACTAGGAGTTCTCATAAACACAAGAGACAACTACCTTAATGACGACTTACTATGCTGTAAGTACTTTAAGGCCCGGGCTTTATAGTTAACCACTAGGAGTTCTCATAAACACATGAGAAAACTACCTTAATGACGACTTACTATGCTGTAAGTACTTTAAGGCCCGGGCTTTTATAGTAAACCACTAGGAGTTCTCATAAACACAAGAGACAACTACCTTAATGGCGACTTACTATGCTGTAAGTACTTTAAGGCCCGGGCTTTATAGTAAACCACTAGGAGTTCTCATAAACACATGAGACAACTACCTTAATGACGACTTACTATGCTGTAAGTACTTTAAGGCCCGGGCTTTATAGTTCGGCCACTAGGAGTTCTCATAACACATGAAACAACTACCTTAATGACGACTTACTATGCTGTAAGTACTTTAAGGCCCGGGCTTTATAGTAAACCACTAGGAGTTCTCATAAACACATGAGACAACTACCTTAATGGCGACTTACTATGCTGTAAGTACTTTAAGGCCCAGACTTTATAGTAAACCACTAGGAGTTCTCATAAACACATAAGACAACTACCTTAATGGCGACTTACTATGCTGTAAGTACTTTAAGGCCTGGACTTTATAGTAAACCACTAGGAGTTCTCATAAACACATGAGACAACTAACTTAATGACGACTTACTGTGCTGTAAGTACATTAAGGCCCGGGCTTTATAGTTCGGCCACTAGGAGTTCTCATAAATACATAAGACAACTACCTTAATGACGACTTACTATGCTGTAAGTACTTTAAGGCCCGGGCTTTATAGTTCGGACCACTATTAGGTATAATTAATGGAAATTAAATGTTCTTGCACAGTACGCGTATGTAGGACGCACTATGAAAGGATAGAGCCAGACTGAAAAATTCAATGCCATAGCCGGAATTTGAAGCACGGAACTTCTGGTCTCCGTCCAGCCGCTCTAAACCATTGAGCTACTATGGCTAACGTGCCAACATGACACGTAAACCACTAGGAGTTCTCACAAACACATGAGATAACTACCTTAATGGCGACTTACTATGCTGTAAGTACTTTAAGGCCCGGGCTTTATAGTAAACCACTAGGAGTTCTCATAAACACATGAGACAACTACCTTAATGACGACTTACTATGCTGTAAGTACTTTAACGCCCGGGCTTTATAGTTAACTACTAGGAGTTCTCATAAATACATGAGACAACTACCTTAATGACGACTTACTATGCTGTAAGTACTTTAAGGCCCGGTCTTTATATTTAACTACTAGGAGTTCTCATAAACACATGAGACAACTACCTTAATGACGACTTACTATGCTGTAAGTACTTTAAGGCCCGGGCTTTATAGTTAACCACTAGGAGTTCTCATAAATACATGAGACAACTACCTTAATGACGACTTACTATGCTGTAAGTACTTTAAGGTCCGGGCTTTATAGTAAACCACTAGGAGTTCTCATAAACACAAGAGACAACTACCTTAATGACGACTTACTATGCTGTAAGTACTTTAAGGCCCGGGCTTTATAGTTAACCACTAGGAGTTCTCATAAACACATGAGAAAACTACCTTAATGACGACTTACTATGCTGTAAGTACTTTAAGGCCCGGGCTTTTATAGTAAACCACTAGGAGTTCTCATAAACACAAGAGACAACTACCTTAATGGCGACTTACTATGCTGTAAGTACTTTAAGGCCCGGACTTTATAGTAAACCACTAGGAGTTCTCATAAACACATGAGACAACTACCTTAATGACGACTTACTGTGCTGTAAGTACATTAAGGCCCGGGCTTTATAGTTCGGCCACTAGGAGTTCTCATAAACACATGAGACAACTACCTTAATGACGACTTACTATGCTGTAAGTACTTTAAGGCCCGGGCTTTATAGTAAACCACTAGGAGTTCTCATAAACACATGAGACAACTACCTTAATGACGACTTACTATGCTGTAAGTACTTTAAGGCCCGGACTTTATAGTAAACCACTAGGAGTTCTCATAAACACATGAGACAACTACCTTAATGACGACTTACTGTGCTGTAAGTACATTAAGGCCCGGGCTTTATAGTTCGGCCACTAGGAGTTCTCATAAATACATAAGACAACTACCTTAATGACGACTTACTATGCTGTAAGTACTTTAAGGCCCGGGCTTTATAGTTCGGACCACTATTAGGTATAATTAATGGAAATTAAATGTTCTTGCACAGTACGCGTATGTAGGACGCACTATGAAAGGATAGAGCCAGACTGAAAAATTCAATGCCATAGCCGGAATTTGAAGCACGGAACTTCTGGTCTCCGTCCAGCCGCTCTAAACCATTGAGCTACTATGGCTAACGTGCCAACATGACACGTAAACCACTAGGAGTTCTCATAAACACATGAGATAACTACCTTAATGACGACTTACTATGCTGTAAGTACTTTAAGGCCCGGTCTTTATATTTAACTACTAGGAGTTCTCATAAACACATGAGACAACTACCTTAATGACGACTTACTATGCTGTAAGTACTTTAAGGCCCGGGCTTTATAGTAAATCACTAGGAGTTCTCATAAACACATGAGACAACTACCTTAATGGCGACTTACTATGCTGTAAGTACTTTAAGGCCCGGGCTTTATAGTTAACCACTAGGAGTTCTCATAAATACATGAGACAACTACCTTAATGACGACTTACTATGCTGTAAGTACTTTAAGGCCCGGGCTTTATAGTTAACCACTAGGAGTTCTCATAAACACATGAGACAACTACCTTAATGACGACTTACTATGCTGTAAGTACTTTAAGGCCCGGGCTTTATAGTTAACCACTAGGAGTTCTCATAAATACATGAGACAACTACCTTAATGACGACTTACTATGCTGTAAGTACTTTAAGGCCCGGGCTTTTATAGTAAACCACTAGGAGTTCTCATAAACACAAGAGACAACTACCTTAATGGCGACTTACTATGCTGTAAGTACTTTAAGGCCCGGACTTTATAGTAAACCACTAGGAGTTCTCATAAACACATGAGACAACTACCTTAATGACGACTTACTGTGCTGTAAGTACATTAAGGCCCGGGCTTTATAGTTCGGCCACTAGGAGTTCTCATAAACACATGAGACAACTACCTTAATGACGACTTACTATGCTGTAAGTACTTTAAGGCCCGGGCTTTATAGTAAACCACTAGGAGTTCTCATAAACACATGAGACAACTACCTTAATGACGACTTACTATGCTGTAAGTACTTTAAGGCCCGGACTTTATAGTAAACCACTAGGAGTTCTCATAAACACATGAGACAACTACCTTAATGGCGACTTACTATGCTGTAAGTACTTTAAGGCCCGGGCTTTATAGTAAACCACTAGGAGTTCTCATAAACACATGAGACAACTAACTTAATGACGACTTACTATGCTGTAAGTACATTAAGGCCCGGGCTTTATAGTTCGGCCACTAGGAGTTCTCATAAACACATGAGACAACTACCTTAATGGCGACTTACTATGCTGTAAGTACTTTAAGGCCCGGACTTTATAGTAAACCACTAGGAGTTCTCATAAACACATGAGACAACTACCTTAATGACGACTTACTGTGCTGTAAGTACATTAAGGCCCGGGCTTTATAGTTCGGCCACTAGGAGTTCTCATAAATACATAAGACAACTACCTTAATGACGACTTACTATGCTGTAAGTACTTTAAGGCCCGGGCTTTATAGTTCGGACCACTATTAGGTATAATTAATGGAAATTAAATGTTCTTGCACAGTACGCGTATGTAGGACGCACTATGAAAGGATAGAGCCAGACTGAAAAATTCAATGCCATAGCCGGAATTTGAAGCACGGAACTTCTGGTCTCCGTCCAGCCGCTCTAAACCATTGAGCTACTATGGCTAACGTGCCAACATGACACGTAAACCACTAGGAGTTCTCATAAACACATGAGATAACTACCTTAATGGCGACTTACTATGCTGTAAGTACTTTAAGGCCCGGGCTTTATAGTAAACCACTAGGAGTTCTCATAAACACATGAGACAACTACCTTAATGACGACTTACTATGCTGTAAGTACTTTAACGCCCGGGCTTTATAGTTAACTACTAGGAGTTCTCATAAATACATGAGACAACTACCTTAATGACGACTTACTATGCTGTAAGTACTTTAAGGCCCGGTCTTTATATTTAACTACTAGGAGTTCTCATAAACACATGAGACAACTACCTTAATGACGACTTACTATGCTGTAAGTACTTTAAGGCCCGGGCTTTATAGTTAACCACTAGGAGTTCTCATAAATACATGAGACAACTACCTTAATGACGACTTACTATGCTGTAAGTACTTTAAGGTCCGGGCTTTATAGTAAACCACTAGGAGTTCTCATAAACACAAGAGACAACTACCTTAATGACGACTTACTATGCTGTAAGTACTTTAAGGCCCGGGCTTTATAGTTAACCACTAGGAGTTCTCATAAACACATGAGAAAACTACCTTAATGACGACTTACTATGCTGTAAGTACTTTAAGGCCCGGGCTTTTATAGTAAACCACTAGGAGTTCTCATAAACACAAGAGACAACTACCTTAATGGCGACTTACTATGCTGTAAGTACTTTAAGGCCCGGACTTTATAGTAAACCACTAGGAGTTCTCATAAACACATGAGACAACTACCTTAATGACGACTTACTGTGCTGTAAGTACATTAAGGCCCGGGCTTTATAGTTCGGCCACTAGGAGTTCTCATAAACACATGAGACAACTACCTTAATGACGACTTACTATGCTGTAAGTACTTTAAGGCCCGGGCTTTATAGTAAACCACTAGGAGTTCTCATAAACACATGAGACAACTACCTTAATGACGACTTACTATGCTGTAAGTACTTTAAGGCCCGGACTTTATAGTAAACCACTAGGAGTTCTCATAAACACATGAGACAACTACCTTAATGACGACTTACTGTGCTGTAAGTACATTAAGGCCCGGGCTTTATAGTTCGGCCACTAGGAGTTCTCATAAATACATAAGACAACTACCTTAATATCGACTTACTATGCTGTAAGTACTTTAAGGCCCGGGCTTTATAGTTCGGACCACTATTAGGTATAATTAATGGAAATTAAATGTTCTTGCACAGTACGCGTATGTAGGACGCACTATGAAAGGATAGAGCCAGACTGAAAAATTCAATGCCATAGCCGGAATTTGAAGCACGGAACTTCTGGTCTCCGTCCAGCCGCTCTAAACCATTGAGCTACTATGGCTAACGTGCCAACATGACACGTAAACCACTAGGAGTTCTCATAAACACATGAGATAACTACCTTAATGACGACTTACTATGCTGTAAGTACTTTAAGGCCCGGTCTTTATATTTAACTACTAGGAGTTCTCATAAACACATGAGACAACTACCTTAATGACGACTTACTATGCTGTAAGTACTTTAAGGCCCGGGCTTTATAGTTAACCACTAGGAGTTCTCATAAATACATGAGACAACTACCTTAATGACGACTTACTATGCTGTAAGTACTTTAAGGCCCGGGCTTTTATAGTAAACCACTAGGAGTTCTCATAAACACAAGAGACAACTACCTTAATGGCGACTTACTATGCTGTAAGTACTTTAAGGCCCGGACTTTATAGTAAACCACTAGGAGTTCTCATAAACACATGAGACAACTACCTTAATGACGACTTACTGTGCTGTAAGTACATTAAGGCCCGGGCTTTATATTTCGGCCACTAGGAGTTCTCATAAACACATGAGACAACTACCTTAATGACGACCTACTATGCTGTAAGTACTTTAAGGCCCGGGCTTTATAGTAAACCACTAGGAGTTCTCATAAACACATGAGACAACTACCTTAATGACGACTTACTATGCTGTAAGTACTTTAAGGCCCGGACTTTATAGTAAACCACTAGGAGTTCTCATAAACACATGAGACAACTACCTTAATGGCGACTTACTATGCTGTAAGTACTTTAAGGCCCGGGCTTTATAGTAAACCACTAGGAGTTCTCATAAACACATGAGACAACTAACTTAATGACGACTTACTATGCTGTAAGTACATTAAGGCCCGGGCTTTATAGTTCGGCCACTAGGAGTTCTCATAAACACATGAGACAACTACCTTAATGGCGACTTACTATGCTGTAAGTACTTTAAGGCCCGGACTTTATAGTAAACCACTAGGAGTTCTCATAAACACATGAGACAACTACCTTAATGACGACTTACTGTGCTGTAAGTACATTAAGGCCCGGGCTTTATAGTTCGGCCACTAGGAGTTCTCATAAATACATAAGACAACTACCTTAATGACGACTTACTATGCTGTAAGTACTTTAAGGCCCGGGCTTTATAGTTCGGACCACTATTAGGTATAATTAATGGAAATTAAATGTTCTTGCACAGTACGCGTATGTAGGACGCACTATGAAAGGATAGAGCCAGACTGAAAAATTCAATGCCATAGCCGGAATTTGAAGCACGGAACTTCTGGTCTCCGTCCAGCCGCTCTAAACCATTGAGCTACTATGGCTAACGTGCCAACATGACACGTAAACCACTAGGAGTTCTCATAAACACATGAGACAACTACCTTAATGGCGACTTACTATGCTGTAAGTACTTTAAGGCCCGGACTTTATAGTAAACCACTAGGAGTTCTCATAAACACATGAGACAACTACCTTAATGACGACTTACTGTGCTGTAAGTACATTAAGGCCCGGGCTTTATAGTTCGGCCACTAGGAGTTCTCATAAATACATAAGACAACTACCTTAATGACGACTTACTATGCTGTAAGTACTTTAAGGCCCGGGCTTTATAGTTCGGACCACTATTAGGTATAATTAATGGAAATTAAATGTTCTTGCACAGTACGCGTATGTAGGACGCACTATGAAAGGATAGAGCCAGACTGAAAAATTCAATGCCATAGCCGGAATTTGAAGCACGGAACTTCTGGTCTCCGTCCAGCCGCTCTAAACCATTGAGCTACTATGGCTAACGTGCCAACATGACACGTAAACCACTAGGAGTTCTCATAAACACATGAGACAACTACCTTAATGACGACTTACTATGCTGTAAGTACTTTAAGGCCCGGGCTTTATAGTAAACCACTAGCAGTTCTCATAAACACATGAGACAACTACCTTAATAGCGACTTACTATGCTGTAAGTACTTTAAGGCCCGGGCTTTATAGTAAACCACTAGGAGTTCTCATAAACACATGAGATAACTACCTTAATGGCGACTTACTATGCTGTAAGTACTTTAAGGCCCGGGCTTTATAGTAAACCACTAGGAGGTTTATTTTGAGGAACTAAAGTTATACCAAACTCTTTAAATTTTGTGTTAACCCAAGGATGGTAACTATTTTTTTTTAAATTATAATCGTCTTTTATTTTTTTAAGGGTACATTTTTTCATTTTTTATTGATAAAGCATTTATTAAAACCATTAATTAAAGCAGTATTAATAATATGTTTATATTCTTTATTAAATTTATATTTATTCAGGGATATATTTATTAACCTGTAAACCAAACTATTGAAAACAGCAAATTTATGTGAAAAAGGGTTAAAACTTTTATTTTTTATGTAATTATCAATATGAGTAGACTACCTATAAATACCAAAGATTAATTTATTATTATTTCTTATTATCTTTAGACCTAGAAAAGGAAGAAATCCATTAATTCCAGTTTCTAATGTAAATTTTATAGCTTTATTTGCAAATTTGGTAATTTTGGAGCATCGTTTATGAGTTTATCAGGAACCATTGGAAAAATACTATAACATATCTATACCAATCTTTAGAAATTAAAGGGAAGACTTTAGTGACATGCATTTCGCAAAAAAAAAAAAAAAAAAAAAAAAAAAAAAACGCTCATAAAAAAGGGTGAAAGAGGATTACCCATTGCCAAGCCAGAAGTCTGTTAAAAAATTATCATCACTTCTTAAAAGATAAGTGAAGTTTTAAGTTATACATTATTATATTTGCATATATTGTCTTTGAATGTTTAAATAACCTACTGCTTGGTACAGAGGCTGTGCCTTATAAATATAAGTTGTAATTACTGACTTAAAGCATATCAGCATATCACATATTGACTATCACTTAAAGTCTACTGTATTCCCTTATGACTACAATAAGATAATGTTTATCTTGCAGTAGATAGAGCAATAAGTGTTTGTACAAGAGTAGAGAAAGTCATGTATACATCACATAACGACCAGCTGTTTAAAACATTTGACTATCACTTAAAGTCTACTGTATTCCCTTGTAACTACAATAAGATAATGTTTATCTTGAAGTAAATAGAGCAATAAGTGTTTGTACAAGAGTAGAGAAAGTCATGTACACATCACATAACGACCAGCTGTTTAAAACATTTGACTATCACTTAAAGTCTACTGTATTCCCTTGTAACTACAATAAGATAATGTTTATCTTGAAGTAGATACAGCAATAAGTGTTTGTACAAGAGTAGAGAAAGTCATGTATACATCACATAACGACCAGCTGTTTAAAACATTTGACTATCACTTAAAGTCTACTGTATTCCCTTGTAACTACAATACGATAATATTTATCTTGAAGTAGATAGAGCAATAAGTGTTTGTACAAGAGTAGAGAAAGTCATGTATACATCACATAACGACCAGCTGTTTAAAACATTTGACTATCACTTAAAGTCTACTGTATTCCCTTGTAACTACAATAAGATAATATTTATCTTGAAGTAGATAGAGCAATAAGTGTTTGTACAAGAGTAGAGAAAGTCATGTATACATCACATAACGACCAGCTGTTTAAAACATTTGACTATCACTTAAAGTCCACTGTATTCCCTTGTAACTATAATAAGATAATGTTTATCTTGAAGTACATAGAGCAATAAGTTTTTGTACGAGAGTAGAGAAAGTCATGTATACATCACATAGCGACCAAAACATTTGACTATCACTTAAAGTCTACTGTATTCCCTTGTAACTACAATAAGATAATGTTTATCTTGAAGTAGTTAGAGCAATAGGTGTTTGTACAAAGTAGAGAAAGTTATGTATACATCACATAACGACCAGCTGTTTAAAAAATTTGACTATCACTTAAAGTCTACTGTATTCCCTTGTAACTACAATAAGATAATGTTTATCTTGAAGTAAATAGAGCAATAAGTGTTTGTACAAGAGTAGAGAAAGTCATGTATACATCACATAACGACCAAAACATTTGACTATCACTTAAAGTCTACTGTATTCCCTTGTAACTACAATAAGATAATGTTTATCTTGAATTAGATAGAGCAATAAGTGCTTGTACAAGAGTAGAGAAAGTCATGTATACATCACATAACGACCAAAACATTTGACTATCACTTAAAGTCTACTGTACTCCCTCGTAACTACAATAAGATAATGTTTATCTTGAATTAGAGCAATAAGTGCTTGTACAAGAGTAGAGAAAGTCATGTATACATCACATAACGACCAGCTGTTTAAAACATTTGACTATCACTTAAAGTCCACTGTATTCCCTTGTAACTATAATAAGATAATGTTTATCTTGAAGTACATAGAGCAATAAGTTTTTGTACGAGAGTAGAGAAAGTCATGTATACATCACATAGCGACCAAAACATTTGACTATCACTTAAAGTCTACTGTATTCCCTTGTAACTACAATAAGATAATGTTTATCTTGAAGTAGTTAGAGCAATAGGTGTTTGTACAAAGTAGAGAAAGTCATGTATACATCACATAACGACCAGCTGTTTAAAAAATTTGACTATCACTTAAAGTCTACTGTATTCCATTGTAACTACAATAAGATAATGTTTATCTTGAGGTAGATAGAGCAATGGGTGTTTGTACAAGAGTAGAGAAAGTCATGTATACATCACATAACGACCAGCTGTTCAAACATTTGACTATCACTTAAAGTCTGCTGTATTCCCTTGTAACTACAATAAGATAATGTTTATCTTGTAGTAGATAGATCAATAAGTGTTTGTACAAGAGTAGAGATAGTCATGTATACATCACATAACGACCAGCTGTTTAAAACGTTTGACTATCACATAAAGTCTACTGTATTCTCTTGTAACTATAATAAGATAATGTTTATCTTGAAGTAGATAGAGCAATAAGTGTTTGTACAAGAGTAGAGAAAGTCATGTATATATCCATAACGACCAAAACATTTGACTATCACTTAAAGTCTACTGCATTCCCTTGTAACTACAATAAGATAATGTTTATATTGAAGCAGATAGAGCAATAAGTGTTTGTACAAGAGTAGAGAAAGTCATGTATACATCACATAACGACCAGCTGTTTAAAACGTTTGACTATCACATAAAGTGTACTGTATTCTCTTGTAACTACAATAAGATAATGTTTATCTTGAAGTAGATAGAGCAATAAGTGTTTGTACAAGAGTAGAGAAAGTAATGTATGCATCACATAACGACCAGTTGTTTAAAACATTTGACTTTCACTTGAAGTCTACTGTATTCCCTTGTAACTACCCACATTAAGCACTCTTTTACCTCTAATTGTAAGTGTACTTCATCGCTTGATACTTCGATATTCTCATAATATCTTCCTATTGTTAAACTTCCGCCAAGTTTACAAGTTATTTCTGTCTTTGAGGGTGTTTTATGCCGTCATATGTTTTCTCTGTACGGTACCAGAGCACCTGGTAAAGTAATACAGAAGTACTGGAGCTCATTCAAAGGGTAATGCCCGAACAGTGGAAGTTTTGAAGTGAACACTTCTGCACGCTTTGTGACCGTCTGTCAGTAGCACTAGTCCTCAATGAACTTTGATTAATGTAATTTGGAATAACAATCTCTCTTGTTTCTGTACCCGAACAAAATAAAATAATTGTTGGTCTGTGTTTGGAATGCGAATCGATGGGAAAATACTCGAATGGCAAACGGCATAAAACAGACATTCCCGAGGCCAGGTAAATTATTGTATTTGCAGGGATGCGTATGGACAGAGTCATTGATCAAATTTCAAACATTATGCTATATAGCAGATCTCTTAATGACTTCATTAGCTATTCTGCTTGATTCGCGTACCTGATCAAGCCGAGCTTATCAAATGCTCTTTCCTTGTCGTCCATCGCAGAATTTAATTCAGACTTTGTTTCTATATTTCCTCTACCGCCAGCCCAGAGAATGTATTGGATTCCACTAAAGAATTTGATACCATTATTTCTCACGGAATGTATTTTGTACACATTTTGAGTAATTAAAATTGCATTTATTTTTATTTGTCATTATTTTCTTAAGTTTTTCGACTGTCCTGTAGTTCCTAGTTTTTTTTCTAATTCTTGGTGATGACGATGATGATGATTATGATGATGATGTGTATAAGGGTGCTCAACTACGGCGGTTATCAGCGCCCTTTAAAAAACTTGTCATGGCAAAAGCCAGATATAAGATTTAACCTATTAAAACTAAACGAACATAACAAAATAATCAATGAAAACCTACTAAATATTTCATTCACTAAATCCTATAGCCTAACCTCGAAAAGAATCTAAAAATCTTCTGCATTACACTACGAGCTCAGATACGCACAGGACAAACCTTTCCACCGACACGGGTCTCCACGCACGGCCTACACGTGGGTGGGCCTGTTGACCGTCTCCCTCAACCACGAAGAGGAGCCCAATACATTTAACGGCTTGTACGCAACAGTTCCTGGTGAACTATTGCCCTTTAAGGACGCAGTACCTTATGAACTAAATGAACTTGCATGAACTAAATTGTTACTGAATATTAACAGCTACAAATAAATAAGGATCCACCTGAAGATTAAATTGTTTCTTCAACTGTGAAACATGACCTTCTACATATATATGATAAGAAATGAATAAACATCAGCGGATTTAATGTAATTTATGCTCATATGTGCTGAAAACTGGTAATGGAGGTAGGTTACTCGTAGGTGATCAGTACTGGTTGCTGGGAATTTAACATTTAACATTCATTTAACATTCTCGGGACCCCAGGTGCGCCAAACCCATACCTAACGAAGTAGGCCCCTGGGGGGGGGAGGTCTAATTCTTGTTTAATTATCATTATTTGTACATTTTGTGTTCATACCAAAGTTAATTTCACTAGAATACATTCCCAGGCTGTGATTATTTTCGATTCCAAATGGTCATTAATGCTTAAAGAGTTTGTTTACTTTGTCGCTGTTTCACATACATATGAATTTATTGGACATTAGTATGAATCAAATACATGAATGAATCAATGAATGCCCGCCTCGGTAGCGTAGATGGTAGCGTGTCTGCCTCACGTTCAAGAGGTCCCGAGTTCGAATCTCGGTCAGGGTGAGTTACCTGGATAAGATTTTTCCGGGGTTATCCCTTATCCTTAAATACGAATGTCGGGTAGCTCTGAGCTCCGTGGACCCTGGACACATTTGGGCATCATTTCACGCATTCCATTCATCGTCCGATATGACTTA
The DNA here is from genome assembly GCA_030765055.1 of Mantis religiosa. Taxonomy (NCBI): domain Eukaryota; kingdom Metazoa; phylum Arthropoda; class Insecta; order Mantodea; family Mantidae; genus Mantis; species Mantis religiosa. The sequence continues at coordinate 11,050,584 of CM060953.1, read as the reverse complement.
ACGTATGAAGTGGTTATACTGGTGAAGGTAGATTTATGCCACACGATGCGGCCACATATTTGAAGTAGGATTTGTTGTCCTGAGGTCCACGACCCACACGCGCGAACTGTTTCGTGTTTCCCTCGGTGTGGCGACGCGTGGAGAAGCCAAAGCTTACCTCGATGTAGAAGCGATGAACTCTCCTGTCTCGAGGCCGTGAAGATGATGGTCTCGAAGATTTCCTTTCGGTAGCTGTGGTGAGCGATGAGATGTGAAACCTCAATGACGTGGTATCGATTCAAAAATATTTTGCGTTTGGGCAACTATGAAATAAAATTATGAACACCGTTTCACTTTATATGTATTTATTTCTCGACATCTTTTGTTTCACAAGCGACTTTTTCACTGGTGTAGCACTTTACTAACTTTTAATTTTCTCCTTCTCTTTGTGAATGATGCAACGGTTTTCCACTTAAGTTATTTCTCATCGCGTCACGTATTAATCGTTTACTAAACGTTAATGAACGGTGAACTCCACTAACTTCCTGTAGTTTCCAAGAGTCTTTACCCAAAAACACGTCTACACGCTTCGAGAGTACAAGCAACAAGAAGAAAGAGGGCGAGGGATGCACTTCACGTTGATTTTTGCAAGATATTCAGCAACAACATTGGCAATATGCGGCCGCGCATTATTGTGGTGCAGCATCCAGCCTGCTTCACGGAAATGTGGTCTTTTGCGTCTGATATGACATGCAATGTTTTCAGGGCATCCCTGTAGTATTGTCCAGTTACTGATGTGTGTGCAGGTACAACATGCTGATAAACCATTCCATGAATATCAAAGAATGAGATGGCCATAACTTTTCCAGCAGAAGCAACCACTTTTGCTGTTTTGGGGGGGTTGGTGATGAAGGAGATTTGTACACTGACCTTTGCTGTTTGCTCTCAGGATCAAAATGATGTAGCCAAGTTTCATCAGCAGTGATTTGGTTTGAAAGAAACTTCGGGTCTTCCTCTAACATCAAGTTTAACTGAATGTTACCTCCATTGCAGCGGTAGGCGATACTGAACATGTCTGAAATTGTCTGGTTATCACAGGCGGGAACCAGGAGTACCAACAATGAAACTACTACGGGGTGTCTGTATCACATTAAGCTAACAGTATAAGATTGAATTTTAGTACGAAAAATTATGTCCTTAAAAATTATGATCATTATTTATTGAGAAGTCGTCGTATTTCTGTTGCTTTCCAAATGTTGATTAAATGTATATGGTTACTTTTTTGCAGTTAGATTGGGACACTATAAAAATCTAGCTTTCGAAGGCCTCAGGAAGAGTGCATCATTATTTTAAGGACTGTTTCAGAATTGTGCAATTTTAAGGGAGAACTTTTGGAAGAAAAGAGTAATCCTTATTTGATTTTCTGCGGATTTTCAACATCGTAAACAAACATATTTGTGTGCATGGATAACAGTTGAGTCTCCTGGAGGTTTTATGCAGCTTAAACTTCCACGTCTAGATAAATCCTAGGAGATTCACGCTAGACCAAATTCTCTCGGCTTCGCTTCAAGCTAGTCAAAGGTTTAAATCCTGGCAGCTTCACCCGTAGGTAATGCAAATAATGGATCAACAGGAAATCCCAGTTGTGACAGCAAGAAGTTCACTAGCAGAGTTAGATAAAAGCAATCTGCACTTTGTGTGAGGAACAAGGCTCTCTTGCAATAGACGCCAAATCCGCATAGGAATCTCCACTGTTTTGTCAAATATTCCACTTTCCGTATTATTTTACGGAAGTGTAACAATCTCCCTGCAAGATGACAACTAAATTAACTACGATAACTTCTTTTATTAAGTATGTAAAAAAAGGAAAGCAATAACAAGGAATGTCTCTGAAATGGTGAACTACATAGAACATTTATTTTACAGAAGTTGAGACCTAAATTTTTAGTAAAATTTTGTCTAAGGTAAGCGGCGCGGGAGATTCGTGTTAGTTTTTTTGTAATCTGTTACCTAGGAGACGATACCTAGTGTATTGTTTTGTTGAAACGAGAAGTTAACTACCTTAGACAGTTGACTGTGTAATACGATTGTGTTTTGTCAGTCTAAATGACAAATCGAGCTTCTTTTACGGAAAGGAGGTTTGTACAGTACGCGCAAGGTAAGTTGAGCGCTGGATTTACGGTGTAGTGCGGGCAGAGGGGAAGAAGCGAGAGCTAACACGCTTTTGTTTCTGCAGTGTTGTCAACCTTGAAAAACACAGTTCAGCAAAATACCGTGTAAGATAAGCGAAGATATCACAAGTAACGTTACATCCTCTGAAAATATTCCTTAGTTTGGCCCACGCCAGCTCAATTGCATTCACATCACAGTTATACGGAGATGTTCCCTTTCGAGAGCCGTAACATCCACAAATGTTCATACAAATATAAATCATTTTCAAGTAAATGCTGATGTACACTCGTAACAAGGATAAACTGGCAATTCGAGCGCACCAAACGAGCCTTTATGAAAGAAGCTGTAACTACAAAGTGATAATGTTATATAATAAACTTCCAAATTCATTTAAACAAGCTACATCATTAAAACACTTTAAGAATAAGGTTAGGAAATTTTTATATGCACACTGTTTTTATACGGTTAATGAATTTTTAGAACTATAACGATGTAAATGAGCACTGGGAGCTAGTACATTCACAAACCTGTAATATTTATATTATGAAATTTCTTGTAGTAAATTATTCTATGCAAATACCACATGAAACAATAGAAAAGCTGTTTACTGTGTATATTGTATGTAATCAATTTGACTTTATGTATATACTGTATTTATACATTTTGACGTGTCTCATAACATGTATATGTTGCCAAGGACGAACTAAAGTTCTAATTCTAACATACGATTGTTGTAAACTGGTTAGCTAATTAACCTCGAAATTGATCAAAACGAAATATGACAGACATGATAAAGCTTAGCGTATTAGCCACTAGATGTCAGTGTATAGCGCATTTCAAATTTCAAAGTTGTCATCTATGTTTACGGAGTTGAACGAAACTTACCGAATGAGGACTTGGAGCCCGATCGTCTTCTTATCGCGTGCATATAGTAATTGCTACATTTCTGGCATGTTGTTATTTTTTACGTTCGTTTAAGATATATTTATAACATTATTTTTACACTAAATTTATAAAATATACACTTTATTTTATATATGTATATATATGAACATACTCTCCAACATGGATAACATGAACTAATAGAGGAATAAAGCTTTTCATCATCATCATCATCATCATCATCATCATCATCATCATCAAGGATTAGGCCCTGTGATCCGTTCCGTTCTCTTCAAGAGCCTACTGATACTTCCAGCGTAGAGCTGCAATGTGTTGACATTACAGACGTAGAACTTTCCGATGCATTGGTTTACAGTTTAGGAATTTAGGTTTTTCAAACACTTCCGTTGTCGCAGAAGCAGTGCACCTTAATATCACAGGAATATAATGTTTGTATATCAGTTCACTTAGTAGTTCTGAATGCTTTCAGAACGAATTAAGAACAATGTTGCACTGCTGTCATTATTCCGCGTTCAACTACCTTCCCCCTCACCCTAATTGGCTAATGCTTTCGCGCCACAGGCCATAGGCGGTGCCTTCCCGTCACATTTAAACCTGCAGTAAACGTCATAATAATTGCCGCGAAGATAAATAAAATCATACAAATAAGGATATGAAGGCATGCAAAAGTACAAGTTTATAATGAACTGAGCAAATTGAAACAGAATGACTGAGCAATGAAACTGAAAGAGTTTATAATGAAAGGCCTTTGGCCTTTTCCACTGAGGTTTTTTAAACATGCACACATACCTTTCAAAACTGCTTGTCTTTCAGTCTTAAAAGTCGTGTCACACCATACCTTACTTTTCGTTTGTTCTTCGTGTATATTTTGCGATTTGTAACTCGGTGCAGTTTGGTTGTCCTTAAACAACGTCTTCGCCACACAGCAATATCGCCTCTGTCTTTTAGCACATTTTTCTTGCCTCTTTTTTTCATTCACAAATCCCAGCTGTATAAGCAATCTGCTGAAATTTGGTAAACCTGCATCCTCATTTACAGCAGACGAAATGTTACTTATGTTAAGGAGTTCGTTTCTGAAGAAAAACTACACACATGACGACGCACAGCACTTTTCACGTATTTTCTCCGAGCACGCGCTTTTGTTTATTCCTGCTTTTGCCTGGAGTGGTAAGTTTTCCTGTTTCCTCAATTTCATGTCGCGATGTTCGTACGGATCTAACACTCACACCTGTAACTTCAGAGCACAGCTGTTCGACTTCTCTCACTGACAAAGACACCACTACCGCTAAATCACGTGCTATCGTGTCATATGCTTGAGAGGAAAGGAACCTCCTCTTTACTTCGTTTAAGAATTAACATGCATTTCAAATAAATCAACTCTGTTGCGTAATATATTTAATTAAAACAGTTACGAAAAAATAAATTTGACAATTTTTTCCAACATATACAGATATATCTCCATGTTAAATAACGAACTAATTTTAACCGCACGACAGTCATTACCACAACAGCAACCAATGAGAGGTGACAAGGTCACGTGACCGTTAAGAGATACTGGGCAAGCTTACGTTAAACAAGGTATAGGAATCAACGTGAAACAGGACAAAACGCACGTGTTTATTTATTTTGTTAGTATCTACTTCTACACGAGCCCAACAGATGGCATTAGGGTTTTCACCACCTTTGTTTATTTGTGGATAGGTGTCACAGGTTTCGTTATTATCATCTATTTTCATTTAGAACCGTAGATGACACTGAGGAGAAGCACAGAAGCCGGACGATATCCCACTTGAGGATGTAGATCGACATTGCTGGCAACATAACATGTCAGGCGCTGTCGCACATACATGACCTGTAGCCAGCGGCGAGCATCTCTTTCGATTGAATTTTATACGGTACAAGCAAGCATTGCACACAAAAAAATGGAACATATTCAATAACACATTTCAAACTGTGTTCTCAAGCACAGAAAACAAATTGGAAAACTCAGTTGTAATTATTCAAGCGGAAATACACGCGATAACAAATATCCTTTAAAAATATGTACGTTACCTTTCAATTTATATCGTATATCTGGCTAATGTGTATCTGTAATTAAATATAACTCGATTAAATATGAAAAGTGATATTTAGGTATAGCATCCTGCATGAATACGAACCGAACATTTCCAAGAAAACCCCCCGGAAAATCTAAAAACTTTGTTATTTTTATTTTCTAAGATACCACTTTTGTTTAAATACCATAAGTTCATGATATTGTCATATCAATAGAAATTTATATCTAGAATTTTCTGAAATGTCCTCAGAAGCTCTCTTTATTCTGAATGACTTTTGTATAACTGATAAACTGTAAGAGATAGACAAAATATTACTACATAACAAATGTATATCTTGAATTTTCTGTGAATGTACTCAGAAGCTCTCTTTATTCTGAATGACTTTTGTATAACTGATAAACTGTAAGAGATAGACAAAATATTACTACATAACAAATGTATATCTTGAATTTTCTGTGAATGTACTCAGAAGTTCTCTTTACTCTGAATGACTTTTGTATAACTGATAAACTGTAAGAGATAGACAAACTATTACTACACAACAAATGTATATCTTGAATTTTCTGTGAATGTACTCAGAAGTTCTCTTTATTCTGAATGGCTTTTGTATAACTGATAAACTGTAAGAGATAGACAAAATATTACTACATAGCAAATGTATATCTTGAATTTTCTGTGAATGTACTCAGAAGTTCTCTTTACTCTGAATGACTTTTGTATAACTGATAAACTGTAAGCGATAGACGAAATATTACTACACAATAAATGTATATCTTGAATTTTCTGTGAATGTACTCAGAAGTTCTCTTTATTCTGAATGACTTTTGTATAACTGATAAACTGTAAGTGATAGACAAAATATTACTACACAACAAATGTATATCTTGAATTTTCTGTGAATGTACTCAGAAGTTCTCTTTATTCTGAATGACTTTTGTATAACTGATAAACTGTAAGAGATAGACAAAATATTACTACATAGCAAATGTATATCTTGAATTTTCTGTGAATGTACTCAGAAGTTCTCTTTATTCTGAATGACTTTTGTATAACTGATAAACTGTAAGCGATAGACAAAATATTACTACACAACAAATGTATATCTTGAATTTTCTGTGAATGTACTCAGAAGTTCTCTTTATTCTGGATGACTTTTGTATAACTGATAAACTGTAAGAGATAGACAAAATATTACTACATAGCAAATGTATATCTTGAATTTTCTGTGAATGTACTCAGAAGTTCTCTTTATTCTGAATGACTTTTGTATAACTGATAAACTGTAAGAGATAGACAAAATATTACTACACAACAAATGTATATCTTGAATTTTCTGTGAATGTACTCAGAAGTTCTCTTTATTCTGAATGACTTTTGTATAACTGATAAACTGTAAGAGATAGACAAAATATTACTACATAGCAAATGTATATCTTGAATTTTCTGTGAATGTACTCAGAAGTTCTCTTTATTCTGAATGACTTTTGTATAACTGATAAACTGTAAGCGATAGACGAAATATTACTACACAACAAATGTATATCTTGAATTTTCTGTGAATGTACTCAGAAGTTCTCTTTATTCTGAATGACTTTTGTATAACTGATAAACTGTAAGAGATAGACAAAATATTACTACATAACAAATGTATATCTTGAATTTTCTGAATGTACTCAGAAGTTCTCTTTATTCTGAATGACTTTTGTATAACTGATAAACTGTAAGAGATAGACAAAATATTACTACACAACAAATGTATATCTTGAATTTTATGTGAATGTACTCAGAAGTTCTCTTTATTCTGAATGACTTTTGTATAACTGATAAACTGTAAGTGATAGACAAAATATTACTACACAACAAATGAATATCTTGAATTTTCTGTGAATGTACTGAGAAGTTCTCTTTATTCTGAATGACTTTTGTATAACTGATAAACTGTAAGCGATAGACAAAATATTACTACACAACAAATGTATATCTTGAATTTTCTGTGAATGTACTCAGAAGTTCTCTTTATTCTGGATGACTTTTGTATAACTGATAAACTGTAAGAGATAGACAAAATATTACTACATAGCAAATGTATATCTTGAATTTTCTGTGAATGTACTCAGAAGTTCTCTTTATTCTGAATGACTTTTGTATAACTGATAAACTGTAAGAGATAGACAAAATATTACTACACAACAAATGTATATCTTGAATTTTCTGTGAATGTACTCAGAAGTTCTCTTTATTCTGAATGACTTTTGTATAACTGATAAACTGTAAGAGATAGACAAAATATTACTACATAGCAAATGTATATCTTGAATTTTCTGTGAATGTACTCAGAAGTTCTCTTTATTCTGAATGACTTTTGTATAACTGATAAACTGTAAGCGATAGACGAAATATTACTACACAACAAATGTATATCTTGAATTTTCTGTGAATGTACTCAGAAGTTCTCTTTATTCTGAATGACTTTTGTATAACTGATAAACTGTAAGAGATAGACAAAATATTACTACATAACAAATGTATATCTTGAATTTTCTGAATGTACTCAGAAGTTCTCTTTATTCTGAATGACTTTTGTATAACTGATAAACTGTAAGAGATAGACAAAATATTACTACACAACAAATGTATATCTTGAATTTTATGTGAATGTACTCAGAAGTTCTCTTTATTCTGAATGACTTTTGTATAACTGATAAACTGTAAGTGATAGACAAAATATTACTACACAACAAATGAATATCTTGAATTTTCTGTGAATGTACTGAGAAGTTCTCTTTATTCTGAATGACTTTTGTATAACTGATAAACTGTAAGAGATAGACAAAATATTACTACATAACAAATGTATATCTTGAATTTTCTGTGAATGTACTCAGAAGCTCTCTTTATTCTGAATGACTTTTGTATAACTGATAAACTGTAAGAGATAGACAAAATATTACTACATAACAAATGTATATCTTGAATTTTCTGTGAATGTTCTCAGAAGTTCTCTTTATTCTGAATGACTTTTGTGTAACTGATAAACTGTAAGTGATAGACGAAGTATTACTACATAACAAATGTATATCTTGAATTTTCTGTGAATGTACTCAGAAGTTCTCTTTATTCTGAATGACTTTTGTATAACTGATAAACTGTAAGCGATAGACGAAATATTACTACACAACAAATGTATATCTTTAGTTTTCTGTGAATGTACTCAGAAGTTCTCTTTATTCTGAATGGCTTTTCTATAACTGATAAACTGTAAGAGATAGACAAAATATTACTACACAACAAATGTATATCTTGAAATTTCTGTGAATGTACTCAGAAGTTCCTTTTATTCTGAATGACTTTTGTATAACTGATAAACTGTAAGAGATAGACAAAATATTACTACATAGCAAATGTATATCTTGAATTTTCTGTGAATGTACTCAGAAGTTCTCTTTATTCTGAATGACTTTTGTATAACTGATAAACTGCAAGAGATAGACAAAATATTACTACACAACAAATGTATATCTTGAGTTTTCTTTGAATGCACTCAGAAGTTCTCTTTATTCTGAATGACTTTTGTATAACTGATAAACTGTAAGCGATAGACGAAATATTACTACACAACAAATGTATATCTTGAATTTTCTGTGAATGTACTCAGAAGTTCTCTTTATTCTGAATGACTTTTGTATAACTGATAAACTATAAGAGATAGACAAAATATTACTACATAACAAATGTATATCTTGAATTTTCTGAATGTACTCAGAAGTTCTCTTTATTCTGAATGACTTTTGTATAACTGATAAACTGTAAGAGATAGACAAAATATTACTACACAACAAATGTATATCTTGAATTTTATGTGAATGTACTCAGAAGTTCTCTTTATTCTGAATGACTTTTGTATAACTGATAAACTGTAAGTGATAGACAAAATATTACTACACAACAAATGAATATCTTGAATTTTCTGTGAATGTACTGAGAAGTTCTCTTTATTCTGAATGACTTTTGTATAACTGATAAACTGTAAGAGATAGACAAAATATTACTACATAACAAATGTATATCTTGAATTTTCTGTGAATGTACTCAGAAGCTCTCTTTATTCTGAATGACTTTTGTATAACTGATAAACTGTAAGAGATAGACAAAATATTACTACATAACAAATGTATATCTTGAATTTTCTGTGAATTTACTCAGAAGTTCTCTTTATTCTGAATGACTTTTGTATAACTGATAAACTGTAATAGCAAAAGCCCTCAGAAGACACAAAGGTCAATACACCTCCCCCATCCATGGCACCCAAGGTCTGCCCTATGATCCCCAGGCCAAAGCAAATGCTTTCGCTGACTACTTTGAACGAACCTTGTGTCCAAGAGACGACCCCCAGGACGACATCTTTGCCGAACGCGTCCGTCGGGAGTTGCGTCGTTTCTTACGTCGCCCTCCTGAGGACGCGGACAGACTCCCAACCATCCGACCCAGTGAAGTCCAAGGCACACTCCAGCGTCTCAAACCTAAAAAGGCGGCGGGTCCAGATGGGCTGACACCCCTCATGCTCCGCCCTCTTCCCTTCAACGCCGTTCTCTTCTTAACCAGGGTTTTGAGTATGTGCTTCACCCTTGGGTACTTTCCAAGAGTGTGGAGCGAGGCCCGGGTGATAATGCATATTGAAACCTGGGAAGAATCCGGTGCACCCTTCCAGCTACCGATCCATCAGCCTCCTCTCCACCCTCTCGAAGGTTCTGGAGAGGTTGATTTTCATCTGATTGTTCCCCATTCTGGGAGACATTCAAGCCATCCCCAACCATCAGTTTGGATTTCATCCTGGGCACTCGACAGTCCAGCAGTTACTGCGTGTAGTGGAGAACGCCGCTCTGGGCTTCCAGGACGGCGCCTTCACGGCTGCGGTTTCGTTGGATGTCGAGAAGGCCTTCTCTACGACATGACATGCCGGGCTACTGCATAAATTGATCCAACTGGGGCTCCCTACCCAAATTATCAACATATTACACAGATTCTTGCGACACCGCAAGTCACAGTTGCGGGGAAATATCAACACTTAGACCAGTGAGAGGCGGAGTCCCCGAAGGCTCTGTACTATCTCCCACGCTATTCAATGTCTTTATGACAGACTTTCCCACAGAGCCACGAGTCGTAATGGCACAATACGCTGACGACGTGCTTCTGTTCTGCAAAGACAAACACATCCTCAGAGCCTTCAACCCCTTACAAAGACATCTCCGTCTCACACAACAGTGGTGTAGGCGTTGGCGGATGTCCGTAAATCCGGACAAAAGCCACGCCATACTTTTTACTAAACGCCACACCCCCGCAGACTGCCCCAACTTCACTAACTCTGTCCGGTACCTAGGAGTTACGTTGGATAAGGGTCTAACCTTTCGCCAGCACACCAGAGACCTAGCGGCAAGGGTACAGGGAGCAATAGCTTCCCTGTATCCCATGCTGGGGTCGAGCTCGATGCCGCTTCGCCTGAGGTTATACCATTTCCGAGCGCTGGGTAATTTCTGTCATGCTTTATGCCTGTGAAATCTGGGGCATGCCCGCAGATAGCTGGTTGGCATGGCTTCAACGTGCACAGAATAGAGGACTACGGTCTATCTACTCTATGGGCCGCTTCTTTTCCACCAGGTTGCTTCATGAAGCCTCGGGTCTTCCAAACGTAACTGTTAATCAGTAACTGGACAATACTACAGGGATGTCCTGAAAACATTGCAAGTCCATATCAGGCATAAAAGACTACATTTCCGTGAAGCAGGCTGGATGCTGCACCACGATAATGCGCGGCCGCATATTGCCAATGTTGTTGCTGAATATCTTGCAAAAATCAACGTGAAGTGCATCCCTCAACTTCCCTATAGACCGGGTTTAGCTGCATTTGACTTTTTTTCTATTCCCTAACTTGAAGAAACGTCTTCGTGGGAGGTATTATCATCATCAGAGGCAGTGGTGAAGGCTGCGGAGGCGATTTTGAAGGATCTCTAAAATGGTTTCCAGCATGTCTTTGAAGACTGACAGAAACGCTGCGACAAGTGCATCGCATTCAGGGGAGACCAATTATAGAAGGACCATCAAAATTATGAGGATGAGTAGAGGTACGTTGTCAAAAAAATGTGTGATCATTATTTATTGAGGAGCTCTCGTGTATTTATAAGGCTCCGTCAACAAAACTTGCACGGCAGAAAATTGTACTCAGTTTCCTATTTTATAACTAGCCACCTTTGAGTTATTTTATTTGAAGGTACATTGTGCTGGAATCCTCTCGTGCTATATCTAAAGATACTCTCTGTTTGAGACGTATCTGTATGACAAGTTGTATTCTTGAGTTTTCTGAGAATGTAGTTACATTATTAGTAAAACAAATATTGATGTCATGGTAACAATAGACAAATACATACAAGGCAGGTTACGTGTGTTAGCCTAAGTCGCTTGGCTTGTTTGCCAAATGCATAACGATAACAAATGCAGAAACTGTCAGGTGTGTATAACCGAGCATGTACTCTGGAGGTCGATATTGAGGAACAGAGTCTGTGGTAAAGGGAACAAGGCGTGCAGCCTGTGCGTTTGGTTAAGGCAAGTGGTCGAAGTTAGGTTATGTTCACAGATAAATTACCCTCATGTCACGGGGAACTTCTTAGATACACCGGCTGTTTGCGGAATGATTACTTGTTCTGAGTTTTAGATACAGCAAACTATTGCACTATTCAAAAATACTATGCTAGGATTTCGTTGTAAGTACATGTGTTAGACCCTTGTATTCCAAAACACGGCATTTTTAGAACGATAGGTTCGTGTGTTTTTGAAAAGCGTCACTCAAATACCGAAAGTTGGTACAAAAAAGTAACCTGTCTTCAGCGGTACCAAACGCCCTCTCGTAAATTTCATGTAACGAAGAGGTTTTTCTGTTTTACCCGTCATAAAAACACATAAGAAAACGGTCAATCTTTTCTTAAAAAAGTTCTTTTCTCACCTCTTCTACACGATGACTTTGTTGATAACGCACGAAGAAATATTCCCCTCTCGTCGCCGTTTACTATGTTATCAGGTTTGTATCCTTCTATTATTTAAGGATATTATATATATTATCCTTCCTTCCTTCCCTCCTTCCTTCCTTCCCTCCCTCCCTCCCTCCTTCTTTTCTCTTTTTCTCCCTTTTTCTCTCTTTTTTCTTTCCTTCTTTTTTCTTCCTTTTTTCTTTCTTTCTCTATTTCTCTCTTTCTTTCTTAGTTTCTTTCTTTCTTCGTTCCTTATTTCTTTCTTTCTTTCTTTCTTTCTTTCTTTCTTTCTTTCTTTCTTACTTTCTTTCTTTCTTTCTTTCATTTTTTCTTCCTTTTTTCTTTCTTTCTTTCTTTCTTTCCTTTTTCCATCCTTTTTTTCTTTCTTTCTTTCTTTCTTTCTTTCTTTCTTTCTCTCTTTTTTCTTTCTTTCTTAGTTTCTTTCTTCCTTCCTTATTTCTTTCTTTTTTCTTTATTTCTTTCTTTCTTCTTTTTCTTCCTTCCTTTTTTCTTCCTTTTTTCTTTCTTTCTCTGTTTCTCTCTTTCTTTCTTAGTTTCTTTCTTCCTTCCTTCTTTCTTTCATTTTTTTCTTTCCTTCCTTCTTTCTTACTTTCTTTTTTTCTTCCTTTTTTCTTTCTTTCTTTCTTTCTCTCTTTTTTTCTTTCTTTCTTAGTTTCTTTCTTCCTTCCTTATTTCTTTCTTTCATTTTTGCTTTCCTTCTTTCTTTCTTTTTTCCTTTTTTTCTTCTTTTTTTCTTTCTTTCTCTCTTTCTCTCTTTCTTTGTTAGTTTCTTTCTTTATTCTTTCTTTTTTATTCCTTTTTTTCTATCTTTCTTTCTCTCTTTCTCTCTTTTCTTCTATCTTAGTTTCTTTCTTCCTTCCTTCCTTATTTCTTTCTATATTTTTTCTTTCTTTATTTCTTTTTTCTTTCTTTCTTTTTTCTTTCTCTCTTTTTTCTTTCTTTCTTTTTTTCCTTTTTTCTTTCTTTCTTTGTCCCTTTCTCTCTCTATTTCTTTCTTAGTTTCTTTCTTTCTTTCTCTCTTCCTGTCTCTTTTTCTCTCTTTCTTACTTTCTTTCTTTCTCTGTTTCTCTGTCTTTCTGTTTCTTTCTCTCTTTTTTCTTCCTTCTTTCTTTCTTTTTTTCTTTTCTTTCTTTCTTTCTTTCTTTCTTTCTTTCTTTCTTTGTTTCTTTCTTTCTTAATTAATTCTTTCCAGACACTTAATTCAGCAATCTAATCAGAGATCATTTCAGTGTTAACGTCCTTCGATTCACCTCAAATTTGTTTCAAATGTACCCGATGTCTTTTACAAAAACTCTTCAACCATTGTATTCAATGTTGCCAAATCTTTAAGCTACTTTTTAGCTTACTTCTGTATAATAGGCCCCGAAATATGGTCATTTTTTCCCTAACAGTGTCGGACACTCCTACACTATTTCATTAAAGTCTTGGCTTTCAGTTTTATAAGCTTCTATCTTTATTTTCCCATTATCCCAATTTTCCTACCGCTTCAGAATTTGCGGGACTCTTTAATAATAATGTCTGGCAAATTGTAAGGGTGATATGGGTTTCGAAACACCAACAAACCCTTGCATAAAAAAACGTTTTTCTAACTGTTTTATATTATCAAAACTGCAATCGATTTTCATTAAACGCCTTAAATATGTTTCCAAAGCAAATAATGTGCTAGTGTTTTTTTTTTTTTTTTTTTTTTTTTGCATATTGTTAGGTCTTTCGATGTATCGATATTCCTTTTTATTGGCTCAGATGTTATAATACTGTCAGGGGAGGAGTATCAAGTGTGAATGAATTGTCTTGGAGTTTTGATACCAAATGACGTCTACCAAAATCATCCTCATAACATTATATGTAGTATCATCCAAAACTAAACAATGATATCTCATTATTTCTTCAACTGAATCCTGGCTTAAATAATTAGTTTTTGTAAAAGAGGATTTTGTGTTGTTTTGTGCAACAAGCTTGTATAAACAGAGCGAGGCTCTCTGCTTGAAACGAGATAAAAAGTTGAGGAAAGTTGGACATAGGAAGGCTGTTGATGAAAGCGAATAGACTGAGGCGGTAGATTGGTGTTGCAGACAATGAGATTGAAGTTCTGTGGAGGGAGAAAAAAGTCACTTTGTGCATGAGAAGCCATTGTGACTCGCAGGGTAAAAAAAAAAAAAAACAGCGCACAATGTTGATTATGAAGCGTCCGCTTCATTTTCAATTTAATTTTTATTCCGGCACTTTGTAGGTTTCCTGTGCCACATTCAATAGGTAATAACAGTTCGGCGAAACGTAAATGTACGTAATGAAGCCTTTGATTTCTGCAATTTGCGAAAGGTTCAATATACGAGCAGGAAAGAGGTAGATAATTAAATAACATTACATGACCTCGAAGAAGTTGTTTACCTTCAAGGCATTTAACTTTAGAAGTACTGTGTAAAATAATACAGCTGTCGATGTGAGATCAGTTGTGACTTCTCAGGTAGAGGAGACACAGTTTTACTACGGCTGCATCCTCTCCTATCGTATCTTCAGATGTCTTCAATGAATCGATTTTGATATAATCTATATCAAAGAACGAGGGTGGGTCAAAAAGTAATGCCTCCTATTTTTTCTCTTTTGATTGCCAAGAAAATTGAATCCAATTTACATGGCTTGAAAACTACAACATTGACGATTAATTTGTCATTATTCAATATAACCTCCGTCCTTTTCCACAGTTTTGGTCCACCTTTTAACTAGGACATATATTCTAGTGTGGTAAAACACAAGGTCTTGCTTCCTAAGCCATTGACGCACAGACATTTTCACAGCCTCCTCATCTTCAAAATGAATCCCACGATGAGCTTCCTTTAGTGGTCCGAACAGATGGAAGTCTGATGGTGCCAGGTCAGAGCTGTAAGACCTGTCATCCCAATTTCTCAATCTCTGCAGTAGTGTAACGGCTGATGTGTGGTCTTGCATTGTCATGCAAAAGAAGAACATCCGCCATAGTTTTTATTGGGCGAACTCGGCGAAGACGTGGTTTCAGCTTTTTGAGAGTTCTGACGTATTGGACGGAATTTATTGTGCATCCCTGCTCCAAAAAATCAATCATAAGCACACTCTCTGCATCCCAAAACACTGTCGCCATAACTTTCCCTGCCGACCGCGGAGTTTTGAATTTCTTTTTTCTTCGGTGACGTTGTGTGATGCCATTCTATTGACTGCCTCTTTGATTCAGGTTCAAAATAATGAACCCACGTTTCGTTTCCAGTAATAATTTTTTCCAGAAACTCCTCTCTCTCCAAATTGAAGCGCTGCTAGTGTCCGGAGGCTATTGTTTTCCTTGTTTCTATGTTTTGGGCGGTTAACATTCTTGGTACCCAACGTGACCAAACTTTTGAGTAACCCGGTTGTTGAATAATCGTCATCACGCTGCCTTTACTGAGGGAGGTAATGCGACACAATTCACCTGTTGTTAGCCGGCGATGACCACGAATGATGTCATCGACTCGCATGGAGAATGTTGCATGGAGTCACTGCAGTCGCCGGACTGCCACTTCGCTTTTCATCTGCCAGTGGTGTTTGCCCTTCAGCTTCGTTACAGCGACGAACCCATCGTCTAACAGTGCTGACACCCACCGTTGCATCATCATACACATTTTTTAGCCTTTCGTGAATGCGAATTGGCGATTCACCTTCCGCAGTCAAAAATTCAATCACAGAACGCCGTCTGATACGAATGTCGATGTCAGCCTTTTGCAAGGGGATGCAGTGCTGCCACCTGTTGACTTAGGAAGTTACTACTACAGAGGATTGGAGAAGAAGGTTTGAGGAATTGCGCCAAATTGAAAGTTTTCACATAACTTACTTATATAAGGAAAAAAAAAATAGAAGGCATTACTTTTTTTACCCTCCCTCGTAATTTAGTCGTGCTATAAATATCTGGGTGGGAAGATAGACAGAGCCAGAGATATTAGAACAGAAAATGGTTAAGTGGTTGATTGGTATACAGGATACAGACCTCGTTGTGAGAGAGCTGCGTAGTATAGTAATGTGAGGGTGAGTCAAATGAAAACCTTAAATTTGTAAGAACAAATCGAAATTTCGCGCCGTTATCCTGTAAGTTAGTAAGCATGCTACAAACAGCGTGCACAATGGCCTGTAGGTGGCAGTATAGTACATTCACACTAACTGTATAAAGATGCCCTCCTCACTTGCGACTTGTACTTGGCACCAAGGCCTTCTGTACAAACTCAGGGAGGCCAACGTTCCTCCTCCCTATCTCGCCCTGATTAGCAGTTTCCTCAGAGACCGCACGTTTAGGGTGAGAGTGGAAGGACGGCTGTCATCTATCAGACCCATAGCCGCGGGAGTCCCGGAAGGCATTCTCCGTTGCTCTTTGCGGCCTACATCTCTGATTTTCCCCTTAGAACCACTGACTGTTACGTGCCAATATGCCGACGACGTCCTCATAATGGCACGTAACAAAAACCTAAGATATTGTGATCCTCCGCTGCAGCGCCAGCTCCGAGCCATCGGCCGTTGGAATGAGAAGTGGAGGATGGCCATTAGCCCCGAGAAGAGCTCCGCTGGCTGCTGAGCTTGAGGCAGAGGCAAATCCCCTGGGTTCCCTCTGCCAAATACCTTGGCGTCCTCCTCGATCGCGGCCTCACCTACGCACCTCACGTCCGGGTCAAAGCCGGACAAGGGCATGCAGCACTGAGGCAGTTGTACCCTGTACTTAAATCCACCATGCCAACGCAACTCAAACTACGTCTGTATCGGGCGATTATAACGCCCCTGATTCTGTACGGCTGCGAAGTCTGGGGATCAGCGGCTCCGACCACTATTCGCAGACTACAGTACGTCCAGAAAAGGGCACTGCGAATTATCTATGATACCGGACGCAGATTGCCGTCCCACATCCTTCACACCTACTCCGGAGTCCCGTATATTGTGGACGTGGTGCGGGAGAGATTCCGCACCATTTACAATAGCCTGCAATGCTAGTAGAAGGTGTGCTAGATCACCAGGCGGCCCCACCGAGGTTTTTCGGTAGTCTTCACCTTTGGTGTTGGCGCGCGTAAGTGGCGTATCCACTTCGATCCCGTCTTGAGTCCATAGGACCAGATGGGGTGGGGCTTGTTAGGAAACAAGGTCTTGCCCTATGGAAAGCCCCACGGAGGACGGCGAGCGCCTTTTGGGACAGCTCGGATAACTCCCTGGTTGAAAGAGGCTCGGGTCCAGTTCCTACGGGTCCAGGACTAATGGGAGTAGATCCTCTGCATTCAATCAATTTCCTCTGACTTCACACCTTCAAGCCCAGAAAACGGACTTGGTAAGTTCCATACCTGAACATTAGATCGTTTCCCCCTAGCATGTTAAGCGGACTGTGCTCAGATGTCTCCCAGGCAGGCGGAAGAGCGCAGCCAGCACTGGGCGCACACCTCTCACGGGGTAACAGCGCCCATTTAAGGCTAGACATACCGCTGCCTAAGAAAACCGCCTGAGACATAAGACGATTCTATTATACTGCCCAGATAAAGACGCAATAAGTGGCTAGGTGCTGGGCAGCAAACACTCCGTCCAGGTAAACCTGGACGACTCGACTCTTCTGCTGGTCTGCTGCGACTTGTACTGTAGCAGGCGCCCGGAAGGAGACCTGCGGTTGTGACGGAGAAGAATCTCCTGGGTTCGAACCGCCAAATACCTGGGAATCCAACTGGACCGCGGCCTCACTTTACTCCGCACGTCAGGGCAAAGGCCGGCCTCGGCCACGCTGCGCACAGGCAACTCTACCCCATCTTCCGCTCCACAATGCCCATCCGTCTCAAACTGCGGGCGTATCGTGCGATCGTCCCGCCTCTGATCCTGTACGGATGCGAGGACTGGGGTTCGGTGGCTCATACCACCCTCCGCCAACGTTAAGTTATATCGGACGGTGAATGAATTGGGTGAAATCGTGCTCAAATGAGTCCAGGGTCCATGGAGCTTATAGTTACCCGACATTCGTGTTGAAGGATAAGGGAAAACCCAGGAAAAACCTTATCCAGGTAACTCACCCTGACCGAGATTCGAACTCGTGACCTCTTAAACGTGAGGGAGAGCTGCTACCATCTACGTTACCGAGGCGGGCTAGAACAGAGCCTTAAGAATGATCTGCGGTACCCACCGCAGGTTCCCATCACACTTCCTACACACCCAGTTTGGCATACCGTACGTTGAAGACGTCGTGCGTGAACGAACGCGCACGTTGTATGCCAAGATCACTCCTCACCCTAACCAGCTGGTTAATTCACTAGGTCAATACGACCACCGTCGCCCCAGGAGACGGAGGAGCTACTGGCTCCCCAAGGACGTACTTGGGTGGTAAAGTCAGCCGCTCCTCCTGTCTCCCTACCAATCACCGCCAGGTCACGTCGCGCCTTGGCCACGGCTAGAAGGTTAACACCTGCAATCGTGCGCTGGGGCGCGCGCACGGCCTGGATTTTTAAACCATAAATCCTAAATTCCCATCTCTCGCTAATGGTTCCCTCCTCTGCTTCTGGTTTCCGTCCAGCCGCTCTAACCATTTGCGCTAGTATGGGCCACATGCCAACATGACATTAAATTCTCCAACTGACTCAAATCCCGGCTATGACATTGAATTTTTCAGTCTGGCTCTACCCTTTCATAGTGCGTCCTACACACGGCTAGTGTGAAAGAACAATTAATTTAAAAAAAATGGGATGCTACATATAAGACTTTCTATTTGACCCTGAAATCTTAGGCATTCAAAAATGTATGTCATCCCAACATAATTCCACTGTACGAGGCAAAATGTTGCGGCTTTGTGTTCGTTAAGTTGGCCAGTGTGAGAAAGAACTGTTAAAAAGCGGAGTTACATAAAAGGACGGTGCTATATATAGATGGCGTAGCAGAGAGACATAAAGGATTGACAGATTTAATTAATTTACACATTGATTGGAATGTAATTGAGAATGCAAGTTTTGGCACTACATTTTGATTGGTTATGGTGTAATTTTCCCTTTGTCGTTGCGCCGCTTTTGAAATCCGTGGTCGTCAGGTAGTTGACACAATGTGATAGCTATTACAAGCGTCCTTCGCCCGGGGGAACAATGCATCGTTAAAGAGTGCGCAAAATATGTCTCTCGTATGGAGGGAAAAAAAGGGGCACACAATAGCTCTAGTTGTGACAACTGCATGCTCCTGGTTATGATATATGTTGAACGATTTTCTGCAAATCGAGGGCGCACAAAAGCGAGTAATCGCTTTGGTTAAATCTGTTGAAGATAAATGGACTGGATTTTTTTTAGAAGGAGGTGGGGGGATGCAACTGAAGCCACATGAATAGGGAACAATACAATTTCGTTATTCTTATCACCGTGCTTCAGTGAAGATATATTATCGCTTCTGATCCATTTGTAACCCGATCATCCCAAAAATGCACTGTTACGTTCATATCAGATGTTCATTTTTTCCAATATATTTAATAGATTAAACTTGGATGAACCTGAAGCCATGAACTTAGGCAATGTATCCATAGAAGAGAAATGCATCTCCTAGTGACCTATGGGGGAGTTACAAGACACTCAAGTCAGCCTTGCAGTCATTTTTTTAATATTAACATCCTCCAACGTTTATGAAATAATACTCAAATGAGCACAGGGCTCATAGAACTTAGAATTTCCTCACTTTCAACCTTCTATCGGACGATGTATGACATGATGTTCAAATGAGTACAGGGTTCATAGAGCTTACAGTTACGAGACATTCATCTTTCAGGATAAGAGAAAACCTCCATCGTTGTCATATCGGACGATGAATGAAATGATGTTCAAATGAGTACAGGGTTCATAGAGCTTACAGTTACGAGACATTCATCTTTCAGGATAAGAGAAAACCTCCAACGTTAAGTCATATCGGACGATGAATGAAATGATGTTCAAATGAGTACAGGGTTCATAGAGCTTACAGTTACGAGACATTCATCTTTCAGGATAAGAGAAAACCTCCAACGTTAAGTCATATCGGACGATGAATGAAATGATGTTCAAATGAGTACAGGGTTCATAGAGCTTACAGTTACGAGACATTCATCTTTCAGGATAAGAGAAAACCTCCAACGTTAAGTCATATCGGACGATGAATGAAATGATGTTCAAATAAGTACAGGGTACATAGAGCTTAGAGTTACCAGACATTCATCTTTCAGGATAAGAGAAAACCTCTAACGTTAAGTCATATCGGACGATGAATGAAATGATGTTCAAATAAGTACAGGGTACATAGAGCTTAGAGGTACCAGACATTCGTCTTTCAGGATAAGAGAAAACCTTCAACGTTAAGGTATATCAGACGATGAATGAAATGATGTTGAAATCAGTACAGGGTACATAGAGCTTAGAGTTACCAGACATTCATCTTTCAGAATAAGAGAAAACCTTCAACGTTAAGGTATATCAGACGATGAATGAAATGATGTTGAAATGAGTACAGGGTACATAGAGCTTAGAGTTACCAGACATTCATCTTTCAGGATAAGAGAAAACCTTCAACGTTAAGGTATATCAGACGATGAATGAAATGATGTTCAAATGAGTACAGGGTACATAGAGCTTAGAGTTACCAGACATTCATCTTTCAGGATAACAGAAAACCTCCAACGTTAAGTCATATCGAACGATGAATGAAATGATGTTCAAATAAGTACAGGGTACATAGAGCTTAGAGTTAACAGACATTCATCTTTCAGGATAAGAGAAAACCTCCAACGTTGTCATATCGGATGATGAATGAAATAATGGTCAAATGAGTACGGGATACATAGAGCTTAGAGTTACCAGACATTTATCTTTCAGGATGAGAGAAAATCGAATAACAGTCGAAGAACAGACAAACCTTGTGTCATATGTAGTAGTCTGGATAGGAGATGATATTTGATCAGTTGTGAATGGCGGAGAAAACCGGAGAAAACCCACTCAAATCCTACTTTGTTTATCATAGATCCGTGTGATGCAGTTCAGGCTAAGTCATTGAAATATAAATGAAGAGCACTGCACAGTTAGTTTTAAGGAATTAAACACAGAAGTTTGTGGTGGGCGTGCAACTTTCTGTTGACAAGTTCATTATTGAAGTTTAGTCACGCGAAAACAGGTAAGTGCAAGAAGTTTTAATGGCGGCAATTATTTTATTATCCTGCGCTGGTATCACGTAGGAGAAGTTTCTAAATTTGTTGCAAATAAAGTAGGAATTATTAGTAGCTCAGATTTATAATTTGATAAGAATATACACAGCTATGATAATTACCAGGGCTGTTCAATAAAGAATGGCACAATTTTTTTTACAACGTACCTTTACTCATCCTCATAATTTTGATGGTCCTTCTCAAAATAGTCTCCCCTGAATGCGATGCACTTGTCCCAGCGTTACTGCAGTCTTCGAAAACATGCTGGAAGCCATTTTTTTGACAGATCATTCAAAATCGCCTCCGCAGCCTTCACCAATGCTTCTGATGATGGATAATGCATTCCATGAAGGCGTTTCTTCAAGTTAGGGAATAGAAAAAAGTCACATGGGTCTAAATCCGGACAATAGGGAGGATGAAGAATGCACTTCACGTTGATTTTTGCAAGATATTCAGCAACAGCATTGGCAATATGCGGCCAAACATTATCGTGGTGCAGCATCCAGCCTGCTTCACGGAAATGTGGTCTTTTGCGCCTGTGGCCGCGCCGTGGCTCAGTGGTTAGACCCTTGGCTCTCACGAAGGCGGCCCGGGTTCGATCCCAGGCGACCGTAAAGTGAGATTTGTGATGGACAACACGGCGCTGGGGCGTGTTTTCGCCTGGATCTCCGGTTTCCCCCGCCATCTCTTTCCACCGGTGCTCCATCTTCATCTCATGTTATCATCAGTGTCATCGCATGCGGTGCCGTATGTAGTAAAAGCGGGGCTAAACACTACACACACGCGCGCGCGCACACACACATACACACATATACACACGTGCGCGCGCGCCTTATATGGACTTGTAATGTTTTCAGGACATTCCTGTAGTATTGTCCAGTTACTGATTTGTGTGCACGTACAACATGCTGATAAACCATTCCATGAATATCAAAGAATGAGATGACCATAACATTCCCATCAGAAGCAACCACTTTTGCTTTTTTGGGGGTTGGTGATGAAGGAGATTTCTACACTGAGATTTGCTGTTTGCTCTCAGGATCAAAATGATGTAGCCAAGTTTCATCAGCAGTTATTACGTTTGAAACAAACTCCGGATCTTCCACTAACATCAACTTTAACTGCATGCAGACCTGCATGCGAATGCTCTTTTGTTCGGGAATCAACAGTCTTGGAACCCATCGCACACAGACACGTCTCATGTGTAATGTTTCTGTCACCAACGTGTGGGTGGCATCCAATGAAATTTTCGGTATTTCAGAAAGTGATCTTAATGTAATTCGTCGATCCTCTCTCACAATGGGAGCAGCAGTGTTGATGTTTTCTTTCGTAAGAGCAGTAACTGGAGCACCGGGTCCACCTTCCTTTGGAATTGGTGTGCTGTAGGGAAGAACAGACTCTCCATAGTCTTGTAACATTGTATAGGCCTCAACTGAAGATTTGTTGAGACGAAAGCAGAATTTCAAAGGTACATAGTGCTCCTCGCGCGTTACCTCCATGGCAGTAGTAGGCGATTCTGAACATGTCTGAACTTCCTGGTTCTCACAGGCGGGAACCAGGTGTACCAACAATGAAACTATTACTGCGTGTTTGTTTCACATTAAGCTAACAGAATATAATAAGATTGAATTTTAGTCCGAAAAATTATGACCGTAAACACTGTGATAATTCTTTGTTGAAAAGCCCATGTAGTAAGGTAGATTTGCATTTAATTAACTTGGTTTCCATTCGTTGGTTAAACAATGCAATGGAGTCCCAAATATTGCTACATGTTCCGTCGGTCGACACAAGATATTGGACAGCCCTGTATAAACAAACAGACAAGATAGATCGGCGGCTGCATTATAAATAAAGGCAGGTGTTGTTGAATGATATCCTCTAGTGGTTTAAGGAGCAGACATCGCCGATCAGTCATTGTGAGGATGCCGACAGGAAGAAGAGGGAAATAATATGTACCAAAATCCTCGAAAAAACAGAAGCTGGAGTATACGGTCCATAAACAAGGATATATTTCATTGTACGGGAGCCGCAGAGCAAATTGAAATTCAGGGCACTGCATATTGCACCAGTCAGCCGCTGAAATCAATAGTTGTACACCAAAAGGAGCGAGCGAACGTATCTAAATGGAGTTCTTTCAGTTCATCTGTAACGCTTTGTTGGCGTCTTTAATTACAAGTCTTGTGTCGCCTTTATGAGCCTTCGACTTCTGCACCACTTGATACAGACGGAGTTATGAGGAGCTAACACGACACAGATATCATTAACGTCATCAAATTGTCAAGTGTTCCATCCAACATACTCTTGTTCCTTTGTTTCACGTCAATTTATAGGACAGCACAGTAGTTTTAAGCGATTGTCAGATGTTCTAATATGTGGATGTTAGCAATTGTTTTGAACTTCTCTGCTCTCTTTGCATGGCCAGATCATTGAAAAAATGACATACTACTTGAGAAAATTAAATTAGGAATCGGTTCAGGACACTTGCGATACCTTACGATACTTGCATGATACTTCAGGAAAATTCCTTCGATACTTTTTCGATAATTCAGTGATTATGCTGCAATTTTTATTTTATTTTAAACAGCGTTCTTATGTAATAAATATAGAGGCTAGGCTATTGTGTGGCATGGGATTTCTCTTGTGGAGGCCTTTTGGTGTGGTATGGCAGGATGGTTAAGGATTACATGCCGGTGAGCAGGAGTACTCTCTCAGGGTTCCTGTCAATGAAAAGTTCTGTTTCAATTTTCTGTGGATTGTTTATTCCCACGGATCTCACTTGCTCGGCTTTTCTCACTTGCTGTCACTCCTATTGCACTTAATTCTTTGAGTCATTATTCTCTCTTATTTTAATGAAAATTATTATTTGGAGCTTCCCTTTCTTTGAAAGTCACGCCTCGCTACTGGACCTATGTATGACTGTACAATAGAAAGAGTATTGAAGAGTAGCCTTAGTTTTTTGAGTCATTTTTCTCTCGTATTTTAATGAAAAATATATTTTGGAGGTTCCTTCGTGTTGAAAGTCGTTTCTCGCTACTGGACCTACGTGTGACTGTACAATAGAAAGAGTACTGAAGAGTAGCCTAAGTTCTTTGAGTAATTATTCTCTCTTATTTTAACGAAAAATATCTTTTGGAGCTTCCTTCGTTTTGAAAGTCACGTCTCGCTAATGGACCTACATGTGACTGTACAATAGAAAGAGTACTGAAGAGTAGCCTAATTTCTTTGAGTAATTATTCTCTCTTATTTCAATGAAAAATATCTTTTGGAGCTTCCTTCGTTTTGAAAGTCACGCCTCGCTACTGGACCTACGTGTGACTGTACAATAGAAAGAGTACTGAAGAGTAGCCTAAGTTCTTTGAGTCATTATTCTCTCTTATTTCAATGAAAAATATCTTTTGGAACTTCCCTCGCTTTGAAAGTCACGTCTCGCTAATGGACCTACATGTGACTGTACAATAGAAAGAGTACTAAAGAGTAGCCTTAGTTCTTTGAGTCATTATTCTCTCTCATTTCAATGAAAAATATCTTTTGGAGCTTCCTTCGTTTTGAAAGTCACGCCTCGCTACTGGAGCTACGTGTGAGAGGACAATAGAAAGAGTATTGAAGAGTAGCCTAAGTTCTTTGAGTCATTTTTCTCTTTTATTCTATTAAAAATTATTTGGAGCTTCTCTCGCTTTGAAAGTCACGCCTCACTACTGGACCTACGTGTGACTGAACAATAGAAAGAGTACTGTAGAATATCCTTAGTTATTGCAACCTGTTATGAAAACTTTCGTAGCCGGTGCTTGTTTTTACTTCAACACTTAAAACAGTCGAGTATCTCAAGTCTGAAGTTTCCTTCCTACATGTAATAATTATTCTTGGGAGACTTGTCTCGGCTCCAGATAAAAGTATTTTAGTGTTAGAAGAACATGATAAAGTACTTTATGGCCGTACACGAAATTAAGAAAATATCGTCTTGAATAATGTGTGAAGTCATTGCATATGTAACTGGCCGTAATCTTTTCTGTTTTTAGCCGCTGAACTTTCGGACCACACCAACATAATTTATTATGCATTCCCTCTCGCGTTATTCACCATAAATATTGTTTCATTATTATTCTGGTCGCCTGCATGTAAATCAGTAGGGTTAATGGAACACCCCACTTGTTTATTTCAAAAGTAATTTGTGCACTCATAATGGCGTACAGGTTTCAGCAAGTAGCACTACGACAGTGACATACCAGTAATGAGCTAGCGGAACGTACATGACATTGTTAAAATGCAAATTAAATTACTCCATTAGGTGTTCGGTTTCTATATCGCTCTTGTTCATATGTATTCAATGTCCTTATCTTTTTTTTTTTAATTTTCTGTTTATTCCTTGTTTGGCATAATTGAAACTTGTCAATTTTTTTGCGTGTGGGAACGTGTCACCTAATTAATATGTAAAAAGGTTTTACTTCTCGATTTGGTAACCGAAAACACCACAAAAGTGATTTTTGTTATTATCTGCGGTAAATGAAATAGTACATGACGTACCAAGTGCACAGAGGTAGAGAAGACATTGCACTACACCTAGAAATATCCTTTTGGAAAATATATAAATAAAAATACGAGAGCTGTTCAATAAAGAATAATTACAATTTATTTTGACAACGTACCTTTACTCATCCTCATAATTTTGATAGCCCTTTTCAAAATAGTCTCCCCAGAATGCGATGCACTTGTCCCAGCGTTTCTGCCAGTCTTCAAAGACATGCTGGAAACCATTTTTGAGAGATCCTTCAAAATCGACTCCGCAGCCTTCACCATTGCTTCTGATGATGGATAATGTCTCCCACGAAGGCGTTTCTTCAAGTTAGCGAATAGATGAAAGTCACATGGTGCTAAATCCGTGCTATAGGGAGGATGAGGGATACACTTCACTCAACAGCATTGGCAATATGTGGCTGCGCATTATCGTGGTGCAGCATCCAGCCTGCTTCATGGAAATATGGTCTTTTGCACCTGATATGGACTTGCAATGTTTTCAGGACATCACTGCAGTATTGTCCAGTTACTGATGTGTGTGCAGGTACAACATGCTGATAAACCATTCCATGAATATCAAACAATGAGGTGACCATAACTTTCCCAGCAGAAAGTTTTCTTCCTTGGGGGTTGGCGATGAAGGAGATATCCACACTGAGCTTTGCTGTTTACTCTCAGGATCAAAATGATGTAGCCAATTTTCATCACCAGTGATTACGTTTGGAAGAAACTCCGGATCTTCCTCTAACATCAACTTTAACTGCATGCAGACCTACATGCGAATGTCCTTTTGTTCGAGAATCAACATTCTTGGAACCCATCGCGCACAAACACGTCTCATGTGTAATGTTTCTGTCACCAACGTGTGGGTGGCACCCAATGAAATGTTCAGTATTTCAGAAAGTGATCTTAAGGTAATTCGTCGATCCTCTCTCACAATGGCAG
Source organism: Mantis religiosa (assembly GCA_030765055.1). Lineage (NCBI taxonomy): Eukaryota > Metazoa > Arthropoda > Insecta > Mantodea > Mantidae > Mantis > Mantis religiosa. The sequence continues at coordinate 11,023,822 of CM060953.1, read as the reverse complement.
CAGCAGTGTTGATGTTTTCTTCCGTAAGAGGAGTAACTAGAGCACCCGGTGCACCTTCCTTTGAAATTGATTGCCTCCCCTCTTTAAACATTTTAAACCACCTTCGATGTGTGCTGTAGGGAAGAACACACTCTCCATAGAGCTCCTGTAGCATTGTATAGGCGTCAACTGAAGATTTGTTGAGACGAAAGTAGAATTTCAAAGCCGGATATTGTTCCTCGCATGTTACCTCCATTGCAGGCGATACTGAACATGTCTGAACTTCCTTGGTTCTCACAGGCGGGAACTAGGAATACCACGGCGTGTTTATTTCACATTAAGCTAACAGGATATAATAAATTTGAATTTTAGTGCGAAAAATTATGACCGTAAAAATTATGATCATTTTTTATTGAACAGCCCTCGTATTTCTTAGACACTTGTACGTAGGTACAGCTTAAATAAAAACTTAGGTTTTGAATTTAATATGTTCCAAAATTACAACAGTGTCATTTTGAAATACGAGGGTTGTCTGAAAAGTTCCGAGCGTGACATAGAGATGGCACCACTGGACCAGTTTGACTGATAGCGTCATATAGTTTAATTCTAGGCTAGCTTGTATCCATGGTTACAGGTCAATAGCTTGTTTTGTTTTTGAATGACAGCATTTTAAACAAGACAAGTGTAGAGGTTCAAGAAAACAGAAGATTTGGAGAAAACAAGTAGTGATTAAATACTTCCATTTGAAAGTGTTTACGCCTAAAGTAATCTAGGAGGAAATGGACAGTATATTGAAAGACTCTGTCCCCTCATATTGTCTCCAACCCATTGTTGTGACTGGCGGCCGGTGCATACAAAGGAACAGATAGTGCAGGGTGGAGATAGAAAAAGCTTCCTAAACAGATAAAGATATATAACTGGAAGGTTCGTCATTTTAGAGCCGTCTTGATTGTTGGAGAACGTTCCACAAAGTTCTGGGACCGTGAATGGACGTAGAAAAGGAAGCCGCGGTTAGTTGTGTGGACAGTCGTAATTGGACTCGTGTGGCTGTGATTTTTTTTTTGGGGGGGGGGGAATAAAGGTTATAAGGAAAAACTTAACAATAGGGTGTTCGAGTCTTTGATGCAGGAAGGATGATGGGGCTTGGGAGGGAAGTCGTGCTGTGGTGTTGCTATTTATTTCATTCTTTATGGTGCTATATTATGTTGGGGCATTGTGTAAGCTGGTGTCCGGTACCGCGTTAAAGCATCCGGAGGCTTGCGGGTAACGATAGTAATCCAGCGGTGAACCGCTGTTGGGCAGGTAAGCAGTCATGACCCAATGGGCCCTGGCTACGACCTGCAGATGTGGTGACTGTTTGGATGGTGCTCAATGGTATTCATAGAAGTTTGCTTCAGGTGATTGATGTGGATCCTCATGGGTTCGTGTCCGGTGAGGGTAGCGGTGAGATAGAGGTTGTGGCGGCGGTGTCCTCTGGGCGCGGGCCTCTCTTCGGTGCTGGAGGTGCGGAGATGGAGCCTCCAGCTCGAGTGTCAGGGTGTCTCTGATGTCCCCGGTCTGCTCAGTCAGGTAACTCTGAGTCATGTGGAGAGCTCTATGAAGTTCTGCCGGTGTGAGTGGTTTGTTGGTCTCCTCTTTGCTAGATATCTTCCCTAGAAGTGTTCGGTTTGTGGTGGTGATCTGGGTGAGCTGCTGTATCTGTTCTTGGAGTGCCGCGATCTGCTGGGCGATTGTGGAGTTGCTGTCCTGTGTCGCTGTGGTGTGCGTGGTTATGAGGTCCGTAGTAGATTGGTGTTGTGTGTGTAGCGTTGCTGTTAGTGATCCGTGATTGGAGGTGAGGAGCTTCTCCAATTTCCCAAGGCGAGGCGCCAGTACAAGCACCTCCGAGTGGAGCTCTTGAAGGTCCTCCCGCATGGGGTTGGAGTTGCTGATGGCGTGGTGACTGTGGAGAGCTTGTCCTCTATGAAATCCAGGCGTTCGTTGAAGCGGCGCACCTCGGTTCGGATCGTCTGGACTAGCTCCTGTATAGAAGTGTCGGCGGCTGCGGTGAGGTTTGTAGAAGCGGGAGGATGCGTAACTGCGTTGCTCTCCCGTCCAGTGCTGCCGGAGTCATTTGGGAATCTGGGGCACTGCACCTGCCCAGTGTAGTGGCCGAAGCCACTGCATGTGGCGCAAAACCGGCGGCGGTGGCGAAGGCCGTGTTGCCGGCAGTCCCGGGTGAGAGAATAGCGCCGCAATAATGACAGCGCGGCGGGTTGGTGCAAGATTCAGCGGCGTGTCCGAAGCTGCAGCAACGCCGACATGGTGCAGGCCACTCAGTCCTGCTGGCCTCGATTCGTAGACACTGCCCTAACAAGAGCAGGCCCTTCCTCAAGCCCGTTTCGTAATCGGCTGCGTCGGCGAACTCCACTCGGACGAGGTTTGACGAAAGTGAACTCTTATTTACATGCGCAGAAGTGACAGGAGATTGTGTTGGTTTATGTTACGTCATCTTGCTGCCAAGGGTGTACAGTGTGTTTCTACGGAAATAAAGATCATTTTCAATTTCTGCAACTTGGACTTTCAATTCTAGGGACCCACAAAGTCACAATATATTTTAATATAAGTGCAAGAAAATAAAAATGTACCTTGGATATATGCAAGTGGAAGTGTTCAAATGAAATGTGTAGTGTTTAACGCCCGCTTTTACTACATACGGCACCGCAGGCGATGACGCTGATGATACATGAGATGAAGGTGGAGCACCGGTGGAATGAGATGGCGGGGGAAACCGGAGATCCCGGAGAAAACTCGCCCCAGCGCCGTGTTGTCCACCACAGATCTCACTTTGCGGTCACCTGGGATCGAACCCGGGCCGCCTTGGTGAGAGCCAAGCGGTCTAACCACTGAGCCACGGCGTGGCCTGAAAGTGTTCAATGTCTTTCAGTTTAGTTTAACTGATGGACAGTAAGTGACAGAATAAATTGTAGATCTCGTTAAGACACAGAATTTTTGGAGGTTAATCAGGTATTTTTGTTATGGATTTAAATGATTAATCCTTTTATTTAATTGAACTATTTTTTTCTGTCGTGGCCATTACGTGGGTATTCGAATACAACCCCAGTTTATTTCTGTAATTATAATCATTATATCCTATTTATATTAGGTGGATGACTGACTATTCATCAGATATATTTTTAACCTCAATGCACTGCAAAATGTGACATAATTTTCACAGCAGCACATGTTGTTTCCCATGTCATAGAAATAGTAATGAAAGCTGTTTCATACAGACAATTTGACGATTTTTATATATAATATGTCGGCTTTATTTACGATTAATTCAATGGTATACACATCACCAAGTGCCGATTTTGATGAGCCAAAACTGTTTCGATAACAAAACAAAAGAGCGGAGTAGTAACTATAAAATTAGTTGATTAAAAAGGCGTACATAAAGTTATGATTACACGGGACGTAAAATAGAAGTTTACTTGTATTTTTCCTGATACTTGTTGTAATATCGTGGTTCAATTGTCAGTATTATATGCTACATAGTATCTGTTTATAGAAAACTCTATCTTAGGGTAGTCAACCAGGATGTATCTTAATTTATTTGTATGTTCTAGGTCTTATTTTGTGTGCAAGTTTGCTGAAGTGACCGCGTTCAGCAACTAATGGAAATAATTTTCTAGTTTTGTAACCTGTTTAAAGGAAATATGTAATTTTCATGATTATTACATCTATACAAACGGTTCGCGTTACCAGTTTGAAGATAATGTATCTGCAGTAGGATGTGCTTTTGTTGTTTACGAAAACCAAACGGAACTAACTCACTCCATGTTTAAATTGTCACCTGAATGTTCTGTATTCCAGTCGGAGCTCTTAGCAATTAAAGAAGCTATAAAATGGTGTACTGTTAATGGGAAAAGTGATTCATAATCAGCTCTACTCGCTATTAATGATAAATACAATTTAAATTTATTAGCACATGAAATCATAACCTTGCTTCAAAACCATCCAGGACATATTTGCATGGGATGACTTAAAGGACACAGTGGAATTTTAGGTAACGAGAGAGCTGATTGCTGCAGAATCAAATCTTCCTGTGACATACTCTTTATGTCCTATTTCTACTGTAAAGAGAATAATACATCAACATATTCTTGAAGAATGGAAGCAACAATGGCTAACAACTCCAAATGGAAGTTTAACAAAAACATTATTTTTCCCTAGTGTATATGACAGAGGAAAATGTGAAACTCTTGTACCAAATTTTGTTTTGACACAATTTTTAAGTGAACATGGGAAATTTGGTGAATACTTATCACGCTTTCACTTAACATCCAACATGTGTGGTGAAGAAATTCAAACTGTGGTTCATCTCCTTTTCTGTTGTCCCATTTTCTGGAGAGAAAGACAAGAATTAATATTCAAGCTAGACTCTCTAGGAACTGAATTTTCTGCTCCGCTCACATCTTTGCTAATGAAGCCACAACAGTATAAGTACTTCATGATGTTTATAAACTCGGTGTTTAAACGTCTGAAATAGTTTAAATTAATATGCATTAGATTAAAACATCATTTCTTCCTTCTAGTATTTAAAATATTTTTGTTAAAATTGTATATTTTTATGTATCAACTCTAACCCTAATATACCACTGTGTAAAATAGGGTTCAATAAATCTGGATAAATTAAAAATTCTAATTTCCGTTCTGTTCAACCTGAGGTCAGACAGTTTCCTCATTTGCCTTTGTTTGCCACCTGAGTTGACGTCAATGCAGTAGTGAACTTCTATAGGAAGTTTTGTGTAAATGACTGTACTTTTTTGAGCTAAGAGATGTTGTCAAAGCAAATACAATATCTACAGATATTCTTTTAAAATACTTTTTGCAGCATCCAGTAAATTTTCAGTACAATCACAGTATCCAATTTTTAGTGGAATGCAATATCCTTTTTATTTACTATGTGTATAATTTTCTAAATTTTCACTATAAATGCATGCATATCCGATGTACTGTGCGGAACTGTGCCTCTCACGGCGCGATCTTCACTTTTCCGCAAAGAGAAACAAATGACTGTATGCAGTCCATTCCATAGATCTTCCTTTGAAATGCAAGTGAGATGTGCTGGTTTTCTTGTTCCCATACATCGTGAATGTAGGTATTCATTCCACCGCTGTAGCTTTATCGGGGGGAGAGCTATTTCCTTAAAAGGCCCTCTTCTTTCATCGTGGCTCATCGCCATTTGTACCTTTTAGGGCAGCATTTAGTTAGCTCCGAACACATCCTAGACGTATCTAGAGTAAATACGCTTTAGGAGGCAAAATTGAATGAAAATGTATTTTTGAAATACATTAATCATTGCAGTAAATGTATTTAAGTATTGTCAAAGTGCATTAATTTAATATTTAAAGAATAATATAATTTTAGCAATAGTTAATAAGGTACATGATAAGATTTTTTGAAAAAAATATCAAATATTGAAATACGTTTCACGTGGAGGGTAGTTTTGAGCGGGAAGGGTATCTTCATACTTCATACTTTATAGTGTTTTATAGATAGTGTTTCACCGCCAATAGAGCCGCATAAAAATACTGCAGAATGAGTGTGGATTATGCAGTTACAGGAACAACGACAGCGTGCCTCACGCTGTTGTAGTTCGCAGGTATAGGTCACACGCCGTGTCCCGTGTCGTAACTGTAAACAGAGCGTGCCTCACGCTGTTGGAGTTCGCAGGTATAGGTCACATGCCGTGCCCCGTGCTGTAACTGTTTGTAAACATAGCGTGCCTCACGCTGTTGGAGTTCGCAGGTATAGGTCACACGCCGTGTCCCGTGTCGTAACTGTAAACAGAGCGTGCCTCACGCTGTTGGAGTTCGCAGATATAGGTGACACGCTGTGCCCCGTGCTGTAGCTGTAAACATAGCGTGCCTCACTCTGTTGGAGTTCGCAGGTATAGGTCAGACGCCGTGCCCCGTGCTGTAACTGTTTGTAAACATAGCGTGCCTCACGCTGTTGGAGTTCGCAGGTATAGGTCACATGCCGTGCCGCGTGCTGTAACTGTTTGTAAACATAGCGTGCCTCACGCTGTTGGAGTTCGCAGGTATAGGTCACACGCCGTGCCCCGTGCTGTAACTGTTTGTAAACATAGCGTGCCTCACGCTGTTGGAGTTCGCAGGTATATGTCACACGCCGTGCCTCGTGCTGTAACTGTTTGTAAACATAGCGTGCCTCACGCTGTTGGAGTTCGCAGGTATAGGTCACACACCGTGCCCCGTGCTGTAACTGTTTGCAAACACAGCGTGCCTCACGCTGTTGGATTTCGCAGGTATAGGTCACACGCCGTGCCCCGTGCTGTAACTGTTTGTAAACATACCGCCATACTCCCCAGTAGCTTGCTACTACGAGGGCTGTTCCATAAAGAATGATCATAATTTTTACGGTCATAATTTTTCTCACTAAAATTCAATCTTATTATATTCTGTTAGCTTAATGTGAAACAAACACGCCGTAGTAGTTTCATTGTTGGTACTCCTGGTTCCCGCCTGTAAGAACCAGGAAAGTTCAGACATGTTCAGTATCGCCTACCGCTACAATGGAGGTAACATGTAGTTAAAGTTGATGTTAGAAGAAGATCCGGAGTTTCTTTCAAACGTAATCACTGCTGATGAAACTTGGCTACATCATTTTGATCCTGAGAGCAAATAGCAAAGCTCAGTGTGGAAATCTCCTTTATCACCAAACCCCAAAACAGCAAAAGTGGTTGCTTCTCCTGGGAAAGTTGTGGTCATCTCATTCTTTGATATTCATGGAATGGTTTATCAGCATGTTGTACCTGCACACACATCAGTAACTGGACCATACTACAGGGGTGTCCTGACAACATTGCAAAAGACCAGCCGCAAAAGACCACATTTCGGTGAAGCAGACTGGATGCTGCACCACGATAATGCTCGGCCACATAGTGCCAATGTAGTTGCGTGAAGTGCATCCCTCATCCTCCCTATAGTCCGGATTTAGCCCCGTGTGACTTTTTTCTACTCCGTAACTTGAAGAAACGGCTTCGTGTATGTGTGTGTGTGTGTGTGTGTGTGTGTGTGTGTGTGTGTGTGTGTGTGTGTGTGTGTGTGTGTGTGCGTAGTGTTTTAACGCCCGCTTTTACTACATACGGCAGCGCAGGCGGTGACACTGATGATACATGAGATGAAGATGGAGCACCGGTGGAATGAGATGGCGGGGAAAACCGGAGGTCCCGGAGAAAATCCGTCCCAGCGCCGTGTTGTCCACCACAAATCTCACTTTGCGGTCGCCTGGGATCGAACCCGGGCCGCCTTGGTGAGAGCTAAGCGGTCTAACCACTGAGCCACGACGCGGCCGTACGCCTTCGTGGGAGACATCCATCATCAGAAGCAGTGGCGAAGGCTGCGGAGGCGATTTTGAAGGATCTGTCAAAATTTATTTCCAGCATATCTTTTAAGACTGGCGGAAGCACTGGGACAAGTGTATCGCATTCAGGGGAGACTATTTTGAGAAGAACCATCAAAATTATGAGGAAAAGTAAAGGTACGTTGTCAAAAAAAAAAAAAAAAAAAAAAAGTGGACATTCTTTATTGAACAGCCGTTGTATATTTTCTCTCTCCTGGTAGTCTCTTTCTGTCGATGATATTTCTGTCTTTCTGTCTTCTCTTTGATGTCCATAATTGGCGTCTTAAATCAGGTCTTCAAATCTGGTAATCTGTATTTTCAGTTTCTCTTGGTCCTATTTCCCTCCGACGATCTAAGTTATATTCTTTTCTCATAGATTGAAATGTTCTTACATTTCTTTCTTGAAATATTTTGTCACTGGTCACATATTCCTCCAACGCCTTAATGGATATTATTTGAGACATATTTTCTAAATGTACATGATCTTCTGCATCACTTAAGATGTTCCATAAACATTTTCCTTGAAGGTTCCTTCGACCGTCTTCTACTAGTTCACTATATCTATTGCTCTCAAAAATAACATGTTCAGGCGAATCTAAACAGTTGCATTGCTCACATAAATCTGAGTTCTTCTTCCTTATTCTTTTTAAATATACATTGTATGGGCCATGTCCTGTAACAAAGTGCAAAAATCATTTTCTTGGTTTTATATATTCCACTTTCCAAATAAATCATGTACTCTTCTTGCCATTCTGGAATAAATAATCTTTCACTTCTTACCATAGCAACGACATACCCTTGTTATCCTCCGCGTCCTTCACGTATCGTCTTTTAAAAATCAGATTGTACGGAACGGCTATAACCGTTCGGGGTCGTTTTGGAACAAATAAATAAATAAATAAAATCTGAATATTCTGCCCCGGCACCTAGACAACTATACCGGGGCATATATCCAAATTTTCTCTTTATTTTTCCATAAAATCCTTACAATTGTTATAATTATACAAATCTCTCAGAATACTAATCTACAAAAATAAAATGAAATAAAATAACAGAAATAAACACAAAAAAGCAAAAAAAAAAAAAAAAAAAAAAAAAAAAAAAAAAAAAGAAAGAAAAAAAAAAAAGAAAAAAAAAAGAAAACAACTATAAAAATTACAAAATCCTTATTTTCTAAATCTACATCTAAATCTACTAATGCTGTAGTCCACTATGGCCTCCGCCATCCCTCTCTCCCTCCGCCGCCCATGCAGTCAACTCTATTTTGAACTCACGCTGATACTTCTCTTCTTATTACTCTCTCTACTCTTCTCTTTCCTCTTGTAATCTACTTCTATATTCCGCAAATGTCTCTCCCTCTCTTCTCCTAGATCTGAATGTTCTTCTCTCTGCCCATTCCTGTCTTCCTGTTGAGGTTACAAAGAATTTTCTTCTATTGACTTAAGATTATCAATTTCTAATTGTACCTCTTCTAATTCTTCTTCTTGTTGATCTATTTCTTCTTCTTGAATTCCCTCCATTGTTAGATTATTCAATAACTCTTCCCGTCTTATCCTATTTTGTATTCTAGAACTCCTTCTTGGATCTTGTACTATTCTTCGCCTATAATCAACTCTTTCTCCTTTGAATATTTTTACCTCCCATGCTTTCTTACTTACAAAGTTAGTCAAAACTTGTAATTTATTTACTAATTGTGGATCTCGAATTATGTCATTTACGATATATCCTGCTAGCGCATGCCTCTCTTCTTGTTGGTGAATTGCATATCTTCCACATTCAAATACTACATGTTCAGGATTATCTTGTTTGTTACATAATTCACATATATCATTTTCAGTTTTATTGATTTTCTTCCAATAGGTCTTATAAGGTCCGTGTCCTGTTATATAATGTATAAATCCCTTTGTTGGTTGAATAAAATTCAATTTTAATCTCTCTTTGACGTTCTGAAAAATTTCAAACACTCTTCTACCTTCTAGACTTTCTGTCCATTCATTTTGCCATTTATCTTTTAAACTATTTTTAATCACCCAAGATTTGCTTGTTCTGACTGCAGTTATATTATAAACTTTTTCTAAATTTCCCTTTTTCGCCCAAAATTTTGCTCCCTTCAATCTTATTAATAAATCAATCGGCCAAATGGCCGTTGTTACTAGCAATGCCATAGTTGGTGTTGTTTTTACAGCTCGTGTCAGACGTAATAATACTTTTCTTTGCGTTCTTCTCAACAATCTTCTTATTTGCACATCGTCCTTCCTTTCTGCCCAAACTGCTGCCGCATACGTCATAATTGAAGCAAAAATGGTGTTATGATATATCTGTATGGTACGCAATGGAAGTACAAAATTTAAATTGGTTATTCTTGCTAGCTTTAGCATTATTTTCTCTGTTTTCTGCCTAATATACTCCGTGTGTTTTCTGAAATGAAATTTTTCATCTATCATGATACCCAAATATCTCATCTCTTTTTCCCGTTTAATGTTCTGAGGTCGTTTAGGAACAACCTGTATCTAGCAAATCAGGGAAAGTTATTGACGACGGTACGTTGCAAGTGTCGTTCATTTGTGCCGTAGTGACATCTCGTAGTCCTGGATGAGACAGTAATTCCCTTGTGCAAAATTGGACGGTTCTAAGTGTCTCCGGAGCAATGTCAGATTCTGCGGGTTGATTCCCGGTCGACTAAACTTAACGTTGAACATTTCCCATCCGGTGCCTAAGGGCGGATTTGAGCGATAGAGTTGTGCCTTGTCCTCAACGACCGCAGTTTCCGGTATCACTACCATGTTCAAACACTAGAAGAACCCATTCAAAATGAATTTTGCAAATATCAGACAAACCCTGGGGTTAGATTAAAGCTCCAGAAATCCAGAGTAATGAAACAAAACTTAAACAGACAGGACATTTGTTGTGAGTATTAAATGCAACAACAATTATAATTATTTCAGAAATGTCTGTTAAGAATTTTCATTAAAAGTGTCAGCAGTGACAAATGCAGTGAGCTTCTGCTGTCTCACTTATGTGTATCACTTATCTCACATCCGCTTTAACATTAGGAGTTCATTTGACAATGTTTCGGCTTGACTCTCGAAATAAAACATTAATTTCTCTATGTTTGTTACTGCTTGTACGTGGGTCATAACAGCAGTGAGCTTCTGTTGTCTCAGTTTAGTGTATCATTTACGAGTAGCGTGATCTCACATCCGCTTTAACAAAAGAAGTTCATCTGTCAATGTTTCGGCGTGACTCTCGAAGTAAAACATCAATTTCTCTATGCTTGTTACTGCTTGTACGTGGGTCATAACAAGAATGAGCTTCTGTTGTCTCAGTTTAGTGTATCACTTACGAGTAGCGTAACCTCACATCCGCTTTAACATTAGAAGTTCATTTGACAATGTTTCGATTTGACTCTCGAAATAAAACATCAATTTCTATATGTTTGTTACTGCTTGTACGTGGGTCATAACAGCAGTGAGCTTCTCTTGTCTTAGTTTAGTGTAGCGGTTATCTCACATCCGCTTTAACATTAGAAGTTCATTTGTCAATGTTTCCGCTTGACTCTCGAAATAAAACATCAATTTCTCTATGTTTCTTACTACTTGTACGTGGGTCATAACAGCAGTGAGCTTCTGTTGTCTCAGTTTAGTGTATCACTTACGAGTAGCGTGATCTCACATCCGCTTTAACATTAGAAGTTCATTTGACAATTTTTCGACTTGACTCTCGAAGTAAAACATCAATTTCTCTATGTTTGTTACTGCTTGTACGTGGGTCATAACAGCAGTGAGCTTCTGTTGTCTCAGTTTAGTGTATCACTTACGAGTAGCGTGATCTCACATCCGCTTTAACATTAGAAGTTCATTTGTCAATGTTTCGACTTGACTCTTGAAATAAAACATCAATTTCTCTATGTTTGTTGCTGCTTGTACGTGGATCATAACCACAGCTGGTTCATCAACACTGTCTGAATATGCCTTCCTCTGTAATCGGTATATAACCTACGTCATTGTCAGTATCTTCTTCATCAACATCGGAACAGTCATTTATATTTTTAAAGATGTCTATAAAATATGCTTCCACACTTATTTTTTCCCGTCTTCAATCTAGTTTTCTGGTAAGTCATATACACCAGGACCCAACTTTTTCCATGACGCTATCAAAGTTTCTGTTTCAACCTGGTCCCTAGCAAGTGGAGCGAGTGCCTTTAATTCGCCTGCTGGCAGGAAAACTCGAGTAATTTACCAATCGAGAATACGGAAACAAAAGAAGTTCCACAAATGCTGATTTCGAGAGTTAATTTAAAATGCTGTACGTGTCAATCGATTTTTTTAGATTCAACAAAGCATTTTGGTTTTGCGTTTCACATACCATTATAAAAGTAATATTTTAAAATTCAAATGAATCCTCATTTTTCCGTTTTATAAATATCAAGGTGAAAAAAATTGTAAAAAGGAACGTAATTATAAAATTTAAAAAATGGCTATACGTGTCACTTCATCCAGTTTTGCTGAAAATTCCAAGTTAATTGAACTCTTGCTTTGTGGTACATGGGGTGGTATTTCCAGTTATGAAAAACAGTAAATTTTTTTTTTTTTTTTTTTTTTTTTTAAATTGGAATGTGCATTACATTACTGTGTTCAGCACCTCACAGAGTGATAAATATTACCGATCAGAGCCGCTCTATCCAACTATAATAATATATGAAAGCTATAGGTTCAATTTTTTGCACTTTGCCCCTAATTTTCATCCAATTTTACAGGTGCAGTGCCTTAAATACAAAGGATGGCGTTTAATTACTTCGTTTGTGAAAAGGTGCTATCCACATACGATGTTCTTTTTTTTTTACTGTTTATTCCTGGTGCCAAAGCATGCTTTCCCCAATTTTTGAATCCATTAATTATGGCAGATATCACTATTAAAGAAAAAAGATCATACAGGCGTGTGTAGTTAAAACAGTCTAAATTTCATGTTGCTTATTAAAATAGAGGTAGCAATGAAATAGAATGTTGAACTTTTTGATAGAATGCAATACCTTTCCTAAACATTACGCCTCGCAGTAGTTCTCTGAGGAAGGCGCGGGTGAAGTGTATCTATATTTTGAAAATCTTCCACAAAAGCCCTATTCTTCTCGTAAATATGAAAACTATTACCCTATATGGAAGCCTTGACATTCTATAATAGTTAAATACTAACTTTTTCGATAGAAAATTTTCTGTGTTCTTTTGTTTTCATTTGTATTCCGAGCAAAAACAAATCCTAATCGTCCGCAATAGAATTGGCATAGTGCACGAATCATAACAGTACATAATGTAACCATCAGAACAAAATAACACACTTCTACAGGTTTATGTTCATATATTTATGTATTTCACACAAATTTCCGACCTAAGAATTAAGTTCTTCTTTTCCAAACCGCCCACACAGATTTCGTGATACCATTTTACACTCTTTTGGGATCATTTGAGCATTATTTCACCCTTTTCGTTCATCTTACGACATGAATTAACTTTGGAGGACGTAAATTTAAAAAAAAAAAAAAAAAAAAAAAAAAAAGACCGCTGTCTTAGCGGTTTTTATTTTCCCCGTTGGCAGCATTATTTAAGTAAGCTTATAACAACAAGGACGCTTATGGATGTAACAAAGTCTGTATTTTCTTATTGCACAAGTTTCTGAAGCAATTTAAATGCACATTTCTTATAAATCAATCTTAAACGAACTTAAAACTAACAAACTTCCAAATATGTAGCAGTGACATATCTCATTTCCATAAAAGAGGCTCGATTTGTCACTTAGACTGAAAGAAAAAAAATACAATCGTATTACACAGCCAACTGTATCAGGTAGTTAACTTCTTCGTTCCAACAATACAATACACTATCGTCACCTACAGCCTATCTTTAAAAGAAGATACCTGAAGGTCATCAGGCAAAGGGCATGAAGGGTAAGAAAAGAAGGTCGTTGCTATGCTAACGTAAACAAATGAATGAATGTGTAGTGTTTAGCGCCCACTTTTACTAAATACGGCACCGCAGGCGATGACACTGATGATACATGAGATGAAGATGGAGCACCGGTGGAATGAGATGGCGGGGGAAACCGGAGGTCCCGGAGAAAACGACGCCCCAGCGCCGTGTTGTCCATCATAAATCTCACTTTGCGGTCGCCTGGGATCGAACCCGGGCCGCCTTGGTGAGAGCGAAGCGGTCTAACCACAGCCACGGCGCGGCCGACGTAAACAAAGGTTGCCAGATTGGTGAATCACATACTCCTCAGCTCAGTTATCGCTAGTTGTATGCGGGAAACAGAGTTTGCCTAGTTGCGCTGTGTATTGTTAGACTACTTTGTTAAAACACAATTAAAATACGTTTTTATGGAAGCAAGACGTAGTGGTGGTAGGATTAGAGGTGGACCGAGGCAAAGATCAGCTTACGGTCGGGTTGTTACATTGTATAGTCAAGCTAGAGAATTTGTCTGTTCTCTTAGAGAATTCTTCCAACAGGAAGACGAGAGTTTGCTCCTTATCAATGAACAGCTTATTCCTTTTATCCAAAAGCGACAGTCACATGTCAGTAGATATGCTTGCACGTAAAGGAATTCTTGTGGGTCAAAATTCCGGTATATCGGCGGCGTTGATATGAACATGTCAATTAACAAAGTCGTTAATAATAGTATATTGCGATATTAATGTATACGGAACGAGGAAAGGTTTGAAAAAACGAGGCGCTTGCACCGAGTTGTTTCAATTCTCGAGATTCCATTATATACTTACCACATGTGTGTTGTACATTATTTTTTGTACTATGTGTATTTATATGAATCTGAATTTTAATAGTTAGGATATTAGCTGAAATATTAATAAATATAATTGAAGATAAATGTTTGATTTTGGAATGTGCATCGCGTATATGTGTTTCTATGGAGAAATACTTACCGCATTGTGCGAGAATGTTAACTTACGATGTATAGCAACAATAACGGTAAGTATGGAATATTAGTTACATAGTACAAACAATTATTTAAAGGAACTCAGACATGTGAAGACGCTACAACTCAGTGAATGTGTGAACAACTTATTTCTGTTTTTAAAGTAGGCTAATACAGATTAACTGTACATATTTTTGTTGAGGTGAGATAACTCGAACCCTTGTTTATGCTTCGAGTGTAGAGAGGATAAAGAAAATGGATCTGCTGGGCAAAATTGCACTACCCATTTGAAGAAACAGATGACCACGTATCTTCTTTTAAAAATCATACTGTAGGGAACAGATTTTGACAAATAATCGAGTCGTGCGCCATTCGAATCACTTATTGTAATGTTATATTCGTAACAAATCAAGCACACAACTAGTAACCAAATTCTTAAACATTAGAAGGCATCTGCTTTGTGGTTCAATTGTTTTTAGTAAACATTGTATTCCAACAATTCTCGTATACAGATGTAACCCTATGCGATGGCCAGCTCCCTTATAGAACAGCCAGTTGGTTCTACAGAGAATAACTAAACTGTAGAAATGGTTTTTCAGTGTAGTCGTCGGATTCATGTAGTTAATTGTATTTGACTTTCTTCTTACCACTCTCAATGAACAACGAAAGCGTTTCAAGCTTAAAATAATGACTACACGTTTGCCTGATAATTTAATCAAGCCCCATACTTCCGTTAGCAAACAGTTCGTTAGTTCCAATGCTGGAGTAGGTTTTACGCTGAAGTTGGCAGCCCCTATATGAAAATAATATAATGTCTACCTGCACATCACTTTCTCTATCTATTTTTTACTTTCTCTTTCACAGATTTACGTAAGCAGCAAAAGTATTTCGTCGGAAAAATAGTTTTGTCTCGTGCAGTACAACCTACGCTTTTAGTTACATCGGTAATACGCCAGCATTATAAAAACATAACCTCAAAACAGGTGTTTCCATTGACATCCTCCTATAGAATACAACACTCTTTTATTTTCTAGGATCTGAGAACGATACTTGTAAACATGTGGGGCCAACCTCTGTAGCATAGATGGTAGCGTATCTGCCACACGTTCAAGGATTCCCTAGTTCAACTCTCGGTAAGGGTGAATTATGCGCATAATGTTTTTCTCAGGATTTTCCCTGAATCATGAATGTCTGTTAACTCTAAGCTCTATGTACCCTGTACTCGTTTGAACATCATTTCATTCATCGTCCGATATGACTTAACGTTGGAGGTTTTCTCTTATCCTGAAAGTTGAATGTCTAGTAACTCTAAGCTCTATGTACCCTGTACTCATTTGAACATCATTTCATTCATCGTCCGATATGACTTAACGTTGGAGGTTTTCCCTTATCCTGAAATATGAATGTCTGGTAACTGTAAGCTCTATGTACCCTGTACTCATTTGAACATCATTTCATTCATCGTCCGATATGACTTAACGTTGGAGGTTTTCCCTTATCCTGAAAGATGAATGTCTGATAACTCTAAGCTGTAAGTACCCTGTACTTATTTGAACATCATTTCATTTATCGTCCGATATGACTTAACGTTGGAGGTTTTCTCTTATCCTGAAATATGAATGTCTGATAACTCTAAGCTGTAAGTACCCTGTACTTATTTGAACATCATTTCAGTCATCGTCCGATATGACTTAACGTTGGAGGTTTTCTCTTATCCTGAAATATGAATGTCTGATAACTCTAAGCTGTAAGTACCCTGTACTTATTTGAACATCATTTCATTCATCGTCCGATAAGACTTAACGTTGGAGGTTTTCCCTTATCCTGAAAGATGAATGTCTGATAACTCTAAGCTGTAAGTACCCTGTACTCATTTGAACATCATTTCATTCATCGTCCGATATGACTTAACGTTGGAGGTTTTCTCTTATCCTGAAATATGAATGTCTGGTAACTGTAAGCTCTATGTATCCTGTACTTATTTGAACATCATTTCATTCATCGTCCGATATGACTTAACGTTGGAGGTTTTCTCTTATCCTGAAAGATGAATGTCTGATAACTCTAAGCTGTAAGTACCCTGTACTTATTTGAACATCATTTTACTTATCGTCCGATATGACTTAACGTTGGAGGTTTCTCTTATCCTGAAAGATGAATGTCTGATAACTCTAAGCTCTATGTACCCTGTACTTATTTGAACATCATTTCATTCATCGTCTGATATGACTTAACGTTGGAGGTTTTCTCTTATCCTGAAAGATGAATGTCTGGTAACTCTAAGCTCTATGTATCCTGTACTTATTTGAACATCATTTCATTCATCGTCTGATATGACTTAACGTTGGCGATTTTCTCTTATCCTGAAAGATGAATGTCTGGTATCTCTTAGCTCTATGTACCCTGTACTTATTTGAACATCATTTCATTCATCGTCTGATATGACTTAATGTTGGAGGTTTTCTCTTATCCTGAAAGATGAATGTCTGATAACTCTTAGCTCTATGTACCCTGTACTTATTTGAACATCATTTCATTCATCGTCCGATATGACTTAACGTTGGAGGTTTTCTCTTATCCTGAAAGATGAGTGTCTAGTAACTCTAAGCTCTATGTACCCTGTACTCATTTGAACATCATTTCATTCGTCGTCCAATATAATTTACGTTGGAGGACGTTAGTTAAAGAATAATTTAAACATAAGGGAGAGGAGAAAGTTGAGCTGGAAGTAGTATAACGAAGTTAAACCAGGCTCGCGGTCCAAGACTCCGTTTATTGTGATAGGATATCTCGGCGTAGGTTTCGTCAAACGTTGCGTCAGAATATGAAGCAGTGATATGAGGAAGCAGTTGCGTCAACAGATACAAATATAGACCCTCAGCTTGCAAGTAGTCAGACCTTGCATTCATTACGTTAGCTTGTTTACATGTTAAACATATCCCAATCTCGTTAGGAGTGTCGGCAAGAGCTCCCTAGAGGAAACTCTACAACATGCAACAATGTTATTGAACTCGCTACAACGTCGAGAATACCTGCATCTCTTTGTTATAAAAGGCTTATTTCTCAATGCCCCTAGTCAGTGGTGGGAAATGTTGGTTTTATTTTACCTTAAGAATGATCTGACGTCACAATACGACTATAATATTTAATGTTCAGGACTCACTGCCTTACTATACAACTTCATCTTCGTGCGTGTTCGATTTGTTCCTAATTGCTACACACATAATTTGATATTTGCTCAAATTATTTGTAATAAGGAATGTATCGGGTTGTCTCAAATTCGTTTGATTCTTGTTACGTGTTTACGACTAAGAACACCTGAGAACACTGCATGCCCCCATTACTTTTACGTCAAAGAAGTTGCCTGACAATATGGGGTTTGTTTACAAATACAATAACTGAAACGAATGCTATGAACACAAACTTCAGCGACCTCACGGCCAAAGGTAAATAGGTCAACTTATGTAAGAATTGGTAACCAAACTTCAGTACGAGTTTGTGGATGCAACAGTGTGGAGTTGTAACTTGTGAATGTTAATATGGAAGGCAAGAAGGAACATTTTCGACACTTAATGCTGTTTTATTGCCATGAAGGAAAAACAGCCTCACAATCTCAACGGAAAATTTGTACTGTTTACGGAGAAGGTGCAGTGACGAGTCGGGCATGTCAAAAATGTTTTACTCGATTTCGAGCTGGGAACTTCTCTGTGAAAGACAAACCTCGTTCTGGACGACCTGTGGTTACGGATGAGGAAAGGATAAAGGACATGATTACGAACAACCCCAGAATAACAACTCGGGAGTTAGGTCAG
Source organism: Mantis religiosa (assembly GCA_030765055.1). Lineage (NCBI taxonomy): Eukaryota > Metazoa > Arthropoda > Insecta > Mantodea > Mantidae > Mantis > Mantis religiosa. The sequence continues at coordinate 11,005,703 of CM060953.1, read as the reverse complement.
GAGCTAAACTTATCTCATGCAACTGTAGCCAGGCACCTAAAGAAACTTGGTTACGTAAATCTTCGGGATGTATGGGTTCCGCAAGAAACTGAGTGAACAAAATTTAGTTCAGCGCGTTTCCATCTGTGACGCATTGATAAGACGCAATGAAACTGCCCCTTTTCTGAAACAGCTGGTTACAGGAGACGAAAAGTGGATTGTGTACAACAACATCCGAAAGAGAAAGTCATGGCGTAAGAAAGGGGAACCACCACTCTCAATTTCTAAACCAGGGCTTCATCCTGAGAAGATTATGCTGTGCATTTGGTGGGAATGGAGAGTAATTATTTATTACGAATTTCTTCCTCCTGGGGAGACCATCAATTCAGAGAAATACTGTTCTCAGTTGGATCGTCTGAAGGTTGCCCTAGAAGAGAAAAGGCCAGAGTTAGCATCTAATGGTGGAGTCGTCTTTCATCAAGACAATGCTAAACCACACATCTCTACGGTAACTCTTCAGAAATTAAGGGATTTCGACTGGGATGTGTTACCTCACCCGCCTTATTCTCCAGACATTGTCCCATCCGACTATCATTTATTCCGATCCCTGCAAAACTTCCTTAGTGGCAAACGCCTTACTTCCTTGGAGGATTGCAGATTCGCCGTAGAAGAGTTTGTCAACCTGAAAACTGCAAGATTTTGGAAAAATGGAATTGATAAGCTTCCTGAGAAATGGAGATATGTTATTGATAATAATGGTGCATACTGCACAAAATAAAGTTTGTTTTGAAAAGTTCATTGCCTTGTTTACTTTCGATGACCTTGCGTATGTAAAGAGATTACCCCTACATAATTAGGCAACTTCGTTGCCGTAGTTGTTATACCGGCATACAGTGCAGGCGTTCTTTGTCGTAAACACATAACAAGAATCGAACGAATTTATGAGACAAACCAATAGTAGTATAAACAGTTAAAGCTGTAACAACTAATATTTGCCCTTACCACGCAGTACTGTCATTGAGCCAAGAATCATGCCTTAACAGTTCACGCACCAGCGATCAAGCCAGACGCGTCTTAAATTACATCCAAAATGTCCTATTTGGCCTAAAATTCTCTTCATATCCTCCCCTTTGATAATGACTTATTTTGGTTAATCTTGAAGTGTTCAAATAAATATGAAATGTCACGTTATCCTCAAAACAAGATCTGATCTATCATTTTTATTGTGATTTTTGAATTCAGCAGATGGAAATACATGTAAATTCACTATTTTTAAGCCCGAAACATTTTCATTGTTGTCCAGTGTAATAATTCACTCCGTCAAACCCCATCCTCTTCGATCATGACCCTAACCTTTTCACAGAACGATAGCCTCTTTGGGGGATCGTCAACTGCAGTTAACGTGTAATCTTCCACGCTGTTGATGTTTGTATCCACAACTGATGACTGGCTCTCCGTACTGATACTTTAGGACTTTGTTTATAGCTTTCACGGACTCTGTGAATCGTTTGTTCATTTACAATTGGTCAGCCCACGAGTCCTTTCTCTTATAGACAGATACATCCTGTCACGAAATTGTTCGTGTCACCTTCAGATTGACGACGCGGAAGGTACAGGACGTCCAAATCGCCGTGTAAATGCTTGGCGAACTGCTAAAACACTTTATTCGCACATAGAGCACCCACGATCGATTGGTAAAGCAGCAATTTTCTTGTTCGTCAGTTGCTGACAAATGAAATGTCCAACATGAAGCTTAAAACTTCCCTTCCTTTAAATGTTGGTATGATAATTTGTTACATATTGGTAAAAATGCAGCGTTATTAAATCGTCCTACAATTTGCCAAACGTATAACCTATTAAGTTTAATACAATCACACAAAACAGTAATAGTTTAGAACGATTGTGCTTTTACTTTAAACCTTTTTAGCTGTTTATGGATTATTTAACAGCGTTACAACTTTTTCATCATATATGAGTTGACGTTTGTTAGTCTTGCCAAACGTCGAGAACGGCTGAATCGATTATTTTTGTTTTGAAATATTTGTATAAGTCTAAAGAAGGTTTAAAAGATAAGAAAAAGAACCTGAAGTGATAATGGACCGGGTTATTAACGCAATATAACAGAACACACAGAAACTCTTAGGGAACACAAGCACCTTCTTTTATTTTCAACAAACCAAAGCATTACTAAGTACAAAGATATTCCACTCGTTGCCAAAGCCTTCAGAGATATTTCACATACCCTATTTTATTAAATAACGTTTCTCGTTTGTTATCAAGACTTAAATTTTTTATGTAGCTTGATGATCTACCTTTCGAAGATTAGACAGAAATTAATTTTTAAACGCACTATAATACTACAAATATTTGGCCAACACAACTGTTGTCATATATTGGATAATTCTTCGATACATTTTTATAATTTGTGAATTCGTGAATGTGAATTGTACTGACATAAAACTAATTGAAGTCCTTTGTTTTATATAGATAAGTTCAGACAACTTTTATGGACAGTATGAAGTTCGCCGGGTCAGGTTGTTGTATTATTAATTATGGTCTATTTAATGAACCAATCATTTCTGAATAAATGTGAGTAAAATTTGATACAACGGCTTAAGAGTTGATGTGATCGCTTTCAGAGCTTGTGTTGTAGTGTTTAGGACTAGAGCTGTGTGTTTCACAGAAACGAGCAGGCATTGCTTGACAGTAATTGTCAATAATAGCTTAATACCTGTGATTTTATTAAAGTTACTGGTCAGTGGGAAAATTTAGCAACATTACATCGTTGGAATTGTGGTACAGGAAGGGTCATCAAGTCTAGGCCACGTTTTCTGTCTTAGGTTTCTCAAGCTTGGCCTAGAAAGACTAGATGGCGTCTTTACCCCTTACGCTATAATTTTGTCATTAAAGAAACTGTCGTAAAAATGGTCGGTGCTTGGGTCACAGGCTCTAAAAGAACTCACATTTACTCTAAAAGCAGCTTCTAAGTAGATGTTATTCACATTTTAGTGTTAAGATGGGACTTTCACCTGTAATAGTTGTCCACACTTAACGAGAGATGGCCCCAGACTCCGTTATTTGTTAAGAAACAAAGTTGATTACTTTCAAACCGACGTTTTTAACGTCCCTTGTTTCGGCTGCGTGATTTGCTACGTTCCTTTAAATAATAGCTGGTTGATACGCTGTCATCGACGGCATCATCTGCCCGTTATGCTTTAATTAAATAATTAGACTGATTTATTAGAAATGGAACAACAATTTATGGACAGTCATCAAACAGCAATATTATGCAGCGTTTGCTAATTAGCGAAACACATGCCAACTGGTGCACAAGGTTGTCATTATCAAATATTTAAATATGTATAATGCATTAGCCGTAATGTTCGACAGTTAAACCGTAATCCCTGCAATTGATAGAACAACAGCGCTGCTTCAACAACCACAGGCAATTACTTCTTTCTTTTAGCATCGATACGACGCTTCTTGCAAAACTCGACAGTATCTCTGCATCTTCTATGAATCATCTTAGAACATTAAAACAAGTGGAAACAAAGAAGGTTTTTCAATACTTATATACTGTTTCAATACTTTTGCTCTCTGAGCCTCTTTTCATCTACTGTCAACTTTCATTTGTTTCTCCGGAAATTTTAAGGCAAACACATGACAATCATTTTGCTAATAAAGAAGCCATTGCTTAACGTGTTCCAAAATTCCGTTACAGCAGTCCATGATGGCAAATAAGCTGGTGGACAAATGCAACGTATACCTTTTAGAGGGAAGTTAAAGTTAGTGAGGTTGGGGATGGAAGCATTAAATGATATAAACAGAACAGAAAACAACATCAAAGAATTTTAGATAAATTAACCAAAACTAAATGGTTTACACAATGAGACGAGCATTTTATTTCACGTGTTTGATAATACTAAATAAAGCATTTGTAACTGCAAAGGAAGTTGCTGATATTTACTGTAACTGGTTGAAAGTATTGTACAATTAAGATCATAACAAAATGCTCTAAGTTAAATATTATCATTTTTGTAACTATTTTTACAATTCATATTTTTAAAGAAAGTAAATTAATCGTGCGTTCGTTGAACTCCCTTCAGCTCTTCCATTCATCAAAACCATATCCGTCATTTCGACGTTCGTATAACGCTCCAAAATCCTCTCCGTTAGGACGGAATGTGTAGAGCAATCTTCAACTGTCCGAGTTATTAGTCGACTTTTTCACAAGTAACTGTCATTTGTTGCATTACCTGAAAGGCAGGTTAGGATCACTGATAAACAGCAAGGAGTTATGTTTTTCTTTTCTTGGCCGGTACGTCCCTTTTGATGTTCGCACACCAGTAGTTCCTGCGCTGCCTAATCACAAAATAATGTAATATTTAAGGTTGCATAAAATTATACCTAACAGAACTTCGAAGGTGCGACACCGAAACGTAGGGTTTTTTTTTTTTTTTTTTTTTTTTTGTAATTTACGTCCTCCAACGTTAAGTCATATCGGACGGTGTATGAATTGGGTGAAATGATGCTCAAATGAGTCCAGGGCACATGGAGCTTATAGTTACGCGACATTCGTCTTGAAGCATAAGGGAAAACCACGGGAAAAACTTTATCCCGGTAACTCACCCTGACCGAGATTCGAACTCGGGACCTCTTGAACGTGAGGCAGACACGCTACCATCTATCCTACCGAGGCGGGCTCCCAGTAACTGTTGCATTTTGCCAAGTTGGTCGTCTCCCGAAAATTGGCTCTATGGTCGTTATCAAAACAATTCTCTGCCAGCTCAGACTTCTCAGGTTACATTAAACGAATGCTCCGTTCATGTTCGTTTATTCTGGTAGCGATGGTCCTTCCGGTTTGTCCTATATACGGTGTCTCACATTCATAGGGAATGCGGTACACTCCCGAAAGTTGGCTCTATGCTCTGTCAGTCCAGACTTCTCAGGTTGTATTAAACGAATGCTCCGTTCATGTTCGTTTATTCTGGTAGCGATGGTCCTTCCGGTTTGTCCTATATACGACGTCTCACATTCACAGAGAATGCGGTACACTCCCGAAAGTTGGCTCTATGTTCTGTCAGTCCAGACTTCTCAGGTTGTATTAAACGAATGCTCCGTTCATGTTCGTTTATTCTGGTAGCGATGGTCCTTCCGGTTTGTCCTATATACGATGCCTCACATTCACGGGGAATGCGGTACACTCCCGAAAGTTGACTCTATGCTCTGTCAGTCCAGACTTCTCAGGTTGTATTAAACAAATTCTCCGTTCATATTCGTTTATTCTGGTAGCGATGGTCCTTCCGGTTTGTCCTATATACGATGTCTCACATTCACAGGGAATACGGTACACTCCCGAAAGTTGGCTCTATGCTCTGTCAGTCCAGACTTCTCAGGTTGTATTAAACAAATTCTCCGTTCATGTTCGTTTATTCTGGTAGCGATGGTCCTTCCGGTTTGTCCTATATACGGTGTCTCACATTCACAGGGAATGCGGTACACTCCCGAAAGTTGACTCTATGCTCTGTCAGTCCAGACTTCTCAGGTTGTATTAAACAAATTCTCCGTTCATGTTCGTTTATTCTGGTAGCGATGGTCCTTCCGGTTTGTCCTATATACGGTGTCTCACATTCACGGGGAATGCCGTACACTCCCGAAAGTTGACTCTATGCTCTGTCAGTCCAGACTTCTCAGGTTGCATTAAACGAATTCTCCATTCATGTTCGTTTATTCTGGTAGCGATGGTCCTTCCGGTTTTTCCTATATACGGTGTTCCACATTCACAGATAATGCGGTACACTCCCGAAAGTTGACTCTATGCTCTGTCAGTCCAGACTTCTCAGGTTGTATTAAACAAATTCTCCGTTCATGTTCGTTTATTCTGGTAGCGATGGTCCTTCCGGTTTGTCCTATATACGGTGTCTCACATTCACAGGGAATGCGGTACACTCCCGAAAGTTGACTCTATGCTCTGTCAGTCCAGACTTCTCAGGTTGTATTAAACGAATGCTCCGTTCATGTTCGTTTATTCTGGTAGCGATGGTCCTTCCGGTTTGTGCTATACACGGTGTCCCACATTCACAGGGAATGCGGTACACTCCCGAAAGTTGGCTCTATGCTCTGTCGGTCCAGACTTCTCAGGTTGTATTAAACGAATACTCCGTTCATGTTCGTTTATTCTGGTAGCGATGGTCCTTCCGGTTTGTGCTATACACGGTGTCCCACATTCACAGGGAATGCGGTATACTCCCGAAAGTTGGCTCTATGCTCTGTCGGTCCAGACTTCTCAGGTTGTATTAAACGAATGCTCCGTTCATGTTCCATTATTCTAGTAGCGATGGTCCTTCCGGTTTGTCCTATATACGGTGCCTCACATTCACAGGGAATGCGGTACACTCCCGAAAGTTGGCTCTATGCTCTGTCAGTCCAGACTTCTCAGGTTGTATTAAACGAATGCTCCGTTCATGTTCCATTATTCTAGTAGCGATGGGCCTTTCGGTTTGTCCTACATACGGTGTCTCACATTCACAGGGAATGCGGTACACTCCCGAAAGTTGGCTCTATGCTCTGCCAGTCCACACTTCTCAGGTTGTATCAAACGAATACTCCGTTCATGTTGGTTTCTTCTGGTAGCGATGGTCCTTCCGGTTTGTCCTATATACGGTATCCCACATTCACAGGGAATACTGTACACTCCCGAAAGTTGGCTCTATGCTCTGTCAGTCCAGACTTCTCAGGTTGTATCAAACGAATACTCCGTTCATGTTCGTTTATTCTGGTAGCGATGGTCCTTCCGGTTTGTCCTATATACGGTATCTCACATTCACAGGGAATGCGGTACACTCCCGAAAGTTGGCTCTATGCTCTGTCAGTCCAGACTGCTCAGGTTGCCTTAAACGAATACTTAATTCATGTGGTTTATTCTGGTAGCGATGGTCCTTCCGGTTTGTCCTATATACGATGTCCCACATTCACGGGGAATGCGGTACACTCCCGAAAGTTGACTCTATGCTCTGTCAGTCCAGACTTCTCAGGTTGTATTAAACAAATTCTCCGTTCATGTTCGTTTATTCTGGTAGCGATGGTCCTTCCGGTTTGTCCTATATACGGTATCTCACATTCACAGGGAATGCGGTACACTCCCGAAAGTTGGCTCTATGCTCTGCCAGTCCAGACTTCTCAGGTTGCATTAAACGAATACTTAATTCATGTGGTTTATTCTGGTAGCGATGGTCCTTCCGGTTTGTCCTATATACGGTATCTCACATTCACAGGGAATGCGGTACACTCCCGAAAGTAGGCTCTATGCTCTGTCAGTCCAGACTGCTCAGGTTGCATTAAACGAATACTTAATTCATGTGGTTTATTCTGGTAGCGATGGTCCTTCCGGTTTGTCCTATATACGGTATCTCACATTCACGGGGAATGCGGTATACTCCTGAAAGTTGGCTCTATGCTCTGTCAGTCCAGACTTCTCAGGTTGTATTAAACAAATTCTCCGTTCATGTTCGTTTATTCTGGTAGCGATGGTCCTTCCGGTTTGTCCTATATACGATGTCTCACATTCACAGGGAATGCGGTACACTCCCGGAACTTGGAAGTCCAGTTTGTCTTTTTCTTTCGTTTAATACAACTTGAGAAGTCTGGGCTAGCAGATCATTGTTTTGATAAGGACCATAGAGCCAATTTTTGGGAGACGACCATCTTGGCAAAATGCAACGCTTACTGGGAGTGGAAAATTAAGGAAGCTTTGGCGATTTCCTCTGAAAGGAGCACGCTTAATTGTGATGCTGGATTTCAGTTCAGCTCCTCCGGTAACCGGACTTAATAATGAAAATCCGTCGAGTTAAGAATCAAAGATCAATACAGCTTGATAATATCTTAATATCTCTCGCACAGACTTCTTTCTCTTTATGCACTTTCTTACGGGGGATGTACAAGTGTGTGGTTGAGGTTAGGTGTAGCAAACAAACTCTATATCCGATTGTGAGGAAAGACATGTGAAATGCATGAAAATGGAGCCATGGTGAAATGAATGGCAACGAAACCGGAGAACACCCTTCCAGTCGCCTAAATCCTATCCCCAGGCATCAAATCTGGACCTCTCGACCAATGCGCTGCCAACATTTCGAACACTTGTATGATTTTCCTCTTCAGCTTAACTTTCATTTTCAGTTCAGCCCTTATGAACGCAGCACAATTTCCAAACGTGATTTGATTGGTAAATTTTACCCGAATAGCTGTTTAGGTATTTATTGGTTAAATTCCAGAGGCAGTACAAGTTTGAGAGAGCAGAAATGACCGTATATAAACCTCTTACTTGACTCAGGCTTCCTCAAGTAGTGAACAAAGGGAAGGATGACAATAGTCGGAGCTTGCAGGTGTATTGTCCACCAAGGCTTCTCGGAGCAAACACGCGTATTACAAAGGACATGAAAGTGGTAAACTCTGATCGCTTTACTCTGTTTTGAACAGCACCAATTATAGCTTTTCTCACTATCTCACCAAGTCAAGTCAATATTTAGCGTAAGGAATATTGTACCGGGTTATAATAAACAACCCAAGCTATGTTTATAATTTCTTTTGCCGAATTTCTTTTGCACAACAATATTTTCAAGTCTGAATATTAGCATAAGCAGTAGCGTGTTCACTATACGTTCAAGACTTCCCGAATTTGAATCCGGGCACCATTTGATATCTGGATAAGGATTTTTTCTGGAGGTTTTCCCTTATCCTGAAAGATGAATGTCTGGTAACTAAGCTCTATGTACCCTGTACTCATTTGTACATCATTTCATTCATCGTCCGATATGACTTAACGTTGGAGATTTTCTCTTATCCTGAAAGATAAATGTCTAGTAACTCTAAGCTCTATGTACACTGTACTTATTTGAACAACATTTCATTCATCGTCCGATATGACTTAACGTTGGAGATTTTCTCTTATCCTGAAAGATGAATGTCTGGTAACTCTAAGCTCTATGTATCCTGTACTAATTTGTACATCATTTCATTCATCGTCCGATATGACATTACGTTGGAGGTTTTCTCTTATCCTGAAAGATAAATGTCTAGTAACTCTAAGCTCTATGTACCCTGTACTTATTTGAACATCATTTCATTCATCGTCCGATATGACTTAACGTTGGAGGTTTTCTCTTATCCTGAAAGATAAATGTCCAGTAACTCTAAGCTCTATGTACCCTGTACTTATTTGAACAACATTTCATTCATCGTCCGATATGACTTAACGTTGGAGGTTTTCTCTTATCCTGAAAGATAAATGTCCAGTAACTCTAAGCTCTATGTACCCTGTACTTATTTGAACAACATTTCATTCATCGTCCGATATGACTTAACGTTGGAGGTTTTCTCTTATCCTGAAAGATAAATGTCTAGTAACTCTAAGCTCTATGTACCCTGTACTTATTTGAACATCATTTCATTCATCGTCTGATATGACTTAACGTTGGAGGTTTTCTCTTATCCTGAAAGATAAATGTCTAGTAACTCTAAGCTCTATGTACCCTGTACTTATTTGAACATCATTTCATTCATCGTCCGATATGACTTAACGTTGGAGGTTTTCTCTTATCCTGAAAGATAAATGTCCAGTAACTCTAAGCTCTATGTACCCTGTACTTATTTGAACAACATTTCATTCATCGTCCGATATGACTTAACGTTGGAGGTTTTCTCTTATCCTGAAAGATAAATGTCCAGTAACTCTAAGCTCTATGTACCCTGTACTTATTTGAACATCATTTCATTCATCGTCTGATATGACTTAACGTTGGAGGTTTTCTCTTATCCTGAAAGATAAATGTCTAGTAACTCTAAGCTCTATGTACCCTGTACTTATTTGAACAACATTTCATTCATCGTCTGATATGACTTAACGTTGGAGGTTTTCTCTTATCCTGAAAGATAAATGTCTAGTAACTCTAAGCTCTATGTACCCTGTACTTATTTGAACATCATTTCATTCATCGTCTGATATGACTTAACGTTGGAGGTTTTCTCTTATCCTGAAAGATGAATGTCTGGTAACTCTAAGCTCTATGTACCCTGTACTTATTTGAACAACATTTCATTCATCGTCCGATATGACTTAACGTTGGAGGTTTTCTCTTATCCTGAAAGATGAATGTCTGATAACTCTAAGCTCTATGTACCCTCTACTCATTTGAACAACATTTCATTCATCGTCTGATATGACTTAACGTTGGAGGTTTTCTCTTATCCTGAAAGATGAATGTCTGGTAACTCTAAGCTCTATGTACCCTGCACTTATTTGAACATCATTTCATTCATCGTTCGATGTTACTTAACGTTGGAGGTTTTCTCTTATCCTGAAAGATTAATGTCTGGTAACTCTAAGCTCTATGTGCCTTGTACTCATTTGAACATCATTTCATTCATCGTCTGATATGACTTAACGTTGGAGGTTTGCTCTTATCCTGAAAGATGAATGTCTTGTAACTCTAAGAGATGGAGGAATACGTCTTTTAAAGACTATTTTATACAAGGGTGAGTTGAAAAAGACATGTGTACGTGGCACATCTGACTGTTGTAAGATAGTTCGTGCCTGCAGGGACCACGTGATGATAGATAAACCATATATCTGGCAGACTTTTCTTGTTACTCAGGGGGGTAATTCTTACCTCATAAAGAACTGGCTGTGCTACTGCTCACCCCTTTGCAATAAACCTCACCCCTCTAGGAATGGTAGTCGCCACTGTGGAGAGCTCGTTATGACCTAGCTACCACCACCAAGGAGTAATTACACACTTGCACCAAAAAGAGGTCGCTTGTTTTTGTGCAACGTCTTGCAAGGAATGTCTCGTGTTCCTTCCAGCAAAAAGGAAACGCTGGATAGTTTATGGAGGCTCCTTAATTCCAAATTCTTTTCATTAAGCTGCGAAATCAAAAACCAGTGAACTGAAGAACCCTGGAATTGAATTGGTTAATTTACAAATGGCTTATAAACGAAGCAATTCTTATAAATTGAAACATGACAGAAAATGATCTTCTTTTGTTCGTCTCATTCTCTACACGACAGTCATTTTACCTTCTCACTTTACCAGTTCCTTGGATATAGGATATCCATTGCTGAAGTTAATGTTTGAAATAAAAATATAAAATTCCTTATGTTTCACATATATACCAGGGGTGTCGTGAACTTTTAATATTTACACTTTAAAACCCCAAAAGAGAATGTGTTGATATGTACTTGTTTGATTTTTCTCTGCGTAGTTACATCCAGATTTATACATTTTCCTTAGCGTTTATTGTCCTTCCAAATACCTTGATTGTAGAAGTCTGCAGAATTCGCTTTAAGCCACTCTTCCACTTAATTAATGACGTCATTTGTGTTGTCAATTCGGTTAGCAAGTAACAGATTCTTCATTTCCGGGAAGAAGAAAAAGTCACTTGGTCCGATATCGGGCGACTAAGGCGATTGATGTGGTATCTGTACAGTAACATTATACAAGAAAATAATCGTGTGTCAACTGTCAGTTAACAGTTCCCAAGAAGAAATCACTACATATTTCCTGTCACCTCCTCTTCTTTCCTATCTTCCTTCCTTCCCTCCTTCTCTCCTTCCTTCCCTCCTTCACTCCCTCCATATCTCCTTCCTTCCTTTCTTCCTTTCTTCCTTGCTTCATTCCTTCCTTACTTCCTTACTTCCTTACCTCCTTCCTTCCCTCCTTCCTTCTTTCCTTGCTTCCCTCATTCCTTCCTTCCTTACTTCCTTGCCTCCTTACTCCCTTACCTCCTTACCTCTTTCCCTCCCTCCTTCCTTTTCTCCCTCCTTCCTTCCTTTCTTCCTTCCTTACTTCCTTACCTCCTTCCCTCCTTCCCTCCTTCCCTCCCTCCTTTCTTGCTTCCCTTCCTCCCTCCTTCCTTCCTTTCTTCCTTTCTTCCTTTCTTCCTTCCTTCTCTCCCTCCTTCCTTCCTTCCTTTGTTCCTTCCTTACTTCCTTACCTCCTTCCCCCCTCCTTCCTTCCCTCCCTTCTTCCTTCCTTCCTTTCTTCCTTGCTTCCTTCTCTCCCTCCCTCCTTCCTTCCCTCCCTTCTTCCTTCCTTCCTTTCTTCCTTTCTTCCTTCCCTACTTCCCTCCTTCCTTCCCTCCTTCCTTACTTCCTTGCCTCTTTACTTCCTTACCTCCTTACTTCATTCTCTCCCTTCCTCCTTCCTTCCTTCCTTTCTTCCTATGTTCCTTGCTTCCTTACTTCCTTACCTCCTTACTTCCTTTCTTTCTTCCTTACTTTCTTTCTTTCTTTCTAACCGGGAATCAGGGTATTCATATGGAACATGTCAAAGAGCTGCGACCTTACAGAGTGCATATGGTACAACAACTGAAAGAAGCAGATTATGATAAACGAATCAGTTACTGTCGATGGTTTCAGGATACTCTTATTTCACGTCCATAACGTGGTTTACAGATGAGGCATGGTTTCATCTGTCAGACTACATAAACACACAAAACACCAGATATTGGGCTGCTGTAAACAACCAAATGATCCACGAAAGCCCATTGAATGAATAAAAGGTTGCAGTATGGTGCGCGGTGTCAGCTTCCAGGATCGCTGGTCCCATTTTTTTGGACATTACTGTAGACACTGAAGTTTATATGGATATCCACAAGACATTTGTGTAGCTGCTGGATGATATCGAATTGAGAGAAGGTTATTTCCAACTAAATGGAACAACATGCCATACATCTAATGACACCATGGAACTTGTAAACAGTTTCTTTGATAATCGAATAATCTCAACAGGTCTGTGACCCCCAGATCCTCTGACCTAACCTTAACGATTTTTTTGCTTGTGGGGGTATCTAAAGAATAGACAATTGATGTGGTCAAGGAATCCATTCGAACCGAAATAAGTAACATTGGCGAGGATACTCTCCGTAAAACTTCAGAGAATATGGTGAGACGAGTACAAACATGTATAGATGCTGGTGGAGGACCTTGCAACATTTTCTCTGAGATGTAAATAGTGTAATGTAATCTCCCAATTGTGTATTATATTCTACCAAAGTTGTCCGTGTGTCCTATTATTGGTTCAAAAGTTATGGCCTATTGAAATGGTTCAGATTTATATGGATCGCACTGTATTTGTGTATTCTACCTACAACAGTTTTCTCTGAAAGACTGTTTAGTACAGCAGGACTCATATTTGACAGAAAAAGAGGTAGACTTGACCCCGAAAGAGTGAAAATGCTACTATTTTAGAGCAAAAACTTATAAAAGTAGAATGTTTTATTTTTAAATGTGTAATGTAGAGTTTAAAATTAAGAACACTGATGGTTGTAATATTTGTTTCACTAAATGTGAACCTAATTAATTTTATTGGCATTACACTCTTCTCCCAGCATTCCATTTTCTATAGAGTATCGACAAAAAGCGTTATCCCCTATATCTAATATGGGGCTATCATAATTAAATTTTGTTCCTGGGGTCTATTTATAAATATTATTTTGATGATGACAGCAGAATTCAAAAATATTTGGCGCTCTGTGCCAGTATTCCATTATTAAAACATACCTGAGCAATTTTTAATACCAACATTCCTTTCCTACTGTCAGCGCTTCCATTGTTCCCTCTAACAATTAAAACAAAATGTTGGTTTACCTCTGACGAATTAATATTCATTCACGCCTTTGTTAATAATATAATAGCTTTATTGTTTTCCGCTTCACACGTGGCCACGAACACAGAGACTGGACTAATTTAATTGCAAACGTAATATAAGAGATGCTGTGTAGCCGAGATATGATTTTTTTTCTGATAATCGATGTCCATTGTCTTTAAGAATTCTTCAGAATATGCCCTTCTACCTTCAAAAGCATCTTTTCTTTAACAATATTCATAAGTTTACGTACTGTAGGAATTTCTCTTCTCTGTACGTAAAACTTGAAGAAAGTTCCGTACACAACTCATTTTTCAAACTGATCGAATTCGAATCTTTTTGGATGTGGGCGATGTTGCAAGTTTTTATCCCGTACACTTTAAATTTTGAAGCTCCTTCACTAAATTGCAAAGGCTGTTCAATAAACAATGATTTCTTTTTTTTTTTTTTTTTTTTTTTTTTGACATCGTACCTTTACTCATCCTCATAATTTTGATGATCTTTCTCAAAACAGTCTCCCCTGAATGCGACGCACTTGTCCCAGCGTTTCTGCCAGTCTTCAAAGTCATGCTGGAAACCATTTTTGAGAGATCCTTCAAAATCGCCTCCGCAGCCTTCACCACTGCTTCTGATGATGGATAATGCCTCCCAGGAAGAGATTTCTTCAAGTTAGGGAATAGAAAAAAGTCACACGAGGCTAAATCCGGACTATAGGGAGGGTGAGGTATGCACTTCACGTTGATTTTTGCAAGATATTCAGCAACAACATTGGCAATATGCCGCCACGCATTATCGTGGTGCAGCATCCAGCCTGATTCACGGAAATGTGGTATTTTGCGCCTGATATAAACTTGCAATGTTTCAGGACATCCCTGTAGTATTGTCCAGTTACTGATGTGTGTGCAAGTACAACATGCTGATAAATCATTCCATGAATATCAAAGAATGAGATGATCATAACTTTCCCAGCAGAAGCAACCACTTTTGCTTTTTTGGGGGGTTGGTGATGAAGGAGTTTTCCACACTGAGCTTTGCTGTTTGCTCTCAGGATCAAAATGATGTAGCCAAGTTTCATCAGCAATGATTACGTTTGAAAGAAACTCTGGATCTTCTTCAAAATCAACTATAACTGCATGCAGACCTGCATGCGAATGTCCTTTTGTTCGGGAATCAACAGTCTTGGAACCCATCGCGCACAAACACGTCTCATGTGTAATGTTTCTGTCATCAACGTGTGGGTGGCACCCAGTGAAATGATCAGTATTTCAGAAAGTGATCTTAAGGTAGTTCGTCAATCCTTTCTGACAATGGCAGTAGCATTGTTGATGTTTTCTTCCGTAAGAGCAGTAACTGGAGCACCGGTTCCACCTTATTTGAAATTGTCTTCCTTCTTTAAACATTTTAAACCACCTTCGAGCTGTGCTGTAGGGAAGAACAGACTCTCCATAGGCCTCCTGCAACATTGTATAGGCCTCAACTGAAGATTTGTTGAGACGAAAGCAGAATTTCAAAGCCGCATATTGTTCCTCGCGTGTTCCGTCGATTGGAGCGGTAGGCGATACTGAACATGTCTGAACTTTTGCGTGAGGAGCATCCTTACAGGCAAAATTTAAGTAGCAAACCAGATTGCTATACCTTATCAAATGCCTGTGGTACATCAAGGAAAATAGCTATGGTATGTTGACGATGTTTGAAGCCAGTGACAATGTGCTGAGATAACCTCAATAGTTCATGAGCATTAGAGTGCTTCGGGCGAACCCCGAATTGAAAAGAAAGAATATTGTGATTATTGTTGAGGTACTGCACGAGACGGCGATGAATTACCTTCTCAAAGGGTTTCGACATTGTGGGTAGAAGACTGGTAGGACAGTCCTTCCTTGGGCACTTCTGTGTTAGCCTTTCTGCGTTGCTGACCGAGATTCAAACTCGGTAGCTCTTCAGCTTGAGGCAGACACGCTACCAGTACTCTACAGGGTTAGGCAAGTGTGTTTGTCCATGTAATATTATCCAGTCCTTCGCTTGAATTACATTTGGTGGTTAACAAGTAACGGTTTTGTATTGTTTTGTGATAGCTCTGAAGTGTATTGGGGGATAAGGATAATATCTTTTGATGACTCTTTAACGGGTATTTGGATAAACTACCATGGGGGTTTACAGGAAGTGAGAAATGATGTGGAAAATGATAGCAGCCTTTATGGTCTGTTTTACGAGCGATATTGATATTGTGTTGTGGGTCGTTTGATTATCCATAGCTACAGTTATGAGTACTAAACACCCTCTGTACGCAAGTTAATGTACTCATTGTACTGCACTAAGAACATATACTACACTAACGAAATCACGTTCATCTTTACTTTCGGAAAGAAGAAGATAAAATGCAATGAATCTACAACAGTTTGCAATGTTCTATTAAAACTGTTATTCGATGTGAGGAACACCAGTTTATATTATGTTGAGAGTATAGAGTTACCCACAAAGCATAGAGTACAATGTCCCAACTTGCCTCCTCCGCCCCTCAATTTGGCGGTCCGTGGTGTGGAACTGCGGTTTGTCATCCTATACACACATGTGCGCGCGCGTCTACAGAGCTTCATTTGTTCCTAGATGATGCCAAGTAGTTTAAGGCAATGTAAAACAATTGACAACAGAATTCAAGGTTGTGCCGTCATTACTTTATTAAAATCTATCTCCACTTAGTTTGATCCTGTTGTAAGCATGTATTTGGGTAGAGAGACAGAGACAAGACGGTTAAGCTGTTGATTGGATTAGCGTTTTCTTTTATTTGCATACGTACGATAAACCTCTCCTTTAAGTACAATACTGTAAGTAGTTTTCTGATCACTGCTCTGTGAGAGCTAATTTCGGAGAGAGAAAAGTGTTCAAATGTTTCGGTTCTTATAAACGTAATAGCCCCACATTTTATCTTTCTGCTTCACATATCACATAGATGTGTTCTGTATACTATATACAGATTAGACAGAAGACAGGTGAAATTATACACACTATTAACTTATTATGTTACATTAAGCTGCATTTTATTTAACAATTACTAAAGGACACTGCTATTATATCCTATACCAGGCAGCTCTCTCACAACGAGGTCTGTATCGAGTTGAATGCTGATTAAGATGTTGTTGTTTATAGTGTGGAGTTACTTCTGATATTTAACACTGTATTTCCTGTACATCTCTCGTACCTCACAAGCCCAAGAACTCTTATGTATATGTAATTAAAAATCAGTGAGCTTGTCATCATGGAGCAGGCCTGTGCTTCAGCCGAAATAAAACACAATCGAGGCAAAACTTTACAAAGTGATGAGAGGCGAATGATCGTCAATTGTTTCACGGTGCTCAAAGAAAGAAACCCGGAATCGTCTATAAAACATTGTGTAAGAAACTGTTGATTCTCTTGGTGTTAATGTGTAATGTGTAGTGTTTAACGCCCGCTTTTACTACATACGGCACCGCAGGCGGTGACATTAAATGCGATGATCTACTCCCATTAGTCCTGCTTCCGTAGGACTAGAACCCGGGCCTCTCGGGTATATTTACCGTAGGACAGTACCTATTTTATAAACTGCCCCCCCCCGCCTGCACACGGCAGACAGAACGGAAGTGGATACGCCACTTACGCGCCGGTCCTTAATGAACCAGCTACCAAAAAACCTTGGTAGGGCCGCCGGTGATCTAGCACACCAACTACTAGCTCTGCAGGCTAGCACCCGGGACTTATGAGGCAGGAACACACTGCCCACTCGAGTCCAACCCAATCCGAACAACTCCCAGAGGCTCGAATGTTCGGCCTGAGGTTCCTCTAGTAACGTCAGAGGTACCACGAGTGCTAGGGGTCCGCAGCGCCCGCACTTTGGCAGCTGAAAGGGACGCATCCCTCCCCCTACGGGGCGCAGGTGGTGACACTGATGATAAACGAAGATGGAGCACCGGTGGAATGAGATGGCGGGGGAAACCGGAGGTCCCGTAGAAAACCGGCCCCAGCGTGGTGTTGTTCATCACAAATCTCACTTTGCGGTTGCCTGGGATCGAACCCGGGCCGCCTTGGTGAGAGTCAAGCGGTCTAACCACTGAGCCACGGCGCGGCCGTGATCTTCTTGGTGTTTCCGCAAGTAGTGTACATAGTGTTAGAGTGGGACAGCAAGCATCCGGAACTCTAAGAACACCGCGAGAATTTGTGTACACAGAAATTATGTTTTTAAAAGTAACAAATATTCACAGTTTTCTTTCACTCGTACTTGATAACTTATAACAACTAAACTGAGAATGAACATACTACAAAACAGTTGTACCCTTACCATGTGTGCTGGAAGACAGTTGACAGAGCTAATTGTTTTTCTCTTTTCCTCGAAGGATTTTGAATTATGACTTTATTGTTCGTGGAACTTCAGTGCAAGTGCAGTTGCCCTAAATTATTGCACTTTTTAAAATACTTACGATATAATCGGCTTATTTATGCAAACGGCTCCAGAAAATATATTTTCTTTTCCGCGCTAGGCTGTTTACCGGCTTAGAGTGTAGTTTTACAATGCCAAATAGCTCTGTTCAAACATTTATTTTCAGTATTTCCAGGTTTCCGACACATAAGGGGTATTTTTAGACAGGTTTTACTGTATGAATTGTTCTAGCTGTATTCGCAGTAAAATCTCAGTGTATATTTTTTGTGTGGAATGTGGTAGACACTTTCTCCACTTCATGTAAGAGAAAGGAAGTGATTTTACACTCTCTATGGCAAGTGTGTGTCTGGTTGAAATCAAGGAATCTGTTTCGGTATAGGAGAGCTCATTCCTGTAAAACAGAATGAGAAAGTGGGAGGTAACGGTTTAATTTGGGATCCAGAATGGGCCCTCGGGTTATATTGCTCTCATTCCCAAATTTCCATACGTGAGTGAGGTGAAGCTTTCAATCAGCGAACCTAGAACCCGTGAAACAAGACTTCACTGTCTAGTACAAAGAGCTCTGCATTCGCTACCTTGATAATTATCGAACCATTGCGGCGGATATTGCTATCAGTATTCCCGGCATGCGCCCCCTATCGCTATGCACTACTAATAGCTCTATTGCGAACCTCCGACAAGCAACCGGACAGTGCAGACAGAAGAACAACGATACAACCAACAAGCAGTTAACTCCGCGTACAAATAACTCCATATTTCTTATCGCAATCATGTTTTAAATTTTGTCCAATTAATAAACCCGTAGCACTCCTCATTTTCCTTAAAATATCAACTCCAACACAGTCCAAATTTTTAACACAACACGTCTTGCTCTTATAGTTACGAGGGTGATCTGAAAAGTTTCCGACCTAATAAAGCTACAAGACATTTTTTTTTTATTTTCCTTCCTTACTTTTTGTCATATTCTCCTAGCGATGCCCCCATCTCTGTAACCTGTCCAAATAACACTCGACGTTTTTCAGCATAGTCTCCTTGTAACTCTACACACTTCTTCCAGCGATGTTCCCATCTCTGTAACCCGTCCAAATAGTACTCGGCGTTTTTCAACATAGTCTCCTTGTAACTCTACACACTTCTCCCAGCGATGTTCCCATCTCTGTAACCCGTCCAAATAGTACTCGACGTTTTTCAACATAGTCTCCTTGTAACTCTACACACTTCTCTCAGCGATGCTCTCATCTCTGTAACCCGTCCAAATAGTACTCGGCGTTTTTCAGCATAGTCTCCTTGTAACTCTACACACTTCTTCCAGCGATGTTCCCATCTCTGTAACCCGTCCAAATAGTACTCGACGTTTTTCAACATAGTCTCCTTGTAACTCTACACACTTCTCCCACCGATGTTCTCATCTCTGTAACACGTCCAAATAGTACTCGACGTTTTTCAATATATTCTCCTTGTAACTCTACACACTTCTCCCACCGATGTTCCCATCTCTGTTACCCGTCCAAATAGTACTCGGCGTTTTTCAACATAGTCTCCTTGTAACTCTACACACTTCTCCCAGCGATGCTCCCATCTCTGTAACCCGTCCAAATAGTGCTCGACGTTTTTCAACATAGTCTCCTTGTAACTCTACACACTTCTCCCAGCGATGCTCTCATCTCTGTAACCCGTCCAAATAGTACTCGGCGTTTTTCAACATAGTCTCCTTGTAACTCTACACACTTCTCTCAGCGATGCTCCCATCTCTATAGCCCGTCCAAATAGTACTCGACGTTTTTCAACATAGTCTCCTTGTAACTCTACACACTTCTCTCAGCGATGCTCCCATCTCTATAACCCGTCCAAATAGTACTCGACGCTTTTCAACATAGTCTCCTTGTAACTCTACACACTTCTCTCAGCGATGCTCCCATCTCTATAACCCGTCTAAATAGTACTCGGCGTTTTTCAACATAGTCTCCTTGTAACTCTACACACTTCTCCCAGCGATGTTCTCATCTCTATAACCCGTCCAACTAGTACTCGAGGTCTTTGTCTGCAAAATAATTGTTCACGAAGGTGATTGCCTCTTTATTAGATGAAAATCTCTGTCCTCCGAGCGCAATTTTCAGATAAGGGAACAAAAAGAAGTGACTTGGAGCTAGATCTGGCGAGTCAAACAGTTCAAACCGTAAATTCGTGGATTATCGTCATTGCAACCGCTGAGGTGTGAGACAACCGCTGTTGTCTTGGTGAAACAGGATTTTTCTTTTCTACAAATGTGGCCGCTTTTCCTCAAGTTCTGCCTTCAGCTTGTCAAGTAATGATGCTTAGTGTGCTCCTTTAACGGTTTTTTTCTTTTTGAAGACAATCGATTAAAATAACACCATGTCTACCCCAGAAAACATTCGCCGTCACTTTCCCAGCCGAAAAAAAAAAAAATATTTTTGAGCCGTTTCCTCCTTTGCGGTCCACTGTTAGGACTATATTTTTGTGTCGGGCGTATAAGGGTGTACCAAAGTTTCATCTGCAGTAATTAATCGGTGCCAAAACTCGGTTTAATCGCGCCTAAACTGCGACAACAGAGCGTTGGAATAGTTCATTCGAACTTGTTTTTGATCTAACGTGAGCAAACGTGGAACCCAACGCGCCAACAGCTTTCTCATGTCTAAATGTTGATTTAATATGTGACAAAAACGTTCTTTTGACATGTTCATAGCCTCTGCTATCTCTCTCACTTTAATTCGGCGGTCGCCTAGCACCATTTGGTGAACTTTGGCGATGTTTTCGTCTGCAGTTACGGTTTTTGGATGTCCGAACTTTCATTGTCTCCAGAGCTCTTACGGCCGCATTTAAATTCAGCTGCCCAAAATTTCACTGTGGTAAATGATGGCGCAGAGTACCCATATACAGAATGCAACCCATCTTTGATTTGCGTAGGCGTATTGCCTTTTAAATAATATTTAATTACAGCTGGACACTCGATTTTGTCCATTTTCATAAAAACACTCACATCAACTCACTCAAGCGACTGTTACATAACAACTGAGCGTCTAAAATGGCTAAAACTTTGGTGAGTAACTGTCGACAGATGAACAACGAATTTCACTAGCTTTTATTTATGTTGTCGGGAACTTTTCAAACCACCGCGTACTAGCAATTATCCTTTAAAATGTTGATAATTCGGTTATTTTAAAATTTGTACCAAAATTACTGTT
Organism: Mantis religiosa; assembly: GCA_030765055.1. Lineage (NCBI taxonomy): Eukaryota > Metazoa > Arthropoda > Insecta > Mantodea > Mantidae > Mantis > Mantis religiosa. Next base: position 10,984,473 of record CM060953.1, on the reverse strand, counting down.
CAAAATCATTTTATTCTGTAGGAATGCCCTCAGAGGTTCTCTTCATTAAGTGTACTACTCTATTTCTGTGTTAGCTACAAATATTTAACTCGAAATATATAGTAAACTAAGCACGTTTAAACACGTTTGTTTAGAGAAAGCCTGTGAAGTGACACGTAATGATAGAGGTGATATAATTCTAGCGTGGAGTGTCTCTATTGTTTCAGTGGAGGGTTTAAAGCCCATACATTTACATTAACTAGTGGGATATGGCCATAATGTAATAGCTTACGTCGATGCAGGTTTTCACAGAATCGTTTGAACACGAGAGTTATTAAATTAAATTAGTAATATAAAGGCAAATCACATTTATGGCTTCTCTGCAGGACTCTAAATGCAGCTTAACTACCTCTGTGCCAATTTATGAGGAAAAGTCATTAATTAAAAGCAATTTCAATATAATGGACACGAAATCAACATCTCTATGAAATACTCTGAACGTAATATTAACAAAGCAGTGGCGGTTGTACGATTAAATCCCCTGCGGCTATTAGGATTAAAAACAATGGAGCATAGCTCCGTGTGCAAATATGGATATCTACTGTCTGTGTGCGACAGCAGTGATGGTGACTCTAATGTCTCGGTCTTTAAGACAGCTGCTGCCGGTTACTGCAGTGGTGCTTGTCTTAGGGTATACGTGGGAGGTTGTGACATGGAGGCCAATAAACGAACTACTTAAAGACAGTTGTCAACTGTTTAAGAGTGTAGACAAACCATCACGACTGGACATTGAAGATCTAAATGTCAGACCTTCGGTCTCAAGTCAGATCAGGGCTAGGCCCTGCACTGGCAGTGGAGTGTTTTGTAAGGAAGGATAATATACGACAGAAGATGAGCTTGAGGCTGACGAGGTCTGCTAAGTAAAGAATGATCACAATTTTTTTACACAACGTTCCTTTACTCATCCTCATAATTTTGATGGTCCTTCTCAAAATAGTCTCCCCTGAATGCGATGCATTTGTCCCAGCGTTTCTGCCAGGCTTCAAAGACACGCTGGAAACCATTTTTGAGAGATCCTTCAAAATCGCCTCCGCAGCCTTCACCACTGCTTCTGATGATGGATAATGTCACCCACGAAGGCGTTTCTTCAAGTTAGGTAATAGAAAAAAGTCACATGGGGCTAAATCCGGACTATAGGGCGGGTGAGGGATGTACTTCACGTTGATTTTTGCAACATAATCAGCAACAATATTGGCAATATGCAGCCGCACATTATTGTAATGCAGCATCCAGCCTGCTTCACGTAAATGTGGTCTTTTGCGCCTGATATGGACTTGTAATGCTTCAGGACATCCTGTAGTATTGTACAGTTACTGATGTGTGTGCAGGTACAACATGTTGATAAACCATGCCATGAATATCAAAGAATGAGAAGACTATAACTTTCCCAGCAGAAGCAACCACTTTTGCTTTTTGTGGGGTTGGTGATGAAGGAGATTTCCACACTGAGCTTTGCTGTTTGCTCTCAGGATCAAAATGATGTAGCCAAGTTTCATCAGCAGTGATTACGTTTGAAAGAAACTCCGGATTTTCCTATAACATCAACTTTAAGTGCATGCAGACCTGCATACGAATGTCCTTTTCTTTGGGAATCGACAGTCTTGGAACCCATCGCGTACAAACACGTCTCGTGTGTAATGTTTCTGTCACCAACGTGTGGGTGGCACCCACAGTATTTCAGAAAGTGATCTTAAGGTAATTCGTCGATCCTCTCTCACAATGGCAGCAGCAGTGTTGATGTTTTCTTCCGTAAGAGCAGTAACTGGAGCACCGGGTCTATCTTCCTTTGAAATTGATGGTCTACCCTCTTTAAACATTTTAAACCACCTTCGAGCTGTGCTGTAGGGAAGAACAGACTCTCCATAGGCCTTCTGTAACATTGCATAGGCTTCAACTGAAGATTTGTTGAGATGAAAGCAGAATTTCAAAGCCGCATATTGTTCCTCGGCTCTGCGCCGTGGCCTAGCGGGCATGCCTTGGTCCCTGGCCACGGAAAGCGCCCGGGTTCCATCCCACCCATGTGGTGGGGATTTTATGTCCCGAGTATAGGACCGGTGCCCACTCAGCACGTGAGGAAAGTGAGGAACTTACGCTAGATAAGCTGCCGAGATTCTGACCACACCTGCTCCCCGTATCGGTTGGATGATCGTCCACCTTTGCCGTGCGTAAGTTGGCGTGAGGCCGGCAGTCGGATTGGTGTGCCTTGGCCCTCTAAGTGCTGTCGTGTCAGTGGTTAACTTTAATATTGTTCCTTGCGTGTTACCTCCATTACAGCGGTAGGTGACACTGAACATGTCTGAACTTAACTGTTTCTCACAGGCGGGAACCAAGAGTACCAACAATGAAAGTACTACGGCATGTTTGTGTCACATTAAGCTAACAGAATATAGTAAGAATGAATTTTAGTGTGAAAAATTATGACCGTAAAAATTATGATCATTCTTTATTGAACAGCCCTCGTATATTCGGATAAGAAGAAACAAAATAAAACAAAAGTCGCTATCCCAAAGTTACGTGGTAATTGAGACAGGTTCTAGGAAGGTGACACTGCAAACGTCCTGCCGCTACATACCAACCGCCGCCGTGTGGTCCTCCAATTCTAAATCAGGAATTAGCTATGGAACAAGAAGAACCACCGCTCCTTCCTTCGAAAAAGTAGTTAAAATGAGCATCGCACTAAGGAACTTGCAAATTCAAGCGTCACTTGTTATTGCTGGGCCGTCACAAAAACAAGCGTGATATTCAAACTGGAAACTCGCTATACTGCGAGCACATTTCTATGAAAGTTCGTAAATAAACAGTGGTTTAATAAATATTTCCGGCAAACCAGTAGCAGAATTATATTGAAACTCGCGTATGAATTGATTTATAATCGAAAATTATTGAATTAGCCCTGCGCCGCACATTGATTTTACTGCATTTAAAACTAAAATCTAATTTGATCTACTTATTTCAGCTTTGCATACACATTTAATTAAACAACCGCGTGTCACCATGCACCAGATTTAATTAAAACTCACAGTTTTGAAGCCTTGGGTTAGAGTTAATACCATAGTGCACTTGGAGAGCTGTAACCACGAATGGTATTTGATTGCCAGCGAGTGTATTTTTGCTCCTTTCACAGCATCAACTCTCGCTCTAAAACCCTATGTCAATTTGTCTTATCCGAATAAACATGACACAGGTATACAACGCTGAAAAGTTTCTAAATGCAATTGAAATCTGTTTAGATCTGAAATTACTTTCTTCTACCTTTTCCATAGTTTAAAATTATCATTTAAAACATTCGTCTCGCCCAAATAGAATTTATGGGATATATTTTTTACGATTAATGTTTAAAAATGTAAAGATTGGCTTAGAAATGCATCCCACAAATCAAATTCACCTGTTTGTAATTCAAAACAGGTTGGTTTTTTCTTTGTGATGAATTTCGTGAAGGACTAAATCAAAGAAATGTTAATTGATGCAAATTAATAATCTCTTCACACTAGTCGTATATAGGCTAAGGTTTTTGGTGTGAGGGCTGTTCAATAAACAACGGTTGATTTTTTTTTTTTTTTTTTTTTTTTTTTACAACGTACCTCTAATCATCCTCATATGTTTGATGGTCTTTCTCAAAATGGTCTCCCCTGAATGTAATTCGCTTGTTCCAGGTTTCTACCAGTCATCAAAGACATGCTGGAAACCATTTTTGAGAGAGTGAGTGAGTGTGTGGTGTTTTAGGGCCCGTCGACAACATTTCTAGAGATCCTTCAAAATTGCCTCCGCAGCCTTCACCACTGCTTCTGATTATGGATAATGTCTCCCACGAAGGCGTTTCTTCAAGTTAGGGAATAGAAAAAAGTCATATGGGGTTAAATCTGGATTATAGGGAGGGTGAGGAATGCACTTCCCGTGATTTTTGCAGGATATTCAGCAACAACATTGGCAATATGCGGCCGTGCATTATCGTGGTGCAGTATCCAGCCTGCTTCACGGAAATGTGGTCTTTTGCGTCTGATATGGATTTGCAATGTTTTCAGGACATCCGTGTAGTATTGTCCAGTTACTGATATGTGTGCCGGTACAACATGCTGATAAACCATTCCATGAATATCAAAGAATGAGATGACCATAACTTTACCAACAGAAGCAACCACTTTTGCTTTTTGAGGGGTTGGTGATGAAGGAGATTTCCACACTGAGCTTTGCTGTTTGCTCTCAGGATCAAAATGATGTAGCCAAGTTTCATCAGCAGTGATTAGTCTTGCAGCAAGAATATCGCTTCTTTAGCGACCATCATTTGTTCTCCTTTATTTGAACCCAAAAGAATTCAGAATATTATGCATTAAAGATACAGAATCCGTTTATTCTATTTTCCCCTCATTACTTGGTCAGCATTTTGAAAGTTGGATATTCACCCGTGTCATATAAATCATAAATTGTTCTACGTAAAACACACTTTGAAAATTAATTTGGTACAATTAATTGGAATGCGAGAGACCCTAGTGGTTTACCGAGGAAATAGATGAGTCAAATGGAGAATTTAATGTCATGACGGTGAGTTGGCCACGGCAGCTCAATGTGTTACAGCGACTGGACAGAAACCTGATGATCCGTGCTTCAAATCCCGGCCGTGGCATTGAAGTTTTCATGTTGATCTGTCTACGACGGCTGTTAAATAAAGAATGATCATAATTATTTTACGGTCACAATTTTTCGCACTAATATTCAATCTTATTATATTCTATTAGTTTAATGTGAAGCAAACACGCCGTAGTGGTTTAATTGTTGGTACTCCTTGTTCCCGTCTGTGAGAACCAGGTAAGTTCAGACATGTTCAGTATCGCCTACCGCTGTAATGGAGGTAACATACACTTAAAGTTGATGTTAGAGGAAGATCCGGAGTTTCTTTCAAACATAATCACTGCTGATGAAACTTGCCTACATCATTTTGATCCTGAGAGCAAACAGCAAAGCTCAGTGTGGAAATCTCCTTCATCACCAACCCCCCCAAAAAGCAAAAGTGGTTGCTTCTGCTGGGGAAGTTATGGTCATCTCATTCTTTGATATTCATGGAATGGTTTATCAGCATGTTGTACCTGCACACACATCAGAAACTGGAAAATACTACAGGGATGTTGTTAATGTCAGAGGTTCTACTCTCATTAGTCCTGGAACCGTAGGACTAAGGACCCAGGCCTCCTTCGACCAGGGAGTTACCGAGCTGTCCCAAAAGGCCGCCTGGCGCCTCCGTGGGGCATTCCATCGGGGAAGATCTAGAGGCTAACAAGCCCCCCCCCCCCATCTGGTCCTATGGACTCAAGACGGGATGGAAGTGGATACTGCACTTACGCACGCCAACTCCAAAATGCGAAGGCTACCGATATGACCTCGGTAGGGCCGCCTGGTGATCTAGCACACCTTCTACTAGCTATGCTGGCTAGTGTGCGGGAATATTAATGGCATTTCTCAACCGCGTCAGGAGACGTACCTGATTTCCCACGGTATCGGGAACCACTGCCCCCAACCCAATCCGAACAGCTCCCAATGAGGGAAGGGCTGGAATGTATGGCTCGAGGTTCCTCTGATGTGTGTGCAGCGTTTTCGTTAGACGTTAGACGTACCACGAGTGCTAGGGGTCCGCAGCGCCCGCATCACGGCAGCTGAAGGGGATGGATCACCTTCCCTACCGAGACTACAGGGATGTCCTGAAAACATTGTAAGTCTATATCAGGCGCAAAAGATCACATTTCCGTGGAACAGACTGGATGCTATACCACGATAATGCGCGGCCGCATATTGCCAATGTTGTTACTGAATATATTGCAAAAATCAACGTGAAGTGCATCCCTCACCCTTCCTATAGTCAAGATTTAGCGCCATGTAATTTTTTCTATTCCCTAATTTGAAGAAACGTCTTCGTGGGAGGCATTATCCATCAGAAGCAGTGGTGATGGCTGCGGTGTTGATTTTGAAGGATTTCTCAAAAATGGTTTACAGCATGTCTTTGAATACCGGCAGAAACGCTGGGACAAGTGTATTGCATTCAGGGGAGAGTATTTAGAGAAGGACCATTAAAATTATGAGGATGAGTAAAGGTACGTTGTTAATAAATAAATTGTGATCGTTTTTTATTGAACAGCCCTGGTAGTTTTTAATCCGTTTTAATAATTTGGTGTATTAAAGAGTTTTTGATTGCGCTGTTATCTTATTTAGAGCCTAAGTGATGTGTAGAGCTATAGCCGGTATGTCCGGCTGAACTGCAATCAAATTCGACATGTGGTTTATGTTAACATGCCAGCGTTATTGGGGATTGGAATTTGAATATGGAAATGTCTGGTTCGAGCAGTGTATGTGAAGTGCATTACACGAAAATATAGTTTGAGAGGTAATGAATGGAAGATTATAATATGCGAATAATAGAGGGGGGGATCCATTGTGTATAATATTCTAGTAAATAGGGCTTGATTGTGTAAATTGTTCATCATCATGCTGGTATTATTTTCTGACCCGCATAGCCGCCGCCGCTGCTGTACGAAATGTTTTGTGGGAGGTTTGGCGAAACTGCAAACATTTGCATAGAGGTCGATAAGGGCTTCGCATAAAGCTAAGTTTAATAATACTTCAATTTTTGTGCCGCGAATCCGGATACGGAATCAGAGTAAAGTGGCATTAGTGTAATGACCCAGAACTTACGCATAAGGTCAATGCGGTATGTTGGATATAGTCCCAAAACAGCTGACAAAAGAGGTTATGTACATGTAACAAATTAACAACCACTAGACTATTTAAGTACGCTAAAGTTTAAAGATCGGAATGTGTTATGTTGACAAAAGTTTTTGTACCTATTTTGCTACAACCACATCATTATTTAATAGCTGTGTATATTCCCTCGTTATCCTCTTTATAAAAGAGCAGTAGACTAATTGACGTAATACAACGAGAGCACTTGGGAACTCTGCACCTAATAAAAAATTAGTAATTAATTCTTATGTTATATGCACATGTTCATGTGGTCGGTAAACAGTACATAATACCTATCACTGCAGTTACTGAAACGAGCATTAGATCTGACAACATGGCTGACTCTCATGTACTCTCATACACTCATTTCGTAGTAAACAGATCCACTATCAGAGTAAGATAAACAGTTCAAGCTCCTCTCCCTCTTCATGCCCCGCTTGTCTTCTTGTAGTGGGTAGACAGTACATAATACCTATCACTGCAGTTACTGAAACGAGCATTAGATCTGACAGTATGGGTGACTCATATGTACTCTCATACACTCATTTCGTAGTAAACAGATACACTAACAGAGCAGATAAACAGTTCAAGCTCCTCTCCCTCTTCATGCCCCGCTTGTCTTCTTGTGGTGGGTAGACAGGACATAATATCTATCACTGCAGTTAATAAAACAAGCATTAGATCTGACAACATGGGTGACTCATATGTACTCTCATACACTCATTTCGTAGTAAACAGATCCACTAACAGAGCAGATAAACAGTTCAGGCTCCTCTCCCTCTCCATGCCCCGCTTTCCTTCTGGTGTTGGGCAGACAGTGCATACAGTGTCTCGTCGTGTCTCGTAGGCTTGTGTAAATAACTCGTCGTTACATATTTGCTTCCATGTTTTGCCATGTACTAGGTAGAAATGAAAATTGGCTTTAAGCTTTACGATTTGGTCACCTGTGGTGACTTTAATATTCACATAGCTGATATGTAAAGAGATAAAATAAATGAATAACAGCATCTCAACTGACAAAAGCAAACGTATTTTAAAATTGAAGCTAATATGGGTAGGAACATAGGTAATAGAGTTTTGCTATTACAGATGACTTAGAGATATATGTAAATGTTTCAAGATTTTGAATGTTGCACTGATTTACAAGCCTCAGCTGCAGTGCGGTGCTTTTAACAAGTATTTTGTCTGTAACAGAGCTAGTACTTTCCTAACAATGCACAACAATGGAATTTTAAACATCCTGAATGTACTTGTTAGTGATTCTATTTTCTTTTGTTTTCAGGCAAACGGCTACGTAATGGAGAAAGATAAGCCAGGGCAAGCCCTTTGCCCCTATGACCCCAAACACAACAGCACTGCTGTCTTCGTCGGTAAGTAATAAATAACACTTCATTGCGGGATTATGGCGGTTTTAGCTGAAAATATGTTAATTGCAAGTTTCTCTGGGATACACTATATTCAGGGGCCGAAATACCCCTAACAGCTTATATTCTCTCTTGTACTTCTTACACTGGATGTTACGGCAAAAGCCGGCCAACAATGAGTTGAATCGCAGATGTTTGAAGGATTTGTCGAGATAAGGGGAAGTACCACATTTGGGTAGATCACGATATGAAGTTTGTTACTTTAGCACAATGTAACGTCTCAGCTGGAAAGTGCACGATGTTCATTTTTATCTCTAATTTTACCGCGCAAAATATGACGTCATCAAAAGCATCGCTGATTGTGCAAGTTGATGTACAGTTTCCCTAGCGGCTTGCGATCGTATTTGATGTGTCGACAGCACTTTGAGGCCTCCCTCTACCGGCAGGGAAGTATACTATTTGAGCAGTGGGTCCGCCCGCTTAATATAAAGGTGCGTAATTTTGCCTAGTGCGTAGATACTGTTTTTAAAAAACTATATATTGCAATGTACTGCAAAGCTAAATATGCAGCCATACATGTGCGAAATGATAAGTCAATGAACACCTATACCACAATGAACATCTGTTTTTCTGTTATAGCAGACATATATGTATATTGTAAACCTGTCACATAAATTAGAAATATTTCAATTTAATATCAATTCTTTTCTATCATCCACAGTTTCCTCACAATGTAACTTCATCACAAACAAACAAATTAACAGATTATGTTCTGGGAATGAAAAATATATCCGTGTTACAATAAATACAAGGGCTGTTCAATAGAGAATGATCATAATTTTTTACGGTCAAAGTTTTTCGCACTAAAATTCAATGTTATTATATTCTGTTAGCTTAATGTGAAACAAACACGCTGTAGTAGTTTCATTGTTGTTACCCCTGGTTCCTGCCTGTGAGAACCAAGCAAGTTCAGACATGTTATGTATCGCCTACCGCTGCAATGGAGCTAACACGCGAGGAACAATATGCGGCTTTGAAATTCAGCTTTCGTCTCAACAGATCCTCCGTGGAGGCCTATTCAATGTTACAGGAGGCCTATGGAGAGTCTGTTCTTCCCTACAGCACAGCTCGAAGCTTAAAGACCGGAGACAATCAATTTCAAACGAAGATGGGCCTAGTGCTCCAGCTACTGTTGAAGAAAACATGAAGACTGCTGTTGCCATTGTGAGAGGATCGACGAATTACCTTAAGATCACTTTCTGAAATACTGAACATTTCATTGGTTGCCACCCGCGCGTTGGTGACCGAAACATTACACATGAGACGTGTTTGTGCGCGATGGGTTCCAAGACTGTTGATTCCCGAACAAAAGGACAAACGCATGCAGGTCTGCATGCAGTTAAAGTTGATGTTAGAGGAAGATCCGGAGTTTCTTTCAAACGTAATCACTGCTGATTAAACATAGTTACATCATTTTGATCCTGAGAGCAAACAGCAAAGCTCAGTGTGGAAATCTCCTTCATCACCAACTCCCAGAAAGTCAAAAGTGATTGATTCTGCTGGGAAAGTTATGGTCATCTCATTCTTTGATATTCATGGAATGGTTTATCAGCATGTTGTACCTGCACACACATCAGAAACTGGAAAATACTACAGGGATATCCTGAAAACATTGCAAGTCCATATCAGGCGCAAAAGACCACATTTCCGTGAAGCAGGCTGGATGCTGCACCACTATAGTGCGCGCCCGGATATTGCCAATGTTGTTGCTGAATATCTGGCAAAAGTCAAGGTGAAGTGCATCCCTCCCTATAGTACGGATTTAGCTCCATGTGACTTTTTCTATTCCCTAACTTGAAGAAACACCGTGGGAGGCATTGTCCATCATCAGAAGCAGTGGTGAAGGCTGCGGAGGCGATTTTGAAGGATCTATCATAAAATGTTTTCCAGCATGTCTTTGAAGACTGGCAGAAAGGCTGGGACAAGTGCATCGCATTCAGGGGAGACTATTTTTAGAAGGACCATCAAAATTATGAGGATGAGAAAAGGTACGTTGTCAAAAAAGAATTTGAGTGTTTGCATGTACAACATGCTGATAAACTATTCCATGAATATCAAAGGATGAGATGACCATAACTTTCCCAGGAGAAGCAATCACTTTTTCTGTTTAGGGGGTTGGTAATGAAGGAGATTTCCTTACTGAGCTTTGGTGTTTGCTCTCTGGATCAAAATGATGTAGCCAAGTTTCATCAGCAGTGATTACGTTTGAAAGAAACTCCGGATTCTCCTCTAACATCAACTTTTACTGCATGCAGACCTGCATGCTATTGTCCTTTTTTTCGGGAATCAACAGTCTTGGAACCCATCGCGCACAAACACGTCTCATGTGTAATGTTTCTGTCACCAACGTGTGGCTGGCACCCAATGAAATGTTCAGTATTTCAGAAAGTGATCTTAAGGTAATTCGTCGATCCTCTCTCACAATGGCAGCAGCAGTGTTGATGTTTTCTTCCGTAAGAGCAGTAACTGGAGCACCGTGTCCACCTTCCTTTGAAATTGATTGTCTCCCCTCTTTAAACATTTTAAACCATCTTCGAACTGTGCTGTAGGTAAGAACAGACTCTCCATAGGCCTCCTGTAACATTGTATAGGCCTCAACTGAAGATTTGTTGAGACGAAAGCAGAATTTCAAAGCCGCATATTGTTCCTCGGGTGTTAGCTCCATTGCAGCGGTAGGCGATACCGAACATGTCTGAACTTACCTGGTTCTCACAGGCGGGAACCAGGAGTACCAACAATGAAACTACTACGGCGTGTTTGTTTCACATTAAGCTAACAGATTGAATTTAGTACGAAGAATTATGATTGTTCTTTATTGAACAGCCGTCGTAGATCAATCCTGGTGATGCTTTAGTACAGGATTTATTACTGATGGTTAGAGGATATAGTATAGTTTTTCCAGGCTGTTCCTTAACAATATTCTGTATTCAGATATTATTTTTTTACTGTAACAAAGGTTTATCGAGCTTAGGCGATGCTCAGGTTTGTTTCCAGGAGAACAGCAGCACGCTGTGTAAACGCCCAAGGCATAAATGTAAATATTAGCAACATAGAAATGAGCATATTGATAAATAAATGAAAATATTGTACACAGCGCTGGAAAATAACGCGCAGATACTTGTCAAGTGAATTGCAGTATCAGAATATGCACAGATGCTTACGTTCATGATCGTGAGGTCGTTGTTTTAATCCCTGCCTGTGATTTTCGTTGTTTTCCTTCATCATACAATTTGTTGTTTACAAAACACACTACAAATAAAACTATTTGTATGAATCCCACCATTTGATAACCATCTTCTGTATTCCATATAAAGATTATTCGACTGGTTTCCTGAGAGTGATGATGACGTTTTCCCTGAAATGATAGGTTTTACAGCTTTAGTTTTGGCTTCCAAAAAAAAAAAAAAAAAAAAAAAACACGGTATACTTTCTACAAATCAGTCAGAGGTGAAGACTTGCATAGGACCATTTTCAACAATGATCTTTTTATCATCTAAATGATATTTAAAATTACCTTTTTATGAATTCGCACATTAAGGTTAGCCCACCCCTGCAGCGTGTTTGCTTCTCGTTCAAGAGTACCAAGGTCTTCTCTTATCGCGAAAGATGAATGTCTGGTAACTCTAAGCTCTATGTACCCTGTACTTATTTGAACATCATTTCATTCATCGTCCCATATGACTTAACGTTGGAGGTTTTCTCTTATCCTGAAAGATGAATGTCTGGTAACTCTAAGCTCTATGTACCCTGTACTTATTTGAACATCATTTCATTCATCGTCCGATATGACTTAACGTTGGAGGTTTTCTCTTATCCTGAAAGATGAATGTCTGGTAACTCTAAGCTCTATGTACCCTGTACTTATTTGAACAACATTTCATTCATCGTCCGATATGACATAACGTTGGAAGTTTTACCTTATCCTGAAAGATGAATGTCTGGTAACTCTAAGCTCTATGTATCCTGTACTTATTTGAACATCATTTCATTCATCGTCCGATATGACTTAACGTTGGAGGTTTTCTCTTATCCTGAAAGATGAATGTCTGGTAACTCTAAGCTCTATGTACCCTGTACTTATTTGAACATCATTTCATTCATCGTCCGATATGACTTAACGTTGGAGGTTTTCTCTTATCCTGAAAGATGAATGTCTGGTAATTCTAAGCTCTATGTACTCTGTACTTATTTAAACATCATTTCATTCATCGTCCGATATGACTTAACGTTGGAGGTTTTCTCTTAGCCTGAAAGATGAATGTCTGGTAATTCTAAGCTCTATGTACCCTGTACTTATTTGAACATCATTTCATTGATCGTCCGATATGACTTAACGTTGGAGGTTTTCTCTTAGCCTGAAAGATGAATGTCTGGTAACTCTAAGCTCTATGTACCCTGTACTTATTTGAACATCATTTCATTCATCGTCCGATATGACTTAACGTTGGAGGTTTTCTCTTATCCTGAAAGATGAATGTCTGGTAACTCTAAGCTCTATGTACTCTGTACTTATTTAAACATCATTTCATTCATCGTCCGATATGACTTAACGTTGGAGGTTTTCTCTTATCCTGAAAGATGAATGTCTGGTAACTCTAAGCTCTATGTATCCTGTACTTATTTGAACATCATTTCATTCATCGTCCAATATGACTTAACGTTGGAGGTTTTCTCTTATCCTGAAAGATGAATGTCTGGTAACTCTAAGCTCTATGTACTCTGTACTTATTTGAACATAATTTCATTCATCGTCCGATATGACTTAACGTTGGAGGTTTTCTCTTATCCTGAAAGATGAATGTCTGGTAACTCTAAGCTCTATGTACCCTGTACTTATTTGAACATCATTTCATTCATCGTCCGATATGACTTAACGTTGGAGGTTTTCTTTTATCCTGAAAGATGAATGTCTGGTAACTCTAAGCTCTATGTCCCCTGTACTTATTTGAACATAATTTCATTCATCGTCCGATATGACTTAACGTTGGAGGTTTTCTCTTATCCTGAAAGATGAATGTCTGGTGACCCTAAGCTCTATGTACTCTGTACTTATTTGAACATAATTTCATTCATCGTCTGATATGACTTAACGTTGGAGGTTTTCTCTTATCGTAAAAGATCAATGTCTGGTAACTCTAAGCTCTATGTACCCTGTAGTCATTGTAACATCATTTCATTTATCGTCCGATATGACTTAACGTTGGAGGTTTTCTCTTATCCTGAAAGTTGATTGTCTAGTAACTCTAAGCTCTATGTATCCTGTACTAATTTGAACATCATTTTATTCATCGTCCGATATGACTTAACGTTGGAGGTTTTCTCTTATCCTGATAGATGAACGTCTGGTAACTCTAAGCTCTATGTATCCTGTACTAATTTGAACATCATTTCATTCATCGTCCGATATGACTTAACGTTGGAGGTTTTCTCTTATCCTGAAAGATGAATGTCTGGTAACTCTAAGCTCTATGTACTCTGTACTTATTTGAACATAATTTCATTCATCGTCCGATATGACTTAACGTTGGAGGTTTTCTCTTATCCTGAAAGATGAATGTCTGGTAACTCTAAGCTCTATGTACCCTGTACTTATTTGAACATCATTTCATTCATCGTCCGATATGACTTAACGTTGGAGGTTTTCTTTTATCCTGAAAGATGAATGTCTGGTAACTCTAAGCTCTATGTCCCCTGTACTTATTTGAACATAATTTCATTCATCGTCCGATATGACTTAACGTTGGAGGTTTTCTCTTATCCTGAAAGATGAATGTCTGGTGACCCTAAGCTCTATGTACTCTGTACTTATTTGAACATAATTTCATTCATCGTCTGATATGACTTAACGTTGGAGGTTTTCTCTTATCGTAAAAGATCAATGTCTGGTAACTCTAAGCTCTATGTACCCTGTAGTCATTGTAACATCATTTCATTTATCGTCCGATATGACTTAACGTTGGAGGTTTTCTCTTATCCTGAAAGTTGAATGTCTAGTAACTCTAAGCTCTATGTATCCTGTACTAATTTGAACATCATTTTATTCATCGTCCGATATGACTTAACGTTGGAGGTTTTCTCTTATCCTGATAGATGAACGTCTGGTAACTCTAAGCTCTATGTATCCTGTACTAATTTGAACATCATTTCATTCATCGTCCGATATGACTTAACGTTGGAGGTTTTCTCTTATCCTGAAATATGAATGTCTTGTAGCTCTAAGCTCGATGTACCCTGTACTTATTTGAACAGCATTTCATTCATCGGTCGAGATGACTTAACTTTTGAGGACATAAGTTAAAAAACTACACTTAGTTTAACAGATTTATGCCCCATTTCACCAATAGATGTTAAGACTTAACACAAGTTTAGCAAAAATAGCATTTTATCAACAAGTGTTAGCTTAACACTCGTGTTAAATACGTTAAACTAACAGTCCATATTTGTGTAGTTAAGTCTTTTACAATTGTAGGTAATCAAGTTGGCGGGCGTGTACGCAGCTGTTGTCGATTTGCTATATATAAGACCGTGTAAATGGCATTCGTAACAGAGTACGACCTATGAGGAGAAATGATTTTGAGGAGGTATCAGATAGAGGTATAGACTGTCGAAAAAAGTTGTTATGAAGGTTACTGTGGAAGTACTAGAGAGGTTAGAACATGCTTCGAAAGGAATATGTTGATCTCGCCTTTGCTTCAAGTATTAATAACTTTGCGATTTTATAATTCACTGAATTATGTGGATAATACACTGTCCACCTCCCGTCTTGAAACGTTCAAGGCACTTGTCACTTGTCTTTCTTCGCTCCTCGTTTTGAATTTACGTAATACTGATTTGGAACATGCATCCAAAGGAATATGGCGATCTCGCCTTTGCTTCAAGTATCAATAACTTTGCGATGTTATAATTCACTGAAATATGTGGATAAGACACTGTCAACCTCCCGTCTTGAAACGTTCAAGTCACTCGTCACTCGTCCTTCTTCGCTCCTCGTTTTAAATTTACGTAATACTGAGTTAGAACATACATAGAAAGGAATATGCCGATCTCTCCTGTGCTTTGAGTATTAATAACTTTGCGATTTTATAATTCACTGAATTATGTGGATAGTACACTGTCCACCTCCCGTCTTGTAACGTTCAAGTCGCTCGTCACTTGTCCTTCTTTGCTCCTCGTTTTAAATTTACGTAATACTGAGTTAGAACATACATAGAAAGGAATATGGCGATCTCTCCTGTGCTTTGAGTATTAATAACTTTGCGATTTTATAATTCACTGAATTATGTGGATAATACACTGTCCACCTTCCGTCTTGAAACGTTCAAGTCACTCGTCACTTGTGCTTCTTCGCTTCTGGTTTTAAATTTACGTAATACTGAGTTGGAACATGCAGCGAAAGGAATATGTCGATCTCGCCTTTGATTCAAGTATTAATAATTTTGTGATTTCATAATTCACTGAATTATGTGGATAATACACTGTCCACCTCCCGTGTTGCAACGTTCAAGTCACTCGTCACTTGTCCTTCTTTGCTCCTCGTTTTAAATTTACGTAATACTGATAAAGGCGTTTCGTTCGTGCATTTGAATTAAATTCGTTTTTAATTTTTTCCCATTTTTATATTCATCGCATCCGTCCTCTTATTTTCCACGATACCTTATATTTTGTCACCAATTCAACTAACAATACTTTCTCCATCGATGAGAAATTTGTTCCACGGCATCTCTTATGATTCTGTTCACTCGCCATTTGTTCATTTTTGTGCAGACGAAAATGAAAACAAAAGTGCATCGCAATACGTTCAGAAAATAATACGTTTTATCCATAGCCTTTTATAGCTGTAATATTTACAAGTTTCTTGGCGTTAACACGTGTTTGTTAAAATTTTCAAAAGACAGGTTAGTGAAATGCGAGCTATTTAACAGCTTTGTTAGCGCTGTTACTATTTTTACGCTACAATTGTTAAAGTCGATTTTAACATCTGTTGGTGAAATCTGGCATTGAAGATACAAATGAGCTGACAATTGCATACTCAACAACAGTTGTACTAAATGTGTTTGTATTTTTTTAATCTTGTTTTCTAAAATTTAAATTTCCTCTACCAAAACTTTTCATGATAGCGAAACATAGGTGGCCGTGATCACTACACTGAACTCATTTCACGTGAATGTATCTCGTATTAAATATATAGAAGGAACTGCTTCAGTCCATTTAGAAACATCCATGTCAAAAACTGTATACATGTCGCACGAGCTGCCCCGGAATCAAAGGCACTAGCAGGTTAAACATATGCAGATGAGACAGAACAGATATTGCAAAATTGCTTTTGCCTCCCCTTCTCTCTGTCTCTCTGCTGTTACAATGACAGAGCTGTTATTTGTAAACATAAACGACATTTCCACATATGTGAATGTTTGCAGAGCTCTCTCTAGTAACATACACCTGCTTCCATGCGAATGCTAAACCAATATCGGAGCAGATTTCAAAAAGTGGCCTCCGTCTTCTTAAAGCAACGCCATTACGCTACTACTTCCACCGTGTTTTGTTAGATATCTGCAGAAAACACATTTATAAACCATCAACTTCTCTTACAGTTGCACGTTAGATTTAACAATAAATCCTGGCGAACGAGTTTTACTCAACTACTCCTTGAGACCCCTGTGTCTTCACTTTCCCAAGCTAACATTACTTTTATTCCATTCTCATAAGATCCTTTTATATATACGAGGGCTATCCAGAAAGTAGATTACGTTTTGGAATAAAAAGTAAACAAAGAATATGAAACAAAATTTATTATATACAGATGAAAGCCACACTCAAATACTACTTTTCGACATAGTCACCATTCAAATTAAGGCATTTATCGTAGCGATGTACGAGCTTGGAAATTCCTTCGTCGAAAAATTCGGCCGCCTGCGCCTTCAACCACTTCGTTACCTCTTCTTGCAGCTGTGCGTCGTCATCAAAACGCTGCATAGCCAGCCACTTCTTCATTGCTGGGAATAGGTGGAAGTCGCTCGGTGCCAGGTCGGGACTGTATGGCGGATGAGGAAACAACTCCCACTTAAAAGATTCAAGAACTTCACGAGTGACATTTGCCGTGTGGGGCCGGGCGTTGTCGTGAATCAACAAGATCTTAGAGCTCAACATTCCTCTGCGCTTGTTTTGAATGGCTCTTCTGAGTTTTTGGAGAGTTTGGCAATACCTTTGAGAGTTTATTGTAGTGCCTCTTTCCAGGAAGTCCACCAAAATCACAGCTTTTCTGTCCCAAAAAACAGTCGCCATCATCTTCCTTGCCGACATTGTTTGCATGCATTTCTTGGGTTTTTGGGGAGAACTTGTGTGCCCCCACTGCATTGATTGCAATTTCGTTTCACAGTTCACGTGTTTCACCCATGTTTCATCACCAGTAGCGATGCGATCGAGTAAGGAGTCACCATCCTTATGGTAAACGTCCAAAAAGTTCAACGCTGCAGCCATTCGCTGATTTTTGTGGTCCTCTGTCAAGATTTTTGGAATCCATCTTGCACAAAACTTGTGGTAACCAAGCTTTTCGCTGATGATTTCGTGCAACAAACTTCGCGAAATTTGTGGAAAACTCAAAGAAAGTTCCGTTATTGTGAACCTTCGATTTTCACGGACTTTAGCATCGACTTTTTCGACAAGTTCGGCAGTCACTATGCTGGGTCTCCCACTTCGATCTTCGTCGTGAACATTGGTTCGGCCATTTTTAAATCTGATGACCCACTGACGCACTCCACCTTCAGTGATAATGTTGTCCCCATACACTTCACAAAGCTGCCGATAGATTTCTATCGGTTTACAGTTTTTTGCAGTCAGAAACCTTATTACTGCACGCACCTCGCAGCTCGCGGGATTTTCAATTAACGCAGACATTTCAAACCATCACAGTATCTGAACGGAGCACAGCACGAACCTCTCATTAGCACGGCTAGATGCCGACTGAGCTGCGCAACGCTCTGACCCCAAGATGGCCGCGCTAGCCCCGCCCCTAGCGGAAACAGACGAAAACGTAATCTACTTTCTGGATAGCCCTCGTATATATATAATCACTAGCAAACTAGAGTCTCCTGAAAAGTTTCCGATCTCAACATGAAGGTAAGGGCATACCTAAATAAAAGCTAGTGAATGTCGTTGTTCATCTGTTTACAGTTACTGATCAAAGTTTCAGCCATTTTGGACGTTCACTTGTTATGTAACACTCGTTTGTAGGATTTCATGTACTTTTATGAAAATGGACAACATCGAGTATCCAGCTGTCATTAAATATTCGAGATCCACAATTAGTAAATAAATTACAAGTTTTGACTAACTTTGTAAGTAAGAAAGCATGGGAGGTAAAAATATTCAAAGGAGAAAGAGTTGATAATAGGCGAAGAATAGTACAAGATCCAAGAAGGAGTTCTAGAATACAAAATAGGATAAGACGGGAAGAGTTATTGAATAATCAAACAATGGAGGGAATTCAAGAAGAAGAAATAGATCAACAAGAAGAAGAATTAGAAGAGGTACAATTAGAAATTGATAATCTTAATCAAGTCAATAGAAGAAGATTCTTTGTAACCTCAACAGGAAGACAGGAATGGGCAGAGAGAAGAACATTCAGATCTAGGAGAAGAGAGGGAGAGACATTTGCGGAATATAGAAGTAGATTACAAGAGGAAAGAGAAGAGTAGAGAGAGTAATAAGAAGAGAAGTATCAGCGTGAGTTCAAAATAGAGTTGACTGCATGGGCGGCGGAGGGAGAGAGGGATGGCGGAGGCCATAGTGGACTACAGCATTAGTAGATTTAGATGTAGATTTAGAAAAGAAGGATTTTGTAATTTTTATAGTTGTTTTTTTTTTTTTTTGCTTCTTTTTGTGTTTATTTCTGTTAATTTATTTCATTTTATTTTTGTAGATTAGTATTCTGAGAGATTTGTATAATTATAACAATTGTAAGGATTTTATGGAAAAATAAATAGAAAATTTGGATATATGCCCCGGTATAGTTGTCTAGGTGCCGGGGTAGAATATTCAGATTTT
Organism: Mantis religiosa; assembly: GCA_030765055.1. NCBI lineage: Eukaryota > Metazoa > Arthropoda > Insecta > Mantodea > Mantidae > Mantis > Mantis religiosa. The sequence continues at coordinate 10,965,241 of CM060953.1, read as the reverse complement.
ATTTATTTATTTATTTATTTATTTATTTATTTATTTATTTATTTATTTATTTATTTATTTATTTATTTATTTATTTATTTATTTATTTATTTATTTATTTATTTATTTATTTATTTATTTATTTATTTATTTATTATTTGTCATTAAATATTTCCGTATGGGAGGTGATCCGTCCCCTTCAGCTGCCGTGGTGCGGGAGATGCGGATCCCTGGCACTCGTGGTAAAACTCTGACGTTACTAGAGGAACCTCGGGCTGAACATCTAAGCCCCTCCCTCCGGGAGTTGTTCGGATTGAGTTGGTCTCGAGGGGGCAGTGTGTTGCCGATACCCGTGGGAATCCGCTACGTCTTCGGATGGGGTTGTGGGAAGCCGTTAATTCTCCCGGGTACTAGCCTGCAAAGCTAGTAGAAGGTGTGCTAGATCGCCAGGCGGCCCCACCGAGGTCATATCGGTAGCCTTCACCTTTGGTGTTGGCGCGCGTAAGTGGCGTATCCACTTCCATCCCGTCTTGTGTCCTTGGACCAGATGGGGGGGGGGCCTTGATTGTCACCCAGGTCTTGCCCTATGGAAAGCCCCACGGAGGACGCCGAGCGCGCTTTGGGACAGCTCGGTTAACTCCCTGGTTTTAAGAGGCCGGTGTCTTGGTCCTACGGGACCAGGACTGGTAGGAGTAGACCCTCTGGTCTCAACTGTCATTAAATATTTATTTCTGAAAGGCAATCCGACTACGCAAATCAAAGGTGAGTTAGACTCTGTGTATGGGGACTATCCACCATCGTTTGAAATTTTGGGCAGCTGAATTTAAAGTGGCCGTAAGAGCTTGGGAGACGATGAACGTTCGGTAAGTCCAAAAACTGCAACTACCAACGAAAACATCACTAAAGTTCTCCATATTGTGGTATACGATCGCCGAATTAAAGTGAGAGCTCGCAGAGGTTATAAACATGACAAAAGAACGTGTTTGTCACATACTAAATCAACATTTAGACATGAGAAAGCTGTGCGCGCGTTGGGTGCCGCGTTTGCTGACGTTAGACCAAAAACGTGTGCAAATAAATATTTGAAACGCACTGTTGGCGCAGTTTAGGCGCAATATATTCGAATTTGGTACCGATTAATTACTGTAGATGAAACTTGGATACACCATTATACTCCCGAAACAAGAATACAGCCCAAACACTTGACTGCAAAGAAAGCAAAAACTGTTTTTGAGCTAGGGAGGTGATGGGGACGTTTCTTTTTCCGATAGTCATGGAGTTATTCTAATCGATTATCTTCAAAAAGGAAAAACCATTACAGGAGCATACTACGCATCATTACTTGACAAGCTGAAAGTAGAGCTTGCGGAAAAACGGCCACATTTGCAGAAAAAGAAAATCCTGTTTCACCAAGACAACGTACGGTCTCAAACTTCAGCGGTTGCAATGGCGAATATCCACAAATTACGGTTTGAACTGCTTGACTCACCGGATCTAGCCCCAAGCGACTTCTTTTTGTTCCCTCATCTGAAAATTGCGCTCGGAGGACAGATTTTCATCAAATGAAGGGTTAATCACCTTCGTGAACAATGATTTTGCAGAGAGAAACGTCGAATACTATTTGGACTGGTTACGGATATTGATTATTATTATTATTATTATTATTATTATTATTATTATTATTATTATTATTATTATTATTATTATTATTATTATTATTATTATTATTATTATTATTATTATTATTATTATTATTATTATTATTATTATTATTATTATTATTATTATTATTATTATTATTATTATTATTATTATTATTATTATTATTATTATTATTATTATTATTATTATTATTATTATTATTATTATTATTATTATTATTATTATTATTATTTCTGGGAGAAGGATAATACAAGGAGCCTATGCCGAAAAATGAAAAAAAAAAAAAAAATCTGATAAAAAATATTTGCATCTTTAATAAGTCCCAAGCTTTCTAGACCAGTCTCGTATAGTGGGAATAGAGCAGACTTACGTAGACAATTATCAAATATTGAAGATGGGATCGCTATGTGACTGCATTAAAGATCCGTTCTCTTTAAAAGGTCAGGAGCTGTTAAATACATTTGACTATCACGTAAAGTCTACTGTATTCCCCTGTAATTACAATAAGTTAATGTTTATCTTGAAGTACATAGTGTAATAAGTGTTTGTACAAGAGTAGAGAAAGTCATGTATACATCACATAACGACCAGCTGTTAAAAACATTTGACTATCACTTAGTCTACTGTATTCCCTTGTAACTACAATAAGATAATGTTTATCTTGAAGTAGATAGAGCAATAAGCGTTCGTAGAAGAGTAGAGAAAGTCATGTATACATCACATAACGACCAAAACATTTGACTATCACTGAAAGTCTACTGTAGTCTCTTGTAACTACAATAAGATAATGTTTATCTTGAAGTAGATGGAGCAGTAAGTGTTTGTACAAGAGTAGAGAAAGTCATGTATACATCACATAACGACCAAAACATTTGACTATCACTTAAAGTCTACTGTATTCCCTTGTAACTACAATAAGATAATGTTTATCTTGAAGTAGATGGAGCAGTAAGTGTTTGTACAAGAGTAGAGAAAGTCATGTATACATCACATAACGACCAAAACATTTGACTATCACTTAAAGTCTACTGTATTCCCTTGTAACTACAATAAGATAATGTTTATCTTGAAGTAGATAGAGCTATAAGTGTTTGTACAAGAGTAGAGAAAATCATGTATACATCACATAATGACCAAAACATTTGACTATCACTTAAAGTCTACTCTATTCCCTTGTAACTACAATAAGGTAATGTTATCTTGAAGTAGACAGAGTAATAAGTGTTTGTAGGTATAATGTGTATAGGAGTATTAAAAAAGCATCTATGTTTTATGTCACCCTTGCACGACGTCTCAATTAGGTTGATATTGTACAAAGTGTAGCAATCGATAGTTAGGTTTCATTATCAAGGAGTCCAAAGCTCAAAGCCCTGCACGGCTACCTTTAAAGTAGAGGTAAGAGCAACTATTAACATTGATTTTATATAAAAAAGCCTCTATGCTGGTACTTTTGTCAGCAAGACCTACGAGTGCTGCATCATTTTAAAGGTTCATTTATGTTCATCGTGCAAGATGTAACAGCACAGTTGCTATACGATGTCAACTATTTGCATCGCAGATTTTGGTAACAAAACACTGTAAAATTATGTACAAGGCTTTCTCGTGTGGGAAGCGCTATTCAAGCATTCTGAGTTATTCCTGGATTAGGAGGGTCTTTTGGTAAGTGTCGTTAGTTTCCATGAAGGGTTGACATTTTATGTTGCAACTTTGTAGGTGCTAAGGTTGATTATTGGAAATATTATACAGAAAATATAAATGTGCTACAATATACAGTTCATTGTAGAAACCATCTGAACAGCTGAGTGTGACTTGCCAGAATACAAGATAAAAGAAAAAGAAAAAATAAGTGTGGAAGAAAATTTTCTAGAGATTTTTAAAAATATCGATGGCTGTTCTGATGTCGATGAGGAAGACATTGGCAATGACGGAGGTTATAAATCAATCACAGAGAAAGGCATTATTAAATCATACAGTGTTACTGAGATAAAAGTAATGATTATTTAGATTTAGATAGTGTTGGTGAACCAGCTGTGGTTATGATCCACGTACAAGCAGTAACAAACATAGAGAAGTTAATTTTTTATTTCGAGAGTCAACTCAAAACATTGACAAATGAACTTCTAATGTTCAAGCGGATGTGAGATAAGTGATACACTAAACTGAGACAACAGAAGCTCACTACTGTTATGACCCACGTACAAGCAGTAACATACATAGAGAAATTGATGTTTTATTTCGAGAGTGAAGTCGAAATATTGCCAAATGAACTTTAATGTTAAAGCGAATGTGAGATCACGGTACTCGTAAGTGATACACTAAACTGAGGCAACAGAAGCTCACTACTGTTATGACCCACGTACAATCAGTAACAAACATAGAGAAATTGATGTTTTATTTCGAGAGTGAAGTCGAAATATTGCCAAATGAACTTTAATGCTAAAGCGGATGCGAGATCACGCTACTCGTAAGTGATACACTAAACTGAGACAACAGAAGCTCACTGCTGTTATGACCCACGTACAAGCAGTAACAAACATAGAGAAACTGATGTTTTATTTCGAGAGTGAAGTCGAAATATTGCCAAATGAAATTTAATGTTAAAGCGGATGTGAGATCACGGTACTCGTAAGTGATACACTAAACTGAGACAACAGAAGCTCACTGCTGTTATGACCCACGTACAATCAGTAACAAACATAGAGAAATTGATGTTGTATTTCGAGAGTGAAGTCGAAATATTGCCAAATGAACTTTAATGTTAAAGCGGATGCGAGATCACGCTACTCGTAAGTGATACACTAAACTGAGAAAACAGAAGCTCACTGCTGTTATGACCCATGTACAGGCAGTAACAAACATAGAGAAATTGATGTTTTATTTCGAGAAAGTAAGCCGAAACATTGACAAATGAACTTCTAATGTTAAAGCGGATGTGAGATCGCGCTACTCGTAAGTGATACACTAAACTGAGACAACAGAAACTCACTGCTGTTATGACCCACGTACAAGCAGTAACAAACATAGAGAAATTGATGTTTTATTTCGAGAGTCAAGCCGAAACATTGACAAATGAACTTCTAATGTTAAAGCGGATGTGAGATCACGCTACTCGTAAGTGATACACTAAACTGAGACAACAGAAGCTCACTGCTGTTATGACCCACGTACAAGCAGTAACAAACATAGAGAAATTGATGTTTTATTTCGAGAGTCAAGCCGAAACATTAACAAATGAACTTCTAATGTTAAAGCGGATGTGAGATCACGCTCCTCGTAAGTGATACACTAAACTGAGGCAACAGAAGCTCACTGCTGTTATGACCCACGTACAAGCAGTAACAAACATAGAGAAATTGATGTTTTATTTCGAGAGTCAAGTCGAAACATTGTCAAATGAACTTCTAATGTTAAAGCGGATGTAAGTTCACGCTACTCGCAAGTGATACACTAAACTGAGACAACAGAAGCTCACTGCTGTTATGACCCACGTACTAGCAGTAACAAACATAGAGAAATTGATGTTTTATTTCGAGAGTCAAGTCGAAACATTGCCAAATGAACTTCTAATGTTAAAGCTGATGTGAGATAAATGGTACACTAAACTGAGACAACAGGAGCTCACTGCTGTTATGAGCCACGTACAAGCAGTAACAAACATAGAGAAATTGATGTTTTATTTCGAGAGTGAAGCCAAAACATTGACAAATGAACTTCTAATGTTGAAGCGGATGTGAGATAAATGATACACTAGACTGAGACAACAGAAGCTCACTGGTGTTATGGCCCACGTACAAGCAGTAACAAACATAGAGAAATTGATGTTTTATTTCGATAGTCAAGCCGAAACATTGACACATGAACTTCTACTGTTAAAGCAGATGTGAGATAAGTGATACGCTAAACTGAGACAACAGAAGCTCACTGCTGTTATGACCCACGTACAAGCAGTAACACACATAGAGAAATTGATGTTTTATTTCGAGAGTCAAGTCGAAACATTGCCAAATGAACTTCTAATGTTAAAGCGGATGTGAGATCGCGTTACTCGTGATACACTAAACTGAGACAACAGAAGCTCAATGCTGTTATGACCCACGTACAAGCAGTAACAAACATAGAGAAATTGATGTTTTATTTCGAGCGTCAAGTCGAAACATTGACACATGAACTTCTACTGTTAAAGCAGATGTGAGATAAGTGATACACTAAACTGAGACAACAGAGGCTCACTGCTGTTATGACTCACGTACAAGAAGTAACAAACATACAGAAATTGATGTTTTATTTCGAGAGTCAAGTCAAAACATTGACAAATGAACTTCTAATGTTAAAGCGGATGTGAGATAAATGGTACACTAAACTGAGACAACAGGAGCTCACTGCTGTTATGACCCACGTACAAGCGATAACAAATATAGAGAAATTGATGTTTTATTTGGAGAGTCAAGCCGAAACATTGCCAAATGAACTTATAATGTTAAAGCGGATGTGAGATCAGTGATACACTAAACTTAGACAACAGAAGCTCACTGCTGCTATGACCGACGTACAAGCAGTAACAAACATAGAGAAATTGATGTTATTTTCGAGAGTCAAGCCGAAACATTGCCAATTGAACTTCTACTGTTAAAGCAGATGTTAGATAAGTGATACACTAAACTGAGACAACAGAAGCTCACTGCTGTTATGGCCCACGTACAAGCAGTAACAAACATAGAGAAATTGATGTTTTATTTGGAGAGTCAAGCCGAAACAATGCAAAATGAACTTCTAATGTTAAAGCGGATGTGAGATCGTGCTACTCGTAAGTGATGCACTAAACTGAGACAACAGAAGCTCACTGCTGTATTGACACACGTCAAGTAGTAACAAACATAGAGAAATTGATGTTTTATTTCGAGAGTCAAGCCGAAACATTGACAAATGAACTTCAAATGTTAAAGCGGATGTGAGATCGTGCTACTCGTAAGTGGTGCACTAAACTGAGACAGTAGAAGCTCACTGCTGTATTGACTCACGTCAAGCAGTAATAAACATAGAGAAATTGATGTTTCATTTCGAGAGTCAAGCCGAAACATTGACAAATGAACTTCTAATGTTAAAGCGGATGTGAGATCACGCTACTCGTAAGTGATACACTAAACTGAGACAACAGAAGCTCACTGCTGTTATGACCCACGTACAAGCAGTAACAAACATAGAGAAAATGATGTTTTATTTCGAGAGTCAAGCCGAAACATTGACAAATGAACTTCTAATGTCAAAGCGGATGTGAGATAAGCGACACCCTAAACGGAAGCAGCGGAAGTTCGCTGTCTTTTTACTACCGACTAGTTTGTAGTACAGAATATATAGGCTCTTACAGTCGTACAGTCTGTGCCAATAGTAATTTCTAAACTATTTATAAAGTATGCATGTTTTTATCTGCAATTTCTTGGATAACCCGGATTTTTATTTTCTCGAATCGACTCTGGTCCTAGTTGATCGGGGTAAAGGAAGTTCCGCTGTAAAATGAAATTTGTAAATAAAGCTTCATCTAGAAGAAATAAAAGAAGGCCGTTTGCCTGATGCGCATTTGTCTGCGGCGAATCAGAGTTCTTTTGTTCTAATGTCTGCTTAGTTACAGTGTAATATTTGGAAATCTAGTCCAAATTTTAGGTATGTTGTCCATAAAGGCATCGTGTGTTACCCCGACAGCCGTTGGGGTTGTTGAGCAGCGGCAGAGATCAGGTGGTAGTTGGCTTTAATGACACCGCCAGCTTGATGAGGTCTCGTCTGTTCGCTTCCAAGACACTTGCCCCGCGGCAACTGAAGGGACTGTACCAGTAACGAGCCTGGTTATTACTTGACAAGCACATGTTGATATGCATGTGTCGCGCAACACATCTGGATCAGATCCGCCTGACGGCCTCCGGTGTCCTTTCCCTCTACATCCACCAATCTCCTTATCCTCTACCACTGTCACTTCCATCAGTGACGTATGCAATGCCATACACCATTGTAATCAAAAAATAACATGAAAATGTTATAAACCAACATGTCTGAGTTTAGATCTACGAGGATCGACTAATTACTCACACAATAAAGAAAAGGCTAAAAAATTTCTTCCTTTGTTTCTCAACATAATCTCCAGAAGACCTAATATACAGGTTGAACATAAATGTTATATCCATTTTCGAGAAAAAGTAATATTAGATTCAAACAATTACAGGTATTGTAAACCAGTTGACATGGTAACACACAATCCATGAAATTTGTTCTTATTGTCATTGTTATTAAACTCGTGGGTATTACCAGGGCAATCCACAGAGAGTGAAGACTGACCTCCCTTCTAACGACCAGGGAAAATGTAATGTGTAGTGTTTAACGCCCGCTTTTACTACATACGGCACCGCAGGCGATGACATTGATGATACATGAGATGAAGATGGAGCACCGGTGGAATGAGATGGCGGGGAAACCGGAGATCCCGGAGAAAACCCTCCCCAGCGCCGTGTTGTCCACCACAAACCTCACTTTACGTTCGCCTGGGATCGAACCCGGGCCGCCTTGGTGAGAGCCAAGTGGTCTAACCACAGAGCCATGGCGCGGCCAACGACCAGAGAGCTACCGAGCTGTCCCAGAAGGACGCCCGGCACCGCCGTGGGGCTTTCCATAGGGCAAGACCTAAAGACTAACAAGGCCCCCATCTGGTCCTGTGGACTCAAGACGGGAGGAAGTGGATACGCCACTTCGCGTACCAACCCCACAGGGGAAGGCTACCGATTAACCTCGTTAGGGCCGCCTGGTGATCTAGCACACCTTCTACTAGCTATGCAGGGTAGTACGCGGTAATATATGGCTTCCCTCAACCCGGAGACGTACCCGATCTCCCACGGGAATCGGGAACCACTGCCCCTAGAGTCCAACCCAATCCGAACAGCTCCTCTAGGGGAGCGGCTCAGCAGTTCGGTCCAAGGTCCCTTTCGTAAAGTCTGTCTAGTGAACGCGTGTGCAGTTTGCCCCTCAAAGGAAACAACCCTCCCGCCCACTAATGACCGTCATAAATCTAACTCCACACTTCAGAAATGGAACACTGTCGTTGAGGACCAGTAGCAATCCTCATTTTCTCGAAGTGGCAGTCGCATGTCTACTCCACGTGGAGTCTCAGTAGCCGAAGTTCCAACTGCCAGTTGATCTGTTTCATTACCTGCAGAAATTCTTTGTGTGTCACAATGTGGAGACCGTGGGAGGGAAATGCAGTGGTAAATGCAAATGAAGTAGTAAATAACTTTCAGCCAAGTGAATATAATCAAAGTGATGACAATAGTGTGAATAACTGGGCCGAGTTATGTTACTGGAGAAGTCTCAGAAAACAAAGTTATAACGGGAACTGTTTCTAAGCAAATTCAAGCGGTTGTTTTGAACACATATAAATATGTGCTGATAAATAATCTTGGTAAGGGGTCATGCAATGAACCTGATGATAAATTCTGGGTATTCACAAAAATACAGTAAGAAATATTGTGAGGAATGGAATACCAAATACTCCGATCAAGTGTGAAAACAAAAGAAAACGTTTCTCTAAAGTAGATAATTTCACATGCGATTTAATTCGCCGAGAAATTTATAGATTCCATGCAAAAGAGAGAGCGCCCACCTTAGATGAATTGATTGTACATTTGCAAGAAATTTGTGACTTTCATAGGCATTGTACTTTGCGCGCACTTTGAATAATATAAGGGTTATTATGGAATCCAGGGGTGGCGCGGTGGTTTCGTTCGCGGCTCCCGTTCTAAGGGTCCCGAGTTCGATTCCCGGCTCTGGGGTTGGCGATTTTAAGTCGGCCCTATCCACGCCTTCACCTCTGTCTAGCACACGTGAAGTATCCCCTATGCCCAACGTGGTTCGGAGTCCACGGTAAAAACTGTAGGTCCTCTCACCTCACCGCCATCTTCACTATCACCCTATCATCGGAGGGTGCCTCCACCTGAGAAATGGGTCCGGTCATCACTTGGTGGGGTGAGGTTAGCCCGAAGGCCAAGGTTGCCATGTGGGGAGTGTTAGTAACTAACTAACTTATGGAATCCAGTAGAATTGTAGCTTGGTGATGTGTGTGCGTGCGTGCGCGTGTGTGTGTCAAAACTAAGGAAGTTTCGCTGTAATGGACATAAGATAATTTATTTAGACGAAAGCTCGTACGATTCCCATGACGTATCGAGAAAGGTGGCAGCCTTACAGAAAGGGCTGGAAGAAGGAGGGCCGGTATTGTAAAAGGATTATAAGGGTTCGTCAAAGGAGGCGTCCGACGTGCACATGAGTTAACTAAACAGACTGTTACGTCATAGGTACAGATGTATTATTTTATCTTGACAGGAATCCTGCGCGGTAGGGATGAGTAGCAACTGTGGTGGGGATAGTGCACCTATCGCCACAATGCGTCACACGCGTAAGATTACGAGAAGTAAGTGCGGTGGATAAGGTGTCTAAAAACAGATCTCACCCTCGAAGCCAGTATTGCAGCTCTTATAAACTAAGTTGTAATTCTTACTATGGTAGTAATCTCCACGCTTTTGTTGGATCCTAAACAGTACATAGGCGTTTGGAACAAAACCCTGTTCTCCTCCAGCAGGCATGATAACCAACTGTCGCTGTTTCGACTTAGCTGCAGAGTCCCTGTAACGTATTTCACTCCAGGCATATGGTCCAGTATGTGCTGTATTTATATAAGTTTCATCCACATAAACTTCACTTCGATATCTCCGAATATTTCGTAAACACTTAAGCATTTTTGCACGTATGGTGCGATGTTCGATTAAAATTTGTCAGGCTTAGTGGGTTTTTTTTCCTTCCTATAAATCCTAGCTTCAAAAGAACTCTTCTTAATGTTCAGACACTGCCTTTGAAGTCAATAGAATTTTAAGCTTCATAAGCACTTTCTTCAAAGTTGGTCTTTGTTTCTCTGTGCTTTAAAAATTATTCATAGTTCGCCTAACTATTTCTGAATTAAAACATCCAAATTAGATTTTGTGCATGTTCTTAATCTTTGTTTACTGGGCATAGAGAAGGACGTTGTTGCACTAGCAACAATGGCTTTTATTTCCTTAATAACTCTCCTAAACAGCTGTCAGACACAACTGTTGCCTCAGATACCCTTTCCCAGATTTTTATAGCTGACCCAGACCATTGTTCGTTTTTTATAAATCTATGGATATTGGTTATTACTTCTCGTGTTCTTAAATGTAGCACTTTATTTCCTAATGTGCTGCTAGGAGGCGTCATTTGTTAATGTTCTCTTGAAACCAGGAGACACACACACACAAGCTGTATTACCGGGTAGGTCTGCACGTGTTTAGTGCTCGCAACTGACCTGCCCTCCCCTCCAGCTGCAACCGTTCTGACAACGTCCATATACCACTGCGCATCGCTCTCCATCTGTCAATATAAAAAAATACATCTATACCACGAGTGCTAAGGATCCGCAGCGCTCGCACCACAGCAGCTGAAGGGAAACGATCTTAGTCTCATTCGACAGGACCACCTTGCACTACCGAGAAACTGTAGTCGTTCGGGAACAAGTGGTAATCACTCAGTCCTGGCACATAGGGTGGATGTTTAAAAAATCCAGACTTCAATTCGTTCATTTTTTCCGATTGCAATGACTGAACGATGTTGGACACTTTCCAACATTTTCTCTGACCTGTAAATAGTGTAATGTAATCTTCCGATTGTGTATTATATTCTCCCAAAGTTGTACGTGTGTCCTATTATTAGTTCAAAACTTATGGCATATTGAAGTTGTTCAGGTTTATATGAATCACTAGTTTATAGTTCTGCATACATGTGCTGATGGTACCTGATGACTCTAATGATATCGAAACAGCAGCAATGAAGCTATCATTATTTTTGTAACATTCCGTGAAAGCAAAATTTTTACCCATCACTGCTCCGTATTTAACCGTCTTTTGTTTTTAAGTTATGCTCTTCACACAGGCGGACCTATATCTAAGAATGCTATTATTGGAGTTAAAAATATGTATTTCTTCTGAAAATTTGTCCTTGAATTTTTTTAGTGGAAGAGCATCATTACTGGGAAAGTCATTTAGTCTGCCATATCAGATTTTAAGTTAAGTTACAAGAGAACACCTTGCAATTTGCTTCTCATTAGAAGAGTAATTCACGTTGTATGTTTTCAGACAGGTACTGCGAAGTATGAGCTTGTTTTAACGTTTTGTATTTAAGATGAGTTTAGGTTGAAGCTTTAGAAATTCCTTTAGCATGTAAATTAAAGGTGTAACTTCCGTTACGGCGTTGTACAACAAGTGCTCTAGCATTTCTGAAGTCAAAATACTGTCTTCAACCTTCTTTCAGGACTGTGTTGGTAAAATACATATAACATTCGTTAGATATTTTAAAATTACTACTTTTTTCAGTTGTCTAAAACAATATAATAAAATACGAAATCATTGCACTGGAACATGCTCATATACGAGCTCTGTTCAACGTAACTTTACTCATCATAATTTTGATGGTACTTCTCAAAATATTCTCCCCTAAATACGATGCACTTGTCCCAGCGTTTCTGCCAGTCTTCAAAGACATGCTGGAAAACATTTTTGTGAGATCCTTCAAAATCGCCTCCGCAGCCTTCACCACTGATTCTGATGATGGATAATGCCTCCCACGAAGGCGTTTTTTCAACTTAGGGAGTACAAAAAGGCCACATGAGGCTAAATACGGACTATAGGGAGGGTGAGGGATGCACTTCACGCAAATACATTGCCAATATGTGGCAGCGCAGTATCTTGGTGCAGCATCCAGCCTGCTTCACGGAAATGTGGTCTTTTGCGCCTGATATGGACTTGCAATGTTTTCAGGACATCCCTGTAGTATTGTCCAGTTACTGATGTGTGTGCAGGTACAACATGCTGATAAACCATTCCATGAATATCAAAAGAATGAGATGACCATAACTTTCCCAGCACAAGCAAACACTTTTGCTTTTTGGGGGGGTTAGTGATGAAGGAGATTTCCACACTGAGCTTTGCTGTATGCTCTCAGGAACAAAATGATTTAGCCAAGTTTTACCAGCAGTGATTACGTTTGAAAGAAACTCCGGATCTTCCTCTAACATCAACTTTAACTGCATGGAGACCTGCAGGCGAATGTCCTTTTGTTCGGGAATCAACAGTCTTGGAACCCATCGCGTACAAACACGTCTCATGTGTAATGTTTCTGTCACCAACGTGTAGGTGGCACCCAATGAAAAGTTCAGTATTTCAGAAAGTGATCTTAAGGTAATTCGTCGATCCTCTCTCACAATGGCAGCAGCAGTGTTGATGTTTTCTTCCTTAAGAGCAGTAACTGGAGCACCGGGTCCACCTTCCTTTGAAATTAATTGTCTCCCCTCTTTAAACATTTTAAACCACCTTCGAGCTGTGCTGTAGGGAAGAACAGACTCTCCATAGGCCTCCTGTAACATTGTATAGGCCTCAACTGAAGATTTATGGAGACGAAAGCAGAATTTCAAAGCAGCATATTGTTCCTCGCGTGTTACCTCCATTACAGCGGTAGACGATACTGAACATGTCTGAACTTGCCTGGCTCTCACAGGCGGGAACCACGAGTACCAACAATGAAACTACTACGGCGTGTTTGTTTCACATTAAGCTAACAGAATATAATAACATTGAATTTTAGTGCGAAAAATTATGCCCGTTAACAATTATGATCATTCTTTACTGTACATCCCTTGTACTAGTAGTAGTAACAATAATAATAGTAATAATAATAATAATAATAATAATAATAATAATAATAATAATAATAATAATAATAATAATAATAATAATAATAATAATAATAATAATAATAATAATAATAATAATAATAATAATAATAATAATAATAATAATAATAATAATAATAATAATAATAATAATAATAATAATAATAATAATAATAATAATAATAATAATAATAATAATAATAATAATAATAATAATAATAATAATAATAATAATAATAATAATAATAATAATAATAATAATAATAATAATAATAATAATAATAATAATAATGAAGCCTTTGAAGATAGTTTTTCATTAGCATCAGTTAATTATATCTTGATGAGTACTTACAAACCACTCTGGGCAAGATGAGGTAATTTTATTTAATATAATTCCCTTTGTTGCTCAACAGATTGCATTACCATCGTACTGCAATTACTGATGAAAATGTTTACATTTCTAAATTAAAGCTAATGGCAACAGTCAGGAGTGCACAACAAAGTAACACAAACATAGTTCAATTAAATAAGAAAAATAGCAAAGAAACTCGGTCGTTAATTAGAATGTATTTGATTTGAAAATAGCGAACTGTAAACCCAGACAAAAATAAATATCTACTGATCAAAACAAAAGAAAGGTCTTCAAGTTATCTCTCAATCTGCTGTTAACACAACAGTGAACCAGTACTACACCAGCTTTCAAATGTTAAGAGATTTTCTTCAGCAAATCAGAGCTCGGATCTACATGCACTATAAAATATGAATATATGCATCTAGGTACTAAAATGTTATGTGTGGGTGCGTGCGTGCGTTCGTGTGCCCTGAAAAGTTCCCGACCTATTAAAGATGCAACACACTTATACATAGTCTCCTTGTAACTCTACACACTTCTCCCAGCGATGTTCTCATCTCTGTAACACGTCCAAATAGTACTCGGCGTTTTTCAACATAGTCTCCTTGTAACTCTACACACTTCTCCCAGCGATATTCTCATCTCTGTAACACGTCCAAATAGTACTCGGCGTTTTTCAACATAGTCTCCTTGTAACTCTACACACTTCTCCCAGCGATGTTCTCATCTCTGTAACACGTCCAAATAGTACTCGACGTTTTTCAACATAGTCTCCTTGTAACTCTACACACTTCTCCCAGCGATGTTCCCATCTCTGTAACCCGTCCAAATAATACTCGGCGTTTTTCAACATAGTCTCATTGTAACTCTACACACTTCTCCCAGCGATGCTCCCATCTCTGTAACCCGTCCAAATAATACTCGGCGTTTTTCAACATAGTCTCATTGTAACTCTACACACTTCTCCCAGCGATGCTCCCATCTCTGTAACCCGTCTAAATAGTACTCGGCGTTTTTCAACATAGTCTCCTTGTAACTCTACACACTTCTCCCAGCTATGTTCCCATCTCTGCAACCCGTCCAAATAGTACTCGACGTTTTTCAACATCGTCTCCTTGTAACTCTACATACTTATCCCAGCGTTGTTCCCATCTCTGTAACCCGTCCAAATAGTACTCGACGTTTTTCAACATAGTCTCCTTGTAACTCTACATACTTCTCCCAGCGATGGTCTCATCTCTGTAACCCGTCCAAATAGTACTCGGCGTTTTTCAACATAGTCTCCTTGTAACTCTACATACTTCTCCCAGCGATGTTCCCATCTCTGTAACCCGTCCAAATAGTACTCGGCGTTTTTCTACATAGTCTCCTTGTAGCTCTACACACTTCTCCCAGCGATGGTCTCATCTCTGTAACCCGTCCAAATAGTACTCGGCGTTTTTCAACATAGTCTCCTTGTAACTCTACACACTTCTCCTAGCGATGTTCCTATCTCTGAAACCCGTCCAAATAGTACTCGGTGTTTTTCAACATAGTCTCCTTGTAACTCTACACACTTCTCCCAGCGATGTTCTCATCGCTGCGGACCCTTAGCACTCGTGATACCTCTGACGTTACTAGAGGAATTTCAAGCCGAAGTGCCGAGGCCCTCCCGAATGGGAGTTTTTCGTAGTGGACTCGTGGGGGCAGTGTGTTCCCAATATCCATGAGAGATCGGGTGTATCCAGCCAGGCTTTGTCCACCCGGAGGGTGTAGAGGTTTGTCTAAAAAGGCCCGGGTACTAGCCTCCAGAGCTAGTAGAGGGTGTACTAGATCACCAGGCGGCCCTACCGAGGTTATTCGGTAGTCTTCCCTGCCGGATTGACTACGTATCCACTTCCACTCTTTTTGAGAAGAGGGGTGCTCTTTATGCTGCAGGTATTGCCCGAAGGAAAGCACGCCGGAATAAACAAGGCTTTTCTTTTTCTGGAATAAACAAGGCATCTAATGATGTAACCCGAATATTCTATCACCTCCTGAAACGTGAAACCCTATCTACTATAAGGTGCTTTACTCTAATAGTTCTGTATTTCCTTCCAGTGTAAAATATTCAGTATAAAATATGCTAACCTAATATTATTTTGATAAGGCACATATTAAGCGATTTTATGTTCTTGACCAAGGGGAGCAGTTACACTGTTCAACTATGCCTCTCTGCTTCGGTTTCATTTTTTCCCCTCGACTTTCAGATGTTTTCTATCTCTAAACTTGTCCAACTACCTTGACAGTATTTTATCGTCTGACGTCTGTGCAAGAGGTTATCATTATTCAAAGATGTACATTAGTCAATGAGATGAAACAGAAAGTTGGACAATACATGTCAGTAGGGCAATTGTGCCCCTAAATAATCAATCCACTTTTAGTATGGAACTTGGAAATGCGCTGTCTTTTGTTTCTATGTTGCTGACAGCTTTCAACTTTCTCAGAACTTCCTTCCGAACTAGTTTCACATCAAAGAACAAATTTTCAAGTTCGTGAAGGAACTAAACTCAATTAGCAAACGCTTGGAAATTTACAAACAACTTTCGTGTTTCGGAGTTCTTCTGTTTAATAGAGTTTTGATCCTTTAATGTCAATTGTTTCTTCCAAGAATATTATTCGAGTTCAGAAGAGAATTCGTTGCCAGCTTACTTGCAAATGGATACATTTTGCATGTAAATACTCTTATACCAGGAAAAAAGAAAACTTCTGCCTAATAATTAGGAAGTTCTTTACATTCCTTATTGGTTTTTTACTTTCTGTGCTACATAAATAGATAGAAAAGGAATAAGAAATACATATGCTGTGGTTCCCTGAATTGAAAAATAAAGAGTACTGTTAGAGAAACATTCTTAACTGTAACAACAAAACTCAAAACCGAAAACTGAAATAAATAACAGCGTCTTCAAAATACGAAGGCTATTCAATAAAGAATGATCATAATTTTTAAAGTCATAATTTTCGCACTAAAATTCAATCTTATTATATTCTGTTAGCTTAATGTGAAACAAACACGTCGTAGTAGTTTCATTGTTGGTACTCCTGGTTCCTGCCTGTGACAACCAGGCAAGTTCACACATGTTTAGTATCGCCTACCGCTGTAATGGAGGTAACTGGCAGTTAAAGTTGATGTTAGAGGAAGATCCGGAGTTTCTTTCAAACGTAATCTCTGCTGATATTAGCACAACAAACATAATTTCAAAATTATTTTACTGTGTGACAATATTCAAATAAATATAGCATTGAAACAGCAAAATACGCAGAAGTCAATCACTTTTCGACATGACAACAACACATGGACGGAGAAATTAAATAATTGAAAATGATCCTTTCAATTGCGTATATAACAGTTGAATGGCGTTTAGAGAAGCAATCGCCATACAAAACTGTTACCTCCTTTGGAGCGATGCGAAAGGAGTGAAAAGAACGTGATGAAAGAAGGGAAGCCATTGCACAAAAGGGCGGAAAGTGCGGCGGCTTGGGTGCCATGAGTTGTGGGAGTGAAATATTGTCGTGGCCCTTTACGTCAACAGTAGAATTTACTTAGCTATACCGGATGGAAATTCAAACAAAGAAGCCTGAGCCCGCTTGCTTCTCTAGGGCACTTTATTTTGAATTCCGCGTAGTAATAAAAGCCAACTGAAAGAGCTTTTATCAGCCACAGCAGTTGAATCTTGTGATAGTTTATCTCCATAACTTCCGGAAACTAGGTCATAAGACCCAGCCGCCTTCAGAGTGATAGCCAATTATTGCACTTCCGAAACAAAAGAACTGTTGAAACAGTAAAGCTGATAGGTTACACCTCACATGAAATTCTTCATCCACACCTATAAACACCTGTTCCTTTATCAACGTCCATTTCTTTAAAATTTACATCCTACAAACTTGTCATATCGGACGATGAATGAAATGATGCTCATATGACTCCAGGGTATGTAGAGCTTCGATCTACCAGACATTCATCTTTCAGGATAAGGGAAAACCTCCAACATCAATTCATAAATGAAACAAAGCTCATATAAGCCCAGGGTGCATAGAGGTTAGAGTTACCAACCATGCCTTTTTGAGGATAAGAGAAAACCTCTAACGTTAAGCCATATCGGACGATGAATGAAATGATGTTCAAATAAGTACAGAGTACATAGAACTTAGAGTTACCAGACGTTCATCTTTCAGAATAAGAGAAAACCTCCAACGTTAAGTCGTATCAGACGATAAATGAAATTATGTTCAAATGAGTACAGGGTACATAGAGCTTAGAGTTATCAGACATTCATCTTTCAGAATAAGAGAAAACCTCCAACGTTAAGTCGTATCAGACGATGAATGAAATGATGTTCAAATAAGTACAGAGTACATAGAGCTTAGAGTTATCAGACATTCATATTTCAGGATAAGAGAAAACCTCCAACGTTAAGTCATATCGGACGATGAATGAAATTATGTTCAAATGAGTACAGGGTACATAGAGCTTAGAGTTACCAGACATTCATCTTTCAGGATAAGAGAAAACCTCCAACGTTAAGTCATATCGGACGATGAATGAAGTGATGTTCAAATAAGTACAGGGTACACAGAGCTTAGAGTTACCAGACATTCATTTTTCAGGTTAAGAGAAAACCTCCAACCTTAAGTCAGATGAATGAAATGATGTTCAAGTAAGTACGTTGGAGGTTTTCTCTGATCCTAAAAGATAAATGTGTGGTTACTGTAAGCTCTATGTGACCTGTACTCATTTGAACATCATTTCTGTTTACGTCCGATATGACTTAACTTTGAAGGTTTTCTATTAACCAGAAAGATGAATGTGTGGTAACTCTAAGCTCTATGTACCCTGTACTTATTTTTACATCATTTCATTCATCGTTCGGTATGACTTAATGTTGGAAAATGTTCCCTTATTCTGAAAGATGAATGGCTGGTAACTCCAAACTCTATGGACACTGTACTCATTTGAAAATCATTTCATTCATCGTCGGATATGTCTTAACGTTGGAGGTTGTGAATCAAAAAGATTTAAAAAAAATTAAGGGACATAAATCGTAAATTTCTGTGTAATTTTTGGATGGAGTGCAATTTTGCCCTACTAAGTATTTTGTATAGTAAAAATATAAAAACTAAATTTTTTTAATAGGTGGATAATATACAAATTTATCTACTAACCTCTTGTTAACAGAATGAAGGTATTTTACAGGGGTATTTTTTTAGAGGTGGCACGTGACCTTGCCCGGATGTGCGCGAATGACGTCATGCATGTGAATGGTGGGGTAATATCTCTACTTTCACCAGCACACTGCTGATTAATCTAAGTGGAACAGATCACAGAAGACAAACCTGACACACCGTTTTCTTACAAATAAGCAAGTGCAGTCGACCATAACTACTGTGCGGCATTACGTCATACGCTACGCCTAAAAATACCTCTGTACTTACTAACCCCAGCCTATATATTATCGCATAAGTTCTATTAGTTAAAGGAATCACATATATCTCTCACAGCTTTCATTTTGAATGCTAATAAAGCTTAAAGACGAGCAGAGCAACTTAAATTAGAAAACTTTTCAGCTACAAGCTTGTTCCAAGAATATTCCCGAAGGTTTCCCGGCTATGCATATCTCTGTCAGGGATCTCGATGAGTTTTGCGTCTAAGATGACATTTTTTTGTCTCTTATGAATAACACAAGACGAATGTATGACAGTTTAATAGGATGTACCTATTCTAGTTTCTAGAGGGAGTAATTTCCATAAAATGTCTACGTTCAGTTCTTAGGAAGTGAACAAATAAAACAGCTCTAAAGTTTCAACTTATTTGTATTGTCATCATGAATGTTTTATGGCTTTTCCTGCAACTCTGTTCTTTAACCTACATTTCCTGACAAGAATGTTGATATCTGAAGCTGCAGGGTTATGATGCACTATCCCAAAAGTTATACTTTGATTGTCAGTTGTTCGTAGCTGGCAAAAACAAACGAAAGGAGATGCAGTCGTTGTCGGAGATACGTGTTTGACTTTATCTACGCGCCCTAGGCTCATTCTAACATCATTGCATTCATCGCCGTTATGAGTTAACCTTGGAGAGATTTAATTCAAGAAAGAAATTGTGTGTGCTTAAGGCCACAAGACAGAAGTGAAAACTTAAAAACTATTCATTATAACTTATTCCTAAAAATTATTTTATAAAGTTAATGTTGACACTGCCGTAAAGAAGCCAGTTGCCAGCTAAACATTTCATGCCTTAAGCTAAGTGTGCTCGCAAATGAAAATACTTTAAAACAACTGAATGACGACGGACTTGCGACCGTGCGAAGAGGGTTATTCATAAAGGATGTATAAAGGAAGTACGAGAGCTGATCAATAAAGAATAATCACAAATTTTTTTTCGACAATGTACCTTTACTTATCCTCCTTGGCCGCGCCGTGGCTCAGTGGTTAGACCGCTTGGCTCTCACCAAGGCGGCCCGGGTTCGATTCCAGGCGACCGCAAAGTGTGATTTGTGGTGGACAACACGGCGCTGGGGCCGGTTTTCTCCGGGATCTACGGTTTCCCCCGCCATCTCATTCCACCGGTGTTCCATCTTCATCTCATGTATCATCAGTGTCATCGCCTGCGATGCCATATGTAGTAAAAGCGGGCGTTAAACACTACACATTTCATTTCATTTACTTATCCTCATAATTTTGATAGTCCTTCTCAAAATAGTCTCCCCTGAATGCGATTTACTTGTCCCAGTGTTTCTGCCAGTCTTCAAAGACATGCTGGAAACCATTTTTTGAGGGATCCTTCAAAATCGCCTCCGCAGCCTTCACTACTGCTTCTAAAGATGGATAATGCCTGCTACGAAGGCGTTTCTTCACGCTAGGGAATAGAAAAAAGTCACATGAGGCTAAATCCGGACTATAGGGAGGGTGAGGAATGCACTTCACGTTGATTTTTGCAAGATATTCAGCAACAAGATTGGCAATATACGGCCGCGCATTATCGTGGTGCAGCATCAGCCTGCTTCACGGAAATGTGGTCTTTTGAGCCTGATATGGACTTGAGATGTTTTCAGGACATCCCTGTAGTATTGTCCAATTACTGATGTGTGTGCAGGTACAACATGCTGATAAACTATTCTATGAATGTCAAAAAATGAGATGATCATAACTGTCCCGGCAGAAGCTCTAAAATTCAATCTTATATTCTGTTAGCTTAATTCAAACAAACACGTCTTAATAGTTTCATTCTTGGTACTCCTGAATCCCGCCTGTGAGAACCAGGCAAGTACAGACATGTTCAGTATCAGCTACCGCTGCAATGGAGGTAACATGCAGTTAAAGTTGATGTTACAGGAAGATCCGGAGTTTCTTTTAAACGTAATCACTGCTGATGAAACTTGACTACATAATTTTGATCCTGAGAGCAAACAGCAAAGCTCAGTGTGGAAATCTCCATCACCAACCCCCAAAAAGCAAAAGTGGTTGCTTCTGCTGGGAAAGTTATGGTCATCTCATTCTTTGATATACATGGAATGGTTTATCAGCATGTTGTACCTGCACACACATCAGTAACTGGACAATACTACAGGGATGTCCTGAGAACATTGCAAGTCCATATCAGGCGCAAAAGACCACATTTTAGTGAAGCAGGCTGGATGCTGCACCACGATAATGCGCGGCCGCATATTGTCAATGTTGTTGCTGAATATCTTGCAAAAATCAACTTGAAGTGCATCCCTCACCCTCCCTATAGTCCGGATTTAGCCTCATGTGACATTTTTTCTATTCCCTAACTTGAATAAACGCCTTCGTGGGAGGCATTATCCATCATCGGAAGCTGTGGTGAAGGCTGCGGAGACGATTTTGAAGAATCTCATAAAAATGGTTTCCAGCATGTCTTTGAAGACTGGCAGAAACGCTGGGACAACTGCATCGCATTCAGGGGAGGCTATTTTGAGAAGGACAATCAAAATTATGAGGATGAGTAAAGGCACGTTGTCAGAAAAATTGTGATCATTGTTTATTGCCTCGTTGTATATGTTTTTAACAGTTGAAATATGCTTAGTATGGACTTGTGCGCTTTAGCTAAACGAACTCAAGACTCCAGACCTCAGTAGTAGTACTTTTTCAAGGGACTATTTACGCGGCGGAGGTATCATTGAAATTGTGAAGAAGGCGCGTTACGATCAAAGGTCACGTGGTTTTGTTTACATCTACGTCATTCTCCCGCTGTAAGCAGTATAAAATATACACGTAGAAAGTATAAACGAGGGAAATATAGCAAAGGCTGCATTTACAGTAGAAACCTGTCCTTGGAGACAAAACCGTGATTGATTTTAAAACGGCGATTGACCCGTGAAGGACCTTAGAGCTAAAAATAGGGCGCACTTTGAGGAAGAGAGATTGAAGGCACAAAAATGGACGCCATTATCTTTCTAACAGGAGCTGGTGCGTTCAATCGCTGTCCTTCCTGGGAAAGGGGCTTGCAATATGGTTACTTCGTTAAGTGGAGGGACTCTAGCGTTAAGAGGGTCTGTCCCGGAAGCTGCTCTTCGGCTAAGATAGTACCGGAAGATTATTAACGACTGCAATTGCTGCTGGGGTGGGAAGGAAGGGAGACTCTGCTGCAGAAATGGTAGAAAATAAATGGAAGATGAACTAGATTTGTCGCCTTAGTTCCTACATCATTCTTGACTCGTACGTTAGCGTTGTAGAACTATAATAAAAGCCATAAATAAGAGGTAGTAGTAATCTATGTTCGTATTTTATTCAGAAATTGAGAAAATACACAAATTTTTGCTTATACATAATTTAAAAATGGTATCCTTTGACTCAGCGGCCATTCACACATAAGTACAGAGTTCTCAAATATTCAATACATTTTATTTTGCTCAGTTCTCTTAATTATACTATGCTTATTTATTAAAAAGCTGCCTTAGTTGAAAATTTTAACACGTGGTCTTTTTACGAGGGTGGTCTGAAAAGTTTTCGACCTCAACATCAAAATAAAAGCTAGTCAATTTCGTCATTCATCTGTTGACAGTTACTCACCAAAGTTTCAGTCATTTTTGACGCTCCGTTGTTATGTAACAGTTGCTTGAGTGAGTTTATGTGGGTGTTTTTATGAAAATGAACAAAATCGAGTATCGAGTTGTCATTAAATATTTGTTTTTGAAAGGCAATACGCCTACACAAATCAATGATGAGTTGGATTGTGTGTATGGTGACTCTGTACCATCATTTTCCACAGTGAAATTTTGGGCAGCTGAATTTTAACGTGGCTTTAAGAGCTTGGGAGACGATGAACGTTCAGGACGTGCAAAACCTGCAACTACCGGCGAAAACATCGCTTAAGTTCACCAAATGGTGCTAGATGACCGCCGAATTAAAGTGAGAGATAGCAGAGGCTATGAACAAGTTAAAAGAACATGTTTGTCATATATTAAATCAACGGTTAGACATGAGAAAACTGTCCGTGCGTTGGGTGCCACGTTTGCTCACGTTAGACCAAAAACGTGTTCGAATGAACATTTCCAACGCTCTGTAGGCGCCGTTTTGGCGCAATAAATCCGAATTCTGGTGCCGATTAATTACTGTAGATGAAGCTTCGATACACCATTAAACGCCCGAAACAAAACTACAGTGCAAACAATGCACTGCAAAGGGGAACTGGCTCCAAAAAACCAAAAACTGTATTTTCGGCTAGAAAATTGATGGCGACCGTGATGTCCATTACAGGAGCATACTACGCATCATTACTTGACAAGCTGAAGGCAGAGCTTACGGAAAAACGGCAGGCATGTCGTAAAGTAAATTAAATAAAACATAAAGTAATTCCTTCTGCAGATTAGAGGAGATCAATTAAGAGCAGAATTACATGGATATTTTCCAACACTATCTGTTTTTCTTTTTTCTTTAACTAGTTTATCAATGTCAGGACGTAATGTCTAGGAAATCTGTAATCGAAGGCTGCAAGTTACATTATAATCAGACAAGGTGCTCGGGATTTGGACTTAGCTAATTTCATGACATAAAAAGAAATTGTTCGCACACATATGTCGAGCCAAACATACACAATGTCCGTGTGACAAGTGAATATAACTTTGGAAATCTGATTTGGGAGACATTCTTGTAAAAATCAGCCAAGTCTTTCTGTGTGTATTTGTCCTTCAGTAAATCGTCACATTGTAAATTTAACAGTTCATTTGGTACGTGGCAGCTATACTGTTGTCATCGAATGCGCTGCACATGACTGAATCATCAGATTCTGTACTCACAGCGTCATTTACATAGGCAACTTGGTACTACACGGCTCTTGCCTGACGTCACACGCACTGCAGGCGTCGCTCGCGGCTTAAATGCGTCACACCTTTCCAAACTGTGTTCCTGTGGTAGAAACTATCGTGAAAGCAGATTTGGAAGTATAGGAGTCTGAAGAGCTTCTGGGCCCATCTCTGAAAACTCTGTTCAAATGCAGATGACACCACTTTATTCCTTAGACTCTGGAACGTTTTCTAAAAATACAGTATGGTCGCGCAAGCCTGCCGTGAGAAGGCAACACGTGTTGAAGACTTCCTACTGCTTGACGTCACGAAGAAGAAACAAGTTGTCGTGAGAAATAAACATGTGTTTAAGGCCAGCTGCCGTCAGGAAGCAAGTGGTATTATTGCTATATAAAATACCATTGTCTACTGCAATTCCAGAGGTTTCTAACTCCAGAAAGATCTACAGCGCCTCGTAGTGATATAAAAGACGTTGCAGGGCCTACACTAGTCGCATGATCTACGATACCGGGCGTAGATTCCCGTCCCACATCCTTCATTCCTACTCCGGGGTCCCGTACATCGTGGACGTGGTGCGGGAGAGATCGCGCACCATCTACGATAAGCTGGACTCCCATCCAAACATCCTGGTGAACACCCTTGGCCGTTACGACCACAGGGCTCCTCGCCGCCGACCGAGCTACCGGTTGCCCAAAGATGCTTTGGGTAACTAGAACTGAACAGGGCCACATTCCCCTGACTTTAACCCCCCAAGCCCAGAAATGGGCTTGGTAAATTCAATACCTAAACACTGTTCTTTTCCTTCTAGCCTGTTAAGCGGACTGTGCTCAGATGCCTCCCAGACAGGCGGAAGAGCGCAGCCAGCACTGGGCGCATAACCCCCCACGGGGCAACAGCGCGCATAAGTCTAGATATTCCACTGCCGAAAACAACCGCCTGAGACAAAAGATGACTCTTTTATACTGCCCAGATAAAGACGCAATAAGCGGCTAGGTGCTGGGCAGCAAACACTCCGTCCAGGTAAACCTGGACGACTCGTCTCTTCTGCTGGTTTGCCTACACTAGTCGCTCAGTGGCGAGTGAAACAGTAGTATGTAATATGTGTGAGTAACAATGAAAACAGTGTGCTGCTTCGAGCTGAGTCGGTACATTCCAAGCTCCGTGATAAGGAGTCGGCAGTACGTGGATCTGCCAGCGAAGCAGTTTATTTGTGAATATCGGAGTTGTGTATCTTTGTAGTACCTTACAGAGGGTACGTGCTACAGAGACAAAGTGACATACAGATGTGTCGAAGTGTTGTATTTGTGTAAAAGAAAGACAGCAGCACTGAGTTAACAATCTTCAAAGTAGAGAACACTTCAATTCCTCTGGTATTTTGCCACACTTGTATACCATGAACTCGTGTTTTACATATTAAGAGGCTGTTGTATCAGTAATTTTTTCGTTGGGCATTTTCCCCCAACAACGACAGAGGATCCATTTTCCCTTACACACATCAAATGGCAACAAAACGAGGGTGCTGAATGCTTGCTCCTCCCGAATGACAGGACTTGAAAAGGATGCTGTCATCAAACCACCTCTTGTTTCAGAGCCGGATATCGCACAAAAGCGGGTAGACGGGGGGGGGGGGTTGAGGTGTCGATGCCACGTTTAACTCTCAGACAAATCGACAAAGGGCTGTGTACATGTCAGAGAGTTGATATCACAGACTAGCCCTCGGCTTGCTCAGCCATCCATAACAATATTAGCGGCGGCCAGGTATTGGGGATCATGTTTATGGCCACGAGTTTTAATTACTTTACTCATTTAAACACTTTTCGGACGACTTCACAAACAAGTGCCTGGACACCGCGATAATGATTCTGATGGAGTTTTAATAACGGAATCGCAATTAACGAGGGAGAAAAAATAATCTACGGTATCATGTCTCTTCCTGGTTAGTGCTGTAGTAGCACTCGAAGCTTACATTACGTGTGCAAACAGTACACGGGCCAGGGGTGAGGTGGTTCACGAGGTCGTTGGTTTAAACCCGGTCGCGGGCAATGCAGATTTTCAGCTGCGAAGGTTTCAGATATATTTTAGCACATGGGTATTCCTTGTTATTTATGTATATTTGAATTTTCAAATGTTTTCCTTTTATAAATCAAGTCGTTATTCTTCTTTTATCTTTCTATGTAAAAGAAACAGAAGTTCAAACACATTAACACAGCGATCAACTTTAAAACATTCGACAATCACTAAAGACTACTGTATTTCCATTGTTCCCGCAGGATATATCCATAAGACAATTTCTACAATCTTGTCTCTTGCTAAAAGAAGCAGATAAATCATTTTTTCATTTCTATTAAGGACTAAGCATCCCCAGGTCTTGTACGTGGGTGACTAATAACAGACGCCTTCGAGAAGTAGAGAAACTCTGATTCCGAGAGAAGATTGTCACAGTGGTAGCGAGTACATAAAGTCCGTCTAGTCAATAGGCCGCGCCGTGGCTCAGTGGTTAGACCGCTTGGCTCTCACCAAGGCGGCCCGGGTTCGATCCCAGGCGCTGGGGCGGGTTTTCCCCGGGATCTCCGGTTTCCCCCGCCATCTCATTCCACCGTTGCTCCATCTTCATCTCATGCATCATCAGTGTCACCGCCTGCGGTGCCGTATGTAGTAAAAGTGGGCGTTAAACACTACACATTTCATTTTTCCGTCTAGTCACCGCGAGTGCAGCTGCCTCGCAAACGACACGAACCCTACCGCCCACTAATGACCGTCATAAATCTATCTCCACACTTCATAAATGGAACACTGTCGGTGAGAACCAATAGCAAACCTTATTTTTTGAAAATGACAGTCGCATGTCTACTCCACTTAGAGTCTCAATTTCCAAAGTTCCAACTTCCAGTTGATCTGTTTCATTACGTGCAGAAATTCGTTGTGTGTCACGATGTGGAGACCGTGGGAGGGAAATGCAATGCTAAATGCAAATGAAGTAGTAGATAACTTTCAGTCAAGTGAAAATAATCAAAGTGATGACAATAGTGTGAATAACTGGGCCGAGTTATGTTACTGGAGAAGCCTCAAAAAACAAAGTTATAACGGGAACTGTTTCTAAGCAAATTCAAGCGCTTGTTTTGAACACATATAAATATGTGCTGACAAATAATCTTGGTAAGGGGTCATGTAATGAACCTGATGATAAATTCTGGGTATTCACAGAGATACAGTAAGAAATATTGTGACGAAAGGAATACCAAAGACGAGAACAAGTGTGAAAACAAAAGGAAACGTTTCTCTTAAGTGGATAATTTCACATGTGATTTGAATCGCCGAGAAATCTATAGATTCTATGGAAAAGGGAAAGCGCCCACCTTAGATGAATTGGTTGTACATTTGCAAGAAATTTGTGATTTTCCTTATGGGCACTGCACTTTGTGCGACCTCTTAAAGCGCGGTCTCCTAAAGGAGCTGGGTTTCAAATACCGCACTTTGAATAAGATAAGGGTTATTATGGAATCCAGTAGAATTGTAGCTTGGTGATAGCATTTGTCAAAACTAAGGAAGTTTCGCAGTAATGGGCATAAGATAATTTCACACAAAGTATAAACTTGGAAGAAGCGTAGGGACAGCGAAGCACAAATTAATACAAAAGTGAATCGACAAGATATTGACACATTGCTTCACTCACACTGTTTATTCACAGGACATGTTTCAAGAGCTCTTGCTCCTATCATCAGCTGATACTCGACTAGTGCAAGTTGTAGTGTTTTCCTCTTTCTCCGTATTGTCAATAGATGGCGCGATGTACTTGTCAAAGATGTCCGGTGGTGGAGTTTCAAAATTCATGACTCTATGACGATTTTTGTTGATGAAGATTTTTTCCAATACGGAAAGGTCTATGGGGTGATTAACATATTTTATTAGAGATGTTTCCAAGTTGATGTCATGTCTAGTATTCAAAAAATGAAAAGCCACTGCTGATTTTTCTGTTTCACCATTTTTAATGTTTCTTGGATGTTCTTTAGTTCTGATGTTAATATTTCTTTTTGTTTTTCCTATGTAAATTTTAGGGCAAGTTTCACATTTGATCTCATAGATTCCTGGTTTTTCTTTGGTAGTGATTGAATTTTTGGGAGGGCCTTTTAACAAATTTCTGATATTAAACCTATTTTGAGGTGCAAGAGTTATGTTGTGTTTTGAGAAGATTTTTTGGAATTTGTTATACGCTGATGGGTGGAAGGTGAATTTTTTAAAAAGTTTTTCTCTTTTTCTCCTGTAGGTTCTAGGGTGGTGGTTTCTTTTATTTTCTTAGCTTTGTTGAGTCTGTTTACTGTTTTGTCTACTAAATTTGGGTTGAAACCGTTGGATATAGCTACTTTTTTATAAGATAATTTATTTAGACGAAAACTCGTACGATACCCATGACGTATGGAGAAAGGTGGCAACCTCGCAGAAAGGACTGGTAAAAGATTGTAAAATGATTATAAGGGTTCGTCAAAGGAGGCGGCCGACGTGTACACGCGTTAACTAAACACACTCTACCTAAATGAATTAAGTGTAAGTCACCCATTGCATTGTTTTTCATTCTTTCCTCTATAGAACAAATAAATAACGAAAATGGAGCATTCAACGACAGCCGCTAATATTCGTAAACTGATGTAGCCACTTGTCCTGGGTGGTTCGGAAGATTCGTCTTCCCCAGTCTTCGACCACTTGAATGAGGTACGTTATACGCGTACGTTATAGAGGCAGGCGTATTGGTTGGAATTATAGAGTGTGATTATCTTATAACTATTGATCTGATATGAATTTGGGTTCAAAGTAAACTAACGCGAAAACACAGCTCGAGGCCGTCTGCTTTACTGACTTCTAATATAGGCCAGGATTACTTATCTGTATAAGGGTTTTCCAGAGCTTTCTCTTATCCTGAAACATTAATGTCTGGTAACTCTAAGCTCTATGTACCCTATACTCATTTGAACATCATTTCATTCATCGGCCGATATGACTTAACGTTGGAGGTTTTCCCTTATCCTGAACGATGAATGTCTGGTAACTCTAAGCTCTATGTACCCTGTGGTTATTTGAACATCATTTCATTCATCGTCCGATATGACTTAACGTTGGAGGTTTTCCCTTATCCTGAACGATGAATGTCTGGTAACTCTAAGCTCTATGTACCCTATACTCATTTGAACATCATTTCATTCATCGGCCGATATGACTTAACGTTGGAGGTTTTCCCTTATCCTGAACGATGAATGTCTGGTAACTCTAAGCTCTATGTACCCTATACTCATTTGAACATCATTTCATTCATCGGCCGATATGACTTAACGTTGGAGGTTTTCCCTTATCCTGAACGATGAATGTCTGGTAACTCTAAGCTCTATGTACCCTGTGGTTATTTGAACATCATTTCATTCATCGTCCGATATGACTTAACGTTGGAGGTTTTCCCTTATCCTAAAACATGAATGTCTGATAACTCTAAGCTCTATGTACCCTGTGCTCATTTGAACATCATTTCATCCATCGTCCGATATGACTTAACGTTGGAGGTTTTCTCTTATCCTGAAAGATGAATGTCTGGTAACTCTAAGCTCTGTGTACCCTGTACTCATTTGAACATCATTTCATTCATCGTCCGATATGATTTAACGTTGGAGGTTTTCTCTTATCCTGAAAGATGAATGTCTGATAACTCTAAGCTCTGTGTACCCTGTACTTATTTGAACATCATTTCATTCATCGTCCGATATGATTTAACGTTGGAGGTTTTCTCTTATCCTGAAAGATGAATGTCTGATAACTCTAAGCTCTGTGTACCCTGTACTTATTTGAACATCATTTCATTCATCGTCCGATATGATTTAACTTTGGAGGTTTTCTCTTATCCTGAAAGATGAATGTCTGATAACTCTAAGCTCTGTGTATCTTGTACTTATTTGAACATCATTTCATTCATCGTCCGATATGATTTAACGTTGGAGGTTTTCTCTTATCCTGAAAGATGAATGTCTGATAACTCTAAGCTCTGTGTACCCTGTACTTATTTGAACATAATTTCATTCATCGTCCGATATGACTTAACGTTGGAGGTTTTCTCTTATCCTGAAAGATGAATGTCTGGTAACTCTAAGCTCTATGTACCCTGTACTTATTTGAACATCATTTCATTCATCGTCCGATATGACTTAACGTTGCAGGTTTTCTCTTATCCTGAAATATGAATGTCTGATAACTCTAAGCTCTATGTTCCCTGTACTGATTTGAACATCATTTCATTCATCGTCCGATATGACTTAACGTTGGAGGTTTTCTCTTATCCTGAAATATGAATGTCTGGTAACTCTAAGCTCTATGTACCCTGTACTTATTTGAACATCATTTCATTCATCGTCCGATATGACTTAACGTTGGAGGTTTTCTCTTATCCTGAAAGATGAATGTCTGTTAACTCTAAGCTCTATGTTCCCTGTACTGATTTGAACATCATTTCATTCATCGTCCGATATGACTTAACGTTGGAGGTTTTCTCTTATCCTAAAAGATGAATGTCTGATAACTCTAAGCTCTATGTACCCTGTGCTCATTTGAACATCATTTCATTCATCGTCCGATATGATTTAACGTTGGAGGTTTTCTCTTATCCTGAAAGATGAATGTCTGATAACTCTAAGCTCTATGTACCCTGTACTCATTTGAACATCATTTCACTCATCGTCCGATATGACTTAACGTTGGAGGGTTTCTCTTATCCTGAAAGATGAATGTCTGGTAACTCTAAGCTCTATGTACCCTGTACTCATTTGAACATCATTTCATTCATCGTCCGATATGACTTAACGTTGGAGGTTTTCTGTTATCCTGAAAGATGAATGTCTGATAACTCTAAGCTCTATGTACCCTGTACTCATTTGAACATCATTTCATTCATCGTCCGATATGACTTAACGTTGGAGGTTTTCTCTTATCCTGAAAGATGAATGTCTGGTAACTCTAAGCTCTATGTACCCTGTACTCATTTGAACATCATTTCATTCATCGTCCGATATGACTTAACGTTAGAGGTCTTCTGTTATCCTGAAAGATGAATGTCTGGTAACTCTAAGCTCTATGTACCCTGTACTCATTTGAACATCATTTCATTCATCGTCCGATATGACTTAACGTTGGAGGTTTTCTCTTATCCTAAAAGATGAATTTCTGGTAACTCTAAGCTCTATGTACCCTGTACTCAGTTGAACATCATTTCATTCATCGTCTGATATGACTTAACGTTGAAGGTTTTCTCTTATCCTGAAAGATGAATGTCTGGTAACTCTAAGCTCTATGTACTCTGTACTTATTTAAACATGATTTCATTCATCGTCCGATATGACTTATAGTTGGAGGTTTTCTCTTATCCTGAAAGATGTATGTCTGGTAACTCTAAGCTCTATGTACCCTGTACTTATTTGAACATCATTTCATTCATCGTCCGATATGACTTAACGTTGGAGGTTTTCTCTTATCCTGAAAGATGTATGTCTGGTAACTCTAAGCTCTATGTAGCCTGTACTTATTTAAACATCATTTCATTCATCATCCGATATGGCATGAAATTCAAGTCTCAGCCATGTGCCGGAAAGGTCCTTTTCGCCCTCTTCTGAACATGAATGTGCCAGAATAGGAGCACTGTCAGCAAAGGGGTGAATATAGCCCGGATCTCGTTCCTTTGGATTTCCTTCTGTGTAAAGAGGTAGAAAATACACGATCATGCAAAAATACATTTTACAGTTTTATGATAGAGTAACACACGATTACAGTATGTTATAAAATCAACGCGGTTTCCCCTTGTGATTAATGAAGCATGTTTTTATCAAGTAATCGCAAATGCAAGTGTAACACGGTAAGAAGTAAAAGCACGCAAACACGCGTATAGTGGACGCATTGCGCCTGGCACGCAGACCGTGTTTCGTGACTGAAATATAACACGGCAAATGCGGAGGAAGAAGCACATAGCGTAAACATGTCAGCTACGGCATTATTAAAACTGACGTAATGTTCACAAAGTTTTGAATTCCATTCTGATGATAGGCAGATGTCCAGGTTTTGAGGCTGTAGAGGTTATGTCGCTGGCAATAAATCGCTGTCGGAGATATTTCATGCATCTGTGAGAAATTAAATTGCTAGCATCCAGAGATGCATCTGAGGGAAGTTCTGCTACCTGCAGAGGATCACGATACTGTGGTATCCAATTGTGTCCAATTTTTGTTAGATGAACGATCGATTCCTTTCTCGCTGCCATTTTTGTTATTCTCGTATACAAGTCATCAAGAACTCGAACTTCTTGTTTCTGTATTCTATTCCTTTTAACAATAATTATCAATTCTTTTAGTCTTCTGGTTAAAAAAGAAAACTACTGTGGGATCCATATAAACCTGGACCAGTTCAATAGGACAAACGTACAACTTTGGCAGAATATACGACGGCTGTTCAATAAAGAATGACCACAATTTTTTTTGGGGAACGTACCTTTACTCATCCTCAAAATTTTTATGATCCTTCTCAAAATAGTCTCTCCTGAATGCGATGTACTTGTCCCAGCGTTTCTGCCGGTCTTTAAAGACATGCTGGAAAGCATTTTTTGAGAGATCCTTCAAAATCGCCTCCGCAGTCTTCACCACTGCTTCTGATGATGGATAATGCCTCCCACGAAGGCGTTTCTTCAAGTTAGGCAATAGAAAAAAGTCACATGGGGCTAAATCCGGACTATAGGGAGGGTGAGGGAAGCACTTCACGTTGATTTTTGCAAGATATTCAGTAACAACGTTGGCAATATGCGGCCGCGCATTATCGTGGTGCAGCATCCAGCCTGCTTCACGGAAATGTGGTCTTTTGCCCCTGATATGGACTTGCAATGTTTTTAGGACATTCCTGTAGTTACTGATGTGTGTGCAGGTACAACATACTGATAAACCAGTCCATGAATATCAAAGAATGAGATGACCATAACTTTCCCAACAGAAGCAATCACTATTGTTTTTTTGGGGGTTAGTGATGAAGGAGATTTCCACACTGAGCTTTGCTGTTTGCTCTCACGATCGAAATGATGTAGCCAAGTTTCATCAGCAGTGACTACGTTTGAAAGAAACGCCGGATCTTCCTCTAACATCAACTTTAACTACATGCAGACCTGCATACGAATGTCCTTTTGTTCGGGAATACAAAGTCTTGGAGCTCATCGCGCACAAACACGTCTCATGTGTAATGTTTCTGTCACCAACGTGTGGGTGGCACCCAATGAAATGTTCAGTATATCAGAAAGTGATCTTAAGGTAATTCGTCGATCCTCTCTCACAATGACAGCAGCAGTGTTGATGTTTTCTTCCGTAAGTGCAGTAACTGGAGCACCGGGTCCGCCTTCCTTTGAAATTGACTGTCCCCCCTCTTTAAACATTTTAAACAACCTTCGAGCTGTGCTGTAGGGAAGAACGGACTCTCCATAGGCCTCCTGTAACATTGTATAGGCCTCAACTGAAGATTTGTTGAGACGAAAGCCAAATTTCAAAGCCGCATATTGTTCCTCATGTGTTACCTCCATTGTAGCGGTAGGCGATACTGAACATGTCTGAACTCACCTGCTTCTCACAGGCGGGAACCAGGAGTACCAACAATGAAACTACTACGGCGTGTTTGTTTCATATTGAGCTAACAGAATATAATAAGATTGAATTTTAGTGCGAAAAATTATTACCGTAAAGAAATTATGCTCATTCTTTATTGAACAGCCCTCGTAATAAATCAAGGAAATGAACAGTTTACAGCAGTTGATGAACGGAGGCTGTTGTATTACGTGCTGCCATTTTGTAAAGGTTTTTATGTAGAAGTGAGGTTAGAAAGTTTTGAATTCCTGGCACATGTGAGGTTAGGAATGAGATGATGTTTACAAAGATTAGTGAGTAGGACCTGAAGTAGGTTGTTTCACAGGTTGGTTTTGTGCTTGACGAATGGCTGTATTAGTGCTGATTGCTTCAGATGAGGGAAGGAGCTAAGACCAGAAGGAGTAGGTATCGTTAGATGTGCCCGTCCTCTTTTGTAATTTACGTCCTCCAGCGTTAAGTCATATCGGACGATGAATGGAATGCTGAAATGAGCCCGGGATCCATAGAGCTTAGAGTTACCCCACATTCGTCTTTTAGGATAAGGGAAATCCCGGAAAAAACCTTATCCAGGTAGCTCACCCTGACCCAGATTCAAACTCGGGACCTCTTGAACGTGAGGGAGACATGATAGCACCACGCTACCGAGGCGGGCGTGCCCGTTCTGTCGCATAGTTCTTGATATCCCTTGCTTTTATTGTAGATATTGTTGACATCCCGCGTAAGGTAGCTACAAAATATGAATTAATACAAGGAGGGGCTAGATCAACGTTTTACAGTTAATCACGCATACTGGCTCGCTTTGCCCAACCATGCGGCTAATTTCTTAGCACGCTCTGAAGATACTAATTCCAGAATAATTCTTTTCCCCATGTTACAGAGCTATTTTTCTGAGGATTACTGTCCAAACCCCATGTTTGTAGCACTTCTGGTATCTGAGATATGGAAACATAAGACGCCTGACTAGAAACAAAAGAAGCATTAACTGTCAGTGAAGAAAAGCAGACACATACAGTTGTATTTTGTACGTTGCATTCAGTAAAGTGGTGATCTTTTAAGAGTGTACACGTGCTTTTCAAAGTTAGTAAATATATCGCTTAGTCTAGTGCTGGTGCGTCTAGTAGTAACTGCGAAACAACTCGTAAGAGTTTACATAAGCAAGCTACAAATATTCTTGTTAATGTGCATTCCTTTTTAAACAGATGTCAATTAAACACATTTTCGAAAGTACAAATTTCGCTCAGAGACGAGAATTAATGTTACAAGCTTGTCACTTGAATGCTCATTCTGGCATGTATATTGTTAAATAATGCAATAAGTTTACCAAATTAGGAGAAGTTTCCATATTTAGATCTCCAGGGAAATATTGAGCAGCTACCAAACGTGCTACCAACTTAGACAATTTTCAAAAGTGTGTTTTACGTAGAACAATTTATGATTTATATAACAAGGTTGAATATCCAACTGCCAAAAGGCTGACCAGTTTAATGAGGGGGAAAATAGAATATACGGATTCTGTATCCTCTAGGTATAATATTCTGAAATCTCTAGGAGAACAAATGATGGTCGCGAAAGGAGCGATATTGCTGCAGCAAGACAAAAGTTTCTGCGCACAATGTATAACATTAGTACATGAGATTCATGGTGTAAAAATGCTTCATAAATACACATTCATATCTTCCGTATATATTAAGTATTTTAATGAAACAAAAATTGGTTTACAGTTCATTACAGACAGTATACAAA
Organism: Mantis religiosa; assembly: GCA_030765055.1. Taxonomy (NCBI): domain Eukaryota; kingdom Metazoa; phylum Arthropoda; class Insecta; order Mantodea; family Mantidae; genus Mantis; species Mantis religiosa. Next base: position 10,929,823 of record CM060953.1, on the reverse strand, counting down.
TATGACATCATTAAAATAGTAACCATATTCACAAATGGTTGAAATATCACTATTTTGTTTCACTGTAGCAAACACCTTATTTCGTAGAACTCATCTAATTTGAGTCATTTTGTTTTGTGTGCATATGAACGATAGCTACGTAAGCGAACTGTTCTCCAGTTCAAGGTTTTAAGGTTCAGATTATGTGATAATCATTGTATATGTTCTCACACACATGCTCAAATATTAAGCGAACTTCTCTGTTAGCATCTGTATGATACTCGCTAGGTTCAGACAAAGACAGATGTATCATCCATCTCTGTCGCTGCTAGCCGTGGAACTGGCAACGCCAAGACAGTACAGATGTATTATTTTATCTTGGCAGGAATCCTGCGCGGTTGGGATGAGTAGCAACTGTAGTGGGGGTAGTGTACCTATCGCCACAATGCGTCACACGCGTAAGGTTACGAGAGGAGAGGGCGGTGCATAAGGTGTCTAAAACAAATTTCATTCTCGAAGTCAGTTTTGCAGCTCTTATAAATTAAGTTGTAATTCTTACTGTGGTAGTAATCTCCACGCTTTTGTTGGATCTTAAATAGTACATAGACATTTGGAACAAAACCCTGTTCTCCTCCAGCAGACATGATAAATAACTGTCAGCCTTTCAATGTCGCTGCAGAGTCCCTGTAACGTATTTCACTCCAGGCATATGGTCTAGTCTGTGCTGTATTTATATAAGTTTCATCCATATAAACTATATAAACTTCACTTCGATATCTCCGAATATTTCGTAAATACTTAAGCCTTTCTGCGCGTATGGTGCGATGTTCGATTAAAATTTGTCTGTCACGCTTAGTGCTTTTTTTTTTTTTCAAATTATCCTAGCTTCAAAAGAACTCTTCTTAATGTTCAGACACTGCCTTGGAAGTCAGTAAAATTTTTAAGCTTCATAAGCACTTTCTTCAAAGTTGGTCTTTGTTTTTCTGTGCTTTAAAAATTATTCATAGTTCGCCTAACTACTTCTGAATTAAAACATCCAAATTAGATTTTGTGCATGTTCTTAATCTTTGTTTACTGGGCATAGAGAAGGACGTTGTTGCACTAGCATCAAAGGCTTTTCTTTCCTTAATAACTCTCCTAAACTGCTTTCAGACACAACTGTTGCCTCAGATACCCTTCCCCAGATTTTTATAGCTGACCCAGACCATTGTTCCTTTTTTATAAATCTATGGATATTGGTTATTACTTCTCGTGTTTTTAAATGTAGCACTTTATTTCCTAATGTGCTGCTAGGAGGCGTCATTTATAAACGCTCTCTTGGAACCAGGAGACAATCACATTCTGAAACAAGCTGTAGTGTTACCGAGTAGCTCTGCACGTGTTCACTTGCTCGCAACTGACCTGCCCTCCCCTCCAGTTACAACCGTTCTGAAGTGGACTCGTCCAGATACCACTGCGCATCGCTCTGCACTTTTCAAGATAAAAAAAATACATCTGTACGATAACCACATTTGCTCAACCCGTGTTCATTGTAGCTACTCTACTTGGCTGGACGTTTCTCGTTGCATACACACTTTGTCACGCTCACACCAGGCTTTGCTCTGTTCTTCTCATTCTTGATTCTCTACTCCCCACTCCGTTTAGCTGCCGCGAGGGACTCGTCCACCCACCCTACACTACTGCATCCCACTCACGACGCCCGTTGTGATCAGAGGTAAAGATTACGTCAGTCTTTGGTCTGCATGGCCTCCTGTGCCTCTTTATTTAGTTAAGTTCACTGATTATATCAACTTTGGTGGTAGTTTTTTAAGTGCTTGTTCACCCTTTTCTGACACGTTGACATTCCTTCACGTTTATCTAGCGGCGTAACAAAATACACTGACGTCGCCCGTTCTTCTGGACGGTCCACACGCTAGGGAGTCGAACACATGTCTGCAGTTGGTTTACAGTAAACAGTAGTCACAAACCATTTTGTAATTTATACTGATGGCTCCAAGAACTCAAATGGTGTTGGTTGTGCTTACTTGTGTGGAACCGAACCGTATACATTCGGATTCCACACTAGCACTTCCATTTTTACTACAGAGCTTTATGCAATATACCGGGCCATTTTACACGTACGTCGACGAAAGTTGGGGGACTGCTTAATCCTGAGTGATTCCCTCAGTGCACTTCAAAGCCTACGGCAGCTGTACAACTACCACCCTATTGTGCAGCGTATACAGGATGCCCTCCACGTTTTACACTCTTCTGGCTTTAACGTGGTGTGTGCATGGATCCCTGGTCACGTAGGCTTGTGGGGGAATGAAATGGCGGATTTGGCAGCCAAGACGGCTACCATGAAGCCCAGGGTTCGAGTACCTTCTGTGACATCGGACGATTTTAAGGCCGTATTGCGGAGAGCTGTGCAAACCTGCTGGCAGGAAGAGTGGTCCGCTCTCCGCAATAATAAACTTAGATCTGTCAAGGAACTTCCGATTCCCTGGGTTACCTCCTGTCGGTCATCTCGTCGCGAGGAGGTGAGTTTGGCTCGGTTGCGTATTGGGTACTGCTTTTTTACTCATAGTTTTCTTTTTAAAAAGGAGCCTGCTCCGCTGTGTCAGTTTTGCAAAGAAGCGTTATCTGTACGACACGTGCTGCTAGTGTTTTCACCTAATCCTTGTTTCACGTAAGCTTGCCGAGTATCTCTTACTGCTCACGTGACCTAATCACCTCTCATTGGCTGCTGTTGTAGTAAAGACTGTCGTGCGGTAAAAATTAGTTCGTTATTTAACATGGTGATATATCTGTATATAACTATATGTGTTGGAAGAGTATTGTCAAATTCATATTTTCGTAACTGTTTTAATTAAATATATTACGCAACGGAGTTGATTTATCTGAAATGCATGTTAATTCTTAAACGAAGTAAAGAGGAGGTTCCTTTGCTCTCAAGCACATGGCACAATAGCACGTGATTTAGCGGTACATATTTGTTTATATGACTTTTATCACTGACCATGTTTTGAACTGGATTAGTCATATATCGGCATTCGAAGGTTGTTGTGCCCAGTGCGGGAGCTAAATTATTTTATTGATCGCTTATTGCGCGTGTACTTATATGAATAATGGCAGAGTCTACCGCCAGTTTTTCGCTGAAGTATCGCAAGGATAAATCCTTACAAACAGGCGAAAAAAGAATTGCGGTGCATGTGTTTAATGCACTCACAGAGAAATATCCGTCTTTGTCGGTGAGAGAAGTCGAACAGCTGTGCTCTGAAGTTACAGGTGTGAGTGTTAGATCCGTAGGAACATCGCGATATGAAATTGAGAAAACAAGAAAACTTACCACTCCAGGCAAAAGCAAGAAGAAACAAAAGTGCGTGCTCGGAGAAAATACGTGAAAAGTGTTGTGCGTCGTCATATGTATAGTTTTTTCTTTAGAAACGAACTCCCTAACATAAGTAACATTTCATCTGCTGAAAATGAGGATGCAGATTTACCAAATTTCAGCAGATTGCATATAACAGCTGGGGTTTGTGAATGAAAAAAGAGGCAAGAAAAATGTGCTAAAAACAGAGGCAATATTGCTGTGTGGCGAAGACGTTATTTAAGGACAGTCAGACTGTACCGAGATACAAGTCGCAAAATATACTCCCTTGACGAGATTTGGGAGAATGAAGAACACACGAAAAGTAAGGTATGGCGTGACACGACTTTTAAGACTGAAAGAGAAACATTTTTGGAAGCTATGTGTGCTGGTTTAAAATATCCAGTGGAAAAGGCCAAAGGCCTTTCATTATAAACTTGTTTCAGTTACATTGCTCGGTCATTAAGTTCCAACTTGCTCATTTCATTATAAACTTGTATTTTTGCATGCCTTCATATCCTTTTTTGTATGATTTTATTTATCTTCCCGCCAATTATCATGACGTTTACTGCAGGTTTAAATGTGACGGAAATGCACCGCCTATGGTCTATGGCGTGAAAGCATTAGCGAATTAAGACGAGGGGGAAGGTAGTTGGACGCGGAGTGATACATGTCACCGGGGCAAGGTTATATGAAACAGAGTATAGCAGACCTTAGGACGTCTCTGCAGCTGCCGGTCAGCTTTGCAGAGATGCTAGCGGACGACAACGCAGTAGTGGAGAAGGTTTTTAGATTCTTTTCTCGTTTAGACTTTAGAATATAGCGAACATAATTTTTAGTAGGTTTTTATTTTTTTTGTTTTTTCCCCTTTCTATGTACATGTAGTTTTAATAGGTTTATTTACATTAGTATACTTTTTAGAAACTTTTTATATCTGGCTTTTGCCATGAGTAGTTTTTAAAAGGGCGCTGATAACCGCTGTAGTTGAGCGCCCCTATATCCATCATCATCATCATCATCATCATCATCATCATCATCATCATCATCATCATCATCATCATCCTGAGGTGAAGAAATATCGAAAAGTAGTTCTGTCTTTTTTTTTATTCACGTCCTCCTACGTTTAGTCTTATCGGGCGATGAATGGAATGGGTGAAATGATGCTCAAATGAGCCCGGGATCCATAGAGCTTAGAGCTACCCGACATTCGTCTTTCAGGATAAGGGAAAACCCCGGAAAATACCTGGTCCAGGTAACTCACCCTGACCGAGATTGGAACTCGGGACCTCTTGAACGTGAGGCAGACATTCTACCACCACGCCACCGAGGCGGGCATTTAGTTCTGTGGCTTTATTGTGTTTACGCTGGATGATCCGAGCCGAATGGCTCTGACGGTAGCCGTATTCGGGAGTTCTTGGGAAGAGGAAGCCACCGGAAAGATTCCACCTGTTAGCAACTCGAACCTTGTCATAAGGTCAAATGTTTTAAAAATGGGGGGGGGGTGTTGTAAAGAAGCAGTGAATGCCTTTTAGTTATTCGAAATCGCTGCAAGTGGCGGGCGGTTTGAGGAAGGGAAACAGCAGAGGTGTCAGCTCCATATGCATTAATTATTTTGAGCTTTGTAGTGTCTTCATGGTGCATAGTTCTGCTGTGACGTCACAGGGCTGCATATGTCCAAATTGCATTAGAACAAGGCACTGGGACAGTTTCGCAAACAGAAACACGAGCAATTAATTTTGCAAGCGGACAAAGTTTGACTTGGCAGCAGCAGTGGACCGGGATGGGTAAAACAATGGGGAACACTCCCACTGGCCGTTTCCGGTATCTTCTCCGCTCCAGGAGCGTGTAGGCAATTGCGCTCACTTCCGCTTTCCACTCACTTCTGTACATGATGAAATAAAATGTTTGACGCTCTGGTACGCGTGTGGCCGACGCCATTCCTTCCTAGTTACCATATATAGCAGGCTTTGTATCGGTATTACTCCGAAAATACATGTTTTAAAGACCTTCGATCAGACAAAAATTGTAGAAAAACAAGCAGATATGAATGCGTATATGTCAAAACATTATTAATCAAGCAACGAAATGCCATGATTTAATTCCCCTCTTTGTATATAAAAAAACAGCCACCATGCACCTTTTAGTAAATTTCGAATTTATTTCAAAAGTAATTGTAAGCGATTTCGTATAAAATTCCATAAGCTTGGTGTATTTTCATCACCAGTTAAATATATCTTGCATTTTCTGAAAATAACGTCTGCTATCCCGTTTCTTCAGAGAGTACTTCTATTTTTCTAAACCCTGAAGTTCTGCTTCACTTATTTATCTCTTGTCCATGCAGGAGAAGTTAATTTCAACCTCATCTTACGCCACCAGCTGTTTAAAACATTTGATTATCACTTAAAGTCTACTGTATTCCCTTGTAACTAAAATAACATAATGTTTATCTTGAAGTAGATAGAGCAATAAGTGTTTGTACAAGAGTAGAGAAAGTCATGTATACATCACATAACGACCAAAACATTTGACTATCACTTAAAGTCTACTGTATTCCCTTGTAACTACAATAAGATAATGTTTATCTTGAAGTAGAATGAGGAATAAGTGTTTGTACAAGAGTAGAGAAAGTCATGTATACATCACATAACGACCAGCTGTTTAAAACATTTGACTATCACTTAAAGTCTACTGTATTCCCTTGTAACTACAATAAGATAATGTTTATCTTGAAGTAGATAGAGCAATAAGTGTTTGTACAAGAGTAGAGAAAGTCATGTATACATCACATAACGACCAAAACATTTGACTATCACTTAAAGTCTACTGTATTCCCCCGTAACTACAATAAGATAATGTTTATCTTGAAGTAGATAGAGCAATAAGTGTTTGTACAAGAGTAGAGCAAGTCATGTATACATCACATAACGACCAAAACATTTGACTATCACTTAAAGTCTACTGTATTCCCTTGTAGCTACAATAAGATAATGTTTATCTTGAAGTAGATAGAGCAATAAGTGTTTGTACAAGAGTAGAGAAAGGCATGTATACATCACATAACGAACAAAACATTTGACTATCACTTAAAGTCTACTGTATTCCCTTGTAACTACAATAAGATAATGTTTGTCTTGAAGTAGATAGAGCAATAAGTGTTTGTACAAGAGTAGAGAAAGTCATGTATACATCACATAACGACCAAAACATTTGACTATCACTTAAAGTCTACTGTATTCCCTTGTAACTACAATAAGATAATGTTTATCTTGAAGTAGATAGAGCAATAAGTGTTTGTACAAGAGTAGAGAAAGTCATGTATACATCACATAACGACCAAAACATTTGACTATCACTTAAAGTCTACTGTATTCCCTTGTAACTACAATAAGATAATGTTTATCTTGAAGTAGATAGAGCAATAAGTGTTTGTACAAGAGTAGAGAAAGTCATGTATACATCACATAACGACCAGCTGTTTAAAACATTTAACTATCACTTAAAGCCTACTGTATTCCCTTGTAACTACAATAAGATAATGTTTGTAATTGCTGTAGGTATGACGCGCTGGCACACTTGTTGAGTTCCTTATGTTTACTTCCATATGCAGGCGACAGCATGGAGAATGTAGTGAAAAGAGCGTTTAGACGACCTGTAACCACGTCTTTACTTGCGGAACCTCATTTGCATCTCTTGACGACCGTCGGCGAAGTGCTCGACACATGGTGATGCTTTGAACCACAGTAATAGGGCGGTTTTCAAGGGTTACGGAGCTAAAAACAAGCGCCGCTATGAGTTTCAGAACCACTGCGGATTAGAGCTGCAGCCGGAATCACATCCTTGGGGAATGAGAGATTCTGTGACAAAATCAAACAAACAAACAAACAAAAAAGTAAATTTATTTTAAGTATTTACACTTTACCAATGTCGTCTGGGCTGTTTTCTCCGGATTCTCCGGATTCAGAGTCATTCATTCCTACAGCTGCTCCTTAATTTACTTGGACGCTGGCCCACTTATCTTAGGGTCGCTGATAAGATCCTTTCACTTTATAGCGTCGTCCTGGGCAGTGTAAACGGGAAGTTAAACTTGAAATTGTGTATTACCTCCACTTTAATGTCAGATTTCAGCAACAGATGTTAAGATTCAACACGGGTTTAACAAAACTTATAACAAATAGTTCATCTCACCAACAAGTGTTAGCTAAACACTCATGTTAAATCTCTTGTTAAACTAATAAGTCATACCTCTGATGTTAAGTCCTTAACAATTGTAAATAGTCAAACTGGCGGTCGTGAACTCAGCTGTTGATGTCGATTTGTTATATTTAAGACCGTCTAAATGGTATTCGTAATAGAGTACGGTCTATGAGGAGAAATGATTTTGAGGAGCTATCAGACAGAGGTATAGACTGTGGAAACATGTTGTTATGAAGGTTCCTGCGGATGTACAAGAGAGGTTAGAACATTCATCGAAAGGAATATGCCAATCTCTCCTTTGCTTCAAGTATTAATAAGTTTGTTATCTTATAATTCATTGAATTGTGTGGATAATACACTGTCCACCTCCCGTCATGAAACGTTCAAGTCACTCGTCACTTGTCCTTCTTCACTCTTCGTTTTAAATTTACGTAATACTGAGTTAGAACATGTATCGAAAGGAATATGCCAATCTCTCCTTTGCTTCGAGTATTAATAAGTTTGTTATCTTATAATTCATTGAATTATGTGGATAATACACTGTCCACCTCCCGTCTTGAAACGTCCAAGTCACTTGTCCTTCGCACCTTGTTTTAAATTTACGTAATACTGAGTTAGAACATACATCGAAAGGAATATGGCGATCTCGGCTTTGCTTCAAGTATTTATAACTTTGCGATTTTATAATTCACTGAATTATGTGGATAATACACTGTCCACCTCCCGTCTTGAAACGCTCAAGTCACTCGTCACTCGTTCTTCTTCACTCCTCGTTTTAAATTTACGTAATACTGACGAAGTTGTTTCGTGTTTCTAGTAATGACACATACATTTGAATTAAATTCGTTTCCAATTTTCTCCCACGTCACATCTCTCTCTTTTACATTCACCACATCCGTCCTCTTATTTTTCACGATACGTTATACTTCGTCACCATTTCAATTAACAATTCTTTCTACATCGATGAGAAATTTGTCTCACGGTTTTTGTTTACACGCCATTTTTTTCAGATATGTGCAGACGAAAATGAAAACAAAAGCGCATCGCAGTACGTTCAGAAAATAATACAACTCATCCATAGCCTTCCATAGCTGTGATATTTACAAGTATCTTGTCGCTAACACGGGTTTGTTAACATTTACAGAAAACAGGTTGGTGAAATGCAAGAAATTTAACATTAGTGTTGTCGCTGTGACTTTTGTTACGTTACTTTTGTTAACGTCGATTTTAACGTCTTTTGGTGAAATCGGGCTTAAGTATCACGAATTTCAGCTTCAACACTTTTAGAGAATTATGGTTTCGGTAATTTCTGTTATTGTTTTAAATATACCTGATGGTTTGTAAGGTCATTTAGGTATAATAGGTTATCCTGAAAGTTAAATTAATAGATCTCTTTTTCTTCACTGCTACTTAGTTTACTGTGAACTTGTTCGCACAGGTATGTCCAGCCAAACATACACAATGTCCTTGCGGCAAGTGGAAATCTGGTTTGGGGGACATTCTTGTAAAAATCAGCCAAGTCTTTCTTGTGTGTATATTTATCCTTCAATAAATCGTCACATTGTAAATTTAACAACGTGGCAGCTACATTGTTGTCAACGAGTGCACTACACCTGACTCAATCCTCAGATTCTTTACTCACAGCGCTATTTATATAGGGAACTTGGTACTACACGGCTCTTGCCTGATGTCACACGCACTGCAGGCCTCGCTCCCGACTGAAATACACAACTCTCGAAGCTGTCTTCCTCTGCAATAGACCGGGTTAGGACCTCCGTAGCGTAAGCCAGTCCAGTCTCTATTTGAATTGTATTTATAAGGAAATGTATGATAAAATCATATCTACATGTTTGTATCGTTTATCGTAATATAAAAACATAAATTAAAGAATATTTTCTCCAATAACACTGGGGAACAAAAAAAAATTATTGTTATATACCCGAAACAAAATTGGCAAATTCTTATGTAAACTGATCTGCTGATTCCAAAAATGCCCCTCAAAATGCTGTATCACGTAACGTTTTTTAGGTATTCATAATTTTTTATGAAAACTTACAGAAATGTGATGTGATAACTCATATTTGATTAATTGAAAATAATAGGTATTTTATTGCCAAATAACATTGAAAATAATTATTATTAATTATTATTAAAATAAATAAACACAAGATAATGATGAAAAACCAATATCTGAATTATTTCAGAAGTGTTTCACTGTTGATTTTTTTTTTTTTTTTTTTTTTTTTTTTTTTTTTGTATTGACATGTACTCTCCCGTTTGAGGAACCAACAATAATCTCCGAACATGGCTGAATCCTAGCGATACCCTGGTAACGTCTTTCCATCTCAGAAATGTCCTGGTGAAAACGCTCACCTTGCTCATCACTTACAACTCCTAGGTTTGTAGGGAAACTATCAAGGTGAGAGTGCAGAAAGTGGATTTTAAGTGACATACGGCAACCCATTTCTTTGTAGCTCCTTAATAGTTCTGAGACTAAAGTTTCATAATTTCCTTCTTTGTTATTGCCCAGGAAGCCTTCCACCACTGATTTAAAAGATTTCCATGCTGCCAGTTCAAAACGTTTAAGCTTTGATTAAAAAACACTGTCTTTAAGAAGTAGTCTTATTTGAGGATCGACAAATATACCTTCCTTCAATTTAGATTCACTTATTTTGGGAAAGATACTTCTTAAATACTCAAATGCACTTCCACTTTTGTCCAAACCTTTAACAAAATTCTTCATTAACGCGAGTTTTATGTGAAGTGGGGGGAGAAGCACTTTGTTTCGGTCTACTGGAGGCACATACTTAACACTGCTTGCTGCAGGGGTATAGTCTTCCCTTTTCCCCCACTCTTTCACTGCAAAATGCTTGTCAGTTGCCCTACTGTCCCATAAGCACAAACAACAGCAATATTCTGTGAAACCTCCCTGCAGTCCCGTTAGCGATGCAACTACCTTGAGGTCACTACAAATTTCCCAGCCATGATTTTGATAACTAATAGCATCTAAAATTATGGACATGGAATCGTATGTCTCCTTCATTCCTATGGCATGAAATAAATGTATTGAAGGTAGTAAATTGCCATTATGAAGCAACACTGCCTTTAAGCTGTGTTTAGAAGAGTCAATGGCTATTATTTTTAATCAAGTCAATATGAGTTGGTATCATACCTCATTTCTGTAATTTTATATAAAATAATAAGAATATCTAAAAACCGTTAAGTGATACAGCATTTTCAGGAACATTTTTGGAATCAGCGAGTCATTTTGCATAAGAATTAGCCTTTTTTGTTTCGGGTACAAAGACGTGTTCCCTAGTGTAATTGGTATAAGAAGTCCGTCGTTGTAAAGTTCACAGATATTTCTGGTGGAAGGTGAATCTATGGGCAGAACTTGCATCGCTTTTCCTCTGTGAAAACTCATCGAGAATTCTTATGATTTTTGCCGCCATTAAAATTTGACAAGTATTCTTCCCCCTTTTGGGTTGCATCCCCGCATTTCTTTTCCTCGAGATCGCTTTACTGTTTTCGTAATCCGGGGTTGGAATCAAGAGTTGATGAAAAATTCACTAGGGAATGCCTCCCTCGGCACTTGAAAACTTGTACTAACGATTTCTTGAATATTTCACCTCATCGCACTTCGGTCGGTACCTATGTAAAGTTTGTAAAGGAAAATGTACTCAATCCCAAAGCCTTCTGATGTAATGAACGTACGAATCTTAAACGTCTAATTAAATCATCGATTTCTTCTCCCACCCCTCGTCGTTGACTCTGAAAATGCCTAGAACTTCATTTTTGTAATACTAAAGGAACTTTCTATGTATTTCACAACTTATTTTAAATGTAATAGTAATGCTAAGTATCATTTTAAGGTTTTTTGTTCGCCCAACAATAAAAAACATTTCCTGGCTATGATTTCTTACACTTTCAAATCATATTTAGCACCTAAACAATGTGAAGGTCGACTTAGAAATATATTTGAGAAGAAGCTACATCAGAGGAAGTCATCTTTGAGAGTTGTGACGTACTTCAGCCAGGAGCGAGGCCTGCAGTGCGTGTGACGTCAGCAAAGAGCCCTATAGTACCAAGTTGACTATTACGAGAGTGGGTTAAAAAGCAATGGCTCCTATTTTTCTTTTCTCTTTTAATTGCCAAGAAAATTGAATCCAATTTACATAGCTTGCAAACTACAACATTGACGATTAATTTGTCACTATTCAATATAATCTCCGTCCTTTTACACAGTTTTGGTCCACCTTTTAACTAGGGCATGTATTCCAGTGTGGTAAAACACACCTGTCTTCCCCTGAGCTACAGAATTATAACTGTTACAGAAAGAGATAGGCTTTTTCTTAGTAATAAATTTCATGAGGGACTGAGTCCAGGAACTGTTGTTACTGATGAAGATATTGTCGCTGTTTGACGGACACGTTATGAATTTATTGGACATTGGCATGAGTCAAATACATCAACAATTACACGAGAGAAAACTTTGTCATAAACTGACTACCGATCAAAAACAACAACGTATTGATTGATACAGAAAAATTCCAAGGTGACACTTCAAATTTGGTTTGAAATATCGTTACTGTTGATGAATCTTCGATTTATTGTTATGATCCTGAAAAAAAATCAATATTTCTTTGCAACAGGAGTTAAGTCTAATAATATACTTGTGGAATGCATTAGGGGGTGTCGTTAACTTTTAATTTAATTATCACCCTATAAAAATGTGATAGAGAGTTCGTGTTAATTTGTGCTTGTTAGTTCTTCTGTACATAGTCACATCCGGATTTACACATTTTTCCCAGCGTTCCTTGACCTTCCCAATACCTTGATTGTAGAAGTCTGTAGAATTCGCTTTAAACCACTATTCCAATTCATTAGTGACGTCATTTGTGTTGTTAAATCGGCGACCACGGAATGTATTGTTCATTTCCAGGAACCAAAAAGTCACTTGGTACGAAATTGGACGAATAAGGCGGAGCCCGCCTTAGTAGCATGGTGGTAGCATGTCTGCCTCACGTTCAAGGGGTCCCGTGTTCGAATCTCGGTGTGGGTGAGTTACCTGGATAAGGCTTTTTCCAGGGTTTTACCTTATTCTGTAAGAGGAATGTCTGGTAACTCTAAGCTCCATGGATCCCGGACACATTTCAGCATCATTTCATCCATTCCATTCATCGTCCGATATGACTTAATGTTGGAGCACGTAGATTACAAAAAAAGGAGAAGACGAAGGCGGATGCCTTCTCAAAGCAACATTTCCTTCTTTTGTCATCTGCAACTTGAGATGAATGAGCTGGTACATTGTCAGACAGAAGACGAACTACTTTGGAGAGCATACCGCGTTGTTTGTTAATCAGAGCTGCTCGTAAATTGCCCAGAAGATTGCAGTAGTATCTGTCAGTGATGGTTTGACCCTTGGCAAGGTAATCTGTAAGGATGACTCCACGACAGCCCCAGAAAACTGAAAGCATGATCTTTTGCAGCTTTGCATTTTTGGGAGTGGGGAATCGGCATGTTTCCATTCCATGCTCATGGTTTTACCGATAGATCCAGGATTCATTCACGATCAAAAAAACCATCTTCATCCTGTTCTAACCACATCAACATCTGTCTTGAAAGGTCATGCCGTGTTTGCTTTTGGAAAGAGGTTAGTAAACGTGGAATCCACCGTGCAGACATCTTAGACATGTGCAGTTCGTCCACACACTACCATACCTAAGATGTGTCTCATTCATGATCATTTGGATCGTTGCTCGTTTGTCTTCCAGTATTAAACACTCAACTTTCTTCACTGTGACAGTTGACGGTCTACGAGCTCTTGACTCATCTGTCAGGGACATGTGACCAGTTTGAAAGTTCCTTTTGCACCTCACAATAGTGTCATACGATGGGCAATCATTTCCATAAACAGCCGTCATCTCATCATGCATTTCCCGGGCAGTTTTGGCCTTCAAATGCAGGAACTTGATGACACTACGACCCTCAATTTTCTCCATCTTATACGTCAGTCACTTCTGACACTCACCGTAGAAAAAGAAAAGGACTTAAATTGCAGAAACTACCAATATTATGTTCCGAGGGATGGGACAGGAATTTGTGTGACCATTCGTCGTTAATCTCTCTCCATCTTCATCAGCCACACGTTCGGGCGCAATTTGGGACAGGATTTCTATGTTGGACGCACAATTCTTTCTCTTCTCGTGTGAGTTTTTGCGGCTATCTATTTCCTCTGGTCACCAGTTGTATCATCTTATTCTAAATAAGAGTCATGAGACATCTGTTTTTAAGGCGTGGTTCGGAATAAAGTTTCGGAGAAGTCAAATTCTGTAACTATTTAATTGTATTATTTAGATTATATTTTGCTTGAATTTCCTTTCCCAGTCACTTCCAACATGTCGATAAATTCTTACTTTGTTGTATTTATACAGATTCAAACTATTACTTAAATGTTCTTGATCTTGCACCACTATTCATCACACTCACGATTACAAAACATCTCTCTATACCAAGATTATTGATTTTTTTCGTAACTATCTTTACTCCTATCTTAATTTTGTGATTGGCCGATTTAATACTACGTCACAACATTACGTCATATTACGTCATACAATTATTACTTCGGCCAGTCGCACAATTACATACATTTTTACATATTTAAATTATTAAATACAGGATGTTACAAAAAGGTACGGCCAAACTTTCAGGAAACATTCCTCACACACAAAGAAAGAAAATATCTTATGCGGACATGTGTCCGGAAACGCTTAATTTTCATGTTAGAGCTCCTTTTATTACTTCTCTTCAAATCACATTAATCATGGACTGGAAACACACGACAACAGAACGTACCAGCGTGACTTCAAACACTTTATTACAGGAAATGTTCAAAATGTCCTCCGTTAGCGAGGTTACATGTCTCCATCCTCCGTCGCATGGAATCCCTGATGCGCTGATGTAGCCCTGGAGAATGGCGTATTGTATCACAGCCGTTCACAATACGAGCAAGAAGAGTCTCTACATTTGGTACCTGGGTTGTGTAGACAAGAGCTTTCAAATGCCTCCATAAATGAAAGTCAAGCGGTTGGAGGTCAGGAGAGCGTGGAGGCCATGGAATTGGTCCGCCTCTACCAATCTATTGGTCACCGAATCTGTTGTTGAGAAGCGTACGAACACTTCGACTGTAATGCGCAGGAGCTTCATCGTGCATGAACCACAATGGGGTATTTTGACAATTGTCTGCACGAATGATTTCAATTTACATTTTAAGAGAAATACTAAAATGAGCTCTAACATGGAAATTTAGCGTTTCCGGTCACATGTCCACATAACATATTTTCTTTCTTTGTGTGTGAGGAATGTTTCCTGAAAGTTTGGCCGTACCTTTTTGTAACACCTGTATATTTACATAATCATTTTTTATAAATGTATAATCTTTTCATACTTCAAACATAACCCAAAAGTACTGTTACAGGGATCAGTTATGACACTGAAAAATTTTCTTCGTTCTAGCATAGAAACTACCGGGTGATTAGTAAAACTTGTATTTTGGGGGGAAATTTCTTTAAAATCGTCGTGCTTTATCCTTGAGTGATGCTGAAATTCAAAACCAAATTTGATATTTGACTGACTTGCAGTTTTTGAGTTATGCACACAAACCATGGAAATTCAAAACACTTTTTTTTTTGTTATCTTTACTGAAGTTTTGGGTAGAAAACAGTACTTACTGTAAGCACTTGGTAGAGACAATATTAAATGCATTATATCATAAACGGACACTCCGTTTGCACATTTCCCGAATCTCTCCTCTCGGCAAATGTTAACGTTATCACTGGAGCAGTAAAAATACTCTCATCATTAAAGAAATGGGAAACAAACTGTGAGATCAGGCAAACGACGTGGGCTTTGTCATGCATGCGCGCACAAACAATAATCGAGCCTCTTTTGTTTTCGCTTGGGTGTTTACTTTTGCGGGATATGGCTTCAGTCTGGTGCGCAGATGTAAAAATAATGCGTGCCACTATTTGTGATGTCCCCCCCCCCCCCCCACAGTTGGGAAGTGGGCGAGAGCCATCTCTACTCCTGATTGCAAACCATTAGTACAGCAAAATTCCCAACGGCTTTTCAAACTCTGTTTTCACTAATATGTTAAAACGTCCCACAACAGTGTTTCATAAATGATTCCTGTTTGATTACAGAATGCTGGGGATTTAATGAGAGAAAATCGCAAACAAAAAAGGAAAAGATTTTGAAATAAAACACGTGAACACTAATATGTAACTTCAGGGCCTTTAGAGGTATAAAATATGAATGTCTGACCTTTATTGTAGGCAGTGTTGCAGTTATGTTTTCAATTTTCCTCTTCTTTAAACATGCATTTTCAAACAAAATCTTTAAGAGAACTGGGGAACTGCTAAAGCATTACCTGACAGTGTTCTTCAACCTTCGCCGAAACATTAACGTAACTGTATCAGCTAAAAGTGCCTGCCGTTTGCGTATTTCGGTCAGCCTTTCCTCTAGCCAAGATTATAGTCGCGCTGCTCAAACGGTTACCATGCATTTATCTTTAGTAATAGATAATAATTAGTGCGTTATCTGAGAGAGGGCTGTTCAATAAAGAATAATCACAATTATTTTTTGACAATGTGCCTTTACTCATCCTCATAATTTTGATGGTCCTTCTCAAAATAGTCTCCCCTGAATGCGATGTACTTGTCCCAGAGTTTCTGTCAGTCTTCAAAGACATGCTGGAAACCATTTTTGAGAGATCCTTCAAAATCGCCACCGCAGCCTTCACCACTGCTTCTGATGATGGATAATGCCTCCCACGAAGTCGTTTCTTCAAGTTCAGGAATAGAAAAAAAGTCACATGGGGCTAAATCCGGACTATAGGGAGGGTGAGGGATACATTTCACGTTGATTTTTGCAAGATATTCAGCAACAACATTGGCAATATACGGCCGCGCATTATCGTACTGCAGCATCCAGCATACTTCACAGAAATATCGTCTTTTTGCACGTGATATGGACTTGCACTGTTTTCAGGTCATCCCTGTAGTACTGTCCAGTTACTGATGTGTGTGCAGGTACAACATGCTGATAAACCATTCCATGAATATCAAAGAATGAGATGACCATAACTTTCCCAGCAGAAGCAACCACTTTTGCTTTTTGGGGGGGGGTGGTGATGAAGGAGATTTCCACACTGAGCTTTGCTGTTTGCTCCCAGGATCAGAATGATGTAGCCAAGTTTCATCAGCAGTGATTACGTTTGAAAGAAACTCCGGATCTTCCTCTAACATCAACTTTAACTGCATGCACATGTGCATGCGAATGTCCTTTTTGTTCGGGAATCAACAGTCCTCGAGCCCGTGGCGCACAAACACGTCGCATGTGTAATGTTTCTGTCACCAACGTGTGGGTGGCACCCAATGAAATGTTCAGTATTTCACAAAGTGATCTTAAGGAAATTCGTCGATCCTCTCTCACAATGGCAGCAGCAGTGTTGATGTTTTCTTCCGTAGGAGCAGGAACTGGAGCACTGCGTCCACCTTATTTTGAAATTGATTGTCTCCCCTCTTTAAACATTTTAAGGCACCTTCGAGCTGTGCTGTAGGGAAGAACAGACTCTCCATAGGCCTCCTGTAACATTGCATAGGCCTCAACTGAAGATTTGTTGAGACGAGAGCAGAATTTCAAAGCCGCATATTGTTCCTCGCGTGTTACCTCCATTACAGCGGTAGGCGATACTGAACATGTCTGAACTTGCCTGGTTCTCGCAGGCGGGAACCAGGAGTACCAACAATGAAACTACTACGGCGTGTTTGTTTCATATTAAGCTAACAGAATATAATAAGATTGAATTTTAGTGAGAAAAATCATAACCGTAAACAAATTATGATCATTCTTTATTGAACAACCCTTGTACAGCTGCAAGTATTTTACATAGATTGGTATTTTGTGGTTACAAGGAAATATTGGAAAGCACTGAACATATATTTCAACAAGATAAAATAAGATTCTCAACGTTGGAATTTGTTAAACCCTCGAAATTGAAAAAAGACCCATTTTTACTAAGCCTCGTAAATATTACAAAATCTTAATTCTTATTTATTTCTAAATTACTGTTTTATCTTTCCACCTGTTATTTCTTTATATAATTATTTATTTGTCGGCAGTAATTGCAGTATTACAAAGAGAAAACGTCGAGGAAACCCAGCAGGTGTAGGTATGTTCACTTAAGAAATAATAACTGCACGTCAAGTGAAGTGGAATAACGAACAATATGTTAATTCCGCAGTCCGTACTTGTGATCACGTACCTTCATTGTCACGTGCTGTGATCAGACATCACGTGCAGATTTGGAAAATTTCTAACGATGCACGTGGGTCTTGCCAGTAATAATTGGCTTGTCGTAAGACTCACTTAGCTCATCATAAATCACCTTCAAGACACAAGTGAACTAATGAGGACGGACATGGCTTCCAAAGTTGTTCCTCAGGAGCGATGAACATCCTGGAGACCCGGGTTTGAATCGGAGCGGTTGAAGTAAACAAATTGTAGAACAGCAATTTTCGCCTCGAAAATCCCTCCTACTACTGGAATTGTAAACGACTCCTCCCTCTTACAGAAACAATCAAACCAAAACCTTCTAAATGTTGCAGTTGCATATGAGAACCCCTAGTGGTTTACCGGGAAAATAGGAGTCACTTGGAGAATATAATGTCATGTCCACAAGCCACCTCCGAAGATTAAACATCTGTTGAGACCGCTAAAAGTCAAACTGGACTTCCAAGTTCCGGGAGTGTACCGCATTCCCTGTGAAGGTGGGACACCGTATATAGGACAAACCGGAAGGACCATCACTACCAGAATAAACAAACATGAACGGAGCATTCGTTTAATACAACCTGAGAAGTCTGGACTGACAGAGCATAGAGCCAACTTTCGGGAGTGTACGGCATTCCCTGTGAATGTGAGACACCGTATATAGGACAAACCGGAAGGACCATCGCCACCAGAATAAACGAACATGAACGGAGCATTCGTTTAATGCAACCTGAGAAGTCTGGACTGTCAAAGCATAGAGCCAACTTTCGGGAGTGTACCGCATTCCCTGTGAATGTGAGACACCGTATATAGGACAAACCGGGAGGACCATTGCTACCAGAATAAACGAACATGAACGGAGCATTCGTTTAATGCAACCTGAGAAGTCTGGACTGGCAGAGCATAGAGCCAACTTTTGGGAGTGTACCGCATTCCCTGTGAATGTGAGACATCGTATATAGGACAAACCGGAAAGGCCATCGCTACCAGAATAAACGAACATGAACGGAGCATTCGTTTAATGCAACCTGAGAAGTCTGGACTGTTAGAGCATAGAGGCAACTTTCGGGAGTGCACCGAATTCTCTGTGAATGTGAGACACCGTATATAGGACAAACCGGAAGGACCATCGCTACCAGAATAAACAAACATGAACGGAGCATTCGTTTAATACAACCTGAGAAGTCTGGACTGTCAGAGCATAGAGCCAACTTTCGGGAGTGTACCGAATTCTCTGTGAATGTGAGACATCGTATATAGGACAAACCGGAAGGGCCATCGCTACCAGAATAAACGAACACGAACGGAGCATTCGTATAGTACAACCTGAGAAGTCTGGACTGGCAGAGCATAGAGCCAACTTTCGGGAGTGTACCGCATTCCCTGTGATTGTGGGACACCGTATATAGGACAAACCGGAAGGACCATCGCCACCAGAATAAACGAACATGAACGGAGCATTCGTTTAATGCAACCTGAGAAGTCTGGACTGGCAGAGCATAGAGCCAACTTTCGGGAGTGTACCGCATTCCCTGTGATTGTGGGACACCGTATATAGGACAAACCGGAAGGACCATCGCCACCAGAATAAACGAACATGAACGGAGCATTCGTTTAATGCAACCTGAGAAGTCTGGACTGGCAGAGCATAGAGCATCTCTCAGCCTCCCTATAGTCCAGATTTAGCCCCATGTGACTTTGTTCTATTCCCTAACTTGAGGAAACGCCTTCGTGGGAGGTATTATCCATCATCAGAAGCAGTAGTGAAGGCTGCGGAGGCGATTTTGAAGGATCTCTCAAAATGGTTCCCAGCATGTCTTTGAAGACTGGCAGAAACCCTGGGACAAGTACATCGCGTTCAGGGAAATGAAATGTGTAGTGTTTGAGACTATTTTGAGAAAAATGAAATGTGTAGTGTTTAACGCCCGCTTTTACTACATACGGCACCGCAGGCGATGACACTGATGATACGTGAGATGAAGATGGAGCACCGCTGGAATGAGGTGGCGGGGAAAACCGGAGATCCCGGAGAAAACCCGCCCTGGCGCCGTGTTGTCCACCACAAATCTCACTTTGCGGTCGCCTGGGATCGAACCCGGGCCGCCTTGGTGATAGCCAAGCGGTCTAACCACTGAGCCACGGCGTGACCAAACTATTTTGAGAAGGACCATTAACATTATTAGGATGAGTAAAGGTACGTCGTCAAAAACAAATTGTGATCTTTCTTTATTGAACAGCCCTCGTACTTCTTGTATCTTAAGTATTCTGAAACAAATGAGGCTTCAAATTTAGGAAAACAAATGACTCGTAAATTCTTTACAGAAAGGAGTTACTGTTGCGATATGACGTCATAATATGCATCAGGAATCAAGCCGGAGTTTCTCTAACGTCACAACTAATCCACTTTTCGGTCATATGCTTTCCAATCTTCTTGTGGCAAACCACATTTTCGTTAAAGGTCGTTCACAGATAAACTAGCATCAGTTTTTCAGTAATTTAATTGTAGAATTATGCATTAAATTTGTTTAAAATATTGGGTACGTGTTATAAAATCCATTTGAAGTTGTTTATGCTATTTAATTAAATGTACTGTAATGTAATGACAACTTACTGTTTAATACTGTACGCTTTTACGTCATCAAATGACATTAATTTATAATTTGTTGTGAAAATATCACGCTACATTTGCTTACGCAGCCATTTAGTTTATTAACAGTGGAATATTTTCTCAATTAATACAAATTATATAAGTATCTGTATATTCAGATAATGTGAACTTTCCCACAAATCAATTACATTATAAAATATTTCAAAAGTAGCTACTTAAACTCTAACGACGAATTAATAATTATGTTTTGATTGCAGAAGTGGACATCAACGTCGATTTAAAAAACAAATGAAGTATGCTTGCATTTTTCAGCTGTTTTCTGATGTTTTGAGAGATGATTGCAGCGTAGTTCATTCGATTTGCTCTAATAGTTCTGTAATTTTAGTAATTTAAAACTTTTGTGTTAGCCCAAAAAAGGCTGATTGGCACAGCAAATTCTAGTTACTGATGAAGATACTGTCACTGTTTGACGGACATGTTGGACATTGGTATGAGTCAAATACATCAACAGTTAGACGTGAGAAAACTTTGTTGTCATAAACTGACTACCGATCAAAAACAACAACGTATCGATTGATACAGAAAAACTCTGGAAATACTCCAAGGTGACACTTCAAATATGGTTTGGAATATCGTTACTGTTGATGAATCTTGAATTTATTGTTGTGATTGTGAAAACTTAAGTTAATGGACTCAATGGGTAATTAGAACAGAACGTAAGTCTGCAAAAGAATAGAGAATTCGCATTGTTGGTAAGAAATAAAATGTGTAGTGTTTAACGCCCGCTTTTACTACATACGGCACCGCAGGCGGTGACACTTATGATACATGAGATTAAGATGGAGCACCTATGGAATGAGATGGCGGGGGAAACTGGAGATCCCGGAGAAAACCCGCCCCAGCGCCGTGTTGTCCACCACAAATCTCACTTTGCGGTCGCCTGGGATCGAACCCCGGCCACCTTGGTGTGTTGGTAAGAAGATGGGTGGTTGTTATATTGCTATTGTAACGTTAAAAGATATGCATACCGTTTTGTGTGTGTATGTCTGTGTGTGTGTGTGTGTGTGTGTGTGTGTGTGTGTGTGTGTGTGTGTGTGTGTGTGTGTGTGTTATTTACGTCATCCAGAGTTAAGTCATGTTGGACGATGAATTAACTGGGTGAAATGACGCTCAAATACTTTATATAGTCTGTCTCAGCCTAGTTTAATCCTGCTGTAAAGAAGGCGGAGCTGACTCAATTCGCCACTTGCTAGACACTACATGCACACACATAGGTTCTGAAACACTAGTGCCCGATTTCACCAACAAATGTTAAGACTTAACACGAGTTTAGCAATAGTTAAAACAAAAATTTCATTTCACCAACAAGTGTTAGCGTAACACTCGTGTTAAATCTCATGTTAAACTAACACCCCGAATTTCTAATGTTAAGTCCTTAACAATTGTAAATAGTCAAGATGGCGAGCATGAACTCAGCTGTTGATGTCGATTTGCTATATTTAAGACCGTCTAAATGGCATTCATAATAGAGTACGGCCTATGAGGAGAAATGATTTTGAGGAACTATCCGAAGAAAACTGTTCTACGGAGGTATAGACTGTCCAAACATGTTGCTATGAAGGTTACTGCGAAAGTACAAGAGAGGTTAGAACATGCATCGAAAGGAATATGTCATCTCGCCTTTGCTTCAATTATTAATAACTTTGTGATTTTATAATTCACTGAATTATGTCGATAATACACTGTCCACCTCCCGTCTTGAAACGTTCAAGTCACTTGCCCTTCTTCGCTCCTCGTTTTAAATTTACGTAATACGAGTTAGAATATACATCGAAAGGAATATGGCGATCTCGCCTTTGCTTCAAGTATTAATAACGTTGTGATTTTATAATTCACTGAATTATGTGGATAATACACTGCTCATCTCCCGTCTTGAAACGTTCAAGGCACTTGTTCTTCGCATCTCGTTTTAAATTTACGTAATACTGACAAGTTGTTTGGTGCTTGTAGTAGTGACACATGCAGTTGACATCTTTCTCTTTTACATTCACTGCATCCGTCCTCTTATTTCCCACGATATCCTTACACTTCGTCACCATTTCAATTAACAATTCTTTCTCCGTCGATGAGAAATATGTCTCACGGCTTTATTTATGATTTTGTTCATCCGACATTTGTGCAGACGAAAATGAAAACAAAAGCGCATCGCAGCTCATCCATAGCCTTCTATAGCTGTGATATTTACAAGTTTCTTGGCGTTAACACAGGTTTGTTAACATTTTAAGAAAACAGGTTGGTGAAATGCAAGAAATTTAACATTAGTTTTAGCGCTGTGACAATTGTTACGTTACATTTGTTAACGTCGAATTTAACATTTGTTGGTGAAATCGGGCATAGTAGTATATATAGCAGCACTAACTTGTAGACAATAAATAGAGTTCGGTTACACATTACCTTATTAAATATATTAGTTGGTTCATTTATGAAAAAATAATCATGAACTTTACTGCGTATAGCACTTTTCGTAAAATCGTCATATTTCTCCACACGCTGTTTGCATTTACGTGATTTTCTTGGTGTTCTTAGCGTTTCGGATGCTTGCTGTTCCATTCTAACACTATGTACACTACTTGCGGAAAAACCAAGGAGATCATCAGCTTCTTTCTCAATGTTTTATAGACGATTCCGGGTTTCTTTCTTTAAGCCACGCAAAACAATGGGCGATCATTCGCCTCTCGTCACTTTTTAAAGGTTTTCCTCGATTGTGTTTTATTTCGACTGAAGCTACGGCACACATCACAGCACAGTGGTGTCGTTGAAGGTTGAACCTCCTCCTCAGAGGTGGGGCCTTTGACATTTTGCCATTTTGGCACCTTGTCCCTTACTGGCATGGTGGTGGGTTTTAAAGATATGACGGTGGGTAGATGGTGAATTGGTAATATAATGGTTGTTTAGTTAGTTGTAGGGATTGGAATGTAATGAATAGTTCAATGGTTTGTAGGGGCCTATGGTGGTGCTAGCACTAGTCTGGGTCGCTTGTAGGTTTCACCGGGGTCGAGGTCGTATTCCCCCAAACCGCGGATTAGACTGTTGAAGCTAGAAGGGAGCTTGTTATAAAAACCATGGGATAGGGTAACAATATAGTCTGTGAGTTTCTGGAAGGAGAGGTCTGCATGGATATTATCATTAGGGATATACCAATCGGAAGCTGTTGCTATCGTAAGGTAGCGGTTTTTAAGGACTTGGAGTTTGTAGAGATGGGATTTTGCTGCAACTCCCAGGACTGTGCAAGCATAGGTTAGTGCAGGGAGGAGTATCCGCCTGTATATGAGCAATTTGTTTTGCAGGCTCATTGTTAATTTCATATTATGCATAGGATATAGCATGGCCATCCTTCTGGACACTTTGTTTGGCACAGTAGTGATGTATTGTTTCCACGTCAGACGCCAATCCAGATTTACTCCGAGGTATGTGGCCTCCGTGGACCATTGTACTTCTTCTCCAGCCAGGCGGAGATTGGGTACATCTTGTGGGGTGCGGCGGGTGAAGCTACGGCCTGCTCCATGATGGAAAGCTTACTGATTTTAAATTGCATATACATAAGTGTTCTACGCGAGATGTACAGGAAATACAGTGTTAAATATCAGAAGTAACTCCACACTATAAACAATAACATCTTAATCAGCATTCAACTCGATACAGACCTCGTTGTGAGAGAGCTGTCTGGTATAGGATATAATAGCAGTGTCCTTTAGTAATTGTTAAATAAAATGCATAAGTTAATAGTGTGTATAATTTCACCTGTCTTTTGTCTAATCTGTATATAGTATACAGAACAGATCCATGTGATATGTGAAGCAGAAAGATAAAATGTGAGGCTATTACGTTTATAATAATCGAAACATTTGAACACTTTTCTTTACCGAAATTAGCTCACACAGAGCAGTGATCAGTAAACTACTTACAGTACTGTACTTAAAGGAGGGGTTTATCGTACGTATGCAAATAAAAGAAAACGTCCATTAACTTCGCTAAGCCAATCAATAGTTTACCCGTTTTCTGTCTGTTTCTCTCTTCCCACCCAGATGTTTACAACAGGATAGATAGATTAAAGTGCATATAAATCTAAGCTCTAAGATAAGGCCCTAAAGGGGCCTACTGATATAGGTACGGGAATTGGCGATCCCGGGGTCCCGAGCCAAACTGACACCCTCGATGTGTGTTCCTCTTAGTGGTGAGGGGTCAGACAAAACACCCACCCACGTATAGGCCGTGCGTGGAGACCCTTTTCGGTGGAAATGTTGGTCCTGAGGTTGAGGGATGCGCATCTGAGCTCGTTCCAGTGTTCTTCTGAATTCGGGGAAAGTGTGCATTTCCAATACACTACTTTGGTTTCTGCTTCGCCTAAACGGGAGGTTAGGGACTAACCCACCCCTAATGCATCAGCCAGGACTAGGTATTGTACCGAACTCCAGTGTGAGTGGGATGGCGAGCTCGCTATATCCCCTGTGTAGCCCTGTCATCCCAGTGGGATGACTCCTTGTTGGGCTCCGTGGTGGGTGGCGAGCACTGGGGGATGAAACACATTCAATTTTACGGCAAACCCTAAAATTAAACGTGGAAAAGAAACAGCTTGGTCCTGTGGTCCTCTTTCTTTGTAGAACTGAGGAAGGACGAAAGTTTAGTACCGTGAACCCGTTCATTATTCAGAAGGGCTTAGATATTATTTCTGGTTCCTGTAAAGTCATGTACTCGATCTCGCAATGGCACGCTCCTGGTCGAAGCAGTTTCTCCGACGCAGGCGGCAAAAATCTTGAAAGCCAATATGCTTTGGAGCTATCCGGTGCGCGTTGAATTGCATAGGACTCTGAACTCCTCGCCTGGTGTTGTAAATTGATGATTTTATATATATATATATATATATATATATATATATATATATATTATATATACAGGGTGAGTCACCTAAAACTTGCACCGTAAATATTTCTGAAATGGTATGTGCTATTGATATGCGGTTTTCACGGAATTGAACTATAGGCAGGGGCTCGCATTTTCAAATGATACACAGATTTTTATAATTTTTAGAAAGTGTATTTATGTACAAAAGTTACATTTTTTTAAATGGAACAATGCGTATTGACATTAAGAAAATAAAAGTAGAATAAATTAGAATGTCAATGGTGTTTTTTGCACGATTCTAATGTAAGTAGTTTACGAGAAATCGTCATTTGTACAAAACGGGACAATGGCTAAGACAAACTAAAGAAAAACAAGTGAATGAAGAAAAATGAGGATTCTGACAAGTAAACAAAACTGTACCCTCAAAGCCTGTGTTCAAAATGAGCACCACCAGCTTCAATACAAGCTTCCAGTCTAGTATGTAAAGATTGCTGTACACGTTCTAGCATTTCAGTGGAAATTTCAGCGCAGGCAGCAGTAATACGCCGTTTCATATCTTCTGGTGTAGTTGGTACGTCCTTGTAGACAGTGTCTTTCAGCTTCCCCCACAGAAAAAAAATCTAAAGGAGTCAAATCTGGTGAACGGGCCGGCCAAGGTACAGGTCCCCTTCGTCCAATCCACCGATTTTGAAACAATCCTTGAAGATAAGCTGTAGTAATTCGTGCACTATGGGCCGGACAGCCATCATGTTGATACCACAGATTCCTCCTAGTCTGAAGGGGAACGTCTTCTAACATCTGTGGAAGATCGTCTGTTAGGAGGTTGAGATACTTCTGTGAATTCAGTGTTCCTTCTATGAAAAAAGGGCCAATGATGTGATGGTTCACTATTCCACACCACACGTTCACACTCCATGGATGCTGACATTCTACCTGACGCAGCCAACGAGGATTGTCAACAGACCAATAGTGCATATTTTTTAGATTTACTTGGCCATGATTAGTAAATGTTGCTTCATCAGTGAACAAGATACATGACAAATTTGGAGTATCATGTCTCAATGCCCATGTACAAAAGTTCACACGATTCTCAAAATCATTGCCATGCAGCACTTGATGGAGAGAGATGTGATACGGATGGAACTTATGACGATGGAGGATGCGGATTACACTTCTTTGACTGATGCCGCTTCCTCGTGCGATTGCACGAGAACTAATGTGGGGATCTACTGCAACAGCAGCTAGAACATTAATTTCTCCTTGCTCTCCAGTTGCTCGTTTGTTTCTAGTGCGTTTTCTAGACGTTATACTACCACTTTCACGTAATTGGTTGAAGAGGTTCACAAATAATTGACGAGATGGTTGACGTCTATTCGGATATGTTTCCAAGTACACTGTACAAGAAAGAACTGCATTCTTTCTACATTCACCATAAACTATGAGCATATCTGCTTTTTCTGCATTGGTAAATACCATCTTCCAAGCACGTCCTACTGCTTCAACTATCACAAAATAACTGCCAGTGTAGACAAAACACATTGTAAACAAACATAACAACATCCTAGCCTAGCAACTAAGCAATTGAATGGAACAAACAACTGCCGGTGCGTTCAATTTTCAAATGACGATTTCTCGTAAACTACTTACATTAGAATCGTGCAAAAAACACCATTGACATTCTAATTTATTCTACTTTTATTTTCTTAATGTCAATACGCATTGTTCCATTTAAAAAAATGTAACTTTTGTACATAAATACACTTTCTAAAAATTATAAAAATCTGTGTATCATTTGAAAATGCGAGCCCCTGCCTATAGTTCAATTCCGTGAAAACCGCATATCAATAGCACATACCATTTCAGAAATATTTACGGTGCAAGTTTTAGGTGACTCACCCTGTATATATATATATATATATAAGGGCGCTCAACTACGGCGGTCATCAGTGCCCTTTAAGAAACCAGTCATGGCATAAGCCAGATATAAAACTCTCTAAAAACTATACAAGTATAACAAAACCTATTAAAAATACACGTACCTGAAAAAAATCAATCAAAACCTACTAAAAATTTCGTTCACCTTTTTTTTTTTACCTTTCCGCCGACACGGGTCTCCATGCACGGCCTACACGTGGGTGGGCCTGTTGACCGTCTCCCTCAACACGAAGAGGAGCCCACACGAGGGAGACTGTTGGCTCGGGACCCCGGGTGCGCCAAACCCGTACCTACCGAAGTAGGCCCCTGGGGGGTGGTGTTGTAAATACTACCGCATTGGACGGTATGTCCAATGAGGAGATTCAGGAAAACTTGGCGGAACAAGGTGTGACAAGTGTATATCGAGTTCACCGCAAAGAACGAGGTGAACTAGTGCCCACTCGTACTCTGTTTCTCACCTTGAAGCTATTGAAGTGAGGCAGTATAAACCCAATCCAATGCGGTGTTAAAAATGCCAGCGCTTTGGCCACACGAGTGAGTCATGTAATGGAATTGTTACTTGCGTTGACTGCGGGGAAGTCAAGTATGACAATGCATGCACTTCACCCGCAACGTTTGTTAACTGCAGTGATAATCATTCATCAAACTCCAGATAATGCCCCCGTTTTATGAGAAGGCGATCCAAGAGATCCGGGTAAGAGAGAGGGTGTCCTTCGTGGAAGCCCGGAAACTCTTGCAAATTCGTCAGCCTTCTGTTACTTATAGTGCAGTTGCAGCTAAACCGGTACCTAGGCGTGAAATCGCAACACAAACCTGCGAAATAACGGGGAAGTAATATCCGAAAGATCAATTACACCAAGATCACAGCCAAAACAACAAACACCAGCACGAACAACAGTGGGCGCCCCGACCAAGTCCAGTCCTAAGAAGAACCATTCAGCCAAGTCTCCGCTGAAAGCATCTACTTCAAGAACAAGTGAACCGGTAATATGTAATGTATCGCCAAGGAAATTTAAGACCTCTTATGACAGAACGGACTTCCTCAAGGAAAATAGTAAGACCAGTGAAAGGAAAGGTAGCCAGCACAAAAGTCTGCAAACATCTCCGTCAACATCTGAGGAATCATCTGGAGAGGACGCCGATCGGCGACTTCCATCTTCGCCGATTGCAGTTTCCGATCCTGTCGAGAGACCGGTCCCGTAGGGGAGGGGATCCGTCGCTTTCAGCTGCCGAGGTGCGGGCGATGCGGGTCCTTAGCACTCGTTGTACCTCTGAGGTTACTAGAGGAACCTCGGACCGAACTGCTGAGCCCCTCCCGTCGGGGAGTTGTTCGGATTGGGTTGGGCTCGAGGGGACAGTGTGTTCCCGACACCCACGGGGAATTGGGTACCCCCGGCCAGGCTACGGCCGCCCGGAGGGGGTAGAGGGTTGTCCTATAAGTCCCAGGTACTTGCCCGCAGAGCTAGTAGAAGGTGTGCTAGATCACCAGGCTACGGCCGCCCGGAGGGGGTAGACGGTTGCTCTATAAGTCTCAGGTACTTGCCTGCAGAGGTAGTAGAAGGTGTGCTAGATCACCAGGCTACGGCCGCCCGGAGGGGGTAGAGGGTTGCTCTATTAAATCCCAGGTACTTGCCCGCATAGCTAGTAGAAGGTGTGCTAGATCACCAGGCTATGGCCGCCCGGAGAAGGTAGAGGGTTGCCTAATAAGTCCCGGGTACTAGCCTGCAGAGCTAGTAGAAGGTGTGCTAGATCACCAGGCAACGGCCGCCCGGAGGGGGTAGAGGGTTGCCCTATAAGTCCCGGGTACCAGCCTGCAGAGCTA
Organism: Mantis religiosa; assembly: GCA_030765055.1. Lineage (NCBI taxonomy): Eukaryota > Metazoa > Arthropoda > Insecta > Mantodea > Mantidae > Mantis > Mantis religiosa. The sequence goes on along the minus strand of CM060953.1, from coordinate 10,900,702 downwards.
GTAGAAGGTGTGCTAGATCACCAGGCTGCGGGCTCCCGGAGAGGGTAGAGGGTTGCCTAATAAGTCCCGAGTACTAGCCTGCAGAGCTAGTAGAAGGTGTGCTAGATCACCAGGCTACGGCCGCCCGGAGGGGGTAGAGGGTTGCCTAATAAGTCTCGGGTACTTGCCTGCAGAGCTAGTAGAAGATGTGCTAGATCACCAGGCTACGGCCGCCCGGAGGGGGTAGAGGGTTGCCCTATAAGTCCCGGGTACTTGCCTGCAGATCTAGTAGAAGGTGTGCTAGATCACCAGGCTACGGCCGCCCGGAGGGAGCAGAGGGTTGCCTAATAAGTCTCGGGTACTAGCCTGCAGAGCTAGTAGAAGATGTGCTAGATCACCAGGCTGCGGCTGCCCGGAGGGGATAGAGGGTTGCCCTATAAGTCCCGGGTACTTGCCTGCAGATCTAGTAGAAGGTGTGCTAGATCATCAGGCTACGGCCGCCCGGAGGGGGTAGAGGGTTGCCTAATAAGTCTCGGGTACTTGCCTGCAGAGCTAGTAGAAGGTGTGCTAGATCACCAGGCTACGGCCGCCCGGAGGGGGTAGAGGGTTGCCCTATAAGTCCCGGGTACTTGCCTGCAGAGCTAGTAGAAGGTGTGCTAGATCACCAGGCTACGGCCGCCCGGAGGGGGTAGAGGGTTGCCTAATAAGTCTCGGGTACTTGCCTGCAGAGCTAGTAGAAGGTGTGCTAGATCACCAGGCTACGGCCGCCCGGAGGGGGTAGAGGTTGCCTAATAAGTCCCGGGTACTAGCCTGCAGATCTAGTAGAAGGTGTGCTAGATCACCAGGCTACGGCCGCCCGGAGGGGGTAGAGGGTTGCCCTATAAGTCCCGGGTACTAGCCTGCAGATCTAGTAGAAGGTGTGCTAGATCACCAGGCTACGGCCGCCCGGAGGGTGTAGAGGGTTGCCCTATAAGTCTCGGGTACTTGCCTGCAGAGCTAGTAGAAGGTGTGCTAGATCACCAGGCTACGGCCGCCCGGAGGGGGTAGAGGGTTGCCCTATAAGTCCCGGGTACTTGCCTGCAGATCTAGTAGAATGTGTGCTAGATCACCAGGCTACGGCCGTCCGGAGGGGGTAGAGGGTTGCCGTATAAGTCCCGTGTACTTGGCTGCAGAGCTAGTAGAAGGTATGCTAGATCACCAGGCGGCCACACCGAGGTTTTTCGGTAGTCTTCCCTGTGGGGTTGATGCGTATAAGTGGCGTATCCACTTCCACCCGTCTTGACGTAGTAGTCGATGGGGAGGGGGCTTTTTAGACTCAAGGAAAAACCCCCGGAGTATCCATCGCTCCCGGGTTGAAGGAAGCCCGGGTCCTTAGTCCTGCGTGTCCAGGACTAATGGGAGCGGAACCTCTCCAGTAATCCGTACCGGATTCGAAGTTACCAGTACGGAAGTCTTCCTCCTCCATTGAGGATGCGGAGCGGGTAGATCCTCTCTTCACTGTCCAAACGACAGTGAGGAAAAGGCAGGAAAAACCTTCTGAAAGTCCTAGCCCAGCCCCAAAGAAAAGTAACAAATTGATTCGACCATCACTGTGCAGCTAGCTTTTGTCATGGCAAGTTGATACCGAAGGTAGTAATTTTTATGCCTTTTTGTATTTTATTGGTAATTATAGCTTGCTATTGTTTTTACCCATTTGGACTTACTTATTTTATTGCCATTTTGCTGTGATCTGTTTTTTTTTAAATTGGGAATAATTTATATGTGGCTTTTGCGATGAATTAATTTTTGTAAGGCCCTTATGTACAAATCATCTCTAAGATCAGGTGTTGACCTGTTGGAGACAGCCACAGAGACACCGTATGTATCTCCCTGGCCAGGGATCGAATTGAAATATACCTGATCTGAAATACTGTATTTAACTAACCTGCTTTACATTTTTGAACATTCCGCACTGACAGGCGTTTTTCTAAAGGATCTCAAACCTCCAAACGTGCATTTCCAGTGAACTCTTGCTATCTACTCGTCGGGTTAGTTGCAAGTACTTATTAAGTACTTCCTAGAGGAAGCCAAAGAGTAAGCGCTATAGTAAAAGCAGTTTATAAAAATGAATGTTAGTGTAGCATTGTATAAAGTTGAGGTAAAGCAGAGCAAGTGAGGTAATATTGCCCATATACGTATCATGAATACGAGAACACGCAAAGCCGTAGGTATTCTTTATTTCAGAACGAGGCTCCGCCAGCTATAGAATATCAAAAGAATGAAAAGTCATTTGGCAGGATGTTGCTGCTTTCTGCCTTTCTTTATTCACCCGCACTGCTGCTGCTGCTTCTTTATTTCACTTACAGACATATATCTTCATTGCAACGTAAGAAAATAAAAACCTCGGAGCATTAGATGTTAGCTAATTTAACAGCCCCGTCGGTTTAATATTCTTTTGTTTTTAAAGGTGCTACTGTCACTTGTTTATTTACTCTAGAGAGTTCAAATCTGTATCATTCAATTGTTTTTCCGTTTAAGGGAATGCAGCACCGAAACTGGCTAAAAATATGGGGAAAAATATTTTTTTGTTTTTGTTTTTGAGCTAATAAAATACTTTGAACCTTATAGTATCATAATCCAACTAAATTTATGAGTTTCAGGCATTTAGATACCCTTACATAACAATTTAAATGCCCGTGCGCACGTGCATGCCGGCCCTTGGATTTACAGAATTCTGTTATTTGAGTTCGATTGAATGTTCTAAATTAATACATCTGAAATTAGTGGGCAAAGTTTCTGGTGGAATTTTGTGTTTTGGTAGAATGGTTATTTCTTACAATATGTGGCACCATGGAAACAAAACACTGGCTGCAAATATTGAAAGCAAATAATAATGTTTATATTTTTGCTTTTGTGTATCTAACTTGGGCGTGATTTTCTTGTGTTTCTCGTTAAACTACATACTGTTTGTATATAATTGATGGGTTTTAGTGTGCCATTTAACATTTATAAAGGTATTTTATACATCACAACGTGCATATAACTGTTATATAGGTTATAGGTAAAACATTCTTTGAAACAACTGACCTTCTGTTGACTGTGTACATAGGATCATGAATAGGCTAAACGATACATGGGAAGAAACACCTAAACATAACACAACAATGGGAACATACTTGAGACCTGATTGGGTAAGAAGCTAATGCCTGTGTACCAAAGGCTGGCATCAGATGAAATCCTAAGGAGATGTACATAGGGTAAGACAAAATGCAAATGAAGGTTTACATAACACGATATGGCATAATTGCCCGAAAGAAATATTTGTTTCAAAGAAGAGACTTCAGGTGTCTGTGACATCAACCATCAGTAAATTCAATTTTGGTTGTTCTTCCTCACTCAAGCTGCAGTCAGACATAATGGACACAGATTTCACCAGCATCTCTAAAAATTAGCCAAGGGAAGGACCAATTACGCTTATTTCATTCAGAAATTTCTGCGAAGGTAACTTCTAAAATATCCAGAAGGAAACTGAAATTGAAGAAATCTGCTGCAGAAGAGTGAAGGAAGAAGTAAGGCGGTCTAACTTATCTATCTGGAGGGTTTTAGTCTACTTCAAGGCATGCAGCTGAGAAGGATCATGTTTTAGATTTACTCAGTTATAGTTTTTTCAACATTTTTTGACATTCAAAATGTCCCATGCGATGCAGTCCCTCTAAAATTTTCAACACAGGTTTTTAGAAAGTAAATAAAGGTTTCTATCATATTAATTTTTAATATTCATTATATTTTTAAAGTTATTGATATAAAAAGTCAAAGGTTTAATCATTTTTTGGCTTTTTTTGTTTGCTCCATACCTAATTTTTTTCCTCTGTAACTAAAGGCAGTATAAGAAATTCATATGATAGATATTTTCTTCATAGCCTTCTGAATATTTTCAGAAACAGAAAAATTAAAATTTTGAAAATTTTCATCACGGGAGCGCTTTGAATTTTGCCCAAATTTTGAACTTCACAAATTAATTACTCAAAAACTATTGAAGATGTAAAAACCAAATTTTTAATTCTGTGTCCACTATGCATCAGAACTAAGTGTTAAAAATTTCAGCAAAATTGGTTGAAAATTGCTGGAATTGGGGTTTTCGGTGTTGCATCCCGTTAAAAGCCATGGTAGACTGTATCACCTAAATCGACTTGCAATTGAAAAAGGACAAGGTATAATCTGCTTTCCCCCTTTTTAATGCCAATAGAGTCCAATTGAGTAAATGTGGGCTCAAATAAAACAGTGGCGAGCCGTGACTTTCAAAGCTACGGAAGTTCCAAATAATAATTTTCATTAAAATAAGAGAGAATAATGACTCAAAGAACTAAGGCTACTCTTCAGTACTCTCTCTATTGTACACTCACACGTAGGTCCAGCAGCGAGGTGTGTCTTTCAAAGCGAGGGAAGCACCAAGTAACATTTTTTATTAAAATAAGAGAGAATAATGACTCAAACATCTAAGGCTACTCTTTAGTACTCTTTCTATTGTACAGTTACACGTAGGTCCAGTAGCGAGGCGTGACTTTCAAAGCGAGGGAAGCACCAAGTAACAATTTTTATTAAAATAAGAGAGAATAATGACTCAAAGAACTAAAGCTACTCTTTAGTACACTTTCTATTGTACAGCCACATGTTTGTTTTTCCTGCAGTGCAAGACTGCTCACACTACAAGCAGAGGTATTCCTGCATCCCTCTCCACTCAGACGTTCCAACTTTTCCTAAAGCTGGCTCACACCGCGTGAACTGTCAACCTAACACGGAGAAAGGATGAAATTCACACACTTTTGCTAATTACTTTAAAGTTTACAAGAATTTCCAATTTGTCACCAATAAATACCAAAATAACAGCCGCGAGAGATAGTTGAAGCATAGGTAGACATTTGTTGCATAGTTATTTCCGAGATGTTCTTTGTTTTGAGTTTCATTGTTCGCAAGATAGTCAAGAAGGAAGTACAGAAGTGCGTTGTGAAGGCGATTATTTCTTCTCTAGGGAAGAGGTTTGTACCCTGATCACTCTAGAGGTCTAGGTAGGCAGAAAGCCGGAGTAGAAATTAACTCATGGCCGGTAGAGGCCCCAAGAGTGCCACGGAGTAGCAGTAGCACTTGTTTCCTAGCAATTACAGAGATCAACAGTGCTTGAGGCAGTTCTGTCTCCCTAGGGGCACCCTGTTCGATCCATGCCTGTCATTGTGGGATTTGTGGCCAGAAGCAAGATTTCCCCTGGCACCTGAAGCCATCAATCATTGCCCTCCTACCATTATCTCTAACCAACTGATTATCCTCCCATAACTGTTAAAATCACTTTTAAACGAAAAATGCCATTTTAATACCTACGTAACTGCTTTTACACACGATGGCTGTTCAATTAAGAATGCTCACATCATTTTAACAACGTACCTTTACTCATCCTCATAATTTTGATGGTCCTTCTCAAAATAGTCTCCCCTGAATGCGATGCACTTGTCCCAGCGTTTCTGACAGTCTTCTAAGACATGCTGGAGACCATTTTTGAGTGATCCTTCAAATTCGCTTCGCAGCCTTCACCACTGCTTCTGATGATGGATAATGTCTCCCACGAAGGCGTTTCTTCTAGTTAGGGAATAGAAAAAGGTCACATGGGTCTAAATCCGGACTATAGGGAGGGTGAGGGATGCACTTCACGTTAATTTTTGCAAGATATTCAGCAACAACACTGCCAATATGCGGCCGCGCATTATCGTGGTACAGCATCCAGCCTGCTTCACGGAAATGTGGTCTGTTGCATCTGATATGGACTTGCAATGTTTTCAGGACATCCCTGTAGTATTGTCCAGTTACTGATGTGTGTTCAGGTACGACATGTTGATAGACCATTCCATGAATATCAAAGAATGAGATGACCATAACTTTTCCAGCAGAAGCAACCACTTTTGCTTTTTTGGGGGGTTGGTGCTGAAGAAGATTTCCACACTGAGATTTGCTGTTTGCTCTCAGGATCAAAATGATGTAGCCAAGTTACATCAGCAGTGAATACGTTTGAAAGAAACTCCGGATCTTCCTCTAACATCAACTTTAACTGCATGTGAATGTGGTTTTGTTCGAGAATTAACAGTCTTGGAACACATCGCTCACAAACACGTCTCATGTGTAATGTTTCTGTCACCAACGTGTGGGTGGCACCCAATGAAATGTTCAGTATTTCAGAAAGTGATCTTAAGGTAATTCGTCGATCCTCTCTCACAATGGCAGCAGCAGTGTTGACGTTTTCTTCCGTAAGAGCAGTAACTGGAGCACCGGGCCCACCTTCCTTTGAAATTGATTGTCTCCCCTCTTTAAACATTTTAAACCACTTTCGAGCTGTGCTGTAGGGATGAACAGACTCTCCATAGGCCTCCTGTAACATTGTATAGGCCTCAACTGAAGATTTGTTGAGACGAAAGCAGAATTTCAAGGTCGCGTGTTGTTCCTCGCGTGTTACCTCCATTGCAGCGGTAGGCGATACTGAGCATATCTGAACTTGCCTGGTTGTCACAGGCGGGAACCAGGGGTACCAACAATGAAACTACTACGGCGTGTTTGTTTCACATTAAGCTAACAGAATATAATCAGATTGAATTTCAGTGGGAATACTTATGATCATTTATTTTTGAACAACCCTCATAGCTTGGTATTTATTGTTTTAAAGATTATTATTTAATTATACTAAAGGTTGCTGAACAATAGTTTTAAGTAAGAGCCATTACCCTACTCTCCCTTATTTACGAAATAATATTAATAATATTAAGGAATATTAATTAATGGTTTCAGAAGTTTGTATAAATGCTTGTAATATATGAGAACGCTGTATGGGTCCAGCCTTTACTTCAGAAAGCAGCTTGTTGCCGTTAATTTAATGGCAGCAGAAAACAAGGAACGCTCTCTCAATTAATGAAGCGTGCAGAATATTTTGCTCGGTCGTTAATTGATTTCGTTAGCCGTAGGCGGACCCTCGCTCCTCGTCTTTTTCTTCTTCTCCGCTCTGTATGTTTTGTGCCGATATTAACGTTTTCGAGTGTTCTACATACATGGTTCTCGGACATCCTTGTAATGAGGTTTGAGTACGTCGCCGGGGGCTACGTTCTTGTCTTGCTTAATAACATCAGCGCCGTTATTGCTCTCTCAAACTGGCAATCGACTCCTGAACGTTATACAGCAGCGGGTGGGAGAGTGTCCGCCGTGGTCGCGAGCTCAGGCCTGTGAGATAGCATTACATCCTTTGTAAGGAAAGTAATGTCGCAGATACCGTGTCGTAGATTAACAGCAATTAACCTCCATGGACCCTGTACTCTGTAACAATGTTTTTATTTATATGTAAAAAGCGTTTGAAAAATGTATAAATTTATAAAAGAAAAGCAAACAAAATTGTGTGAAAAATATATGTTGGTCAAAAAGTAATGCCTCCTTTTTCCCTTAAATAAGTAAGTTATGTGAAAACTTTGAATTTGGCGCAATTCCTCAAACCTTCTTCTCCAATCCCCTGCAGTAGTAACTTCTTAAGTCATCAGGTGTCAGCACTGCATCCTCTTGCAAAATCACTGACATCGACATTCGTATTAGACAGCGTTCTCTGATTGAAGTTTTGACTGAGGAAGGTGAAACGCCAATTCGCATTCACGAAAGGCTAAAAAATGTCTATGGTTTTGCAACGGTGGATGTCAGCACTGTTAGACGATGGGTTCGTCGCTGTAACGAAGCTGAACGGCAAACACCATTGGCAGATGAAAATTGAAGCGGCAGTGACTCCATGCAACATTCAGCGAGTCGATGACGTCATTCGTGGTGATCGCCGGGTAACAACAGGTGAACTGTGTCAGTAAAGGCAGTGTGATGACGATTATTCAACAACTGGGTTACTCAAAAGTTTGTTCACGTTGGGTACCAAGAATCATAACCGCCCAAAACAAAGAATCAAGGAAAACAATAGCCTCCGAACACTTGCAGCGCTTCAATTTGGAGATAGAGGAGTTTCTGGAAAAAGTTGTTACTGCAGACGAAACGTGGGTTCATTTTTTTAAACCTCAATCAAAGAGGCAGTCAATGGAATGGCATCACACAACGTCACCGAAGAAAAAAAAATTCAAAACTCAACGGTCGGCGGGGAAAGTTATGGCGACAGTGTTTTGGGATGTCGAGGGTGCGCTTATGATTGATTTTTTGGAGCAGGGATGCACAATAGATTCTGTCCAATACGTCAGAACTCTCAAAAAGCTGTAAGCACGTCTTCGCCGAGTCCGCCCAACAAAAACTATAGCAGATGTTCTTTAGCATGACAATGCAAGACCACACACCAGCCGTTACACCACTGCAGAAATTGAGAAACTGGGCTTGGCAAGTCTTACAGCCCTGACCTGGCACCATCAGACTTCCATCTGTTCGGGCCACTAAAGAAAGCTCATCGTGTGATTCATTTTGAAGATGAGGAGGCTGTGAAAACGTCCGTGCGTCAATGGCTTAGGAAGCAAGACCGTGTGTTTTACCACAGTGGAATACATGCCCTAGTTAAAAGGTGGACCAAAACTGTGGAAAAGGACGGAGATTATATTGAATAGTGACAAATTAATCGTCAATGTTGTAGTTTTCAAATTATGTAAATTGAATTCAATTTTCTTGGCAATTACGAGTGTGATTGGCCGTAATAATAAACATATTACGTAATGTAGTGACGTAGTAGTAAACCAGTAAATCATATAAAAGTAAAATATGGGTAGCGTAAGTAACGAAGGATTAAATAATCTTGGTGTAGAAACTGAAAGAAAATTCGTATTTCTTTCTGGAACGCCGAAGATATCGGACTCTTTTTAAATTGCTCGAAAATATTTAAGTCTTAGTTCAATTTGAAGTATTAGATTGATTCCGATCACAGTATTAAGTTTTGTGATAAGAATTGTAATGGATTTGGTGTTAAAAGAAATATACAAAATATTTTTTTCTTATAGAAGTTCAAAATAAAAATCTTAATGATTTCTTTACTCGTTACCAACCTTGTAACTTAAAGTTTTCACTACCATAACTAAGATGTGTCTCATTCATGATCATTTGGATGGTTGCTCGTTTGTCTTCCAGTATTAAACACTCCACTTTCTTCACTTTGACAGCTGACGGTCTATCAGTTCTTGGCTCATCTGTCAGGGACATGTGACTACTTTGAAAATTCCTTTTCCACCTCACAATAGTGTCATACGATGGGCAGTCATTTCCATAAACAGTCGTCATATCATCATGGATTTCTCGGGCAGTTTTGTCCTTCAAATGCAGGAACTTGATCACACTACGAGCCTCAATTTTCTCAATCTTACACCTCAGTCACTTCTGACAGTCACTGTGAAAAGCGAAAGGAATTAAATCACTGTAACTACAAACACTATGGCCCGGAGGATCAATGACACTGAAAAATTTTCATCACCTTGGCATAATGTGACTTTGTGGGTTCGTGAAATTAAAAGTCCAATTACACAAACTCAAAATCTTCTTTATTTCCACCGAATTACAGTTGGAACACTTGTCGATTACACAGAATTACGTAGCACCCACAATTACAATTTACCAGTTCGTCTGTCACAGTTCCATTCTGCACTCGCAATTACGTACAACTCCTTCGATGCACGTACACAGTCTTCCGGTCCGTTCACTCACGCGGCGCTCCTCACGGTTGCTCGCCAAGAACTGAACTGACTCACCAACTGCAGGCCTTATATAGGGAAGATCGCCGTTTCTGGAAGGTTCGCGGCGCGCACAATTATCCCGACGTTTCCAGACGTCTGGTGAAAGGGGAAAGAGACGGTACAGGGCTCGTGCCGCTCTCCTGATCATCCCTTCAGTTAGTGACACGAGACAAATGGGTAGGCGTAGGCTGAATGCTTCCGTCTGTCCCTACTGCCGGCCGGTTCTATCGGGAGTTTCGACGTTCGGGTGACAATAATAACTACTGGGTGGTAATTAAAACTTTTCGACACCCTCTCGTAAATGTCTGGTAACTGAGCTCTATGTACCCTGTACCATTTGTGCAAAATTGAGAAACTTCGGTGCCCAAAATGGAACGGAAAAGGAAATTAACGACCACCAACGTTAAGTCGTGTCAAAGGAGAAAGGAAGAAACCACTATAGGTATATCGAAATATCGGTAAATAATGTTACCTACACGAGAGTGCAATTAATGTTTGCAGCTTAAAATGTATGTATTCCATCATTACAAAAAAATTGCTTTGGAGAATAATGTTAAGCGTGGAAATTGAATTATTGTTTATTTGATATCAGTGATAGAAAGCAGATCTTTCCACAATGTCAGTTTAATAATTGATGTGCAGTCAAATAAGTTAGAACATAGCCCTTGGCTGTATTAACATTGACAGCGTTATAAATCTAAATGTAATGGACTTGGTTAGTTTGCACTGCTGGAGGGCTTTTATCTGCGTAGTTTGCTGATTTTGTTGAAAAAGATTGACAGTACAGTGACCACTGTTCATTTCAGTAATTCAACCTCGGCTAAAAGGAGCTTAACTCCTCGGTTTGTGTTGTATAGTTGGTCGAATCTCGAGGTTGGAGGGGTTCAAGTTTTAATGCTGTCACAAAGTTAAGCAGTTCTAGCCACTTTTCTCACTGTCAGAGTATTTGCGTCGATGTCACACTCGTGTTAATATGAAATAACTTTGTCATTAACTCTCCGTGGCACAAAAACATCGCAAGAATAAGTTGCACATTCATCTTTTTTTTTTTTTTTCCCCCCGAATTAGCTCTCTGCGAGCCAAATGTGAAATATTAGAGAGTGGTCACTATGGAAACAGAGTAAGTGCACTTGTAGATCATATCATAGATCCCAGTGTTAGGCAAGCAGCAGAAGACAATCTAAAAGTTTGCTGCTGTATGAACTCCATTATGGCAAGAGAAACTGATGATGTAATAACCATAAAAGCTTTAGATTATTTGTTTGAGCCTTCTAGGCTAGTTACTAAATCAGGTATAAGTGATTTAAATCATGTAATGGCAGAATGCATTTAAAACCAGTCGTATTATGATTCTGATTTGCCACTATGTTACAAAGAGCTTTGTGACATTGTTGAACAGCAAAGCCATGATGTTAACGATAACAGATGAGATGTAGTAACAGCACTCTTGGCATTAAAGACAAAAACTGATTCTTACAGCAATTTCTGTGAAAAGTCCCTTCAATGTCTTTGGTTGCCGATATCAAACGCTGACAGTGACAGATTTTTCTCTACATATAACTTGGTTGTGACAGACAAAAGAACAACTATGAAAAGCGAAAATATCACAACTTGTTGTATGCTGCAGTTTGGTGATGTCCGATGTGTGATATGTGACTTTATTCATGTTATCGAACGTCTGCTGATTTCAAATAAAATATTTTACTTTGGATAAAAGGGATTTTAATAGTTGTGTACTTGCCTGCAGAGCTAGTAGAAGGTGTGCTAGATCACCAGGCTACGGCCCCCCGGAGGGGGTAGAGGGTTGCCTAATAAGTCCCGGGTACTTGCCTGCAGAGCTAGTAGAAGGTGTGCTAGATCACCAGGCTACGGCCGCCCGGGGGGGGGGGGGTAGAGGGTTGCCTAATAAGTCCCGGGTACTTGCCTGCAGATCTAGTAGAAGGTGTGCTAGATCACCAGGCTACGGCCGCCCGGAGGGGGTAGAGGGTTGCCTAATAAGTCCCGGGTACTTGCCTGCAGAGCTAGTAGAAGGTGTGCTAGATCACCAGGCTACGGCCGCCCGGAGGGGGTAGAGGGTTGCCTAATAAGTCCCGGGTACTAACCTGCAGAGCTAGTAGAAGGTGTGCTAGATCACCAGGCTACGGCCGCCCGGAGGGGGTAGAGGGTTGCCTAATAAGTCCCGGGTACTTGCCTGCAGATCTAGTAGAAGGTGTGCTAGATCACCAGGCTACGGCCGCCCGGAGGGGGTAGAGGGTTGCCTAATAAGTCTCGGGTACTTGCCTGCAGAGCTAGTAGAAGGTGTGCTAGATCACCAGGCTACGGCCCCCCGGAGGGGGTAGAGGGTTGCCTAATAAGTCCCGGGTACTTGCCTGCAGAGCTAGTAGAAGGTGTGCTAGATCACCAGGCTACGGCCGCCCGGGGGGGGTAGAGGGTTGCCTAATAAGTCCCGGGTACTTGCCTGCAGAGCTAGTAGAAGGTGTGCTAGATCACCAGGCTACGGCCGCCCGGAGGGGGTAGAGGGTTGCCTAATAAGTCCCGGGTACTTGCCTGCAGAGCTAGTAGAAGGTGTGCTAGATCACCAGGCTACGGCCGCCCGGAGGGGGTAGAGGGTTGCCTAATAAGTCCCGGGTACTAACCTGCAGAGCTAGTAGAAGGTGTGCTAGATCACCAGGCTACGGCCGCCCGGAGGGGGTAGAGGGTTGCCCTATATGTCCCGTGTACTTGGCTGCAGAGCTAGTAGAAGGTATACTAGATCACCAGGCGGCCACACCGAGGTTTTTCGGTAGTCTTCCCTGTGGGGTTGATGCGTATAAGTGGCGTATCCACTTCCACCCGTCTTGACGTAGTAGTCGATGGGGAGGGGGCTTTTTAGACTCAAGGAAAAACCCCCGGAGTATCCATCGCTCCCGGGTTGAAGGAAGCCCGGGTCCTTAGTCCTGCGTGTCCAGGACTAATGGGAGCGGAACCTCTCCAGTAATCTGTACCGGATTCGAAGTTACCAGTACGGAAGTCGTCCTCCTCCATTGAGGATGCGGAGCGGGTAGATCCTCTCTTCACTGTCCAAACGACAGTGAGGAAAAGACAGGAAAAACCTTCTGAAAGTGCTAGCCCAGCCCCAAAGAAAAGTAACAAATTGATTCGACCATCACTGTGCAGCTAGCTTTTGTCATGGCAAGTTGGTACCGAAGGTAGTAATTTTATGCCTTTTTGTATTTTATTGGTAATTATAGCTTGTTATTGTTTTTACCCATTTGGACTTACTTATTTTATTGTCATTTTGCTGTGATCTGTTTTTTTTAAATTGTGAATAATTTATATGTGGCTTTTGCGATGAATTAATTTTTGTAAGGTCCTTATGTACAAATCATCTCTAAGATCAGGTGTTGACCTGTTTGAGTCATCCACGGAGATACCGTATGTATCTCCCTGGCCAGGGATCGAATTGAAATATACCTGATCTGAAATACTGTGTTTAACTATCCTGCTTTACATTTTTTGGTTACATTCCGCACTGACAGGCGTTTTTCTAAAGGATGTCAAACCTCCAAACGTGTATTTCCAGTGAAATCTTGCTATCTACTCGTCGGGTGAAATGCAAGTACTTACTAAGTACTTCCTAGAGGAAGCCAAAGTAAGCACTATAGTAAAAACAGTTTATAAAAATGAATGTTAGTGTAGCGTTGTATAAAGTTGAGGTAAAGCAGAGCAAGTGAGGTAATATTGCCCATATACGTATCATGAAAACGAGAATACGCAAAGCCGTAGGTATTCTTTATTTCAGAACGAGGCTCCGCCAGCTATAGAATATCAAAAGAATGAAAAGTCATTTGGCAGGATGTTGCTGCTTTCTGCCTTTCTTTATTCACCCGCACTGCTGCTGCTGCTGCTTCTTTATTTCACTTACAGACATATATCTTCATTGCAACGTAAGAAAATAAAAACCTCGCAGCGTTAGATGTTAGCTAATTTAACAGACACGTCGGTTTAATACTCTTTTGTTTTTAAAGACACTACTGTCACTTGTTTGTTTACTCTAGAGAGTTCAAACCTGTATCATTCAATTGTTTTTCCGTTTAAAGGAATGCAGCACCGAAATTGGCTAAAAATGTGGGGAAAAATATTTTTTTGTTTTTGTTTTTGAACTAATAAAATACTTTGAACCTTATAGTATCATAATGCAACTAAATTTATGAGTTTCAGGCATTTAGATACCCTCACATAACAATTTAAATGCCCGTGCGCACGTGCATGCCGGTCCTTGGATTCACAGAATTCTGTCATTTGAGTTCGATTGAAAGTACTAAATTAATACATCTGAAATTAGCGGGCAAAGTTTCTGGTGGAATTTTGTGTGTTGGTATGATGGCTATTTCTTACAATATGTGGCACCATGGAAACAAAACACTGGCTACAAACATTGAAAGCAAATAATAATGTTTATATTTTTGCTTTTCTGTATCTAACTTGGGCGTGATTTTCTTGTGTTTCTCGTTAAACTACATTATGTTTGTATATAATTGGTGGGTTTTAGTGTGCCATTTAACATTTATAAAGGTATTTTATACATCAAAACGTACATATAACTGTTATATAGGTTATAGGTAAAACATTCTTTGAAACAACTGACCTTCTGTTGACTGTGTACATAGGATCATGAATAGGCTAAACGATACATGGGAAGAAACACCTAAACATAACACAACAATGGGAACATACTGAGACCTGATTGGGTAAGAAGCTAATGCCTGTGTACCAAAGGCTCGAATCAGATGAAATCCTAAGGAGATGTACATAGGGTAAGACAAAATGCAAATGAAGGTTTACATAACATGATATGGCATAATTGCCCGAAAGAAATATTTGTTTCAAAGAAGAGACTTCAGGTTGCTGTGACATCAACCATCAGTGAATTAAATTTTAGTTGTTCTGCCTCACTCAAGTTGCAGTCAGATAAAATGAACACAGATTTCACCAGCACGTCTAAAAATTAGCCAAGGGAAGGACCAATTACGCTTATTTCATTCAGCAATTTCTGTGAAAGTAACTTCTAAAACATCCAGAAGGAAACTGAAATGGAAGAAAACTGCTGCAGAAGGGAGAAGGAAGAAGTAAAGCGGTCTAACTTATCTATCTGGAGGGTTTTAGTCTACTTAAAGGCATGTAGCTGAGAAGGAACATGTTTTAGATTTACTCAGTTATAGTTTTTTCAACATTTTTTGACATTCAAAATGTCCCATGCGATGCAGTCCCTCTAAAATTTTCAACACATGTTCTTAGAAAGTAAATAAAGGTTTCTATTATATGAATTTTTAATATTCATTATATTTTTAAAGTTATTGATATAAAAAGTCAAAAGTTTAATCATTTTTGGCTTTTTTTTTGTTTGCTCCATATCTAATTTTTTTCCTCTGTAACTAAAGGCAGTATAAGAAATTCATATGAAATTCACGGGAGCGCTTTGAATTTTGCCCAAATTTTGAACTTGACAAATTAGTTACTCAAAAATTATTGAAGATATAAAAACCAAATTTTAAATTCTGTGTCCACTATGCATCAGAACTAAGTGTTAAAAATTTCAGCAAGATTGGTTGAAAATTGCTGGAATTGGGGTTTTCGGTGCTGCATCCCGTTAAAAGCCATGGTAGACTGTATCACCTAAATCGACTTGCAATTGAAATAGGACAAGGGATAATCTGCTTTCCACCTTTTTAATGCCAATACAGTTCAATTGAGTAAATGTGGGCTCAAATAAAACAGTGGCTAGGGAAGTTCCAAACAACAATTGTCATTAAAATAAGAGAGAATAATGACTCAAAGAACCAAGGGTACCCTTCAGTACTCTTTCTATTGTACAGTCACACATAGGTCCAGTGAAGAGGTGTGACTTTCAAAGTGAGGGAAGGTCGAAATAATAATTTTCATGAAAATAAGAGAGAATAATCACTCAAGGAACTAAGGCTACTCTTTAGTACTCTTTCTATTGTACAGTCACGCGTAGGTCCAGTAGCGAGGTGTGACTTTCAAAGCGAGGGAAGCTCCAAATAGTAATTTTCATTAAAATAAGAGAGAATAATCACTCAAAGAACTAAGGCTACTCTTTAGTACTCTTTCTATTGTACAGTCACGCGTAGGTCCAGTAGCGAGGCGTGACTTTCAAAGCGAGGGAAGGTCGATTAATAATAATTTTCATTAAAATAAGAGAGAATAATCACTCAAAGAACTAAGGCTACTCTTTAGTACTCTTTCTATTGTACAGTCACGCGTAGGTCCAGTAGCGAGGCGTGACTTTCAAAGTGAGGGAAGGTCGAAATAATAATTTTCATTAAAATAAGAGAGAATAATCACTCAAAGAACTAAGGCTACTCTTTAGTACTCTTTCTATTGTACAGTCACGCGTAGTGCCAGTAGCGAGGCGTGACTTTCAAAGCGAGGGAAGGTCGAAATAATAATTTTCATTAAAATAAGAGAGAATAATCACTCAAAGAACTAAGGCTACTCTTTAGTACTCTTTCTATTGTACACTCACACGTAGTGCCAGTAGCGAGGCGTGACTTTCAAAGCGAGGGAAGGTCGAAATAATAATTTTCATTAAAATAAGAGAGAATAATCACTCAAAGAACTAAGGCTACTCTTTAGTACTCTTTCTATTGTACAGTCACGCGTAGGTCCAGTAGCGAGGCGTGACTTTCAAAGTGAGGGAAGGTCGAAATAATAATTTTCATTAAAATAAGAGAGAATAATCACTCAAAGAACTAAGGCTACTCTTCAGTACTCTTTCTATTGTACAATCACGCGTAGGTCCAGTAGCGAGGCGTGACCTTCAAAGTGAGGGAAGGTCGAAATAATAATTTTCATTAAAATAAGAGAGAATAATCACTCAAAGAACTAAGGCTACTCTTCAGTACTCTTTCTATTGTACAATCACACGTAGGTCCAGTAGCGAGGCGTGACCTTCAAAGTGAGGGAAGGTCGAAATAATAATTTTCATTAAAATAAGAGAGAATAATCACTCAAAGAACTAAGGCTACTCTTCAGTACTCTTTCTATTGTACAATCACACGTAGGTCCAGTAGCGAGGCGTGACTTTCAAAGCGAGGGAAGGTCGAAGTAATAATTTTCATTAAAATAAGAGAGAATAATGACTCAAAGAACATAGGCTACTCTTTAGTATTTTTTCTATTGTACACTCACACGTAGTGCCAGTAGCGAGGCGTGACTTTCAAAGCGAGGGAAGCTCCAAATAATAATTTTCATTAAAATAAGAGAGAATAATGACTCAAAGAACTAAGGCTACTCTTTAGTACTCTTTCTATTGTACACACACACGTAGTGCCAGTAGCGAGGCGTGACTTCCAAAGCGAGGGAAGCTCCAAATAATAATTTTCATTAACATAAGAGAGAATAATGACTCAAGGAATTAAGGCTACTCTTTAGTACTCTTTCTATTGTACACTCACACGTAGTGGCAGTAGCGAGGCGTGACTTCCAAAGCGAGGGAAGCTCCAAATAATAATTTTCATTAACATAAGAGAGAATAATGACTCAAGGAATTAAGGCTACTCTTTAGTACTCTTTCTATTGTACACACACACGTAGTGCCAGTAGCGAGGCGTGACTTCCAAAGCGAGGGAAGCTCCAAATAATAATTTTCATTAACATAAGAGAGAATAATGACTCAAAGAACTAAGGCTACTCTTTAGTACTCTTTCTATTGTACACTCACACGTAGTGCCAGTAGCGAGGCGTGACTTCCAAAGCGAGGGAAGCTCCAAATAATAATTTTCATTAACATAAGAGAGAATAATGACTCAAAGAACTAAGGCTACTCTTTAGTACTCTTTCTATTGTACACACACACGTAGTGCCAGTAGCGAGGCGTGACTTCCAAAGCGAGGGAAGCTCCAAATAATAATTTTCATTAACATAAGAGAGAATAATGACTCAAGGAATTAAGGCTACTCTTTAGTACTCTTTCTATTGTACACTCACACGTAGTGCCAGTAGCGAGGCGTGACTTCCAAAGCGAGGGAAGCTCCAAATAATAATTTTCATTAACATAAGAGAGAATAATGACTCAAAGAACTAAGGCTACTCTTTAGTACTCTTTCTATTGTACACACACACGTAGTGCCAGTAGAGAGGCGTGACTTCCAAAGCGAGGGAAGCTCCAAATAATAATTTTCATTAACATAAGAGAGAATAATGACTCAAAGAACTAAGGCTACTCTTTAGTACTCTTTCTATTGTACACTCACACGTAGTGCCAGTAGCGAGGCGTGACTTTCAAAGCGAGGGATGGTCGAAATAATAATTTTCATTAAAATAAGAGAGAATAATGACTCAAAGAACAATGGCTACTCTTTAGTACTCTTTCTATTGTACAATCACACGTGGTCCAGTAGCGAGGTGTGACTTTCAAAGCGAGGGAAGCTCCAAATAATAATTTTCATTAAAATAAGAGAGAATAATGACTCAAGGGACTAAGGCTACTCTTTAGTACTCTTTCTATTGTACACTCACACGTAGTGCCAGTAGCGAGGCGTGACTTCCAAAGCGAGGGAAGCTCCAAATAATAATTTTCATTAACATAAGAGAGAATAATGACTCAAGGAATTAAGGCTACTCTTTAGTACTCTTTCTATTGTACACTCACACGTAGTGCCAGTAGCGAGGCGTGACTTCCAAAGCGAGGGAAGCTCCAAATAATAATTTTCATTAACATAAGAGAGAATAATGACTCAAGGAATTAAGGCTACTCTTTAGTACTCTTTCTATTGTACACACACACGTAGTGCCAGTAGCGAGGCGTGACTTCCAAAGCGAGGGAAGCTCCAAATAATAATTTTCATTAACATAAGAGAGAATAATGACTCAAAGAACTAAGGCTACTCTTTAGTACTCTTTCTATTGTACACTCACACGTAGTGCCAGTAGCGAGGCGTGACTTCCAAAGCGAGGGAAGCTCCAAATAATAATTTTCATTAACATAAGAGAGAATAATGACTCAAAGAACTAAGGCTACTCTTTAGTACTCTTTCTATTGTACACACACACGTAGTGCCAGTAGCGAGGCGTGACTTCCAAAGCGAGGGAAGCTCCAAATAATAATTTTCATTAACATAAGAGAGAATAATGACTCAAGGAATTAAGGCTACTCTTTAGTACTCTTTCTATTGTACACTCACACGTAGTGCCAGTAGCGAGGCGTGACTTCCAAAGCGAGGGAAGCTCCAAATAATAATTTTCATTAACATAAGAGAGAATAATGACTCAAAGAACTAAGGCTACTCTTTAGTACTCTTTCTATTGTACACACACACGTAGTGCCAGTAGCGAGGCGTGACTTCCAAAGCGAGGGAAGCTCCAAATAATAATTTTCATTAACATAAGAGAGAATAATGACTCAAAGAACTAAGGCTACTCTTTAGTACTCTTTCTATTGTACACTCACACGTAGTGCCAGTAGCGAGGCGTGACTTTCAAAGCGAGGGATGGTCGAAATAATAATTTTCATTAAAATAAGAGAGAATAATGACTCAAAGAACAATGGCTACTCTTTAGTACTCTTTCTATTGTACAGTCACACGTAGGTCCAGTAGCGAGGTGTGACTTTCAAAGCGAGGGAAGCTCGAAATAATAATTTTTATTAAAATAAGACAGAATAATGACTCAAATAATTAAAACTACTCTTCAGTAATCTTTCTATTGTACAATCACACGTAGGTCCAGTAGCGAGGCGTGACTTTCAAATCGTGGGAAGCAGCAAATAACAAATTTCATTAAAATAAGAGCGAATAATGACTCAAAGAACTAAGGCTACTCTTCAGTACTCTTTGTATTGTACAGTCATACGTAGGTCCAGTAGCGAGGTGTGACTTTCAAAGGGAGGGAAGCTCCAAATAATAATTTCCATTAAAATAAGAGAGAATAATGACTCAAGGAACTAAGGCTACTCTTTAGTACTCTTTCTGTTGTACAGTCACACGTAGTTCCAGTAGCGAGGCGTGACTTTCAAAGCGAGGGAAGCTCCAAATAATAATTTTCATTAAAATAAGAGAGAATAATGACTAAAGAGCTAAGGCTACTCTTCAGTACACTTTCTATTGTACAATCACACGTAGGTCCAGTAGCGAGGTGTGACTTTCAAAGCGAGGGAAGCTCCAAATATTAATTTTCATTAAAATAAGAGAGAATAATGACTCAAAGAACTTAGGCTACTCTTCAGTACACTTTCTATTGTACAGTCACGCGTAGGTCCAGTAGCGAGGTGTGAAATTCAAAGCGAGGGAAGCTCCAAATAATAATTCTCATTAAAATAAGGGAGAATAATGACTCAAAGAACTAAGACTACTCTTCAGTACTCTTTCTATTGTACAGTCACACGTAGGTCCAGTAGCGAGGTGTGACTTTCAAAGTGAGGGAAGCTCCATATAATAATTTTCATTAAAATAATAGTGAATAATGACTCAAAAAACTAAGGCTACTGTTTAGTACTCTTTCTATTGTACAGTCACATGTTGGTTTTTCCTGCATTGCAAGATTGCTCATACTATAAGCAGAGATATTCCTGCATCCCTCTCCACTCAGACGTTCCAAATTTTCCTAAAGCTGGCTCACACCGCGTGAACTGTTAGCCTAACATGGAGAAAGTATGAAATTCACACAATTTTGCTAATAACTTAAAAGTTCACAAGAATTTCCTATTTGTCACCAATAAATTTCAAAATAACTACTTGACCGTTTCACCCGCAAGAGACAGTTGAAGCATAGTTAGATAATTGTTGCATAAATATTTCCGAGATGTTCTTTGTTATGAGTTTCATTGTTGGCAAGATAGTCAAGAAGTAAGTAGAGAAGTGTGTTGTGAAGGCGATTATTTATTCTCTAGGGAAGACGTTTGTACCTTGATCACTCTAGAGATCTAGGTAGGCAGAAAGCCGGAGTAGAAATTAACTCATGGCCGGTAGAGGCCCCAAGAGTGCCACGGAGTAGCAGTAGCACTTGTTTCCTAGCAATTACAGAGATCAACAGTGCTTGAGGCAGTTCTGTCTCCCTAGGGGCACCCTGTTCGATCCATGCCTGTCATTGTGGGATTTGTGGCCAGAAGCGAGATTTCCCCTGGCACCTGAAGCCATCAATCATTGCCCTCCTACCATTATCTCTACCCACTGATTATCCTCCCATAACTGTTAAAATCACTTTTAAACGAAAAATGCCATTTTAATACCTACGTAACTGCTTTTACACACGATGGCTGTTCAATAATGAATGATCACATCATTTTAACAACGTACCTTTACTCATCCTCATAATTTTGACGATCCTTGTCAAAATAGTCTCCCCTGAATGCGATACACTTGTCCCAGCGTTTCAGTCAGTCTTCAAAGGCATGCTGGAAAGCATTTTTGAGAGATCCTTCAAAATCGCCCCCGCAGCCTTCACCACTGCTTCTGATGATGGATAAGGCCTCCCACGAAGGCGTTTCTTCCAGTTAGGGGATACAAAAAAGTCACATGGGGCTAAATCCGGACTATAAGGAGGGTGAGGGATGCACTTCACGTTGATTTTTGCAAGATATTCAGCAACAACACTGCCAATATGCGGCCGCGCATTATCGTGGTACAGCATCCAGCCTGCTTCGCGGAAAGTGGTCTTTTGCGTCTCATATGGACTAGCAATGTTTTCAGGACATCCCTGTAGTATTGTCCAGTTACTGATGTGTGTTCAGGTACGACATGTTGATAGACCATTCCATGAATATCAAAGAATGAGATGACCATAACTTTTCCAGCAGAAGCAACCACTTTTGCTTTTTTGGGGGGTTGGTGCTGAAGAAGATTTCCACACTGAGATTTGCTGTTTGCTCTCAGGATCAAAATGATGTAGCCAAGTTACATCAGCAGTGAATACGTTTGAAAGAAACTCCGGATCTTCCTCTAACATCAACTTTAACTGCATGTGAATGTGGTTTTGTTCGAGAATTAACAGTCTTGGAACACATCGCTCACAAACACGTCTCATGTGTAATGTTTCTGTCACCAACGTGTGGGTGGCACCCAATGAAATGTTCAGTATTTCAGAAAGTGATCTTAAGGTAATTCGTCGATCCTCTCTCACAATGGCAGCAGCAGTGTTGACGTTTTCTTCCGTAAGAGCAGTAACTGGAGCACCGGGCCCACCTTCCTTTGAAATTGATTGTCTCCCCTCTTTAAACATTTTAAACCACTTTCGAGCTGTGCTGTAGGGATGAACAGACTCTCCATAGGCCTCCTGTAACATTGTATAGGCCTCAACTGAAGATTTGTTGAGACGAAAGCAGAATTTC
Source organism: Mantis religiosa (assembly GCA_030765055.1). Classification (NCBI taxonomy): domain Eukaryota; kingdom Metazoa; phylum Arthropoda; class Insecta; order Mantodea; family Mantidae; genus Mantis; species Mantis religiosa. The sequence continues at coordinate 10,878,700 of CM060953.1, read as the reverse complement.
AAGGTCGCGTGTTGTTCCTCGCGTGTTACCTCCATTGCAGCGGTAGGCGATACTGAGCATATCTGAACTTGCCTGGTTGTCACAGGCGGGAACCAGGGGTACCAACAATGAAACTACTACGGCGTGTTTGTTTCACATTAAGCTAACAGAATATAATCAGATTGAATTTCAGTGGGAATACTTATGATCATTTATTTTTGAACAACCCTCATAGCTTGGTATTTATTGTTTTAAAGATTATTATTTAATTATACTAAAGGTTGCTGAACAATAGTTTTAAGTAAGAGCCATTACCCTACTCTCCCTTATTTACGAAATAATATTAATAATATTAAGGAATATTAATTAATGGTTTCAGAAGTTTGTATAAATGCTTGTAATATATGAGAACGCTGTATGGGTCCAGCCTTTACTTCAGAAAGCAGCTTGTTGCCGTTAATTTAATGGCAGCAGAAAACAAGGAACGCTCTCTCAATTAATGAAGCGTGCAGAATATTTTGCTCGGTCGTTAATTGATTTCGTTAGCCGTAGGCGGACCCTCGCTCCTCGTCTTTTTCTTCTTCTCCGCTCTGTATGTTTTGTGCCGATATTAACGTTTTCGAGTGTTCTACATACATGGTTCTCGGACATCCTTGTAATGAGGTTTGAGTACGTCGCCGGGGGCTACGTTCTTGTCTTGCTTAATAACATCAGCGCCGTTATTGCTCTCTCAAACTGGCAATCGACTCCTGAACGTTATACAGCAGCGGGTGGGAGAGTGTCCGCCGTGGTCGCGAGCTCAGGCCTGTGAGATAGCATTACATCCTTTGTAAGGAAAGTAATGTCGCAGATACCGTGTCGTAGATTAACAGCAATTAACCTCCATGGACCCTGTACTCTGTAACAATGTTTTTATTTATATGTAAAAAGCGTTTGAAAAATGTATAAATTTATAAAAGAAAAGCAAACAAAATTGTGTGAAAAATATATGTTGGTCAAAAAGTAATGCCTCCTTTTTCCCTTAAATAAGTAAGTTATGTGAAAACTTTGAATTTGGCGCAATTCCTCAAACCTTCTTCTCCAATCCCCTGCAGTAGTAACTTCTTAAGTCATCAGGTGTCAGCACTGCATCCTCTTGCAAAATCACTGACATCGACATTCGTATTAGACAGCGTTCTCTGATTGAAGTTTTGACTGAGGAAGGTGAAACGCCAATTCGCATTCACGAAAGGCTAAAAAATGTCTATGGTTTTGCAACGGTGGATGTCAGCACTGTTAGACGATGGGTTCGTCGCTGTAACGAAGCTGAACGGCAAACACCATTGGCAGATGAAAATTGAAGCGGCAGTGACTCCATGCAACATTCAGCGAGTCGATGACGTCATTCGTGGTGATCGCCGGGTAACAACAGGTGAACTGTGTCAGTAAAGGCAGTGTGATGACGATTATTCAACAACTGGGTTACTCAAAAGTTTGTTCACGTTGGGTACCAAGAATCATAACCGCCCAAAACAAAGAATCAAGGAAAACAATAGCCTCCGAACACTTGCAGCGCTTCAATTTGGAGATAGAGGAGTTTCTGGAAAAAGTTGTTACTGCAGACGAAACGTGGGTTCATTTTTTTAAACCTCAATCAAAGAGGCAGTCAATGGAATGGCATCACACAACGTCACCGAAGAAAAAAAAATTCAAAACTCAACGGTCGGCGGGGAAAGTTATGGCGACAGTGTTTTGGGATGTCGAGGGTGCGCTTATGATTGATTTTTTGGAGCAGGGATGCACAATAGATTCTGTCCAATACGTCAGAACTCTCAAAAAGCTGTAAGCACGTCTTCGCCGAGTCCGCCCAACAAAAACTATAGCAGATGTTCTTTAGCATGACAATGCAAGACCACACACCAGCCGTTACACCACTGCAGAAATTGAGAAACTGGGCTTGGCAAGTCTTACAGCCCTGACCTGGCACCATCAGACTTCCATCTGTTCGGGCCACTAAAGAAAGCTCATCGTGTGATTCATTTTGAAGATGAGGAGGCTGTGAAAACGTCCGTGCGTCAATGGCTTAGGAAGCAAGACCGTGTGTTTTACCACAGTGGAATACATGCCCTAGTTAAAAGGTGGACCAAAACTGTGGAAAAGGACGGAGATTATATTGAATAGTGACAAATTAATCGTCAATGTTGTAGTTTTCAAATTATGTAAATTGAATTCAATTTTCTTGGCAATTACGAGTGTGATTGGCCGTAATAATAAACATATTACGTAATGTAGTGACGTAGTAGTAAACCAGTAAATCATATAAAAGTAAAATATGGGTAGCGTAAGTAACGAAGGATTAAATAATCTTGGTGTAGAAACTGAAAGAAAATTCGTATTTCTTTCTGGAACGCCGAAGATATCGGACTCTTTTTAAATTGCTCGAAAATATTTAAGTCTTAGTTCAATTTGAAGTATTAGATTGATTCCGATCACAGTATTAAGTTTTGTGATAAGAATTGTAATGGATTTGGTGTTAAAAGAAATATACAAAATATTTTTTTCTTATAGAAGTTCAAAATAAAAATCTTAATGATTTCTTTACTCGTTACCAACCTTGTAACTTAAAGTTTTCACTACCATAACTAAGATGTGTCTCATTCATGATCATTTGGATGGTTGCTCGTTTGTCTTCCAGTATTAAACACTCCACTTTCTTCACTTTGACAGCTGACGGTCTATCAGTTCTTGGCTCATCTGTCAGGGACATGTGACTACTTTGAAAATTCCTTTTCCACCTCACAATAGTGTCATACGATGGGCAGTCATTTCCATAAACAGTCGTCATATCATCATGGATTTCTCGGGCAGTTTTGTCCTTCAAATGCAGGAACTTGATCACACTACGAGCCTCAATTTTCTCAATCTTACACCTCAGTCACTTCTGACAGTCACTGTGAAAAGCGAAAGGAATTAAATCACTGTAACTACAAACACTATGGCCCGGAGGATCAATGACACTGAAAAATTTTCATCACCTTGGCATAATGTGACTTTGTGGGTTCGTGAAATTAAAAGTCCAATTACACAAACTCAAAATCTTCTTTATTTCCACCGAATTACAGTTGGAACACTTGTCGATTACACAGAATTACGTAGCACCCACAATTACAATTTACCAGTTCGTCTGTCACAGTTCCATTCTGCACTCGCAATTACGTACAACTCCTTCGATGCACGTACACAGTCTTCCGGTCCGTTCACTCACGCGGCGCTCCTCACGGTTGCTCGCCAAGAACTGAACTGACTCACCAACTGCAGGCCTTATATAGGGAAGATCGCCGTTTCTGGAAGGTTCGCGGCGCGCACAATTATCCCGACGTTTCCAGACGTCTGGTGAAAGGGGAAAGAGACGGTACAGGGCTCGTGCCGCTCTCCTGATCATCCCTTCAGTTAGTGACACGAGACAAATGGGTAGGCGTAGGCTGAATGCTTCCGTCTGTCCCTACTGCCGGCCGGTTCTATCGGGAGTTTCGACGTTCGGGTGACAATAATAACTACTGGGTGGTAATTAAAACTTTTCGACACCCTCTCGTAAATGTCTGGTAACTGAGCTCTATGTACCCTGTACCATTTGTGCAAAATTGAGAAACTTCGGTGCCCAAAATGGAACGGAAAAGGAAATTAACGACCACCAACGTTAAGTCGTGTCAAAGGAGAAAGGAAGAAACCACTATAGGTATATCGAAATATCGGTAAATAATGTTACCTACACGAGAGTGCAATTAATGTTTGCAGCTTAAAATGTATGTATTCCATCATTACAAACCATTGCTTTGGAGAATAATGTTAAACGTGGAAATTGAATTATTGTTTATTTGATATCAGTGATAGAAAGCAGATCTTTCCACAATGTCAGTTAAATAATTGATGTGCAGTCAAATAAGTTAGAACATAGCCCTTGGCTGTGTTAACATTGACAGCGTTATAAATCTAAATGTAATGGACTTGGTTAGTTTGCACTGCTGGAGGGCCTTTATCTGCGTAGTTTGATGATTTTGTTGAAAAAGATTGACAGTACAGTGACCACTGTTCATTTCAGTAATTCAACCTCGGCTAAAAGGAGCTTAACTCCTCGGTTTGTGTTGTATAGTTGGTCAAATCTCGAGGTTGGAGGGCTTCAAGTATTAATGCTGTCACAAATTTAAGCAGTTCTAGCCACTTTTCTCACTGTCAGAGTATTTGTGTCGATGTCACACTCGTGCTAATATGAAATAACTTTGTCATTAACTCTCCGTGGCACAAAACATCGCAAGAATAAGTTGCTACATTCATCTTTTGTTTTTTCCCGAATTAGCTCTCTGAGAGCCAAATGTGAAATATTAGAGAGTGGTCACTATGGAAACAGAGTAAGTGCACTTGTATATCATATCATTGAAGCAGCAGAAGACAATCTAAAAGTTTGCTGCTGTATGAACTCCATTATGGCAAAAGAAACTGATGATGTAATAACCATAAAAGCTTTAGTTTATTCCTTTGAGCCTTCTAGGCTAGTTACTAAATCAATTATAAGTGATTTAAATCATGCAATGGCAGAATGCTTTTAAAACCAGTGGTATTCTGATTCTGATTTGCTTCTATGTTACAAAGAGCTTTGTGACATTGTTGAACAGCAAAGCCATGATGTTAACGATAACAGATTAGATGTAGTAACAGCACTCCTGATATTGAAGACAAAAGCTGATTCTTACAACAGTTTCTGTGAAAAGTCCCTTCAATGTCTTTGGTTGCCGATGTCAAACGCTGACAGTAAGAGATTTTTCTCTACATATAACTTGGTTGTGACAGACAAAAGAACAACTATGAAAAGCTAAAATATCACAGCTTGTTGTATGCTGCAGTTTGGTGATGTCCGATGTGTGATATTTGACTTTATTCGTGTTATTGAACGTCTGCTGATTTCAAATAAAATATTTTACTTTGGATAAAAGGGATTTTAATAGTTGTGTTACTCTTTTCATTTCAACTATGTCATTACTCATTAATTCTTCCCAAAAATCTTCGCGAAATTAATGCCAATTTATGGTAAAAAAACACAAAACACCACCAATTAAAACTATTAATGGGAATTTAATAAATAATTGTGAGCATAAAATCTTGCCTCTGATGAATACCTACTAATATAAATACGAGGGGTGTCCGTAAAATAAGGTCCTCAAGGCGCTGTAGCGGTAAGGTACGCTATTACGTGAGATCCGGCAACACTGGTGTGTAGCTTGGTTACACCCCTTCAACGAACCCGAACCCGATGCAACCATTAGTCTCAGCTGGGCAGCCGATTGCGATGGAGCTTGCTATCACTTCCGCCGTCAAGTGCGAGTTGCATGCAGTAATCTTTTTTTTTTTTTTCTTAGTGTCTATGGTCTGCGGGCGCTGCGGACCCTTAGCACTCGTGGTACCTCTGACGTTACTAGAGGAACCTCGGGACGAACATCTGAGCCCCTTCTTCGGGAGTTGTTCGGATTGGGATGGTCTCGAGGGGGCAGTGGTTACCCATACCCGTGGGAATCGGGTACGTCTAAGGACGGGGTTGAGGGAAGCCATTAATTCTCCCGGGTACTCGCCTGCAAAGCTAGTAGAAGGTGTGCTAGATCGCCAGGCGACCCCACCGAGGTCATATCGGTAGTCTTCACTTTTGGTGTTGGCGCGCGTAAGTGGCGTATCCGCTTCAATCTCGTCTTGTGTCTTAGGACCAGATGGGGGGGGGCTTGTTTGTTACCCAGGTCGTGTCCTATGGAAAGCCCCACGGAGGAGGGTGAGCGCCTTTTGGGACAGCTCGGATAACTCCCTGGTTGAAAGAGGCCCGGGTCTTGTTCCTACGGGTTCAATACTAATGGGAGTAGAACCTCTGGACTCAACTGTCCACAGTGAAAAACGTGCGAAAGTGGGTCAGAGAGTTCAAAGACGGACGTATAGACGTCCATGACGAACAGCGTTCTGGTCGGCCTTCGGTTTCAGCCGAAACAATTGCAAAAGTGGAGCAAGAAATGCTTAAAGATCGGCGTGTGACAGTTCGTGAGCTGTGAGAACTTATCCCTGAAGTCAGTAAGACTACGATTGACAAGATTTTAACCGAATATTTGCATTATCGCAAGGTGTGTGCGAGGTGGGTCTCCAAAATGCTCATAGAAGACCTATAGACCTATAGACCACAGTAGTAGTACTATAGACATATAATTCCAGAGCTACACACCTTTTCCAAAAAGTCTTCAAAGAACACAATATTACTTTGGCCCCACAGAACAAGTTTAGTGTACAACACCTTTTGAAATCACATAATACAAAGGAGATACCCACAGACAAAAATCAGGTGTGTGCCGGATAAAATGCAAAGGCTGACAACTTTTACATTGGAAAAACAAAAAGGAACTTGAACATTAGGCTTAAAGAGCATTTTAGGAACATCAGGAACAAAGAAATAGATAAATCGGCAGTAGTGTACCATTTTTGGAAGGAGAATCATGATATAGAACGAGAAATCCACTTATTAAGAAGTGTCCAAGGTCAAGCTGCATTAACCACATGGGAAAAAATCTTCATAAAGAAATATGAAAGAATATTGCTTAGTTTTGACACTACCTTTGAAGAAAACCCAAATTTCAAGTTCATCAAGATACTGACAGAGACGCACCTATCACCTCTGAGGAGTTCACCAAACTAACGTCCATTATTCAACAACAGCTGATGATGATAGGAAGATCCTACCGTAACGCATTCTAGGTAAATACTAGCAATAAGTGGAGCATTGAGTATTAGTTCGACTCAAAATTATATTAATTTTGTGCTTCACTGTATCATAGTCCTTACATATTGGAATATCAATCTATTCTGATACAGGAAGCTGTTTCTGACGATATGCTAATAAAATGCAAGAGAGGGTGAGTGCAGCAAGAAAAGTACCTGAGAGAAAATTTCGTAAAATAATCAAAGAAGGGGAGAAATGTGAGGCACAAGTGACCTCCTTTGAAACATCTGGAAAGTACATCGTATACCAGAAACAATCACTGTCATTGATGACTTGGATAGGTATGTAATTCACCAAACAATTTATAATTTGTATATTCAGAAGAAAACTGTACCCACTGTCAAAATTTGGGGTTCCTGAAACATCAAGATTCCATTAACTTTAAAGGGGGGAGCACTAGTTTAAATACTATCTTATGTGGCATAGGTTTCAAGTGGAAGAAAACAAGGAACAACAGGGTTATAGCAAAAGTCTATGAGAAATTGGCGTGTGTCATATTTACATGACATAACAAGTTTAGAGACGAACGAAGGTTGGTTATCTATGAAGATGAAACATATCTTCATACGAGAATCAGCTAACTCACTTCCATGCGCTACGAGCCACAAAGGCATCACCCCAGATTTTTATTTTCCTGTAAATTAAAACATTTGTGAAAGCAAAGAAGTAAAACAGTAAAGAAGTGGCTAAGATGAAGAAGTGCACATATATCTTAAGGTATGCGTTTTAGTAAAGACGAGTCTGTGATATATGGCCTTGGTGCATTGTCTTCCATCTTCTAGCACTAGCAGAAGATGCAAGTGGCGCTTGGGCATAGACTCGTAGGTCTATAGACCATAAACGCTCGTCCCCATAGTGCAAATGCAACGACTGATCTGGCCCAGTTCGGATGGGACAGCCCAGACTTATTACCTAGTGATTGTCATCTGTTTCCTGAGTTGAAGTCATATCTGGGTGTAACACATTTCCAGACCGACGATGATTTGAAAAACGAGGTTGAGCGCTACCTGCGCAACTTGCCGGGAGGGTGCTATGACAAGGGTGTACAAAAACTGTCACAGCGCATGCAAAAGTGCATCGATCACAATGGTGATTACGTTGAAAAATAGCTCTAAGTTCCGCCTTGCCATCAATTGACAATAAACATATTTTCTATATGAAATAAAATAATTATTTTACGGACACATCTCGTAACATTGTTATTGCCTGTTACAATTTCATTGTTTGGAAGCACAGCTCTACCCATAACGTCATATGTCAAGAGGTGACAGCAAACACGTTGCATAAAACATGTGGCTAGTGGTCACGAAGTCTCATATGACAGCACGTGACGGCAAAGTCACATAGGTTTTTCTCAGCAACACAAGATTTAGAGGTTTCTCCCGTCCTCGAACGCCTGCAGAAAATAGTCCGTTTCTTTTCCTCGGCAATAATTTAGATTGGGGGTGGGGAGAGGGTCATGGAGCGCAGCTGTGCAGGTAAATCTCCCCTGGGATGTAACCCTAGATTTATATATACAGTCTGTTTCTTTTAGTTAAAAAAGAAAGCGGTTCTTTATTGCGGTATAGCTACCCCTTACGTGACACATGTGCGAGATGTTCACATCGCGGTTGGGAAACTGCACCTTGCTCTCTGATTGAAATTTGGGGCCGGTGTTAGATGCATAAGTCAAGACCTTTAGCTTCTCTTATGTATGCTTGTAGGTACTACTTCTCTTTGGTGTATATCTGACCTCAGTTGAACCGAATATCTATGTAAAATATCACCAGCTATAGCTAATTTCTCTATGGGACATGAAATACTTGCAACAGCGTCACTTAAATTTCATGAAAATCGTGAAAATAACGACTTTTTTATTTTAATTCTCTAAAATAATTTAGACATTCTCGAATGTGAAAAATGCATAATTTGCCTCCGGACGCCATTTTTAAATGCTTATTTAAATGTCGGTGGCCTTTAAACTCCGTCAGAGTCACGCCCTCTTTGGCCTACATCCACATTCTTTGTCTGTTTTCCGTTCTTAAATTTTCAATTCAAGAAAAGAAAAATAAGGCTTTCAGACAAAATAGTTCCTAAAATGTTGCCAATATATAAGAGGCTGGCTTCCACAACATTACTAGAGAGGTGCAAAACAGGAAAAACACAGAATGCCAATGAATCTTTGCATCATGTCATATGGAATAAGTGCCCAAGGGAAGTTTTCATATCAAAACAAAAATTGGATCTTGCTGTTATTAAAAGCATCAGTGAGTTTAACATGGGTAGTCTTAATTCATTGGAGCTGCAGCAAAATACCAGAGGCGAAAGTGTAGTAGACTCAGCAAGGAAAACTTCAGTGCAGCGAGATCAGACTCGTATCCTGCAAAGCAAGAAGCGAAGTTGTGCAGAAGAAAAGCAACATCTAAAGAAGAAAAAGGTGGAAAAAGCAGCAACAGAGGAGAGGAAAAAGAAATCTGAGGGTCCAACCTATCAGCCTGGTGGATTTTAATGTGATTTATGCAATCAAATCTTTAATCGCTGTTTTCTCAATGTTCATATTTTCAGCATGTTTCTTCCTGTAAAATGCTCCTTGCGATGCAGTTTTTGTACTACATTCATGAACTTTCCTACACAGGTTGAGAATATCATGAGGAATGGAAATTGCCCTAGGTTTTATTGTGAAATGTGTAACAGTATTTTTGTGTTCGTGGGAATTGTAAATATATATAAAAATGTATGTAGTTGTGTGATTGGCCGAAGTAGTAGTGCTGTGACGTGGTGTGATGACGTGTCAGTGAATCGGCCAATCACAAAATAAGGTGGGAATTGCTATGGGGACAAGAAAATCAATAATCTAGAAAAAAGTGTGAATCTTGTGTCTTGCTGGAGAAGGAGGAAAGATGTTACGATGATTGTAATTGTAAAGGAAAATTAATAAGATTCAAAAAGTGTTATTCAATATTTATAATAGATAAGAGTGAATCATAGTTCAGATTATATAATTAAATAATATATTACAAAATTGGACTCATCTAAATTTTATTTTCACCAAAAATCCGCATCCACACCTGAGAAAAGATCTCACGACTCTCAGTAGATTAAAACTCGATTTGGATCTTACAAAAAGTTGGCTTGCATCTTATTAGTTGAAGATGAACGAAAATATAATCCCGTTACAAATGGCGCAGCAACGTGTGGGGCTCGAATAGGATAAAGAAGAGGAGATCGTGCATCGTGCAGCTCCGTGGGAATTTAAAAGGAAAGAAGAAAGAAGAGAGAAGAAAGAAGAAAACGAGAACTGGTTTAAGTGAGTGAAATTAAAAAAAAAAAAAATAATAGTAGTAGTAGATTTATGTTGTTAAGAAATCAGAAAATAGTTAAAAAGATGGCGAGTAGAAAAGAAATAATAGTGGAAGGAGAAGTTACTGATAGTGTAGGAATGAATAGGGAGGATGCAAGATTAAGCATAGATAATGAGTCAATGTTGGAAAGAATAACAAGAATGTTAAGTAATTTAGATTCTAAAATAGAACAAAATGCAAAGAATTTAGATTTTAGAATGAGAGATGTAAAATCAGAAATAGGAGATGTTAAATCTGAAATGAGTAATTTAGATTCTAAAATAGAACAAAATGCAAACGATTTAACTAAGAAAATGAATGATTTAGATGTAGGAGTAAGACAGGAACTAGCACAAAATGTGAGTAACTTAGAAATTAATTTATTACAGAAGCTAAAACAGGAATTAAAATCTGAAATTTCACAGGAGATTAGAGAAGGGAGAAAAGAGTGTAGGGATAATATGGAAAGGCTCATGCAGATCATAGAGATTAATAAGGATGAGAATAGAAAGGAAGTCAATGAGTTGAGAGAGATAATTCAGGAAACTAGGTTAGGTCAGGACATTGTGAAACAAGAAATAAGAATGGAATTAAACAAAGAGTTAGAAACATTTAGGATACAACAGGCAGAAATAACACAAAAACAAAGAGAAGAGTTAGGAGATAAAGTAGAACAAAGAATCAATGTAATTTGTTCTGAAATGCAATTACAACATGATGAAAGTAAGATACACCAAGAGGAAATAAAGTTACAAATTGATGAGATAAGTAAAGCAAAAGAAGAAGTAATTTTGCAAATTAAAGAGGTAAAAGAACATTTTGAAAAAGAAAAGGATAACTTAGGAAAATTGACACAAGTTGTAATTGCATTACAGGCTAGAAAAGTAAATAACGGGAAAGAAATGTCTAGAATTACAAATATAAACGATTGTGACTTACCAGGTGAATTAAGCAATCATCAGAAGTCTAGTGATGTAGTAAGTGAATGTAGTGATTTTGTGAGTCCAGATAATGATATTAATTATCACAGAAACACACAGAACATGTCCTCACACACACAACTCCACAGTCTAGGTCAAAATGAATGTGTACATTATTCACTAAATGATATTAGTCCACCAAGTTTTGATGAGGAATCAGGTGATAATCCAAAAGTATTTCTTAGGGAATTGGAAGAATATTTCCGTATTAAGAGAATTCCCAATGAATTTCGGATGGTAATAGTAAAACGCTGTTTGAAGAAAAATGCTCTTGAGTGGTTAAGGTTAACTTTGGCTTCACATGAAACATACAGTACTTTCAGAAATCTGTTTATAAATAGATTTTGGGGACCTGAGAGACAAAGAAGAATAAAAGTTGAGTTAGCAACGGGTAGGTTTGAGTTTAAAAAAGGGATTTCTATGACTGAATATTTCTTAAAATTAGCAAACAAAAGTAAGTTGATCAATCCCGAAATTTCTGAGACAGAAATTGTCAACATGCTAATACGTCATTATCCACCACATATCAGAAATCATTTAATTGTGGCTAAGCCTATCGATTTCTCTGATATGATTGAATTATTATCCGAATTTGAAGCACATAACCTCATTAATGATACTACATCCTGTGATGGTAACTATAATAACGTCCATATTGAGCGAGGAAGAAATCGACAGGAATCACAACCTACAAATAATAGGAATAATAGGACGAGTTTAAATTGGGGCGGGGCACCCGTGAGAAATCAAAGATTTGAAGGAAGAGGTTATGATCCTAGACGAACTTATGAATCTGTAATTCCCGGAACAGGAAGTGGAGTTCAAAATAATGTGCAAAGGAATTATCATAACAATCAGTCGACGAGAATTGGAAGAAATGATCAAATAAACCATGTAAGATTTTATCGAGGAAATAATCAGCGAATAAGTAATTTTAATAGGGGTAGAGGTACTAGTTTATTTAGTGCAAATCAAAGAGATTTTAGGGGTGTGAGATTTGAAAGAAGTAATCAAAATGAAAGAGTCGAAAATACACAAAGCACAGAGAATGATGTGAGTATAAACGATAGCACCAACCTAACCAACAATGAAAGTAATAATCAGAGGGAGATGGAAAACTAAAAACCAAATCATTTTGTGCTCTGGAAAGTGGTTCGGTGAGGATGACACAGGGCGAATTGAAAGTTGAAGATAACGGAAATAAGCTCACTCTCTTGCAGAAAAATAAGGAATTAGTTAACCCACCTCAGATAATTATTTACCTATGGGATAAAGAATATACAGCCTTGATTGATACTGGAGCCAGTTCTACTGTGATAAGTGAGGAATTGTTTAAAAATCTGTTAGCTAACTATAAAGTGGAATATTTAAATGTGTGTAACGTTTACTGCAGTACTGCAATTGGGAAGAAAAAGGATAGGATTAAATATCAAGTATTAATTAAGGGCCGAATAGGTGAATGGAATTTCAATTTCATTACATTGGTAATTCCACATTTGGCAAGAGATGTAATTGTGGGTAATGATTTATTATATGAATGGCAAAGTGTATTGAATTTCGAAATGCATGAAATGAAGGTTAAGACAGAAAATGATTTATTAGTAATAAAATTATTGGAAGAAGATGAAAGAAAAGAAGAGAACAGGGATAATATAAATAATGAAAGGTTTTTTGTGGAAGATATACTTTTGCAAGAAAATGGTAATATTGAATACGATGAAAATGAAAATTGTGGGAAGAATTTAATTATTGATGGATTGCAAAATAATGTAACTGACCTTGAAAAGCATTGTTGCCAATTATATACAATACAAGATAAGAACGGCGGAAGCCAAGTGGAGGAAGAAATAGAATTCCAGAGAATATTACAAGTAAAGTTAGAAAACACATACAATTTAGACCAAGCGAGAAAAGAACAGTTGAAATTGTGTATATTAAAGAATAGAAAAGCCTTTAGTTCAACACCTGGACTGTGTAACAAATACACACACACATTTAAAGTAAATGATACTGATCCCTATACACATAAAAGCCTTGACAGTAATTGAAACAATATTGAATATATACTATGTGTGTGTTAAATAATAATAAAAATAAAACATTGTTAAACATCAATATATTGTTGTATTTTAATTAATGTTAATTTATTGTTGTTAAATGTTCATTTATTATATTTCATCTAATGTATGTATATTATTATATTTCATCCAATGTATGTTGTATTGGTGTTGTGTAATATTGGTGTAAACGAAATTGTTAATTGGGGCTGTTCTTCGAAATATATGGAAACAGATTGTTAATTCCTTTATTTGGTCATTTTCCATATATTTCGAAGAGGGGCATTTGTAACAGTATTTTTGTGTTCGTGGGAATTGTAAATATATATAAAAATGTATGTAGTTGTGTGATTGGCCGAAGTAGTAGTGCTGTGACGTGGTGTGATGACGTGTCAGTGAATCGGCCAATCACAAAATAAGGTGGGAATTGCTATGGGGACAAGAAAATCAATAATCTAGAAAAAAGTGTGAATCTTGTGTCTTGCTGGAGAAGGAGGAAAGATGTTACGATGATTGTAATTGTAAAGGAAAATTAATAAGATTCAAAAAGTGTTATTCAATATTTATAATAGATAAGAGTGAATCATAGTTCATATTATATAATTAAATAATATATTACAAAATTGGACTCATCTAAATTTTATTTTCACCAAAAATCCGCATCCACACCTGAGAAAAGATCTCACGACTCTCAGTAGATTAAAACTCGATTTGGATCTTACAAAAAGTTGGCTTGCATCTTATTAGTTGAAGATGAACGAAAATATAATCCCGTTACAAATGTATATAAACATATATTTTTAAGTTTCAAACACAAAACTTACAGTTTTTTAGACAAAAAAGAATATTTGCAAATTAAAAAATTTTTGTGACCTAAACAAAAGGAGACACAGAAAAACCCAGAGCAATTTCGAAAAGTATGTGTATTATGAACATAGGGTTAAAATATTAGACCAAAATTCAAAATATTTTGTCGCAAGGGACTTTTTTAGTGACGTAACAAAAAGCATACAAAATATACCATAATTTCTAAACTGCTGGAGAAAAATGGTTTAAATTTAGGTTGTAACATGTTTACATTATACTACACCTATGGTGTAAATTTGAAAAAGCTAGCATTATTAGTTCAGAATGTGAAAATTTCAGTCATACATACCCTTAAACCATCTCATTTCTATATACCTAGTCTTACCATGAATACCGTCACAACATTCTAATTCAACTGACACAAAATGCTTGGAGATATTTTAATATCCTTATACCACTAGTTACATAGATTTATAGAGAATTGAAATCACATATAATTGTTCAAAATGGCCACCATTAGCACGCACACAGTCCTTAAGTCTTGTGGCCACTCATCAATTGCATTACGCACCACATCAAGAGGGAACTCCGCAACTGCCTTCAGAAGAGAGCGCTTCAAACTTTCAATATTGGGATGTCTCTTCTTGCAAGCCATCTCCTGAAGCTTGAACCACAATTTGTAGTCAAAAGGGTTTAGGTCCGGACTAGCAGATGGCCAGTCTGAAGTAGAAATGAAGTCTGGAACATTTGACCTCAGTCACTCCTGGGTTGAACCAGCCTTGTGTGATGGGGCAGAATCCTGCTGGAAGGTCCATATCTGTCCACGGAAGAGTGTGTTGTTGAGGTTCTTAACTATTGGTTGAAGCACTGTGTTCTGATACACTTGTGCAGTTGTTTTCACATTTTTTTTCACAAAAATGGAGCTCCGTTGTACCCTCGTAGCTCACACCCCACCACACCATGACTGATGCAGGATGATGACCCCTCTGGATTCTTGGAGCCTTTTCACCAGCTTCTCTAGATGATGTAGCATATACTCTGCCATTTTGGGCATTGAAAGTCTCCTCAACATTGAAAATTTTAAAAGAATTCGTCGGTGCCCATTTGCAGCGTAACGCTTTAGCAAACGCTTTGATTTTAGGAGTCTCTGGCGCTTCAGTTCATTTGTAAGGAGTCCCTTGCGTCGTTTGTAAGCATGAATCCCAAGTCACTCCTCAATGTGCGAGACGTAGACATTTTTGAAATGTTTAGCTCTTGAGCCATCACCGACTGCCTTCTTACAGGATTTCTCCGCACATGAGCCGCCACTGCTTTCACTAATTTTGGAGTCCGAACTGTGCGTGGTCTTCCTTCCCGCGGGCGATCTTTCACATCTCCAGTCTCATCGAAACGCTGGATAGTGCGATAGACAAACCTCTTTATGATTTTCATATTCTGGAGAGTTTTGAAAATCTCACTTGGTGATTTACCTACCCTATATAGCGCTATCACAGCCACGCGATTTTCATAGTCACCCCATTCCATCTTGAAGATTGTACAATACAACTTTACACTTCCACAGCTGCTCCATCAGTGACTCAGGCTACCTGCTACCGCTCTGGAATGTGCCGGCTCCTCCGGCTGGAGGTACAGCCACCCTGAAAACTTTGTGACAGTATTTATGGAAAGACTAGGTATACGTGCACGACACTTTTGTAATTTGGTCACATGGATCAGACACTTTGCCTAGCTTTCTTGTGCACCTCAACAGCCTTCCACTTCAAAGACAGTTTACCATGGAAGTGCAGAAGAATGGAACTCTTCCATTCTTGGACATTCTTGTTTCAAAAAACAGCATCGGTACACTGGGGCATGCTGTATACCGCAAGCATACACACACCGATCTCTATCTGAACGCTCATAGTTTCCATCATAAGTCTCAAGTCTCGGTACACTGGCCCACAGAGCTTTGTCTATCTCTGGTCCCAGCCACTTAAAACTTTCCGTCAAAACGGCTACTCCGAATATGACGTTAAAGCCTCGATCACCAAAGCAAGGAAAGGGAAACCTGTAACACCACAAGCGTCAGATAAGCCTACCGGTACAGCCTGCATCCCATAAAACTGACACGGGACCACCGGCTTTAGTTCCCTTCCGAACGAAGCCATGTGGACGATTTTTATGCCAGAAGAAAAGCCCAACACCAGTAGATTTGAACCCGTGAACTCCAGAGTTAGAAGCTGTATTGTATCCCCATATTATGAAGGAAGGGAAGATAAGAGTGACGTAAGCTCACGAAACCTTGGACGTTTCCACTAGTTCACGTGAGTGATCCTCCTGGAGAAACTTGAGAGTATTATTTTGAATTTCAGAAATTCCATTAGACAAAATTCCATAAGATATAAATTTTACAGAATATCTAAAGAGCAAACTTTTAAGATTCGTGTAAATTACAGACAAATTGTTTGAAATGTGTTCCAATAATCATTTAAGTAATTTTCAATGTTTAAACCATTATATTATACATAGATATATTATATATATATATATATATATATATATATATATATATTATTAGATTATATTCCCCATAGTTCAGATATTTCTTCCACGTAGAAAATGGACCATGGATTGAAAAAAATGGTAATCTGACGTTACGAGATCAGGGCTGTATGCTGGCTATGGCAGCAGGTCGATTATTCCTAATTACTGAATGTTTTCCTAACGACACCTTCTCCTTCCACTTCACATATTCTTCGAGCTGCGATAGCGACTTTATAATCTTGTTTCCAGTAACGTTTGGTTCAAACTTTGTCATCTCCATTTTGTAATTATTTATTAACAACTGAAGACTGATACAGGCTCGCAATGTACGCATGGCTTACCGTAAATAGCATTGCCAAACAAAAGAAATTCAATAAATTTTCCAAATCCAAAATAAAAGAAAACCGACTTTACTTAGAGACAATGTAATATAAAACAGGAAGTCATTTGTTCTCTTTTCCTGACAATTCAAAGAGAATAGAATGTCAAAAGCACCTCTTAAAACATTTGAATATCGGGTTAAGTCTACCGTATTCCCATATTCTGATTGTATCTACGTAATAAACCGTTTTTACCATAGTTCTTGGAAATGAGTAGAGGAAGTCATGCAAATGCAGCAGATTAGACTTTTGTTGTTGATTTAATCGTTTAAATAATTACATAGTCATTACATTTTCGAATACCTAAAGGTTTAATTGTAGGAGTCACCTAATAAATAAATGGAAGTTCTCCTTTATGGGAGAAAGGGAATAATAGAGAGGAAGAATTAAGGCCAGAAGACTTTTAGTAGTTGGATCAGGTAAAAAGAAATAAAGAGAAACGAAATGTTTAACAAACAAACAAAAAAAGTCAAATGGAACGTTTAGAAACAAAAACAAGACAAGGGTACACCAGCAAAGTAATGGGAGGATGCGGTCAGAAGAAATGCACTGCAAATGCTGAAAATAAAAGCACAGAAAGGAATGCCAGACAATTGAGATGAATGGAGGGAAAGATTAAGAGGCTGCAATACCTTAACAGTAAATATAGTACGGTTCACTGCTTTAGATATATGTTTACACAAACCGTACAGAAACAAAAGAATAAACCTACATTGTCCAGCTACTTTAACGGTCGACATCATCGCAGCGTTTAAGTCACCGCTAATACACTGTCAGAATGAACTTTTGGTAGAATTACCATCCATTGGAAATATTTCAAGGGCTGACTTAAAATGCTGACTGATCTGTATTCGGCACTACGCTCTGAGGTCATTGAAATCTGTCAACCTTTTTACTAAAAGCTGATTTTGCCCCTATTATAACGCTGAACAACTTCTTCACGAAGAAATTGATGGTTAATACAAGACTAGGAAAACTGCACCGATATATGCAGAGAAACTAAAAGTCGACGACTTCTGGGGGAAATTCGAGGGTGGTCTGAAAAGTTTCCGACCTAATAAAGATACAAGCCATTTTTCCGTTTTTTAATTCAACATAGTCTCCTTGTAACTCTACACACTTCTCCCAGCGATGTTCTCATCTCTGTAACCCGTACAAATAGTACTCGACGTTTTTCAACATAGTCTCCTTGTAACTCTACACACTTCTCCCAGCGATGCTCCCATCTCTGTAACCCGTCCAAATAGTACTCGACGTTTTTCAACATAGTCTCCTTGTAACTCTACACACTTCTCTCAGCGATGCTCCCATCTCTGTAACCCGTCCAAATAGTACTCGACGTTTTTCAACATAGTCTCCTTGTAACTCTACACACTTCTCTCAGCGATGCTCCCATCTCTGTAACCCGTCCAAATAGTACTCGACGTTTTTCAACATAGTCTCCTTGTAACTGTACACACTTCTCCCAGCGATGCTCCCATCTCTGTAACCCGTCCAAATAGTACTCGGCGTTTTTCTCTGTACAATAATTGTTTACGATGGTGATTGCCTCTTCATTTGACGAAAACCTCTGTCCTCCGTGCGTAATTTTCAGATGACGAAACAAAAACAAGTCGTTTGGAGCTAGATCCGGTGAGTGAAGCTGTTCAAACCATAAGTCGTGGATTTTCGCCATTGCAACTGCTAAGGTGTGAGACGGTGCGTTGTCTTGGTAAAACAGGATTTTCTTTTTCTGCAAGTTCTGCCTTCAGCTTGCCGAGTAATGATGAGTAGTATGCTGCTGTGTTGTTTTTACGTTCTTGAAGATAATCGATTAAAATAACTCCATGTCCATCCGAAAAACAGTTGCCACCACTTTCCCAGTCGAAAAAAAAACAATTTTTGCTTTTTTTGGAGCCAGTTCCCCCTTTGCAGTCCACTGTTTGGACTGTATCTTTTGTTTCGGGCGTATAATGGTGTATCCAAGTTTCATGTACAGTAATTAATCGGCGCCAAAACTCGGATTGATTGCGCCTAAACTGCACCAAAAGAGCGTTGGACATGTTCATTTGAACACGTTTTTGGTCTAACGTGACCAAACGCGGCAGCCAACGCGCGGACAGCTTTCTCATGTCTAAATGTTGATTTAATATGTGACAAACACGTTCTTTTGACATGTTCATAGGCTCTGCTATCTCTCTCACTCTAATTCGTGGTCGTCTAGCACCATTTGGTGAACGTTCGCGATGTTTTCGTCGGAAGTTGCAGTTTTTGGACGTCCCGTACGTTCATCGACTCTTAAGCTCTTACGGCCATGTTTAAACTCACCTGCCCAAAATTTAACTGTGGTAAATGATGGTGCAGAGTCCCCATACACTAAATCCAACTCATCTTTGATTTGCGTAGGCGTATTGCCTTTTAAAAACAAATATTTAAGGACTATTCAATACTCGATTTTGTCAAGCCGAAACAATGCCAAATGAACTTCCAATGTTAAAGCGGATGTGACATAAGCGATACACTAAACTGAGACAACACAAGCTCACTGCTGTTATGACCCACGTACAAGCAGTAACCAACATAGAGAAATTGATGTTTTATTTCGAGAGTCAAGCAGAATTATTGACAAAAGAACTTCTAATGTTATATTTCGAGAGTCAAACCGAAACATTAACAAATGATCTTCTAATGTTAAAGCGGATGTGAGATCACGCTACTCGTAAGTGATACATTAAACTGAGACAACAGAAGCCCACTGCTGTTATGACCCACGTACAAGCAGTAACAAACATAGAGAAATTGATGTTTTATTTCGAGAGTCAAGTCGAAACATTGACAAATGAACTTCTAATGTTAAAGCGGATGTGACATCGCGCTGCTCGTAAATGATACACTAAACTGAGACAACAGAAGCTCACTGCTGTTATGACCCACGTACAAGCAGCAACAAACATAGAGAAATTGATGTTTTATTTCGAGAGTCAAGTCGAAACATTGGCAAATGAACTTCTAATGTTAAAGCGGATGTGAGATCACGCTACTCGTAAGTGATACATTAAACTGAGACAACAAAAGCTCAATGCTGTTATGACCCACGTACAAGCAGTAACAAACATAGAGCAATTGATGTTTTATTTCGAGAGTCAAGTCGAAACACTGACAAATGAACTTCTAATGTTAGAGCGGATGTGATATAAGTGATACACTTTTAAACGAGGTTGTACTATTAGTACGAAGCTAACCTGAGGCCGCCTTTCATATTCTTTTAGAATACTACTTTTCCTGAAGTAGGCAGATTTACAGAAGTTATTATTGTTGTTTCAGATGGTGATCTGTATACGGGGACAGTAGCTGACTTTTCGGGAATGGATCCCATCATCTACAGAGAACCGCTACAGACAGAGCAGTATGACTCCATGAGTCTTAACGGTAAGTGCATTCTATAATTCATTTAAAGCACAGTTACAGTTTGTAATGAGTACTGAAGTAGTTTAAACTGATAGGGAAAAAGCTTTTTAATAATTTTGTCTTAGCTGACGTTAATCGTTTCTTTAATTTGTGAAGGAATGTCACATAAAGGAATAAAATTGCTATTTGTTGTGTCTTATCTTTAGCTTTTCTCAGAGAAAGTCACACGTAAATTGTTGTGAAGATAGGACATCTTTGCTAAATGCTGTAAAGTAGACACAAACTGCTTGTTTATCTGGCCACTGCATAGGGGTTTCAGTTTCTGTAGACTGGGAACTAGCCAAGGGAATTAATCCCGTGGGAGAAATCCTCCTTTTTATATGGCGAGTTGGCTCTTAGTCAAGCGGATACATATTAGGAAAACAAATGCCAGTAAGTATGTTGGTCAATCTGGGACGATGCCTTTTTGTTTCAATCTCTTAATCTCCTTCTTTGATCTTTTAGCCACATTAACTATCCAAAGAAACTTTGGAATATCCTTTCAAGTGATACAACTTATTCAAACCCCGTGTGATATCACATACATGAGATCCCCATATAAACCTGAACTATAACCTTTGAACTAATAATAGGATACACGTACAACTTTGGGAGAATATAATACACAATTGGGAGATTACATTACACTATTTACATCTCAGAGAAAAAGTTGGAAGTGTCCTCCACCACCATCTATATATGTTTGCACTCGTCTCACCATATTTTCTGAAGTTTTACGGAGAGTATCCTCGCCAATGTTACTTATTTCGGTTCGAATGGATTCCTTGAGAACATCAATTGTCCGTGGTCTATTCTTGTATACTCTATTTTTAGATACCCCTAAAAGAAAAAATCCGGTGAGGTTAGGTCAGACATCTGCGCGGCCACAGACCTTTTGAGATTATTGGATTATCAAAGAAACTGGTTACAAGTTCCATGGTGTATGTATGTATGTATGTATTTATTGACTGCAATTGGGTACTACCCGGTGGCAGAGTTAAGAATAGAGATCAAATTACAAATACTAGATTTACAACAATAACACAGTAAACAATAAAAACATTATATTATTTTACTTTAGTCACTTAAAACATATCTAATTAATTCTCTATTTACATATTATATACCATTATAATTCAAAAGTTAAACTATAAACCATCTAGATTTTTTCTAAATTTCTTCAGCGACAGGGGACAGCCCTGAAAGACTGCTACAGGCAATTCATTCCATTCTTCAATGGTTCTATTAACAACAGAAAATTTTCCTACGTCGGTTCTATATCTTCTACCCTTAATTTTATACCTGTGATCGTTTGGTCCATAATAATCCGGATTATCTAACCTTACATTAACGTCCACCCATGCCTTTACACCAGCATTAGCTTTGAATAATGCTACCAACCTATGTTTTTTACGCCTAATTCTTAATTCCTCCCATTTAGTCTCATCTCCTTTTATAGGTCCAAAATACTTGCCTCTTTTTATGAATTTTATTGCCCTCTTCTGTATTTTTTCTAATGGATCGATTTGGTTAGCTCTATACGGGTCCCAGCATGCTACTCCATATTCCATAACCGGCCGCACTAAGGCTTTGTAGGCAATTTCCCTGGACCTAGCGCTCCCCTTTTTCAATATTCTCATTACGAAATGTCATTAGATGTATGGCACGTTGCGCTTCTCTCAATTTGGTATCATCCAGCTGCTCCACAAATGCCTTGAAGATACCCATATAAACTTCAGTGTCTACAGTCGTATCAAAGAAAATAGGACCAACCATCCTGGAAGCTCACACCACGCACCATACTCCAACCTCATCTCGGTCAGGGTGAGTTACCTGGATAAGGTTTTTTCCATGGTTTTCCCTTATCCTGAACGACGAATGTTGGGTAACTCTAAGCTTTATGGACCCTGGGTTCATTTGAGCATCATTTGACCCATTCCATTCATCGTACAATATGACTTAGCGTTGGAGGAAGTAAATTATATATATATATATATATATATATATATATATATAACCTCTTCATCATTCAGTGGGGTTTCGTGGATCACTTAGGGGTTTACAGCAGCCCAATATCTGGTGTTTTTTGTGTTTATGTAGCCTGACAGATGAAACCACGCCTCATCTGTAAACCACGTTATGGACGTGGAATAAGAGCACCCTGAAACCATCGACAGTAACTGATTCGTTTATCATAATCTGCTTCTTTCAGTTGTTACACCATATGCACTCTGTAAGGTCGTAGCTCCTTGACATGTTCCATATGAATACCCTGATTCCTGACTCAATCGACACAACGATTTGTTTGTAGAATTCAATAGCCTTCTGCGAACATCTGTAACAGATGACGGTCTATGTTTTCCACTCTCACTAATGAGTATACCAGTTGTCTCCAGCTTTCTTACGAGCGATAAACATCGGAACATCGCGTACATTAAATTCTCTTTGACATTCCTGTTGTGTTACCAAGGAATTTGTCTTCCAATATGTTTTCAAAATGTAAACACACTCTCGTAGTGAGTACTGCATGTCGATTGTCAGTGTTGGCAGTTCTCCCAGAGCCGCTGAGATCATTAAATCAAATTTATACATTCTACGAGCTTTCAGAGGGGAATTATGGCGTATTGAAATGGTTCATATTTATATGGATCGCACTGTAGTTACCACCGAATTTGTGTATGGGTACTAGAAACAGGTTGCTCTATTAACCTTACAATTAAACGGAGAGAGATGATCTGTTGGTAATATGTGGCTCGGATTAGAGAGTCGGTAGGTTGTATTTCTGACCCATTCGTTTCCGGGTCACTAGGGGAATGCTATAAAGCTTAATTCCTTCTTCTTCTTCTTCTTCTTCTTCTTCTTCTTCTTCTTCTTCTTCTTCTTCACTTCATGGCATAGGCAATCAAGTGCCTGTTCCGTCTTCGAAGTCCTCCAGCCATCGTTTCCTAGGTCTACCTACCGATCTCCTACCTTTTGGATGATACTGTAATATTTGTTTTGTAAGTCTATTATCTGACATTCTTTCAACATGTTCCTTCCATTTTTGTTTGAGATCTTTTAACCTATCATTCATACTAAAAATGTCCAGCTCTTCTCTTATATTTTCATTTCTTATTAAGTCCCTTTTCGTGCATCCTTTCACACTTCTCAAGAATTTCATTTCTGAAGCCTGTATTTTACTCTGTTGCTTTTTAGTTAACGTCCAAGTCTCACTTCCGTATGTCAGTATAGGTACAGCCATAACTTTGTAGAACTTTAATTTTGTTTCTTTACGTATTTTGTTTCTAAATGTTCTATTTATTGTTCCACACACTCTTTGAAATTTGCATATTTTATTGTAGACATCATGTTCCTTGTCACAACTAATATCAGTTCCCAAGTAGTTAAAGTGGCTTACCTGTTCAATGCAACGATTATTTATAACTATTTTTGTTCTAATTGGCTCTTTCCCAATGAATGTCATTACCTTTGATTTTATAAAAGAAATTTTCATGTTATATTGCTTACAAAGTTCACTAAGTTTAAAAATAGATTTTTGCAGGGCAGACTCGCTATTTTGTATAATAACTAAGTCGTCAGCAAACAATAAAATATTTAAAAAGTTTTCATTTGAAATCTTAAAGCCTACATTCACAAGCTGCTTCCATTTGCACACTAGGTCGTCAATATAAATACTAAAAAGTGTAGGTGATAAAGTACACCCTTGTCTGACACCCTGATTAGTAATAATTTTTTTAGAAATTTTACCATTGTTCCTCACATTTATTTTTGTTTGGAAGTAGAAGCATTGTATCATTTTTATTAATTGTTGTGGGTATCCTCGTTCTTCCAATATTTGCCACATTTTGTATCGGTTTACCCTGTCGAAGGCTTTTTCAAAGTCAACAAATGCCATATGCGGGGCTATCACCTTGTCGCGATGGGGGGGGGGGCTTAGTATCCAATGAACCAGACGACCATGCTGGGAAAGTCTAGCTTTGCTAGCTTGCTGGTTGGTAAGAGGGGAGGAGAACCAAGCATAGTCCGCAACGAGGGATCTGACGACTGTTCCCAGTTAGGTTTTCGGTTACCATGGTCTAAAGGAAGACAACCTTGATTAAAAATTACCGGAAGTCATGAGCCGCGAGAAGGCGAACCCTTCACATGACTTACCCATCTACGGGCTGGTAAGCCGTAATGGGGAAATTTACTTACTCAAAACCTTCGAAGAAGCTTAATTCCGTCTTCCGAAATTTCTTAAAGGGAGATACAACCCCGAAGTAGGGTAGTCGTCACTGTGGAGGTTCATTCTGTAGCTGTAAAGGGTCTTGCCTTCTGCTATCTGTCTCCTCATCGCCGGCCACTCTTAGTTACTCTCATCTGGCCCCTCTTTACCGGGGAATGCATAGATCGCAGTCAGCACTGTAGCATGCGCCAGCATTTCATCCACGACCGACAGCATCTAAAGGTGCGCATCGCAATAACGTTCCTGTAACACGATATTCTCACTTCATTTCTATTCACATAAAGGGCAGGAGCTTTTTGGGAATCTCCGAGCGAATATATTGGTTTGAGAACATTTACTTTGCATAATATGTTTGAGGTGGTCTACTCCACAAAGAGAAATGGATAGCAGCCTTCTCTTGTTTATTGTAGCATATTACTACGTCAAAGAAAAACAATAGTTCACGTTATCGATTGGCTGTGGGTCATAGTTGAGTGACTGGCCAAGACTAATGATTGCTGCTTCGGACTTGATTTCATCAGTCACTGTTGCAACTTTCCCTGCGGGCATATCGATGTTATTTGCCTTGCTCCACTGCAATACAAAGGCCATTAAATGGCAACTGATGACCCGAGCGCCGAAGGCGTGAATTTCTCGAATTACTACTGTGTGTGTGTGTGTGTGTGTGTGTGTGTGTGTGTGTGTGTGTGTGTGTGTGTGTGTGTGTGTGTGTGTCTGTGTGTGTGTGTGGCTCCGGGCCACATAACTTTATCGGTAAACCTTTGATTTTATCTGACAGCTTTTCAGACTTTGAAAATGTAGAACTTTAAAATATATCAAGTAAAACTGATATTTGCTTATGTTTCATTCATCACAGCCTCTGGCTACGAGGTTGAAAATCTAGCAAATGGTTCTAGGTTTATCTTATTACTTGCCTACTCTTGCAATACACCAGCTGAGTCAGCTGCCCCTTATTCTCGAGTTTTATGCAGTCCGCATTTACACTCAAACATGAAAACATTGACTCCATTACTAGGCTCTACCCGCGTATTTAACATTCAATGAAATTAGCACTAATATACGAAAGCTGTTCAATAAAACATGATCATAACTTCTACGTCATAACTTTCGCACTAAAATTCAATCTTATTATATTCTGTTAGCTTAATGTGAAGCAAACACGCCGTAGTGGTTTCATTGTTGGTACTACTGGTTCTCGCCTGTGAGAACCAGGCAAGTTCAGGCATGTTCAGTATCGCCTACCTCTGCAATGGAGGTAACACGCGAGGAACAATATACGGGTTTGAAATTTTGCTTTCGTCTCAACAAATCTTCAGTTGAGGCCTATACAATGTTACAGGAGGCCTATGGAGAATCTGTTCTTACCTACAGCACAGCTCGAAGCTGGTTTAAAATCTTTAAAGAGAGGAGACAATCAATTTCAAAGGAAGGTGCACCCGGTATTCCAGTTACTGCTCTTACGGAAGAAAACATCAACACTGCTGCTGTCACTGTGAGAGAGGCTCGACAAATTACCTCAATATCAC
This sequence comes from Mantis religiosa, assembly GCA_030765055.1. Lineage (NCBI taxonomy): Eukaryota > Metazoa > Arthropoda > Insecta > Mantodea > Mantidae > Mantis > Mantis religiosa. The sequence goes on along the minus strand of CM060953.1, from coordinate 10,852,696 downwards.
TTTCTGAAATACTGAACATTTCATTGTGTGCTACCCACACGTTGGTCACAGAAACATTACACATGAGACGTGTTTGTGCGCGATGGGTTCCAAGACTGTTGATTCCCGAACAAAAGGACATTCGCATGCAGCTCTGCATGCAGTTAAAGTTGATGTTAGAGGAAGATCCGGAGTTTCTTTCAAACGTTATCACTGCTGATGAAACTTGTCTACATCATTTTGATCCTGAGAGCAAACAGCAAACTCAATGTGGAAATCTCCTTCATCACCAACCCCCCAAAAAGCAAAAGTGGTTGCTTCTGCTGGGAAAGTTATGGTTATCTCATTCTTTGATATTCATGGAATGGTTTATCAGCATGTTGTACCTGCACACACATCAGTAACTGGACAATACATAAATATATTGCAAGTTCATACCAGGTGCAAAAGACCATATTTCCGTGAAGGAGGCTGGGTGCTGTACCACGATAATGCGCGGCCGCATATTGCCAATGTTGTTGCTGAACATCTTGCAAAAATCAACGGGAAAGGCATCCTTCTCCCTCCCTATAGTCCGGATTTAGCCCCATGTGACTTTTTTCTATTCCCCAACTTGAAGAAACGCCTTCGTGGGAGGTATTATCCATCATCAGAAGCAGTGGTGAAGGCTGCAGAGGCGATTTTGAAGGATCTCTCAAAAAATGGTTTCCAGCATGTCTTTGAAGACTGGCAGAAACGCTGGGACAAGTGCATCGCATTCAGGGGAGACTATTTTGAGAAGGATCTCCAAAATTATGAGGATGAGTAAAGGTGTGCTGTCAGAAAAAATTGTGATCATTCTTGTAGATGTTTCCGCCTGTAGTATATTCGTAATTAGACAGTTGACGTTCGCACGTCTACAAATGTTCACTAGAACCAGTTAATACTTATGTTATACGGAATGTTTATCTCACCCGTTGCTATATAGCTCAGTTAGAACAAGCGCAAAACTACACTTTCATTTGTCTTCTGTGACGCTGGTTGGAATCCTCTGTATAGGTATACTAGCTTTTTTACCGTGTAACATTCACAATTTGTAATTATTCTGAAAACTGTTATTATTTTTATGTTTAATTGTTTTATTTACCTTTCATGGCATTGTTTGATGTTTCTTTGTTGGTGAATTACAAGTAGATAGTTGTTTAAACACACCTATAGGTAGGTGCAATTGAAATAAGGATCATGTATGCATATTTGAACACAGAAAACATGGAAATTACAGTATCAGCGTTTGACATGGAAGTTAAACACAATTTTGCAGTCATAGAATTATTGTGCTTTTAAAGATGTTATTTCAAATTGGCATGTTTTGTGGCTTGGAGTGATCCTTTTTCTATTCCTGTAACACGACTCCTCTAACGAAGGAAGTGCTCGAACTGATGACCTTCTTGGGTAATGCACGTGCTCTCAGGCTTTATAAATAAATTATTGTCAATTCGGTTTCCAAGTTTTGATGAATATAATAAAGGGCATTTTCAATGATGAGATTCGAACCTGTGTCATTGGATGTGAGGGCACAAGAGATGTCATTATCCCACTGAGCTATATCGAGACTTGACTGAAAGCACGTTCTGGATTCAGTAGTACGACTTGCATGCCTGGTGCAATACCTTTGCCACCTCGCGAGTTCTCGTACTTGATTTAGCATTTTAAGACACTTTTAATCATTTGCTGGGTGTTTTAATATCATTACATAAATGGCAAAAGCTCTTATGTATGTTAATTGAGTTGCACGAGACGAGGGTATCTACCAGGGTAATCCACACAGAGTGAAGATTGACCTCCCCTCTGACGACCAGGGAATTACTGAGCTGTCCCCGGAGGGCGCCCGGTGCGGCTTTCCATAGGGCAAGACCTAGAGACTAACAAGCCCCCCCCCATCTGGTCCTATGGACTCAAGACAGGATGTAACGCGCGCCAACCCCAAAGGGGAAGGCTACCGATTAACGTTGATGCCTGGCGATCTAGCACACCTTGTACTAGCTATGCTTGCTAGTACGCGGGAATATTAGTGGCTTCCCTCAACCCCGTCCGGAGACGTACCCGATCTCCAACGGCTATCGGGAACCACTGCCCCCTCGAGTCGAACCCAATCCGAACAACTCCCATTGAGGGAGGGGCTCGAATGTTCGGCCTGAGGTTGCTCTAGTAACGTCAGATGTACCACGAGGCTAAGGGTCCGCAACGCCCGCACCACGGCAGCTGAATGAGACGGATACCCTCCCCTACGTGATGTTTAATAATATGTCCGTTTTGACTGTACGGATGAGGTGTGTCTCTAAATTTTTCCTACTTTTTCGCAGCCAACCCCTGCTCTAAGTATAAGAATCCGCCATTTTCTTTTTAGCTGACGTTGTTGGTGTACTCATATGATGGGTCCATTTTTTTCTAGGCGTTGGCTGAATTACTTGCCAGGTATACTCTAAAATTGTGGAAAGTGAAAGTGGAGTAAAGTAAAGGAGTCATATGTTTTTGAGGTGTATTGTAGCGGGAAGTACGTTTTGTGCCTTAAACCGTTATTCCTCTGAATTTTGCGCATTCTTTCTAAGAATATCAGAGAATGCAGTTTAGTAATCGCAAAACTGGAATAAGGCTCACATGCCGTTTGATGGGTGGCCTACCTTTCAGAAAAATAAGGCGCGGTTGACTCACCTGGTATTATTTGATGGTTTGATTTTTTTTATAATTTACGTCCTCCAACGTTAAGTCATATCGGACGGTTAATGAATTGGGTGAAATGATGCTCAAATGAATCCAGGATCCATGGAGCTTAGAGTTACCCGACATTCGTATTGAAAAATAAGGGAAAACCCCGGAAAAACCTTATCCAGGTAACTCACCCTGACCGAGATTCGAACTCGGGACCTCTTGAGCGTGAGGCAGACATGCTACCACCACGCTACCGAGCCGGGCTAGAATAATCCTGATTTATTGTGCAGTCAACGCACATCAAACCACGAATCATTTATCGTTGTACGTGGCCTTGGGAACCCGTGGACATTTCATTGTTTGCTTCAGCCGGGATTCGCCCTCCTGCTAAAGAACTGCAGCAATAATCACAACAGGTGTTACAAAATGACATGCAAACGACATACATGTTTGCGATTTGTATCGTATCGTCTGAAGAAGCACATCATCCTCCCTTGCAACGCGGGGAGATCACCAGATGAGAGATGATGCCAAATGATAATGGAGCTGAAATGGAAGGACAAGAAATTCGGGGGATGTAATTAACTTACCCAGCGACCCGGGAAAACCCACGGGCTACGTGAATCGATCCCGTAGCTATTCTGTAGATATTCTGTAAAGTGACAGCTTTTGTTCTTATTAGTAATGTTCTATGTATTGTGACTTTGTGGGTTCGTGAAATGAAAAGTCCAATTTCACCACTCAAAAATGTTCTTTATTTCCACCGACTTACAGTTAAACTCTTGCCAATTACACAGAATTACTTGCTGCACACAATTACAATTCACCAGTTCGTCCGTTACAATTTCCTTGTACTCGCGATTACATAAACTCCGTTGCACATACCAGTCACGTACAGTCTTCCGTTGCACAATCTTCTCGTACATTAACACGTCACTGACTAACACGGCCTTCTTACACCAAGAACTGTCCTCATTCACACACTAACCAACTGACTGACTGACTCAACCAACAACTGACTAACTAACTCCGTCTGTCTGTAACCCTCTTTAAATAGGAATATCGCCAACTTCTGGTGTTTACAGGATTGTTCTAGTAACAGAAAGATCGAGAACCAGGTGTAAGGAAACATACGGCACAGTCATGTTTTTCCCCCAACCACAGCCTGTCACCACTATAGGACCAACGAGGCGAGGGCGTGGCTACCCGAACCTTCCCTGTCTCCCGCTGCCAGCTGCTTTCACAGGGTGTTCCAGCGCTCCCGTTACACTGCTCCCTCCTCAAAGCTGTTCGCCTCGAACAGCCCCATCGTAGCGTGCGAGGCGGTCCAGGTGTACCACCAGCATCTGCTCGGAGTCTCAGCCAGAAGTAGCGCTGCCGTAGTTTGTGAATCATTCGGTTCGCTCCCAGGTGTGCTCCTGAAGTACCGGCGTGCACTTCCTCCAAGACTTCCGGGACCTTGCTCCGGGGAAGTACCAACTGTTCTCTCTGCGCCTTCCCATCGGGTGACTCCCATACCCGGAACAGCACGCCCTCTCTGGTCTTCAACGAGTCCCATCGGGCCCAGTGCGACTTGTAGGTGGCGCTCCTCGGTGCGATGTCCTCCCAGGTTGGCCTCGTCCCTGCGTCCACTTCCCTCAAGAGTGGCCCCAAGTCTGCGTCCGCCAGCTGCTCCCTCCTCAGGCCTGCGCTATCCCAGCCTTCAGCAGGCACTGCCACAACTACTCGGACTGCTACGGCACGCTCCTTCTCTTCCACTCTTGTGCGCTCATGGCCGTCCTGGATCTGCGATAGGACACCTCCAATGCAATGGTCGCTTTGTCGGTGTCCACAATGAAGGCGCCACCCGGTTGTGGGAAACCCAAAATTGAAGCACTGCACCGGGTTCCCTTCGGGTGCTGGAAAGCGTCTTCGGCGTCCTCCGTCCACACATAAGGCCGGTTTTCCTCCGTCAGGCGGGTGAGGGGTTTTGCGATGTTGTTGGCCTTTTCCTCTAACTCATTAAGGCGGTCGTCTACTTGACCCTTCCGCTTGCCCAGGTTCGTGACGTCATCCCTCACGCCGGCCAACTTTTCGTCAAATTTGGCGGCGAGGACCTCGTTCGCCTCCTTCATTTCCGTGGCCAGACTGCCGTTCGCTGCTCTCATTTCCGTGGTTAACTCGGCCTTAATTTGTTGCATCTTCTCGGCGATGTTGTCCCTAGCCGTCCTGATTAGTTTCAGTTCCGCGGCCAGGTTATTTCTAGTCTCCAGCGTCTCTGTTAATTCGGCCTGCATTTCTTCCATCTTCCTGGTGATGTTGTCTTTAGCCGTCTTCATTTCCGAGATTAGTTCGGCCTTCATTTCCATCATCTTCTCCAAAAAAATTTCCAATGCCGCGTCCATGGTTGTAATGTTCGGTGATGTTGTTATCCCACTTCTGACACCAGTGTGACTTTGTGGGTTCGTGAAATAAAAAGTCCAATTTCACCACTCAAAAATGCTCTTTATTTCCACCGACTTACAGTTAAACTCTTGCCAATTACACAGAATTACTTGCTGCACACAATTACAATTTACCAGTTCGTCCGTTACAATTTCACTGTACTCGCGGTTACGTAAGCTCCGGTACACCTTCACAGTTACGTACAGTCTTCCGTTACACAATCTTCTCGTACATTAACACGTCACTGACTAACACTGCCTTCTTACACCAAGAACTGTCCTCACTCACACACACTAACCAACTGATTGACCAACTCAACTCCGTCTGTCTGTAACCCTCTTTAAATAGGAATATCGCCAACTTCTGGTGTTTACAGGATTGTTCTAGTAACAGAAAGATCGAGAACCAGGTGTAAGGAAACATACGGCACAGTCATGTTTTTCCCCCAACCACAGCCTGTCACCACTATAGGACAAACGAGGCGAGGGCGTGGCTACCCGAACCTTCCCTGTCTCCCGCTGCCAGCTGCTTTCACAGGGTGTTCCAGCGCTCCCGTTACAGTATAAACCAATTTAGTATTTTCTCGTCATTTTTAGAGCTTCATGTTTTGACAGCGACATGAAACTCGCAAATTGCTTTTTCAATAGACGTTCTCTAAACTTTACTCTGTGTGATGATATTACATGCTTTTACATTTCTTCTGCTGTGTGACTTAGCACTACATGAAAATATGTTTCTGTACATTTATCACACGGCTCAGAAATGATGATGTCTACTTCAAAATATTAGGTTATCTCATAATTAATCTGGTTATTTCAGTTTGTACAGAAATTAATTTTGTGTCTAATCTTCGAAAGGTATATCATGCTACATAAGGAAATTCAGTCTTGATAACAAATGATAAACGTTATTTAATAAAATATGGTAAGTGAAATATCTTTGAAGGCTTTGGCAAGGAGTGGAATATCTTTTTACTTTGTAATGCTGGTTGATTATTAAAAATAAAAGAAGGCGTATCTGTTCCCTAAAAGTTTGCGTGTGTACTTTTCTTTGATATTTAGTAATAACTCCGTCCATTATCACTTTAGATTTTTTCGTCGCCTTTTAACCTTCTTTGGACCTATACAAATATTTCAAAACCAAAATTAGGCAAATCGGTTCAGCCGTTCTCGAGTTTTTGTGTGTATATATATAGTTTAATCAAACAGTTGAAGCTCTAATCACCAACATCGAGACATAAAAGAGCTTTAGAAGGGTTTGAAACTTAACCCACTTTGTATATTTCAGCGTTCATCGCTGATAAAAGCGTTAAGAGTCAACTTGAGCCGCTACAAGGCGTTACTGCCGTTGGGCGTTTTATTTATGTGGCAGTATTATCTCGTTAACGTACAGACACGCCCCCAAGTAAAATGTTTATTCAGCCATAATGAACGCAAGAGATCAATCATTTACATTTTATGGTTACAAATTATTTAGCACGCTGCGCCGGTCAATATCTGACAGCTGGGTGACGGTTTGGTTTCGCATTAACTTTCATTTCAATACCTCTCTAGCCATTCACTCATTATTGTTATTGTTCTAGCCCCAACTTTTTATAATTTCCTTTTCGTTTTTACAATACAAGCCAATGAGATCGGGTGAAACATTTGGCTAACCCTATAGAATATATTGTGACAAAAGACTAAAATGTTCATCTTATAACTGCTTTATTTGTTACCAAAGCCGTTAGTTCAGTAGTAACGTTCAATTACTCTTTCTTTTACACAGATAAACACCTCAACACGTCTTTAAAATGGCCGCGCCGTGGCTCAGTGGTTAGATCACTTGGCTCTCACCAAGGCGGCCCGGGTTCGATCCCATGCGACCGCAAAGTGAGATTGTTGGTGGACAACACGGCGCTCGGGCGGGTTTTCTCCGGGACCTCCGGTTTCCCCCGCCATCTCATTCCACCGGTGATCCATCTTCATCTCATGTATCATCAGTGTCACCGCCTGCGGTGCCGTATGTAGTAAAAGCGGGCGTTAAACACTACACACACACTCTAAAATTTCTCTGTACCCTTTGTAGATACAGGTCCACCTCTAACACGAAACTACACTACATTACTCCAATATTCACACGTAAACTGCTGCCACAGCTTGGCGATTCATCACTCGGAGCTGTACTTTCCGCTCCGTCAACCGCCGACTCCTTAACGTGGAGCTTAGAATGTACCACAGTCAGCTCCAAGTACCACACTGCTGTCATTACTACTCACTGTACTTTTGTCTCATGACTCTGCCACAAGAGCCAAGAGAGAGTACAGGTTGTCTGGGTATTCCCGGGCTGTGAGCAAAGCGCCACGGTACCTATCCGCTTCGCGAATTTAGTCGGTTTTTCGCAAGCTTTTGTGTCAAGTTGGTAGTGACGACGGTGGTGGTTGGCCTGTACATACGATTTCTGCCCCGGGCTGTAAACCCAAATAAAGGGTGGCCATGCTGGATGCCGCCTCGCTTAGCGCGGCTACTCTGTTTCAGGTCTTGCAACGGTTTTATATACCTGCCAAGCAGATCTTCATGGAAGTCGAAGCCTCTCGAATTATAGTCTCCAAAGGTCTTTTCTGTAGCAATAATATAGACCTCCCGTTTCCTTGTGACTGTCGTTTGACGCAGCCCCTGTCACCTAGGAACACTGAGACGACATATAACCTGATATTAGAAACACACTGTTATGTGCAGAGGTTCTTCTCCCATTAGTCCTGGACGCCTAGGACCAAGGATCCGGGCCTCCTTGCACCCGGGAGCGATGCATACTCCGGGGCTCTTTCCATACCTGATTTCTTAAAAAGCCCCCCGCTGAGCACAAGGTCAAGACGGGATGGAAGTGCATACGTCACTTACGCGCGTCAACCCCGCAGGGAAGACTACCGAAAACCTCGGTGGGGCCGCCTGGTGATCTAGCACACCTTCTACTAGCTCTATAGGCTAGTACCCGGGACTTATTAGGCAACCCTCTACCCCCTCCGGGCGGCCGTAGCCTGGTGATCTAGCACACCTTCTACTAGCTCTGCAGGCTAGTACCCGTGACTTATTAGGCAACTCTCTACCCCCTCCGGGCGGCCATAGCCTGCTGATCCAGCACACCTTCTACTAGCTCTGCAGGCTAGTACCCGGGACTTATTAGGCAACTCTCTACCCCTCCGGGCGGCCATAGCCTGGTGATCTAGCACAACTTCTACTAGCTCTGCAGGCTAGTACCCGGGACTTATTAGGCAACTCTCTACCCCCTCCGGGCGGCCATAGCCTGGTGATCTAGCACACCTTCTACTAGCTCTGCAGGCTAGTACCCGGGACTTATTAGTTAACCTTGTACCCCCTCCGGGCGGCCATAGCCTGGTGATCTAGCACAACTTCTACTACCTCTGAACGCTAGTACACGAGACTTATTAGGCAACCCTCTACCCCCTCCGGGCGGGCGTAGCCTAGTGATCTAGCACACCTTCTACTAGCTCTGCAGGCTAGTACCCGGGACTTATTAGTTAACCTTGTACCCCCTCCGGGCGGCCATAGCCTGGTGATCTAGCACACCTTCTACTAGCTCTGCAGGCTAGTACCCGGGACTTATTAGTTAACCTTGTACCCCCTCCGGGCGGCCATAACCTGGTGATCTAGCACAACTTCTACTACCTCTGAACGCTAGTACACGAGACTTATTAGGCAACCCTCTACCCCCTCCGGGCGGTCGTAGCCTAGTGATCCAGCACAACTTCTACTAGCTCTGCAGGCTAGTACACGGCACTTATTAGGCAACCTTCTACCTCCTCCGGGCGGCCATAGCCTGGTGATTTAGCACACCTTCTACTAGCTCTGTAGACTAGTGCCCGGGACTTATTAGGCAACCCTCTACCTTCTCCGGGCGGCCATAGCCTGGTGATCTAGCACACCTTCTACTAGCTCTGCAGGCTAGTACACGGCACTTATTAGGCAACCTTCTACCCACTCCGGGCAGCCGTAGCCTGGTGATGTAGCACACCTTCTACTAGCTCTACAGGCTAGTACCCTAGACTTATTAGGCAACCCTGTACCCTCTCCGGGCGGCCGTAGCCGGGTGATCTAGCACACCTTCTACTAGCTCTGCAGGCTAGTAGACTTATTAGGCAACCCTCTACCCCATCCTGGCGGCCATAACCTGGCCGGAGGTACACAATTCCCCATGGTTGTCGGGAACACACTGCCCCTCGAGTCCAACCCAATCCGAACAACTCCCCGACGGGAGGGGCTCGGCAGTTCGGTCCGAGGTTCCTCTAGTAACGTCAGAGGTACCATGAGTGCTAAGGGTCCGCAGCGCCCGCACCACGGCAGCTAAAGGGGACGGATCCCCTCTCCTACGGGATTCAGAAAGACATTAACACAAACGAATAAATATAAATAAATGACGTATACCAGAATAGATATATGCCATAATACTAACATATACTCCAGAGAGCGCCACAGTGACAAGACCACTCTGCGAAGGTCAGAGGCCGCGCCGTGGCTCAGTGGTTAGACCGCTTGGCTCTCACCAAGGCGGCCCGGGTTCGATCCCATGCGACCGCAAAGTGAGATTTGTGATGGACTACACGGCGTTGGGGCGGGTTTTCTCCGGGATTTCCGGTTTCTCCCGCCATCTCATTCCACCGGTGCTCCATCTTCATCTCATGTATCATCAGTGTAACCGCCTGCAGTGGCGTATGTAGTAAAAGCGGGCGTTAAACACAACACATTTCATTTCATATCTTGGTTCTTGTCAGCAAAGGGAACGTTTTCATACGTTAAACTCGGTTTAGGTTTTGCCAAAATGTATAGCGTATATTCCGACCGTATTCTTTGTTTCTCTTGTCTATTTTCATAGTAATTGTATACGCGAATAATCAGAGATCATGGTTGTTGATGCTTTATTGTTTATAGTTACTACTTTTTTGCGGGTTGTAATTGTTAATTTATAGAAGGAACTCCGCACATTCAGGTGTAATATGAGTTTGTCATTTGTCATTTGTTCATTCTCACGTGCATCCTATTTCCAGGAGCTTACACTACCACAGCGGGCTAATACAGTTATAGCTTTATGCTTCCTTTTGTGTACATTATGATGGTAATTTAATAGCATAATTATTGTTTCCTCTCTTAAATAAACCATGTGCCGGTTTGTAATGTACAGACATACGACGTTAAATTGTTTCAACTTTGCTGTGTGGTATTTGGAGCACAGTTCCCTCATTCCGTCCTGCCGATTCTCCACTGCTACGGTACTCGTACTCCTTCATTTAAAACCCAACGGTCGCTCAGTATTGCGCCTGTGTGCGATTGGTTGTGGCACAGCCAGCTTTGCTCCTACGTGAACTTCACGAGTAAAACATGTTTGATACTCTTAACTTTTAGAAGATGCAGTAAAAGAACAGAAGTTCTGGGTGAACTAAACCTTCATTCAGTGATATAGGAGACCAGTCACAACAATGTACTCGTGACACTGGTACACTTATACGGCTTTACGAGGGCTGTTTAATAAAGAATGATCATAACTTTTCGCACTAAAATCCAATCTTATTATATTCTGTTAGCCTAATATGAAACAAACACGCCTTAGTAGTTTCATTGTTGGTACTCCTGGTTCACGTCTATGAGAACCAGACAAGTTCAGACACATTCAGTATCGCCTACCGCTGCAATGGAGGTAGCATGCGAGGAACAATATGCGGCTTTGAAATTCTGCTTTCGTCTCAACAAATGTTCAGTTGAGGCCTATACAATGTTACAGGAGGCCTATGGAGAGTCTATTCTACCCTACAGCACAGCTCGAAGGTGGTTTGAAATCCTAAAGAAGGGAGACAGTCAATTTTAAAGGAAGGTGGACCCGGTGCTCTAGTTAGCACTCTTACAGAAGAAAACATCAACACTACTGCTGTCATTGTGAGAGAGGATCGTCGAATTACTGTAAGGTCACTTTCTGAAATACTGAACATTTCATTGGGTGCCACCCACACGTTGGTGACAGAAACATTGCACATGAGACGTGTTTGTGCGCGATGAGTTCCAAGACTGTTGATTCCCGAACAAAAGGACATTCGCATGCAGGTCTACATGCAGTTAAAGTTGATGTTAGAGGAAGATCCGGAGTATCTTTGAAACGTAATCACTGCTGATGAAATTTGGCTACATCATTTTGATCTTGAGAGCAAAGAGCAAAGCTCAGTGTGCAAATCTCCTTCATCACCAACCCCCCAAAAAAGCAAAAGTGGTTGCTTCTGCTGGGAAAGTTATGGTCATCTCATTTTTTGATATTCATGGAATGGTTTATCAGCATGTTGTACCTGCACACACATCAGTAACTGAACAATACTACAGGGATGTCCTGAAAACATTGCAAGTCCATATCAGGAGCAAAAGATCACATTTCCGTGAAGCAGGCTGTATGCTGTACCGCGATAATGCGCGACTGCATATTGACAATGTTGTTGCTGAATGTCTTGCAAAAATCAACGTGAAGTGCATCCCTCACTCTCCCTATAGTCAATATTTAGCCCCATTTGACTTTTTTCTATTCCCTAACTTGAAGAAACGTCTTCGTGGGAGGCATTATTCATCATCAGATGCAGTTGTGAAGGCTGCGGAGGCGATTTTGAAGGATCTCTCAGAAATTGTTTCCAACATGTCTTTTAAGACTGACAGAAACCCTGGGACAAGTGCATTGCATTCACGAGAGACTATTTTGAGAAGAACCATCAAATTTGTGAGGATGAGCAAAGATATGTTGTCAAAAAAATTGTGATAATTCTTTACTGAATAGCCCACATATTTATGATTTGTCATAAAATATTTTACGTCAACTGATGTGAAAAAGATCAGAGAATGAGCTTTTAGAAATAGTATGTATCTGAACGTGTAGAGAAAGTCATGTGAGTACAACGAGTTGTTTTTGGGGAGGTGATGCTTGGTTTGCCAAGACTGAAAACAGACACGGACGAAACTCGCTTCACAGAATCCGCGCAACATTCATTATCTCTACAGCATAAGGTTTATTGTTTAGAAAAGGAACTTTAGCTTGGTTTTGTTCCCTTAACGGAATTTACTGAGGAAGTTAAGCTGAAAAATACACCGCGGCAAGAGGAAAAGTGAACTTTTATAAACCTATTTATGAACTGTTTCTCTTTAACTCTGTTTATTTTCAGCTTATGCAGACTTCCCCTACAGGTGCAGCTCCCACTACATTCTGTTTCTAATGAAAATTAAAAATCATCTGATGATGAAACTATTCTTACATAAGCTAATTCTTCTTATTAAGAGAGGTAAACTCATTGTACACGTACTGTACCAGGAGATCAAACTAGATATAGACAAAATGTCTCCGTATTCCCTTGTAACTACAGTAAGATAATGTTTATCTTGAAGTAAATAGAGCAATAAGTGTTTATACAACAGTAGAGAAGATCATGTATACATCACATAACGACCAAAACATTTGACTATCACTTAACGTCTACTGTATTCCCTTGTACTACAATAAGATAATGTTTATCTTGAAGTAGATAGAGCAGTAAGTGTTTGTACAAGAGTAGAGGAAGTCATGTATACCTCTCAAAACGACCAGCTGTTTAAAACATCTGACTATCACTTAAAGTCTACTGCATTCCCTTGTAACTACAATAAGATAATGTTTATCTTGAAGGAGATAGAGCAATAAGTGTTTGTACAAGAGTAGAGAAAGTCATGTATACATCACATAACGACCAGCTGTTTAAAACATTTGACTATCACTTAAAGTCTACTGTATTCCCTTGTAACTACAATAAGATAATGTTTATCTTGGAGTAGCTAGAGCAATTAGTGTTGGTACAAGAGTAGAGAAACTCACGTGTACGTCACATAACGACCAAAACATTTGCCTATCACTTAAGGTCTACTGTATTCCCTTGTAACTACAATAAGATAATGTTTATCTTGAAGTAGATAGAGCAATAAGTGTTTGTACAAGAGTAGAGAAAGTCATGTGTACATCACATAACAACCAAAACATTTGACTATCATTTAAAGTCTGCTGTAACTACAGTCCGTTGTAACTACAATTAGATAATGCTTATCTTGAAGTAGATAGAGCAATAAGTGTTTGTACAAGAGTAGAGAAAGTCATATATCACAAAACGACCAAAACATTTGACTATCATTTAAAGTCTACTGTATTCCCTTGTAGCTACAATAAGATAATGTTTATCTTGAAGTAGATAGAGCAATAAGTGTTTGTACAAGAGTAGAGAAAGTCATGTATACATCACATAACGACCAAAACATTTGACTATCACTTAAAGTTTACTGTATTCCATTGTAACTACAATAAGATAATGTTTATCTAGAGCAGTAAGTGTTTGTAAGAATATTTGGTCGAAGAGTGAGTGTAGAAAATGATGTGAAATTGCGGGGTAGAGAGATGAAGAAAGGTTAGCTTGACGTTATTGTCAGTTCTGTGAGTAGCACGTGGCTCAACATTTTAATTTGAGCTTGTCCGTTCGATCGCTGCTTTGTGTTGAACATGCCAGTCATCATCGGGTTTATACTCATCCACCACAAATCCCTCGCAATTGCAACACTGCACAGGTATTAACCTGCATTTGTTATACGCTAACGGTTCTAATAATGGGCACTACCAATTGTCACTGGCTAGTTAGCAAAAATCCCTTTCTGACCTTTTACGACCTCGTGAACAATGAAGCTCGCTTTAGACTCGTTTACGTTAGTGGAACATTTCGAATGCCTAGACTTAAGTTAGAACTTTGAAGGAAATAAATCTTATTGTTGATTTACAACACTAGTATACTTTATAATACTATAAACGAAACTTTATAATACTATACGAAACTGGTGCGGCGTTATATTGCCTCTGTTACCGCCGGCAACAGCTAATAAATTGAAGAAAGTGTATCCAAATTTTACATTAATATTTGTTCAAAAAATAATGGACAGTCCAAACGATTTCACTTTTATATTTCAATTGTTTAATTTGTGACCGGCCCACAGAGACCGGTCGTCTAACATCCTTCGGTTCTATATAGCTCGTTATGTTGCCAGTGGCGCTCATCGGCAAACTAGAAGCGTACAGATTCATGTGGGAGAGTCAGTGACCGAGTTCTTAGTTATTTGTTTATAGAAAGATTATTGCCAGTGCAGCGAAACGGCAAACCTTCCGTTTCCTCGCGTGTAACAGTAAGATGGTGAATGATTTAATGTCAAAAATTCAGTCAGAAGAACGACATCACTTTAAAGGACTTCCCGTTCTTTTGGTGAAAAATGTCAAATTTCAACAGGAAATGCCTACTTCGGATCTCATACCCTTAAAAACTAAATCATAGGATCAAAGATTTACTTTTGATCATTTGATCATAGAGCTTAGAGATCTTACAGGATAAAAGAAAACCTCCAACGTTAAGTCATATCGGACGATGAATGAAATGATATTCAAATGAGTACAGGATACATAGAGCTTTGAATTATCAGACATTCATCTTTCAGGATAAGAGAAAACCTCCAACGTTAAGTCATATCGGACGATGAATGAAATGATGTTCAAATGAGTACAGGGTACATAGAGCTTAGAGTTACCAGACATTCATATTTCAGGATAAGAGAAAACCTCCAACGTTACGTCATATCGGATGATGAATGAAATGATGTTCAAATAAGTACAGGGTATATAGAGCTTAGAGTTACCAGACATTCATCTTTTAGGATAAGAATAAACCTCTAACGTTAAGTCATATCGGACGATGAATGAAATGATGTTCAAATAAGTACAGGGTATATAGAGCTTAGAGTTACCAGACATTCATCTTTCAGGATAAGAGAAAACCTCCAACGTTAAGTCATATCGGACGATGAATGAAATGATGTTCAAATAAGTACAGGGTACATAGAGCTTAGAGTTTCCAGACATTCATCTTTCAGGATAAGAGAAAACCTCCAAGGTTAAGTCATATCGGACTATTAGTGAAATGATGTTCAAATGAGTACAGGGTATATAGAGCTTAGAGTTACCAGACATTCATCTTTCAGGATAAGAGAAAACCTCCAACGTTAAGTCATATCGGACGATGAATGAAATGATGTTCAAATAAGTACAGGGTACATAGAGCTTAGAGTTACCAGACATTCATCTTTCAGGATAAGAGAAAACCTCCAAGGTTAAGTCTTATCGGACTATTAGTGAAATGATGTTCAAATGAGTACAGGGTATATAGAGCTTAGAGTTACCAGACATTCATCTTTCAGGATAAGAGAAAACCTCCAACGTTAAGTCATATCGGACGATGAATGAAATGATGTTCAAATAAGTACAGGGTACATAGAGCTTAGAGTTACCAGACATTCATCTTTCAGGATAAGAGAAAACCTCCAACGTTAAGTCATATCGGACGATGAATGAAATGATGTTCAAATAAGTACAGGGTACATAGAGCTTAGAGTTACCAGACATTCATCTTTCAGGATAAGAGAAAACCTCCAACGTTAAGTCATATCGGACGATGAATGAAATGGTGTTCAAATAAGTACAGGGTACATAGAGCTTAGAGTTACCAGACATTCATCTTTCAGGATAAGAGAAAACCTCCAACGTTAAGTCATATCGGACGATGAATGAAATGATGTTCAAATAAGTACAGGGTACATAGAGCTTAGAGTTAACAGACATTCATCTTTCAGGATAAGGGAAAGCCTCCAACGTTAAGTCATATCGGACGATGAATGAAATGATGTTCAAATGAGTACAGGGTACATAGAGCTTAGAGTTACCAGAAATTAATCTTTCAGGATAAGAGAAAACCTCCAACGTTAAGACATATCGGACGATGAATGAAATGATGCTCAAATGAGTACAGGGTACGTAGAGCTTTGAGTTGCCATTCATATTTCAGGATAAGAGAAAACGTCTAACGTTAAGTCATATCAGACGATGAATGAAATTATGTTGAAATGAGTACAGGTTACATAGAGCTTATAGTTATCAGACATTCATCTTTGAGAATTAGGGAATCTCCGTGATTAGAACTCGGAACCTCTTAGACCTGTGGCAGAGGAGCCACCATCTGTACCTGAGGGGCGGGCAGGTATTTAGTTGAAAACTAAATGGTAGTCATGTACTAGATGTTCATTATAATGCAGATGTTCCAAATTCGTTTGTCTCTGGCCATTTAACCAGTGACAAATGCAACCATAAAGACGAATATTACAGCTGTTTCTCATACAAACAAGAAAGAATAAAATTGGATATGAATGCAAAACAAAACATAGTTTGTTGTTTCACTTGTATGCACTATCGGGGAAGGGCGTTCATTCAGTGGAACGTTACTGACTGCGTGATAACGCGCGCCATCATTCGTTTGTTTCGCTGCTATTTGAGTTTACGATGTGCTATAACTGTACACATTTGGATTTTGTGGCGGCCACCATCGAGATAGACAATAGGTTACTATGTGTCCGCACGTAATACTGCTTTTGTTTGGAGGTTCCGTTTAAGGATGGTTAACAGCCATAGCTCCTGTCTAAGGAAGCAATCTCCCTTGCCAAAAGACAAGTAGGGCTCCGTTTTGGAGCCTCCCGTTACCCGCTCTTGCGGACTTCCGCTTTTTCGTACTTTTACGATCATAATTTTTCGCATTAAAATTCAATCTTATTATATTCTGTTGGCTTAATGTGAAACAATCACGCCGTACTAGTTTCATTGTTGGTACTCCTGGTTCCCGCCTGTGAAAACCAGGCAAGGTCAGACATGTTCAGTATCGCCTACCGCTGCAATGGAGGTAACTGGACATAAAATAAACATCTACAATAGTAGTTCCACTATCTCTTTCTTTGTTGATAATTACTTTGCACCTGAAATTTCTTTGTTGGCGGACAATTACTGTAACTGTAGGAACCTCTGTTGTATAACAATTACATTTAATGTGGTACACTCACAGTACTTTCTCATTCCGCTCTTCCAGTAAGACTTACTTTTACATCTGCTCCAAGTTTAAAGTAAATGTTAAAAGTCGGGTCAGCTCATACTGCCTTTTGAATTCCAAGGTTATTCTTATAAACTTTCAAGAGCAAGATAAACATTTGAATATATAAAGCTATTAGACAATTGAATTAGATGCACGAAATGCTTCATAAATCTTCAGTTACGTAAAATACGATTACTATATTATTCTTTTTATCTTGTAGTTAATTAGATACACAAGGACTCAGGACAGAAACATTAAGATATACTTAAAGAACATAATTTATGTAAACTTATCTAATCACTAACGATTTTCCAGATATTCTTTGGTTGTAGTTGAATTTTCCAACGTTACTCCTGTTTTTGAACTTGACAAAAGCTAACATAAATGACTTTGAAACTTTAAACCTAATCCGAAACTCTAAAATCCAGTTCCCCGTAAATATTTATTTCAAATTTGTAACAGACAGACAAGTAAACCTTTGTGTAACGTGTGTGTGACACAGTAAGTGAATTTGTTATATAGCACACGATGATTTGGTTATAGTAATTGTCCGCCAGGGGAGAACCGACCGCTTGTTGCTGTCCAGAGAGGGCTCTACTTGTAATATATTTCACTGGGGAAGAATCTTTGTAATTATTTAGGAAATTGTATAATTGTATAATAGTTATATTATTTATACATAGCCTAGATTTAATTGTTCTTTATTGACTGACAAAGAAGAGTAGCTGTAATGTATATGGAGGCAATATCGAGCAAATAGTGAACTGTGCTTCAGAAAGAAAGCCTTCCAAATTAACTATATCTATAATCATATCTTCAAACTGAGCATGGATTCATTGCTCTTCCCATTGTTCGCCATGCCAAATGGTTTTGTTGGAATTTGTATCCAGTTATATTAATAAACACAATAGAAAATTTTCTGTTCATTATTCACAAATGTCAGTTGAATTAAACCATTTTAACAACTTCAAAATGTTTATGTCTAGCTCATTACTGTGGCCAATATACCTCAACTTCAAGAGGAAATCGTTCGTTATAACTCTAAAACTGTAATTAATTTACTAGAAATGGAATATCGAATGTGTTGAACTAGCGTTTCACTTCTACGTTGTAGACGTTTATCTTACGTTACACACATCAGTAACTGGACAATACTACAGGGATGTCATGAAAACATTGCAAGTACATATCAGTGCATAAGGCCACATTTCCGTGAAGCAGGCTGGATGCTGCACCACGATAGTGCGCGGTCGCATATTACCAATGTTGTTGATGAATATCTTGCAAACATCAACGTGAAGTGCATCGCTCACCCTCCCTAAAGTCCTGATTTAGCCCCATGTGACTTTTTATATTCCCTAACTTGAAGAAACGTCTTCGTGGGAGGCATTATCCATCATCAGAACCAGTGGTGAACGCTGCGGAGGTGATACATAGAGACGCAACATCCAGCAGTTGTGTCACTAGAAGAATGTAGGTTTATGGGTCCGTAGTTTAAAAAGAAATTATGCAGTTTAAAGAGCAGTTAGCACAATTATCCACTCGCCCTAAATACACTAAATTGCCTTTCCCGTTTCCTTTTACTGTTCGTGTTTGTTTCATTTCCGTTGTGACACTGGGAACAGCGTCCACAGTTGCTTCTGACGTCACACATTTAATACAATTGTCTTTTCACCAAGTTTTAAAGGCGGCAAGCTTTTGTTTTTCTGAACACGCTGGCATAATGACTACATGGCAATTCCTGGAATGATGTCTTTTAAGGATTCTGGATGGCTAAGGTGGTTTCTCTGTGGCCCGCATTTAGGAGATCTGGGTTCAGTTGTCGTGGTTGACTACCTGACCCATGGGTTCTCGGAGAGCTTTTATGGGCTACCAGGCGAATGCTGTGTAGGTTCCCCTCCATCTCTATGATCATTTCACATCATCTGGTGGTCTCTTTCAGGGTAGAAGTGTCAATGGGTGTCTCGGTGTTGTATGTGAAGGTGATATGTCGTTAAAACTTCCTCCTCCGGTCTCCGAAACCGATCTGATGTGGCCGTTTCAGAACCGCAGTAAAGTGGGATGCCGTTCTGACAGCCAGGCTCCCCTGAAGTGCTAGAGCAAGATCTAGGTGGGTGCGAGAGTCCAGGAGACCTAGAATATTCTCTGTTCTCGCCGAGCAGTACAGCTCTGCTGGGTTCCTGGACACGCTGGAATCAGAGGAATAGAACTAGCTTATAGGCTATCCAGGGAGGGCTCGGCCAACACGTTTATTGGTCCGGAACTTGTCCTTGGTATACCCTGAGAAAGGCCAGATGTGAGATCATTATTGGATCACTTCAACATGGCACTTCATGGCGTAATCTTACTGCAGCTAGGCAGGCTCGGTCTATGATCGAAGGAGCTAGCAAGAAGAACGGCAGACTCTGCTAACCTTTAATCGGGTACAAGTTAGAAGTGTTGTTGGCTTGTTGACAGGGCACACCTGCAAGTGATGAAGCTTAATGCAGGAAGTGTGGTGAAGAGCATGAGTCCTCTCTACATATTTTGTGTGAATGTGAATCACTTGCTGCACTTAGGCACTTTATTCTGGGCTCAGACAAACTGACACAAGAGGATATAAGGAGAGCTCATCCAAGACTTATCCTGACCTTTTTGGAGGCCAAGATCCGAAGCTGATGAACGCAAAATCAAGAATAGAGAAACAGCTAAAAGCCTTTGACAGGTGGGCATCCAAATGGTGCCTTACAGTAAACGCGAGCAAAACTCAAGCCATCTTTTTCCGCAGGAAAACAAAGCGTAACTACCAAGAATCGACGACAGCCTACCAAGGACACAAAATACCTATACAGACCACCGTAAAATACCTGGGAATAAAGCTTCATAAAAAACTAAGTACAAAACCACATTTCCAGCAAAAGATGAAAGAAGCAAAGACAGCAATCTCCACCTTACACTACTTATGAAAGATAGGCAAAATAGAACTCTCAGCACCGATCCTCAACCAACTCTATAAGACAATAGTAAGACCATACTTCACCTACGCCGCTATCGTCACCTTCCCGATAACGACAACATACATCAAAACCAGGCTTCTACAGATGGAGAGAAAGTGCTTAAGGATAGCCAACAAACTCGTACCCTGGCACAGAAACGAAGTGTATGACATCTGTAAGGCAACCCCACTAGAACAGCACCGAATGTACAAGTAAATCGCGAACGCGTCCGAGAGACCGCACAGGAGGCAGCTGATTGCAGCAGCAGGAAACTACAAGAAGACGGAGACCACGGCCCCACCAATCGTCACCCTGATACAACACCACGCCAGGATCAAGGAAGCCGAGGAAGACGAGATCCAAGAACATCTCCGAATACTTCTAGCTTGAAAATGACGATTGTGTACGTACCATAACTGACACATACCACAAAGATTGTTAAAAAAAAGTATTTAAAAAAATTTACAAAAAAACTACTACTAAAACCAAAACAAAACTATATATATGAAAAAAATAAAAATAAAAAATAAAATATTTATATATAAATATATAATAAAATAAAGAAAAGATTATATTAAAGAAAAAATTATATATGTGATATTAAATAAAATATAAATATAATAAATACCAACAGTATTGCAATTAGCCAATAACGACATGTGACAAATTGTTAACACATGCATACATAGCCTAATAAAGCAAAAAAAAAAAAAGAAGAAGCCGTCCTCCCTCCCTCAACTCCAAATAAAGTCAAGGCTGAAGAGGGTACACCCTGAAGCAGCCATAGGGTGAAATAAGCCAGGGTGAGATAAACCCACTGGCGAAATAAGCCCTAAAATCCCCCTGTAGTAGTCGTAACGGGACTTGAATAAGCACTGCCGTAAGAGCAGCACAATGGACCTAACATTCAAGACGGGATACTGGTAGTGCCCGCCTACTGAGGAGGTTCCAACTGATAAAGTGTAGGCCTCCGCTCTCTACAGTGTCGCGGCTCTTTGATACGGCCACCTCTGTCTCCTCTCGCCTCATTCTTCCTCCCGGAGCTGCCCCACTTGCGGTCACAGGTGCAATAGACCAAGGTTGGATCTCCGTGCCGAATTCCCTCTAGTTCAGTCTACACTGCATTATGAGTTATTTCCCTTATTTGCATTCCAACAACAAATTCTTTACCAACATTCCTGAAATAACACTGTGTTACAACCACCTACTGTATTCCTCTATAAGCTACTCTTACAGACCTCGTTCCTTTGCTGGAAGTTTAAAGTCCTTTAATCATAATATCGGACGTATGAAATGCGTGTAATATCAATGTGACTTCACCTGCTTTGATGTCAAAAACAGCTTAAATGATCCAGGAAATTAACAATAAAACATAACAAAATACTATTAAAGCACGCTTTATAAATTCATTTTCCATGTCTTCTATGTCCTTGATTCCGGATATCTCGGTTAGAATTTCATAGACTAATCAATAAATCGGATTTTTCCCTGTTTTCCTGAATGCCAAGATAAATATCCAAAGGAATAGTTAATACAAAGGCTTAACGTTCCGCCGTACGTCTAAAAGTTCAGCAAACCTCAATTCAGATAGTAATAACGACTGCTCCGCCATCTGTGCTTATATAGCGAAACACGTTAGAGAGTTGTGCCATCTGCCATATAGTTTAGAAACTCCACACAGAAACAGCGATACAATTTAAGTAGTTCATTTATTGGATTGGCGGGTGACGTGTTAAATAATTTTGGGTTCATTAAAACAAAATTAAAATCAGTTGTAAACAAAGAGTAACTTCTACACTTCTACGAGGGCTTTTCAATAAACAATGATCTTTTTTTTTTTTTTTTGACAACGTACCATTACTCATCATGATAATTTTGATGACCCTTCTCAAAATAGTCGTCTCTGAATGTGATGCACTTGTCCCAGCGTTTCTGCCAGTCTTCAAAGACATGCTAGAAACCATTTTTGAGAGATCCTTCAAAATCGCCTCCGCAGCCTTCACTACTGTTTCTGATCATGGATAATGCCTCCTACGAAGGCGTTTCTTCAAGTTAGGGAATACCAAAAAGTCACATGGAGCTAAATCCGGACTATAGGGAGGGTGAGGGATGCAATTCACTTTGATTGTTGCAAGATATTCAGCAACAACATTGGCAATATGCGACCGCGCTTTATCGTGGAGCAGCATTCAGCCTGCTTCACGGAAATGTGGTCTTTTGCATCTGATATGGATTTGCAATGTTTTCAGGACATCCCTGTAGTATTGTCCAGTTACTGATGTGTGTGCAGCTACATGCTGATAAACCATTCCATGAATATCAAAGAATGAGATGACCATAACTTTCCCAGCAGAAGCAACCACTTTTGCTTTTTTGGGGGTTGGTGATGAAGGAGATTTCCACACTGAGCTTTGCTGTTTGCTCTCAGGATCAAAATGATGTAGTCAAGTTCCATCAGCAGTGATTACGTTTGAAAGAAACTCCGGATCTTCCTCTAACATCAACTTTAACTGCACGCAGACCTGCATGTAAATGTCCTTTTGTTCGGGAATCAATAGTCTTGGAACCCATCACGCACAAACACGTCTCATGTGTAATGTTTCTGTCACCAACGTGTGGGTGGCACCCAGTGAAATGTTCAGTATTTCAGAAAGTGATCTTAAGGTAGTTCGTCGATCCTCTCTCACAATGGCAGCAGCAGTGTTGATGTTTTCTTCCGTAAGAGCAGTAACTGGAGCCCCGGGTTCACCTTCCTTTGAAATTGTCTCCCCTCTTTAAACATTTTAAACCACCTTCGAGCTGTGCTGTTGGGAAGAACAGACTCTACATAATCCTCCTGTAACATTGTATAGGCCTCAACTGAAGATTTGTTGAGACGAAAGCAGAATTTCAAAGCCGCATATTGTTCCTCGCGTGTTACCTCCATTACAGCGGCAGGCGATACTGAACATATCTGAACCTGCCTGGTTCTCACAGGCGGGAACCAGGAGTACCAACAATGGAACTACTACGGCGTGTTTGCTTCACATTAATCTAACAGAATATAATAAGATTGAATTTTAGTACGATCAAATATGACCGTAAAAATTATGATCATTCTTTATGAAACAGCCCTCGTATTATTTAGAACTTTTTTAAATTATTTCAAAACCGAACAATATGCCTGATAGAATAATTCAATTCGAGTTCCTCCGCCCCATGAGTAAGTATTTCAAATTTTAATAATTGTACAATCAACATTTTAGTTTTCTCTAAAGATGAGTAAGTGTAGAGAAACTTTAAATATATTAATTAATTACATTTTTGACACGTTATTTTAATTATTTCCACGGCCTCCCTTATGTAGAATGTTGTGCTTTTCTTTAAGGCATGTTTTCAAGACACAAGATAAGTGAACATCGCAACCAGATGAACATCAAGACCATGAGAAAGGCAAACAATAACATATATTTATATATAATATATATTACATCTATAATTTTCAGGACTATCTAAAAGTGTATGATGTCGGGTTAGAAGGATTTTATTTTGTTCGTCTAAACGTGTGTTTTCGTATACATTTTAATGTCAAACTTTTAGAATGTAATGTAATGTAGTCGAGAAGGAATGAACACGTTAGGCAGGCTTTAGAGAGGCTGGGACTGGTGTTTCGTTACAGCTGTAATCGCGCTAAAGTTGCCAAACAATGGAACCGTTCTTTTTGGAGTCTGACCCGCTTTTTTTGCAGCGCAGAATAAATTGAGATGTCCGATACTGTCTTTCTGTTACGTAATCAGGGGACAGATGTCCAATCGCACGCCTGCTGGACATACCAGCTAACTGGGTAGTTACAAAAGTCCTCTCCGGAATCACTGCTCCAAAAAAACAAAAGTCTGCTTTTAATTGTATAAATTTCCAGTAACTCATGAGAGTGTCATTTGGTCTACGCGTCTGTTACATCTGCCAACTTGGTGTTACTGAATGAAAGACAAAACTTTCTCGTCCGTTGTTTTAAGCTAACGTTTCACAAACATTTTATTGCGTCAGACAACAATGTGAGTCTCTCTTGCCTGGGAGACTGTTGCGTAATTAACCTAAATGCAGTTTTGTATTTCTTTTATATATTATGTTCTTAAACTCTGAAATATGCTAGCGGAAGCACATGCTTTTCCACTTTGCGAATCTACGAGGGTGGGTCCAAAAGTAATGCCTCCTTTCTCCCCACTTTAAATTGCCAAGAAAATTGAATCCAATTTACATAACATGAAAACTACAACATTGACGATTAATTTGTCACTATTCAATATAATCTCCGTCCATTCCACAGTTTTGGTCCACCTTTTAACTAGGGCATGTATTCCAGTGTGGTAAAACACACGGTCTTGCTTCCTAAGCCATTGACGCACGGACGTTTTCGCAGCCTCCTCATCTTCAAAATGAATCCCACGATGAGCTTACTTTAGTGGCCCGAACAGATGAAAGTCTGATGGTGCCAGGTCAGGGCTGTAAGACTTGCCATCCCAATTTCTCAATTTCTTCAGTGGTGTAACGGCTGG
This sequence comes from Mantis religiosa, assembly GCA_030765055.1. Taxonomy (NCBI): domain Eukaryota; kingdom Metazoa; phylum Arthropoda; class Insecta; order Mantodea; family Mantidae; genus Mantis; species Mantis religiosa. The sequence continues at coordinate 10,828,109 of CM060953.1, read as the reverse complement.
TGTGTGGTCTTGCATTGTCATACAAAAGAAGAACATCCGCCATAGTTTTTGTTGGGCGAACTCGACGAAGACGTGGTTTCAGCTTTTTGAGAGTTCTGTCGTATTGGACAGAATTTATTTTGCACCCCTGCTCCAAAAAATCAATCATAAGTACACCCTCTGCATCCCAAAACACTGTCGCCATAACTTTCCCTGCCGACCGCTGAGTTTTGAATTTTTTTTTCTTCGTTGACGTTGTGTGATGCCATTCCATTGACTGCCTCTTTGATTCAGGTTCAAAAAAATGAACCCATGTTTCGTCTCCAGTAACAGTTTTTTCCAGAAACTCCTCTCCCTCCAAATTAAAGCGCTTAAGTGTTCTGAGGCGGTTTTCTTTGTTTTTTGTTTTGTGTGGTTAACATTCTTGGTACCCAAAGTGAACAAACTTTTGAGTAACCCAGTTGTTGAATAATCGTCATCACACTGCCTTTACTGAGGGAGGTAATGCGACACAATTCATCTGTTGTTACCCGGCAATCACCACGAATGATGTCATCGACTCGCTGAATGTTGCATGGAGTCACTGCCACTTCGCTTTTCATCTGCCAATGGTGTTTGCCCTTCAGCTTCGTTACAGCGACGAACCCATCGTCTAACAGTGCTGAGATCCACCGTTGCATCACCATACACATTTTTTAGCCTTTCGTGAATGCGAATTGGCGTTTCACCTTCCGCAGTCAAAAATTCAATCACAGAACACTGTCTAATACGAATGTTGATGTCAGCCATTTTGCAAGAGGATGCAGTGCTGCCACCTGTTGACTTAGGAAGTTACTACTGCAGGGGATTGGAAAAGAGGGTTCGAGGAATTGCGCCAAATTCAAAGTTTTCACATAACTTACTTATTTAAGGGGAAAAAATAGGAGTCATTATTTTTTTGACCCACCCGCGTTAAAAGTAGTTTTATAAAAAGAAAAAAAAAATCTGCTTCTGTGTCGTCAGAGTAGAAGAAAATTGGACTAAAGTTGAGAATCTTCCAAGGAAAACATAGGATTAGGAATTAGGATAATACGGAGGGGACTCAGCACCTAAACCTCTAGTTTATTACTAAAATTAGGCAAGTGAGTCGAGCTTGTATATACTTTTCACCACTTACAAGTTTTTTATGAAAACTAGTTTCTGGGGACTTCTCCCCTATCGTCAGTTCTGTGGTTGGCTGATGATGCTCTAGTTTATTGTACATAAACCCCAAGTGGGGTATCTCCGGAGGAAGGATGAGGTGAGAGGAGACAGAGGGCAATTGATTCAAGGAACCATGACACTTCAAAAGGCGGGGTCGCTATTATTTACCATTTGGAAGCTCCCCGGAAGTTCAGAACAACCGGTAATGTATTCTTTTGGTCCGGAAACCGTCCCACCGAAGGAGGAAAGTTCACCAGGAGCATCTCATCCTACCCGCCGACACTTCTACCCTGAATAAGACCATCAGATCAGAGATAATGGAGAGGCAGGAAATGTAATTAACCCTTCGTTAATCGTGCATGTGTCTGTGAGATATATGGCCCATGTTTATTTCATTATTAAGACAGCAAATAGAGGTAAGTGCTTGCTGAGCCAGGACATATTCCATCTCACCTTTGCTATTGTTTCCTGTAAGTTTCAACAACTTCTCACTAATGCTAAGTTAGAAAACGAGGCAAACCATCACGTGTGTGCTGTTGTATATGTCAGATACATCGCGCCAACTCGCGTTACACGTTGTCGTCGCTATCGGATCCAACCATGCCATTGCTAGACAATAAGTGGTGGCGTTGTTGCAAGGTAAATGAGAGTGCCTTTCTTTATTACTGTGAATGGTAAGTTTAAAAATAAGTAAAGTATATGATTTGGAAAATCCTGATCATTTGGAGGAGGTACATCGCCTTATTTTCGACGATGGTGCGCTGCCGATTGAGGATAATTTTGTAGAAACTGATTCCGAATATGACGACATAACTGAAAGACGATCTGTGGACATCGATATAGATCATGATGTTGATGAAGAGAAAAGTAATAAAGTACTAGAAACTGATGAAAATTAATATTTTGGCGAGCACAAAATATACAAGATGATAACGATGAAGATATTGATGATGATGGTAATGATGATGATAAATAATAATAATAATAATAATAATAATAATAATAATAATAATAATAATAATAATAATAATAATAATAATAATAATAATAATAATAATAATAATAATAATAATAATAATAATAATAATAATAATAATAATAATAATAATAATAATAATAATAATAATAATAATAATAATAATAATAATAATAATAATAATAATAATAATAATAATAATAATAATAATAATGATAATAATGTTGATAGTTTTAACTATCTAGGCTACACAGTAGCAAATAACAACAAGGATATGGAGGTGACATTAAACAGAGTCAATCAAATTTGTGGGACTTTAATAAGAACGCTGAATAGGAAAAGACGAAAGGAAACTCGGATGAAATTTTATAAGATAATGGCAGTCCCAACGTTAACATATGGTTCCGAAATATGGACACTGGCTAAGAACCAACGCAAACAGCTAGAATCGGCAGAGATGAGATTTTTGGGAATTGATTTATTTATTTATTATCCAATTTTTTATTCCTATTTTACCCAAAGGTCTATTAGGAATATAGTTTACACATTTATGAATATAATACAATTTACAAAAATATAACAAAATTCAATATAAAGCTGACAAACAGTAAACATCAAGATGAATCATTTAGCTTAAGAAGTATTTTGTTTAAGAAAGCCATGAAATATATTGATAAGTTTTGTAATTCATCAGAATATGTGTAAGAGGTTTTGAGAAAGTGTAACCTAAGGATTGAAGCAATAATTCAAGTTTGTATCTTTCAAAACAGAAAAACGGGCAATCAAATAAAATGTGAGCGACATCTTGAAGATGATTTCCACAAATACAATGAGATGTGAATTTGATTTTGAATCGAAATAAGTAAGCTGAAAATTTGCCATGTCCAGTTAAGAATTGAGTCAGAACATAGTAAGGATTAACGAATTTACATTTATGTCTGTCAGAAACTGTTGAGAAATATAAATCCTTAGTCAAAGCACCACAATCACTTTTTAACCAGTATTCATTCCAGTCGTTGATGATAATCTCCTTTAATGTTTACCTCACATAAGAAATAGGGCATAGAGTGTAAGTCTCTTTGCAAGCTCATCTGCAATCCCCACGTACGCTCTGACCCATGAAATACACAGATGATAACCACATAATAATTGACATCTTATTTCAGCTGCAATAGGACTGCTGTTTTTGGTATCTTTCAAAGCTGCAATTGCTGCTTGTGAGTCACTGTAAAGGCGGGCGGTACATTGTAAGTTGTTGCACCATTTCACTGCTTCACGAATTGCTAATAATTCAGCTTAAAGATTGAACACTGTTGGCAAGTCTGAACATGGAAGAATGGCATTCTATGGAGCGAGAGAATACCACAAACACACATCCTACTTTAGCATTTTTACTAAGCCCTTCAGCTATCCGAGAGCCATCTGTGTAAGTGAAGTACTGGTGGTATTCTGCTGCACAATCTTCAAGAAGACTAGAGACACAGGTAGCTGGATGAGAAGCTTGTTTTTGAGAATTGTGGCAGGTTATAAAAGAATAGAGCACGTAAGAAACGGAAAAATAAGAGAAGAGCTTGAGATTTTTAATTTAAACAGTAAAATAATAAAGAACAAAAATGAATAGAAAAATCATATTTTAAGAATAGACGCGGAACGACTTCTAAGAAGAGTTTTAGATTATATACCGAAGGGAAAGAGAGATGTGGACGCCCAGCTCTACGCTGGAATGATCAGTAGGCTCTTGAAGAGAACGGAACGGATCACAGAGCCCAATCCTTGAAGATGATGATGATGATGATGATGATGATGATGATGATGATGATAATAATAATAATAATAATAATAATAATAATAATAATAATAATAATAATAATAATAATAATAATAATAATAATAATAATAATAATAATAATAATAATAATAATAATAATAATAATAATAATAATAATAATAATAATAATAATAATAATAATAATAATAATAATAATAATAATAATAATAATAATAATAATAATAATAATAATAATAATAATAATAATAATAATAATAATAATAATAATAATAATAATAATAATAATAATAATAATAATAATAATAATAATAATAATAATAATAATAATAATAATAATAATAATAATAATAACAACAACAAAACTGCCTAGTGTTGTGGGGAATGCCAAAACTATGAACACTGAATTTAACTGGTGGAAACTTTTCGTCGGTGACTATATTCTACATATAATTGTACAACACACCAACAGACGCATAGATGATTTCAAAGTGAAATATAAACGTGAGAGTAATTGCAGAGACACACATATAAAAGAAATGACAGCCTTTATTACGTTGCTATACCTTGCTGGTGTGTTCCGCGGAGGACGACGAAGTGTTCACGACTTCTGGACAGCAGATGACCTTGGTATCAATATTTTCTGGATGACTTATGTCCGAAAAAGCCTTCCAATTCATAATAAGGTGCATTCGTTTTAAGACAATTGAAAACTAAAACACAATTAACGTCAGATTTGTCCAGCAGATACATCGCGACTAACGGCGTCACGAAAGTGGACGCGCCTAACGTAAGGTTAACTTACCTGACCCCAAAATTTTCACGAGGTTTTTATATTATACTTTATATTATACCAGGTGGCCGTACTGCCCCGTCTTTAACCTAAGAGATATCCCTTCGTGGTTAAAACAGTTGCACAACGCAACCTAGCATTCCATTAGACAAACTTTTGATTCAACTGAAAAAATGGCTAAATTCTATAAACCTAGATGCCAATGCAATAGAAGAATATGTGGCAATGACTGAATTATGTATACATCAAAATTATTTTGTCTTCGATGGAAAATATTATAAACAAATTTCAGGACTAGCTATGGGAAGCCCGCTATCACCATTTTTGGCCAATCTATACATGAGCTTTTTCGAAACACATATTACCAAAGCCTTCCCTCATATGTTTAAAACATGGTACAGATACGTAGACGACATCTTTGCAATAGTGCCCTACAAACTAATAGATGATGCTTTGAAACTACTCAACCTGCAAGAACCCAGCATACAATTCACAGCGGAAACTGAAGAGGACTGTACTCTACCTTTTTAGACCTTAAAATCAAAAAAGACAATGAAAAACTAGAATTTGGCATTCATAGAAAAGCAACACACACAGATAATTACATCAAAGCAAATAGTTTCAACCCAATTCCACACAAACATGCAACCATCAACAGTCTCACACACAGATTAGTAAATCTACCTCTCAGCCAGCAAGAATATCAAAACGAATACCATCAAATCTTAAAAACTGCAATTAAAAATGGATATGGAAAAAACCTTGTAGATAAAAAACTAAAATTATTCAAACTTCAAAAGAAATTAAAACAGATCACAGCTCTCACACCAATAAAACAAGAAACTAGATTTGCTAAATTTACTTACCACCCCTGGGCCACAAAAAAGTTCCAAAAAATATTCAAGAAATACAATATAACATTGGCACCAAAAAACAATTACAACATTAAAAACCTACTTCACAGTAATAATACTGATAAGATAAAACCAGAGGAAAAGTCAGGCATTTACAAAATTAAGTGTAAAGACTGTGAAAAAATTTACATAGGAAGGACAAAAAGGAACATAGGCACTAGAAAGAAAGAACACTTCAGGCACTTAAGATACAAAAATATTGATAAGTCCGCAATAGCAGCTCATTTCTGGTCTGAAAATCATGAAATTGAAGATAGCACAGAATTACTAAAATATGTACAAAAACATAGTGAACTCGTCATATGGGAGAGGATATACATAGAAAAACATAAAAACCAACTAATGAACTTTGAAATCCCGCTAGAAGAGAATCCCACATTTCAGTTCATCACTAAATCAACAGATGGCAGCAGCAACCCCAGAATTACCCACACCGCTGGATCTAGCGTCAGTCGCACAAGAGCCGTAGATGCAAACGAAGATTTGCGAAACATGTCCTCAAAATAGGTACGAAAGTGAAGCAGATGTGTAAGAAATGCGACTCATCTAAAATTTAATAAGTTCTTTGTTCATTCATCGTCCGACATAACGTTCGTGCGACATTGCAGGACGTTAATTTAAAAAATTAGATGTAAGAAAACTCACAGCACATATTCTCAGTAAAATTTAGCTGTTTAGTTTTTGAGTGAAATGAAATCCCCTTTCTATAAGGTAGATAAAGTAAAAGTATGATGCTTTGGCTTTTGAAGTCGCCGTGCATTGTCAGTCAGCTAGCGGGTATGATCGCCCGCCCGTTTAGCACGTATGTAGGTAGACGGGCAATTTGACACAGGCACACGCCCGCATAGCCCTTTGAGAGCCGACTGGAGGAAAAATACATAAGTTAATTAAAACGCATACTTTCCGAGCTAAGCCGAAATGTCTCTCTGTTACAGACATTCCGTGAGACAGTCATGCGATACTCTGTCACAAAGATACTTCCTTTGCAACGAAATCCGCTTTCAGGCCAAATGACTTGCCGTAATGCTCACAGCCAAATTTTGCTTTAGAGGAGAAACGACCTTTAATGTCTTTGTTTTCTGATTCTGAAAGGAAGCTTTAAAAAATTTGGAAACAGTAGCTTTTGTCTCAGAATGTCTTTAAATATGAATTTAGGAACGAGTTGAAACGGCATTTGAGCACGTCAAAATATTTCATATTAGAAAATAGTATGTATAATATTTGTATGACTTTTTGTGCTCTTAGAATTCTATATTAGTCCGTTAGATATTTTGTAGAAACTCCTTTTTTAATAACATTCTCTACTATAATGTACTTGCTGTTAGAATTTCTCCATCAAAAGTTGTAGCATTTAAATCGATTTTTTGTAGAAAGAGAAGAGTGGGCATATTGTATCACCATTATTTGGTAAACGGGAACCGTCAGTGTAAACATGTAGCCATTCATTGACAGGATATCTTACTGTCATTTGTTTCAGCACAGCTAAGTTTAGTGTTCAATATCAAACAGATCTAAAAGATTGATACTTGTTTGTAAGTTTTCTTTTAAGTAAGGACGCTTAATTTTAATTTGATAGTAAGAAAACTTTGTACAATTTACACAGTTGAAGACAATATTAATGAATACCTCACAAATTGCGATGTTCACAGAAATAAACGTAAAACACTATTGCGTGATATAAAGATATTCACATTGTGGTGTAGTAAACTTTTGTATTTGTCTTATAGTTTATCCGTTATACAACATTTCTTCCAAATGACAGTTTATTTACAACAATAAAAATAATTCAAGTTAGATGTTGAGTAAGTGTGACTGTGAATTGCAAACTTAAAAGACAATTGAATATAGAACTGCTGTTTCGTTGAGTATCTTCCAAGATGCGACATTAGGACTTTCAAGAAAACCTGCTTAACCCATACTACGCTTTATATGAGTTACCTTTACGTGTAAAACTTTTGGAGTGACTAAATAGTAATTTACGATACAGGAGGCGCAAGCTGAGTCCTACGAACAAAATAAAATCCTGTTAACCCATACATAATACATTATTTATAGACAGTCCTGAATATTTATAGATATGTTGTAGATTATACTATTGTTTTACCTTTCTCATGGCCATGATATTCATCGGGTTGCGATGTTCACTTGTCTTGTGTTGACAATATGTTTAGAAGACCACAACATTCCACACAAGGGAGGCTAGTATCGATTTGTTCTGTGGTTACAATTTTGGATATGTTTGGCTGCTAACCTTCAGGCATACGTTTGAAAAATGCTTTAGGTTTGTAATATTTACTAATGCCGTAGTTCATGTTTACATTAAGACAGCTTTATCATTGAGTAGTTTGTTGAAATCCATGTTTTAGCTGTTTCTTGAATGCTAACAACACATTTTCATAGTTAATGTCACGAGTGGTTCACGAGAGACGAAGTCGCGAGGGAATTCCTCTAGGGAAGCTCAAAACCACGAATTGCATTTATAGAGACTATTTCACGAATAAAACAAATTGTTAAAAGCAATAAAAGAAGTTAATGATAATCACATAAACGTACATTAGCAAATCAGTGAAACTTAACCTCACAAATCAAGGCATACAAATCTTTCAGTCGTTGTGACATTTGAAAGTCGCGCTAACAGTTGACGAATCTGTGAGATATATAATCCTTTGCCTGTTCATAAACATACAGAATGTGCTGTTATCGTGTCTGAGGCTGCGATAGCAAAATAGTTATCGTTATTGCATATGATTTCATGAATCTGTCAATATAGGATGAGGTAGTATTAGGAAAATGGTCAGTATAATTATTTTGTATGTTGTTTACCAGTCAAGGAACTTGTATGTAATGGTTTTGGGTAACAATTCTAATTTCACTCTCTCATCCGCTTGTAAAGTTTCAATACGTTCAGTATAGTCCATATTTACATTCAAATGACCCACCATTTTGTACAAGTATTATTTAATTCATGGCCTTCTTGAATAAGGCGATTGTCAGATTCCGCAAGAAATCGAAGTTGATATTGCGTGTTATTAAAGTTTGATAGTTCAGGATTTCTTCAGGACAAATGAAATGTGTTCTTAAGTTTTCTGGAAATGTACTCAGAAGTTCTCTTCATTCTGGATGACTTTTGTATAACTGGTAAACTGTAAGAAATAGACAAAATCTTGTTACATAAAAATGTAGGTCTCGTTATCCCAGATATCCCTGTTATTAGTTTGAGTGTTTTTTTTTCTTTCTTTTACTTTATTTTTTTCTTTGTTCAGTTTTCTTTTTCTCTTTTGTTCTGTAGTAGTAGAGAAGTAAGTATTTTTTAAGAAGAGTGTGTTGAAGGATTGTTTGAGAAAGTCCTGTAACGTAGCATCTCATATTTATCTTAACTTGTTTTTCTTTTACGGATCCAGGGAGCTGGTAAAATCTTTATAGCGAAATTTTTGTTGGGTGCAGTACTTGGTCTTGTTACGCGGTAGCAGTTGCATGCGAGGTAAATGCAGCAGTTTTTTGCGTGAAACATGCGATGTGCGAGTGTTATCTGGCTATAAGTCTGCATCATTTGTCAGACTTCCTATTACAGTAAGTGCTTGTTTCTCGAAAATACAGTCATTGAATAATTGTAATGCTATTTTTGTGTTTCAGCACCGAACTTCGTGAGCTCAATGACGCAGGGAGATTTCGTCTACTTCTTCTTCCGAGAAACAGCCGTAGAATACATCAATTGCGGGAAGGTGAGTACATATTTTCTTTGTGTCATAAATCAAGAAAAACTACTTGCTGTCAATAATCAAGGAAATGCAGGTTTCCTTAAAGATCAAGCAAGCTATAAAAATAATAGAAGCACTCAGATTCAGAAGTTAAGTCAATGTTTTTGAGAAATCCTCGATAAGCACTCTGAATACCAGTTCTGTAATAGTGCTAAAAGATTTGTGGATCAGAAGATGTTAGGTCAAACCCTGGCATGTTGAATGGGCATCAATTTCAGAAATAAAAGTTGTTAAGTCAGCCTTTTCGAGTTAGATGTTGTTAAGTCAAGTAGTTGCCGCATTAGTCGTTTGGTGGTGTCACCCAAGCTCTTTGATATCAGCTGTTGATACATATTAGATTAGACATTTAGACATTAGATATTTTAGACAATTATGGAAATTGATCATTTCTTTACACTAGGCTTATATACGCTAAGGTTTTTGATAGATAGAGTCAACGTGAAAAATTCAATGCCATGGTCAGGATTTGAACCACGGATCTCCTGGTTTCCGTCCAGTCGCTCTAACCCATTGAGCTACCATGGCCAACATGCCGTCCCGACATTAAATTCTCCATTTGATTGGTATATTTCCCCGGCATTGAATTTTTCATGTTGACTCTATCAAAGACCTTAGACTATATACGGTTAGTGTGAAGAAATGATTAATTTCTATCAATTAACTATAATAATAAGAGTTAAATGATGAAGCCTGGGACTTAAGTACTTACAATAGTAAGTTGCCAAAAACAGTGTATCTCGGAACGAGAGCTCCTAGTGGTTTACCGGGGAAATATACGAGTCAAATGAAGAATTTAATGTCGGGACGGCACGTTGGCCATGGTAGCTCAATGGTTAGAGCGACTGGACGGAAACCAGGAGATCCGTGGTTCAAATCCCGGACATGGCATTTAATTTTTCATGTTGACTCTATTTTTAGACATTCCTCAAGTGCACTTTTAGAAAGTTTATTTGTACGTTCCAATATCAAGACACTCCTTCATGCATATTGGCAGATTGTTGGCAATATTTAGAAGAAGAAACGGTCAATAGATAAAGTCTTAGTCCCTTCCACATGGGTTAAACTGATAAAAGATTCACTACAGAAGAAGCCCCTTGATGTTGTCCATGTCAAACGTCCACTGACCGATAACGGGGAACATGATGGCACTCCAGTTCTTGAAGTTTACTTCAAAGATGCCCTCGACCATGTCCTTGTAAGAAGTATTCCTGAATTCACTTTAATCCGGGGTGTGTATTTCCAAAGAGGATGTGTACCGGAAGTTCGTCACACAATGTGTTCCTCACTTTATCGTCCCCAGTCTCTTTTTAGGAGAGTAGTGAAGTTGCAAGCCTTACACAAAACATGTGACTGTGCGAAAGACACATCAGATAGGCTTCGGAAGATTAAGATGACAAAATATTATGATATTCGTTCACTACTGGAACATTTCACTCTGCCAGAAGGTACCGCATTTTATAACACAATGACATATGGAAGTGATGTATAGAGATGGAGTAATGTTTTGATGACAATGTTGTATGTCAATCCATGAAGTGAATACTGGATTAGTCCATAGTAGAGAAGTATTGGTGAAAATAAAGTAATAGTTTATCCATGGCTACATATTATAATATTGTATGATGGAAAAACTCTAACATTAAGAATCAGAAGCTGTTAAGTCAACTGACTTAACAACTTTTCATCCATTTTAAATCAAAAGTTGTTAACTCCTAACAATAAAATATTCTGTTACACATGCTACATATGTCACACCGTGACAAACACTTCAACACAGTACTTTATACCTCCAAACGGACCCATCATATACAATTCTTTCATTTGTATTACTTTTGAAAACTTTGACCAGCTCTCCTACACAATTTTTGAAACAGTGACTTAGCAACTTCTGCTTCTGTCCGCTTCAATTTTGAAATCTAAAGGTAAATACAGATACGCAGCATGAAGATTTGGGTTTAGCATTAGTGATGTGACCTACGAGCGCTGTTCAATAAAGTAAGATCACTTTTTTTTTTTTTTTTGACAACGTACCTTTACTCATCCTCATAATTTTGATGGTCCTTCTCAAAATAGTCTCCCCTGAATGCGATGTACTTGTCCCAGCGTTTCTGTCAGTCTTCATGGAAACCATTTTTGAGAGATCCTTCAAAATCGGCTCCGCAGCCTTCACCACTGCTTCTGATGATGGATAATGCCTCCCACGAAGGCGTTTCTTCAAGTTAGGGAATAGAAAAAAGTCACATGGTGCTAAATCCGGACTATATGGATGGTGAGGGATGCACTTCACTGATTTTTGCAAGATAGTTAGCAACAACATTGGCAATATGATGCCGCGCATTATCGTGGTGCAGCATTCAGTCTGCTTCACGGAAATGTGGTCTTTTGCGCCTGATATGGACTTGCAATGTTTTCAGGACATCCCTGTAGTATTGTCCAGTTACTGATGTGTGTGCAGGTACAACATGCTGATAAACCATTCCATGAATATCAAAGAATGAGATGACCATAACTTTCCCAGCAGAAGCAACCACTTTTGCTTTTTTGGGGATTGGTGATGAAGGATATTTCTACACTGAGCTTTGCTGTTTGCTCTCAGGATCAAAATGATGTAGCCAAGTTTCATCACCAGTAATTACGTCTTAAAGGAACTCCGGATCTTCCACTAACATCAGCTTTAACTGCATGCAGACCTGCATGCGAATGTCCTTTTGTTCGGGAATCAACAGTCTCGGAACACATCGCACACAAACACGTCTCATGTGTAATGTTTCTGTCACCAACGTGTGGGTGGCACCCAATGAAATGTTCAGTATTTCAGAAAGTGATCTTAAGGTAATTCGTCGATCCTCTCTCACAATGGCAGCAGCAGTGTTGATGTTTTCTTCCGTAAGAGCAGTAACTGGAGCACCGGGTCCAGCTTCCTTTGAAATTGATTGTCTCCCCTCTTTAAACATTTTAAACCACCTTTGAGCTGTGCTGTAGGGAAGAACAGACTCTCCATAGGCCTCCTGTAACATTGTATAGGCCTCAACTGAAGATTTGTTGAGACGAAAGCAGAACTTCAAAGCCGCATATTGTTCCTCGCGTGTTACCTCCATTGCAGCGGTAGGCGATATTGAACATGTCTGAACTTGCCTGGTTCTCACAGGCGGGAACCAGGAGTACCAACAATGAAACTACTGCGGCGTGTTTGTTTCACATTAAGCTAACAGATGCATTTAAGGATGGTTATAATTGTTTTAACATGGTAAATATTTGTTGTTAAGGTTGTTATCTGTAAATAAAGCAGCAGATAATGAGGGTGGCATGTATTTGTAAGCACCAGAGGTAGTTCACTTAATTGCAGGGAAGACAACAGTGGAAGTCCGAGTTTGTTGTGATTATTGCTGGCAAGGAAAGTGGCCGCACTACTCTGTTTTATGCAGCGGCACAAAGCTACATCGGCGTGATAAAAACTCTCGTTCCATCCTCTTTCACGATTTCCAGAAAGGTATACGAATCCCGAAATAGATACATGGATGCATGTTAACGGTCATATTTGCAGTCTCTGAGGCCATTCGCCTCTCCAAAAGATAAGCCACAACAGGGGTTTATTTTGGTTTTTTTCCCCCCTTTCTGACCTGCACGCATTTTGTGGCGGAGGTTCTTTTGTTGGAGCACCAGAGGTGGAATTTATTAGCTTTGCCATGTTATGCCGGCTTATCTCTCTCGGTGTGTGAAACGAACCTACGGTCCTTGGACGTGACCACGATACTGCCTGGCTCAAAAGCCATACTTCACTTTGAAAACGCTACTCATCGCGATCAAACGCAACGGTTTTCAGAAATGTGGCATCGATCACAAAGTCAGGTGCGTTTGACTACCAATTTATTGAATACGAATGATTGAATGTTATCAGAAAAAGGTTTAGTGTCTGCACCTGGCGTACACCGGAAGGCATCACAAATAACAACACCACGCCATACAACCCACTCCCATTTTTTTACATTTTCTAAAGGGTAAAAAAAACTAGAAAAGTTTTCATGGAAATAAACCAATAACGATGTTTTAACTCTCGACTGAGAATAACTTATTATATTCTGTAAGAGAGATGGGTCTGTGATAACCTATGAAGGTACCAGGGTCTCGACTTCGATTTCCTGACCACCTACTCTGACCATGATGTTCAGTTAAACAGTAAAATCGGGGCTAAGAACAGCTGTAGTCCACTGGTAATTCACCAGGATACGTACGCAGCACTTATTTTCTGGCTTAAAATCCTTAAAATAGTCCCTAAAAGAGTTTAAATGGCTGCAAGTATGACTGCCATAGGAGAAAACATCGTACTACAACAATGGGGACAGTCTTGATTCCATTTCATCTAGTTGTAATGAAAAACAGCTGAGCAACGCGCCACGAGCGTCCAGGGCGCGGTCTGCCACAACACTGCTCAGCCGGTTCGGATGTTTTGGGTCTTTGGGTATATAATTCCAATCAGATACGCTCGCCTCTGTAGCGTGGTGGTAGCGTATCTACTCATATTCAAGAGGTCCAGAGTTCAATGGACCCTGGACTAATTTGAGTTTCATTTCATTCATCCTCCGATATGAATTAACGTAGTATGACGTAAATCAAAAGAAAAAAATACTTGAAAACTTTAGGGTCATTATTGACTCTGAACATTGGAGGAGACAAATCTTAAGTGGTTTACAAATGGCTCAAAGAATGGCCCCAGAACAGAAGCCAGACTACATGGCATAAGAGCAAGTTGCAAAAACTGTTGTCTCTTTTATTAGGTAAATATGCCACTGTTTTCGAAACAGACATTTGTGTTATCATTCAGTGTTGAAACCAAAAAGTAAGGAGAAGTTACAGAGATGCACATCTTTACAGCCAAACTACACTTACGCTTCTAAATAGTCATTAACTAAGTCAGAGCTGGTTTAGGATTGCCTAAATATGCTCGTAGCAGAACAGACTGAAGTTGAACTCATCTTGGTACTGAACCATAGTAGCACTAAGGGAAAATGAACAAGGCTTGATAATTTATTGGACTAGAGAACAATCTTGCTGTTTAGTAAGATAGCCTATTAACAAATGGTCGAAAGTACAAAAGCCTGCGAAAAAAACTCCAGAAAAGAAACCTGGTAAACTATTTGTTAGAAAACCATGTAAGAAAGCAATTGAAAGCGACAGAATTCAGCTGAGAACAATTGCTTTCTTGAGAAAGAATGCTAACATGCTGTGAGTGTCTTAGAGTGACTTGGTTGCAAGAAAGAAAGTGAATTCTTCACTATTTTACAGAGAAAAACTAACATCTTCGAGTTTGAGTCGGAGGTAAACTTTAACCCAGTTAAGGAAACTTTCCTTAACAAGTTGCTACTGCTGTTTAGTGTGACAGTTTCTGTTCACTCCTGCTTTGTTTTTCGCAAGTATATGAGAGTTTGTTTTCTTCATTTGTGTTTGAACGTTTTGCTTCTGGATTTGAACATTATCTGGCATAATAGCTCTGCTAGAAACCTCCATTTGATAAATATTCAGTCTGGCAACTTAGTTACTGAGATAATGATTCGTGAACTTTTAAGATTTGACGTGGGCAGTACATTGTCCGAGTGGCAATATTGGTTGTAGCAGGTCTTACGTGCTGCTTGGACATGGCAGTACACGACCCTAGTGACAACGCCAATGTTGTGATGAAGTGGACAGCCAAGTCTAATGAGATATGTTGTCCTAGAAACACTGTGTAGCACATTGTAAACATGCCGTTCCTCCCCTGGGATCTTGTTGGTCCCTAGTTCAGCTCTGTTCTTGGCTGAATACGCAGCACGTTTCTTACACGATATGAATGAAACCTGGGGAAATGACAAGAAGATATTAACAAAAAATTCCTACCTTTCCACAAATCTAACTCTGTTCTTACAAACACTTATTCATCTGAAGCGCTTGAACTATGCAATGCTTTTATCAAATGTGAAGTCATTTTTTCCTTCCTGGATATAGAAACAATTGAATTTTATCGCCATCAGTAGTAAAAAACTTTTAAAATATTTGACTATTCCTTAAACCCAACTTTATCTTCTTAAGCCCATTATCAGTTCCCGTGGTGTAACAGCCCGCAGGCGAGTCAGAGCCTGCCAACCGAATTACCGGTCTAACACTCACGTACTGTCTACCCACTTCAAGAAGGCAAGCAGGGCATGAAGAGGGAGAGGAGCTTGAACTGTTTATCTGCTCTGTTAGTGGATCTGTTTACTACGAAATGAGTGTATGAGAGTACATATGAGTCATCGATGCTGTCAGATCTAATGCTTGTTTCAGTAACTGCAGTGATAGGTATTATGTACTGTCTACCTACCACAAGAAGGCAAGTGGGGCATGAAGAGAGAGAGGAGCTTGAACTGTTTATCTGCTCTGGTAGTGGATCTTTATACTACGAAATGAGTGTATGAGAGTACATATGAGTCACCCATGCTGTCAGATCTAATGCTTGTTTCAGTAACTGCAGTGATAGGTATTATGTACTGTCTACCCACCACAAGAAGGCAAGTGGGGCCTGAAGAGGGAGAGGAGCTTGAACTGTTTATCTGCTCTGTTAGTGGATCTGTTTACTACGAAATGAGTGTATGAGAGTACATATGAGTCATCGATGCTGTCAGATCTAATGCTTGTTTCAGTAACTGCAGTGATAGTTATTATGTACTGTCTACCCACCACAAGAAGGCAAGCGGGACATGAAGAGGGAGAGGAGCTTGAACTGTTTATCTGCTCTGTTAGTGGATCTGTTTACTACGAAATGAGTGTATGAGAGTACATATGAGTCATCCATGCTGTCAGATCTAATGCTCGTTTCAGTAACTGCAGTGATAGGTATTATGTACTGTCTACCCACCACAAGAAGGCAAGCGGGGCCTGAAGAGGGAGAGGAGCTTGAACTGTTTATCTGCTCTGTTAGTGGATCTGTTTACTACGAAATGAGTGTATGAGAGTACATATGAGTCATCGATGCTGTCAGATCTAATGCTTGTTTCAGTAACTGCAGTGATAGGTATTATGTACTGTCTACCCACCACAAGAAGGCAAGTGGGGCCTGAAGAGGGAGAGGAGCTTGAACTGTTTATCTGCTCTGTTAGTGGATCTGTTTACTACGAAATGAGTGTATGAGAGTACATATGAGTCATCGATGCTGTCAGATCTAATGCTTGTTTCAGTAACTGCAGTGATAGTTATTATGTACTGTCTACCCACCACAAGAAGGCAAGCGGGACATGAAGAGGGAGAGGAGCTTGAACTGTTTATCTGCTCTGTTAGTGGATCTGTTTACTACGAAATGAGTGTATGAGAGTACATATGAGTCATCCATGCTGTCAGATCTAATGCTTGTTTCAGTAACTGCAGTGATAGGTATTATGTACTGTCTACCCACCACAAAAAGGCAAGCGGGGCCTGAAGAGGGAGAGGAGCTTGAACTGTTTATCTGCTCTGTTAGTGGATCTGTTTACTACGAAATGAGTGTATGAGAGTACATATGAGTCACCCATGCTGTCAGATCTAATGCTCGTTTCAGTAACTGCAGTGATAGGTATTATGTACTGTCTACCCAACACAAGAAGACAAGCGGGGCATGAAGAGAGAGAGAGACAGGAGCTTGAACTGTTTATCTGCTCTGTTAGTGGATCTGTTTACTACGAAATGAGTGTATGAGAGTACATATGAGTCACCCATGCTGTCAGATCTAATGCTCGTTTCAGTAACTGCAGTGATAGGTATTATGTACTGTCTACCCACCACAAGAAGACAAGCGGGGCATGAAGAGAGAGAGGAGCTTGAACTGTTTATCTGTTCTGTTAGTGGATCTGTTTACAACGAAATGAGTGTATGAGAGTACATATGAGTCACCCATGCTGTCAGATCTAATGCTCGTTTCAGTAACTGCAGTGATAGGTATTATGTACTGTCTACCCACCACAAGAAGACAAGCGGGGCATGAAGAGAGAGAGGAGCTTGAACGGTTTATCTGTTCTGTTGGTAGATCTGTATACTACGAAATGAGTGTATGAGAGTACATATGAGTCATATTACATATGAGCATTATTTATTATATAAATTTGAAGTGTCCATCTCTTGTAGTCCAGCGTATTTATGGTCACTTAAGAAACTAGGCGCTGCCATCATGTTGTAGTTTGCTTATAAATAAGTTTCACCACCTTTAGGAAAAACCCATATGGCCATCGAAGGGAAAACGATAAAGGAAAACTTAAGCGGAGTGGGAGAGACTAAATGTGTTGATGACTTTCTTCAAGAAATTGAATAAAAGCGTGGTATACGGGTTTGCAGTATGACTGTAATGGGGTGATGGTGCTAGCGGGAAAAGGAACAAAATGGTGAAGTAGGCGGCGCAGGAAATATTGGTTATGTGAGTTATACACTCGTCACAACACACGATATGTATCTCTGTTTCACTTATGTAGCACTTCAGTATTAAGGAGTCTTCATATATCAAGAGAAACACACCAATTTCTTCAGTCTTAAAACACACATTCTAAGCAAAAGCAATAGGTTTAAAACAGCAAACAGTTATAAGGCATATTAAACTGATATAACAAAACTTATGTTTCAGTTTTTAAACTAAGTTGTTAAGAACTGATAACGGTACATATTAACACTGAATAACTTGAACACTAACTGAAATAAGCAATAAAATATCGCTACATTTGCTGAGTACACTGAGGAGCGTATAATTAGCGCGCCATCTTGATATTACTCGCCTGGAAAATCTGATTGTTTCATGTTTTTTAGATAACTAAAGAAAAATTGAAACATCGGACTAATCGATAGTCAAAGAGATTATAATATCTTTGAATCTACATTTGAGTAGGGGTTACTGTAGAATAATGTGTTTTTGTCTAGTAAATTTGAACTTTATTTCCTTGACCTGCTTTATTGACTCTGGTAGAGATAATTCAACTCTTTACAGAGATTATTCATGTCTAACAGTAAAAGGTCTACTTTTCAATAACAAAAGTATCACGTAATGATGTGTTTTTGTCTCATATTGACTCTGGTAGAGATATTCGACTCTTTACAGAGATTATTCATGTCTAACAGTAAAAGGTCTACTTTTCAGTAACAAAAGTATCACGTAATGATGTGTTTTTGTCTCATATTGACTCTGGTAGAGATATTCGACTCTATACACAGATTATTCATGTCTAACAGTAAAAGGTCTACTTTCCAGTAACATAAGTATCACGTAATGGTGTGTTTTTGTCTCATATTGACTCTGGTAGAGTTAATTCGACTCTTTACAGAGACTATTCATGTCTAACAGTAAAAGATCTACTTTTCAGTAACAAAAGTATCGCGTAATGATGTGTTTTTTGTCTCATATTGACTCTGGTAGAGATATTCGACTCTTTACAGAGATTATTCATGTCTAACAGTAAAAGGTCTACTTTTCAGTAACAAACGTATCACGTAATGATGTGTTTTTGTCTCATATTGACTCTGGTAGAGATAATTCGACTCTTTACAGAGATTATTCATGTCTAACAGTAAACGGCCTACTTTACAGTAACAAAAGTATCTCGTAATGATGTGTTTTTGTCTCATATTGACCTTGGTAGAGATAATTCGACTCTTTACAGAGATTATTCACGTCTAACAGTAAAAGGTCTACTTTTCAGTAACAAACGTATCACGTAATGATGTGTTTTTGTCTCATATTGACTCTGGTAGAGATAATTCGACTCTTTACAGAGATTATTCATGTCTAACAGTAAAAGGTCTACTTTACAGTAACAAAAGTGTCGCGTAATGATGTGTTTTTGTCTCATATTGACTCTGGTAGAGATAATTCGACTCTTTACAGAGATTATTCATGCCTAACAGTAAAAGGTCTACTTTTCAGTAACAAAAGTATCACGTAATTATGTGTTTTTCTCATGATAGCGGATAAAAGTGTTTGTACAAATAGTTACCTCTACTGATAGAAAAATAATCGCTTTTAAAGGACAGTGTATAAAAAAGTGGATAGAGAAAGTGACTTATATTTTCTGAGCATGTAGCAGTCTGCTTCATTTTGAACACTTTTTGCAGTTGTAATGAAGATGACGAGAGTTATGTCTTCCTTTGCTTCATCTCCAACGAAAGAGATTTCTTCATTACCACAATCGCAGTTTTCCTCGCATTTTACGACTTTAATTATGAGATTTAGCAAATATTCATTAGGCGCTGCATTAATAAAATTGCCGTGTACGATTTCAAACGAGCGTCCCCAGAACATCTTGCACAAATGCAAGTAAAAGGGAATAAAAAAACGGACGAAAGAGAACATAGAAGAACTGTATGTAAACCATACATATAGTATAACTTCTTTTGTGATTCCAGCCAAGACAAGCAAGAGAAGAGAAAAGAACTTTCTTTTCCAACTCCGACGTTGTGCACGACTAGAGAACAAAGGGAAAGAGGAGGAGGGGGTTGGAAGAGAGCATAAAGGAGATAGAAACAATTAAGAAACCACGGAGCCAGAAAAAGAAGGAACCAACCATTTCCATGATCTCTTGTTTTTTATGTTCCTACATACTCCTGCTGTGAGTTATAATAATGGGCATGGAGCCAAAAGAATAATCGGCCTTAGTCCTCGATCAAATCGGAACTGCTTTTACCTCCCTCTCTCCAATAAATGATGTACGGGTTAAGTTTAGGGATCTGTCAGGGTACATTTAGCTAAAGTGCATTAGAACCGATATTTCAGCAGAAATATGTGAATGTTTTACATTTCCTAAATTAACAACAAACATTTTTACTTCATCTAAAATGTAGTAGGTATGGAAGTCCTGCTGTCCATCCAAAAACATTTTTTTATTTTTTTCCTTGTGTTATACAGACTCCCATAAATAATGGGACAAAGCAGAGTACTAATCTTTGAACGTTTTGAAGTGCTGTTTTATTGAAATTAATGATAATCGACAGTTACACGGTTATTTCTTGTAAGAAACAAAATTTATTTCACATGAAAATTATATAATGCATGCTTTTTTAAGAACTAAAAAGAAATAGGACGTCTTTTGGCCCTCAAAAGTAATCGGACATAACAATTTGAGTGTGATCCAAAATATTTCTTAGTACTTTGTGACTCTCTCTCTCTCTCTCTCTCTCTCTCTCTCTCTCTCTCTCTCTCTCTCTCTCTCTCTCTCTCTCTCTCTCTCCTTCTCTCTTCTTTTCACTACTTCTCGCAACCTATTTGACATGCTGTGAACCAGGGTCTTCAGGAAGGCTGTAGAAAGTTTGCTACATTCCTCTGGCAAGCTCTCCTTCAAGTGCTGCTTGGAAGTGATGGGCACTTCCGCACGGCCTTCTTCAGTTTATCCCAGGGGCGGCCGGTGAGGCATTGTATTGGCGGTGCAATAATTAATAATTAATTAAAAATAATGAATAAATAAATAAATAATGAATGAATAAATACAAAATAAATAAGGGTTGTTAAAATATAAACATGGATACCAGTTTCGAATGAATTAGGTAATCTTATCAATAATCCATCTTATTTTATAATATACTGTACCAAACAGAACGTACAGGGAAACGGAAATAGATATTTATTACATCCGTACCCTTGTTACGCAGAGGTGTAACGAGCACAGTAAAAGTTTGATAATACAATTCATGGAGAATGTGATACGAAGCGTTCGTGTACGATTTCGCGACAGAGAGACAGTTATCTTAAGTCCCGTGCTTTACTGCACTCTAGCGGATAAAGCGTAAGTTATGCGCCAGAGAAATCTCGGCACTACCTTCTCCCATAAGAAGCCGTGTATAGGCAGACATTCTAGCCCTAACACAGGCGCTTATGAGCGTAGACAGTGCCGTTCTGGAATCGGCACCAAGCCAAGGAGAACAACCAGGACAGGGCATTTGCGTTTAACGCGGCTGTTCACACAAGGGAGCAAACACTCAGAAACAATCTTTTTTGCGCAATTCCTATACACTTCTCTTTCTTTCGTTTTAATACAGATGGTGCCATGGCACAGCGGCACTGCCTCAGAAACCGCCCCTGGTTTATCCCATATTACTTCTATGGGATTAAGATCCGGGGACTGAGGGGGTGGATGTAGTACATGAGGACAGTTGCAAAGTAACCATAGCTCCACATTGTTGGACGTATGCTTCGGATCATTATCCTGATAAAATGAGAAGCTGTCCAAAATACCCATCATTTCTGCACTTTGTTTTAAATTTTGCTGTAATAGTCTAAGATAAACTTACTTGTTCATTGTTGTGTCTATGAACACCATCTTTCCCACTTCGGTAGAGGAAATACAGTCCCATACCATTACACTTCCTCTGCCGGGTTTGACTGTGCCTTGTAAATTGCGCTGTACCAGCTCTCTGTTTGGTTTCCTCCACATAACCACCCTGTCACCAGAACCAGCAAGGTTGTATTTGCCCGCCTCGGTAGCGTAGATGGTAGCATGTCTGCCCCACGTTCAAGAGGTCCCGAGTTCGAATCTCGGTCAGGGTGAGTTACCTAGATAAGGTCTTTTTCCTGAGTTTTCCCTTATCCTTCAAGACAAATGTCGGGTAACTCTAAGCTCCATTAACCTTGGACTCATTTGAGCATCATTTCACCCAATTCATTCACCGTCCGATATAACTTAACGTTGGGGTGGACGTAAATTATAAAAGAAAAAGGTTGCATTTGCTTTTGTCACAAACAATAACTTGGTCCTACCAATTGGTTGTCTTGTTAACAACGTCTTTGGCAAATTGTAATCGCTTCCTTTTATTCCTGCTGGAAATGTATGGCTTTTTTCTGGCTACGCGACCATTAAAATCTTGTTTTCGCATGGCCCTTCTGACCGTTTCAGGGCTGTCAGTTCCAGTTCTTCCTGAATCTCAGCACTCATCACCGGAGCACTTATACGCGGATTCCGTTTTACTTTCCGCATAATATAAGACTCCTGCCTATCGGTATGAAGTTTTGGTCGCCCTGGCTTTGCTCGAGATTCAGTTGTCTTCATACTTATACCGGTGAACTGCGTCACTAACTACTTTTGCTAAGATACAAAATCTCTGCTATTTCCCGGTATGTTTTTTTTTTTTTTCATAGTGATAGTGATCTCTGTTCAAAGGTACTCTGCTTATCTCTGGGCCACATACTATCTTCTTGCCTTCTTCTTGGTGAACAATTGACGTACTACTTTTACGATGTTGTTTTGTCTACTGACACACTTCACCTACTCGTTTGTATTACATTTCATTTGTTCTGTCCGATTCTTGTTGTGTCGTAAACTCATGATGTAAACAAGGTTGAATGGGGAAGCTCTTAGTTTAGCCACTTTTTCAATCTCTAAAATTGATATTAAAATCAAATTATTTTTGCCTAACGCAAGGAGTACCTTGAGATTGATACACATAATATATATATATATATAATATCCCTCTTTATAGAGTACTCCATAGTGAAACACAAAGTCTGTACGATTATTTACTAGAGTCAGTGTATATTTTGAGTGCCGTTAACACAAACCTCTTAACGTCCTATAATTAACGTTTCTATAATTAACGTCCTTCAGCGTTAAGTCATATCCGACGATAAGGAAGTTAAGTTCAAATGAGTACAGGGTACATAGAGCTTAGAGTTACCAGACATTCATCTTTCAGAATAAGAGAAAACCTCCAACGTTAAGTCACATCACACGATGCATGAAATGATGTTCAAATGAGTACAGGATACACAGAGCTTAGAGTTGCCAGACATTCATCCTTCAGAATAAGAGAAAACCTCCAACGTTAAGTCACATCACACGATGAATGAAATGATGTTCAAATAAGTACAGGGTACACAGAGCTTAGAGTTACCAGACATTCATCTTTCAGCATAAGAGAAAACCTCCAACGTTAAGTCATATCGGACGATGAATGAAATGATGTTCAAATGAGTACAGGGTACATAGAGCTTAGAGTTATCAGACATTCATCTTTCAGAATAAGAGAAAACCTCCAACGCTAAGTCACATCACACGATGCATGAAATGATGTTCAAATGAGTACAGAGTACATAGAGCTTAGAGTTATCAGACATTCATCTTTCAGAATAAGAGAAAACCTCCAACGTTAAGTCATATCGGACGATGAATGAAATGATGTTCAAATGAGTACAGAGTACATAGAGCTTAGAGTTACCAGATATTCATGTTTCAGGATAAGGAAAAACCCCGAAAAATCCTTATCTGGATAAGTCGCCCTCACGTTACCTACCCGCTCTGTAAGAAGGGGGTAAACTGCAACAAGCACGAGTAAGTTAGTTGTTACAGTGTATTTAAGAAAGGAAATGGATGCATGTAAGGAAGCAATATTCCTCTTACGTCTCGACGCGCGCTAAAATGGTAGTTACACAGAAGTTAGCTGTGGTGGAACTATAACTATACACCTTCCTTGTTCTCTGGCAAGAAAGACAAATGGCAGACCGAAGTTTCTTGTTAAACTTCCCGTTGTGCACAAGGTTTAATCTGCTGCACTGTTGAGGTAACGTCTGACAACTGGAAATTTCTCCAACAAGGTGCTTCTAGGGGGCAGTTAATGTCACATATGTGGGCTATACAACACGTAAAAGTTCTCAATCAAAATCAGATATAACATGGACGTTTGTCAGCGTTTGTCTTTTGTTTTACTAGATATGAAGGTATCAAAGTGATGTAAATACTCTTTGGACCTAAACGATTGTTACTTTAAAGGGAACAGAGAAGAGGATAAGAGAAAACTTCCAACGTTAAGTCATATCGGACGATGAATGAAATGATGTTCAAATAACTACAGGGTACATAGAGCTTAGAGTTACCAGACATTCATCTTTCAGGATAAGAGAAAACTTCCAACGTTAAGTCATATCGGACGATGAATGAAATGATGTTCAAATAACTACAGGGTACATAGAGCTTAGAGTTACCAGACATTCATCTTTCAGGATAAGAGAAAACTTCCAACGTTAAGTCATATCGGACGATGAATGAAATGATGTTCAAATAAGTACAAGGTACATAGAGCTTAGAGTTAACAGACATTCATCTTTCAGAATAAGAGAAAACTTCCAACGTTAAGTGATATCGGACGATGAATGAAATGATGTTCAAATAAGTACAAGGTACATAGAGCTTAGAGTTACCAGACATTCATCTTTCAGGATAAGAGAAAACTTCCAACGTTAAGTGATATCGGACGATGAATGAAATGATGTTCAAATAAGTACAGGGTACATAGAGCTTAGAGTTACCAGACATTCATCTTTCAGGATAAGAGAAAACTTCCAACCTTAAGTCATATCGGACGATGAATGAAATGATGTTCAAATAAGTACAAGGTACATAGAGCTTAGAGTTAACAGACATTCATATTTCAGGATAAGAGAAAACCTCCAACGTTAAGTCATATCGGACGATGAATGAAATGATGTAACAATAGGTACAGGATACATAGAGCTTAGAGTTACCAGACAGTCATCTTTCAGGATGAGGGAAAATCCCGGATAAGTCTTGTCCAGGTAACTCAGTCTAACGGAAATACGTACGTGGAACCTCTTGAACGTGAGGTAGTCACGGTTCCACCTACACTTTGGAAGCGTGTATCGAAGTTTAGAAAGCTTGATATGGTTCATGGTCTTGCAAAATGACACGCAGGTAGTTTGGGTTACCAGCATGATGTCACGAATGTGCTATTTACCTGCCGATATCAGCAATAATGACGCAATATTCACAACTCATTTCTAAGTAAGGTATCAATATTGTTACAGCGTGTGTAAACATGTAATTATAGCTTACACCTGCTATTATTACATTATTTACTTGATATAGAGGTTCATAAACATTTTTCATGATAAGATGTTTTTTTTTCCTTTCAAAATTTGCTTATGCCGTCTTGGCGGATCTGTTTGACTGATATTCAGAAGGCAGCACTCGATATACGCTAAACGCTTATTAATGACTTGTCAGCCAGCCGCGTTGTGGCTTTGCGAGATTTCATCGGGTAACAAATGTGCTGTCTTGAAGCGAGTAATGACCTTCATTTAATTCTGCAGACACTTTTTTTTATTTTGTGAGATAAGCGTTTCATATAACGATAACTTGTTAATTGCCTCGGTGCATGACTATGCTTGTACACGAAATTGCCTGAAACTTGCGATTGCAGCGCCACGGTGGGAGGTTTAGTTATGTTACAAAGTAGTTCGAGCCCTGTATAAGATATAATTGTTGTTTGCTTCACTGCTTTCCTTAAAGGTACAACTTGTTTCACCCAAAATGTAACACCAATATATATTTAATTACCTCATTTGAGATCAAATCTACGAGGGCTGTTCAATAAAGAATTATCATAATTTTTACGGTCATAATTTTGCGCACCAAAATTCAATCTTATTTTACTCTTGTTAGCTTAATGTGAAACAAACACGACGTAGTAGTTTCATTCTTGGTATTCCTGGTTCCCGCCTGTGAGAACCAGGCAAGTTCAGAAATGTTCAGTATCGCCTATCGCTGCAATGGAGGTAACATGCAGTTAAAGTTGATGTTAGGGGAAGATCCGGAGTTTCTTTCAAACGTAATCACTGGTGATGAAACTTGCCTACATCATTTTGATCCTGAGAGCAAACAGCAAAGCTCAGTGTAGAAATCTCCTTCAACACCAACCCCCCAAAAAGCAAAAGTGGTTGTTTCTGCTGGGAAAGTTATGGTCATCTCATTTTTTGATATTCATGGAATGGTTAATCAGCATGTTGTACCTGCACACACATCAGTAACTGGACAATACTACACGGATGTCCTGAAAACATTGCAGGTCCATATCAGGCGCAAAATACCACATTTCCGTGAAGCAGGCTGGACGCTGCACCACGATAATGCGCGGCCGCATATTGCCAACGTTGTTGCTGAATATCTTGTAAAAATCAACGTGAAGTGCATCCCTCACCCTCCCTATAGTCCGAATTTAGCTCCATGTGACTCTTTTCTATTCCCTAATTTGAAGAAATGTCTTCGTGTGAGGCATTATCCATCATCAGAAGCAGTGGTGAATGCTGCCGAGGCGATTTTGAAGGATCTCTCAAACAATGGTTTACAGCATGTCTTTGAAGACTGGCAGAAACGCTGGGACAAGTGCATAGCATTCAGGGGAGACTATTTTGAGAAGGACCATCAAAATTATGAGGATGAGTAAATGTGCGTTGTCAAAAAAAAATTGTGATCGTTCTTTATTTAACAGCCCTCGTATATTCATAAGGGAGCCTTTACCTCCATGTTCTTTTGTTTTAAAATTGCTCGTATTTCCAAACCCAACAACATATTTAGCAGGAAATAGGGGATTAAGAGCCACTTATCCACGTTTGGTACAAAATGGTAGTATATATAAATTTACAGGAAAGAACAGCAGGCCTTGGATCATTTAATGTACAGGTGCATTAAGCTTTAAATACAGGGTTATAAATTGATAGTTCTTTTAGTTTTTCACTTCGGAATATTGAATTATCTATTGAACTTTCTGTTAAGAAATAATAAAAAAATATACATAGGATTGAATTATATTTTAGAAATTTTTCAAGTTACATTAGAGTATGTATACTATAGTATATACGTATATTAATATACAATTCTTGTGTATATATTTATATAAAATCTTAAAACTGATGTAAAGCATGGAGTAATACATGATAATGGGGCGTGTTGTTAAATACATTTTTAAAAAGAGCTCTGTACTACACAGAGAAGATCAGCAAGGCATTGCAGTGGGTAACGTTGAAAGCTCTGATATTAATCTCAGTGAATCAGTGTTCCTTATATGATTACTCGCTAAGGTACTGCCTGTTCTCCCCGTGCTGCATAGGCAACTTCTTTGACACGCCTGCTTAGAGTACAGCATACATTTTCAGGCGGACGTTTGGTAATACATGACGTACAAACGATTCAAGCAGTCTGCTACCTGACAGAGAAGTGCGGATGGAAATAGTTCGTTAATGTATATATTATCGTCTATTTCTTACATTCAAGCAATAAACAACATGAATAAATGCCTTATTTCAAGTTCCTTTCTACATCCTCGATTGTGTTTTGTTTACGGCAATGAAGCGATGCTGTTTTATTTGTTCTATTAGTATTGCGTGAAGTCGGTTTTAGTTTCTCTGGGTAGTGTACGGGAACATAAGCGTGGAAAGTCTCTAAAAGGTGCAAAGAATATTGTATTAAATGTGATTAACTTTTTCTTTCAACGTCATGGCATCCTGGCTATAAAAGACATCTGAACTGATGTCGGAAGCAACTAGTGTATCTGTAAACTCTATTTCAAGTGTTAAAACGGAGATGAAATAAACAGGAACTGTAAAACCCCTAAAAACAAAAGGGAAATGCCATTTAGATTTTACGGCAAATGCACCTCTGTGTGTTTATTTTATGATTGTGGTAATAACATTATTGGAATTATTTAATGTTAGTTATTTCTATTCCGCAGTATTAAATTTGTCTAATACAGCGTGACAACGTAGCTGTCCCACTTCTCCTCGAGTGATCTATCAGGTTGCTCGGTTTATTTAAATGAAACTAATTTAAAATATTGTTAACCAATTTCTAATATTACCAGGCTTCTGTCTTAATACAGGAGGGAATGTATGATTTGAATTACTTTATTAAGTCCACGAGATGGTTCCTTGTACGGTACAGTTTTTATCGTTCTAAAATTAAGGGACAATGCAAATACAATACTGTATAAAATGCAAGCAACATTGTTTTGTAGTATTTAAAGTAATATTACAGTGCAGACAAATTTGGACCCTATTTTAAATTAAAATTATAATCTTTCCCCATCGCCTATGCAATTACCTGCATATTGTATGGTGTCAGTTAATGCACATAGTACAGCTGTGTTCATATTCCAGTGCATAGACTGTCTAAATGTTAATACTCCATGTCCTCCAGAAAGTTTTCAATAATAATTGTATTTTTTTAAAAGTTTTGAATGGTTTTTAGTTTATCGTAAAGTAGTATGGTAGGCTCCCTGCCCCGGAAAGTCACGGCTGAAAAGTGATCACTGAAATTGATAACAGCTGCTCGGCAATCTGGCGTACGAGTAATTAACGCCGAATGCTTGATGAGATTGCAGACTACCTGCACAAAGCACTTCGTTGTCGAAACAAAAACACTGCCAAAGCAGCCTTTGGGACGACGGGAAAGGAGGTCCAAACTAATCAAATGCTAATAGTGCGTTGTTGTATACAACACATCGGGTAATTATAGTGGTTATTAGTAAAATAAACCACTTGCTTAGTGTTTCCATGTTACGGCGTTACAATGAGAAAGGATGCAGTTTGTGCTGTGAATTCTAATGCTAGTTTTAAATATCAGGTTAATTGCGATGCATTCTTTATCTCCAGCCAATCGTGTTCCGGCAAGTGTTGACGGTTGCGCCCATCTAGCATAAACTTCCGACTTCGTCACAGAATAACTGATAAACTATAAGAGATAGGCAAAATTCTATTACAAAAATGTATATATGCTTAAATCGCATAATATATGGTTAATGGAACGTTTTTGAGACATTCTCTGTGTCTGTTAGTTCTTTTAAAACTGATATTTTCACAGGTGATAAGTCAGTATATGTTATTTTAGACAGTTGAAAGTAAAAGTGGGCCTTTTAATAGTCCACGACTATGTTAAAAGTAGAAAACTTTTTCGCCCAATGCTTAAAAGCTTTTAACAAGCCGGCAATGCCAACTTTGATTTATTGTGACAATCACCTGAATCAAGAAGGCCGTGAGTTAAATAATAATTATATAAAATGGCGGATCACATGGACTATACTGAACCTGTTCACATTTTACAAGCAGTAGCAAGAGTGAAGTTAGAATTGTTACCCAAAACCAATACGACACTACATACAGCAAGTTCCTGGACTGCTAAACAACACACAAAATAATTATAGTGAAAATGTGTTGTTACGTCCTTGGAAGAGAAACCTAAAATATGGGCAACTTCAACAAGCTATTCAATGATACGGCTGTCTAATTGTGAACAGGAACCACATCAAAAATCCTACAAACTAATAGCATTTTGAAATGTATGTATGAAAGTTATAAGCCTCCTTTGTTTAGAATGTTGTGTCAAGTCATGTTGGCAACACGAAAGACAAATGAACATCGCAACCTGATGAATATCACGAGAAAGGTAAAACAATAGTATATGTATCGACGTTTTGGGAGCTTACATCGCTCCCATCATCAGGATGTTTATAATATATGTTATAAACACTAAATAGATATAGGTAATAAAACATCAACAAAGACAAAACACTACCAGTACTCGCATCACTGAACAAAAGACTGATTTTAGTAAATTAAATTCCAGGTCAGGAGATGGCATGAGTGTAGAAAACTAATTCGGTCAAATAAACATAACTACTTAACTTAATGATCAAGCTGTATAGATCTGTGCTTCTTAAGTCGAGGTATTTCCGTTTTTAAGGCCGGTTTCCAAGAGAAACTGAACATCACGATTAAGCGTGCTACTCTCGTAGGAAATGGCCAAAACCCCGCTCCCAGTAACTATTGTATTTTGCCAAGATGGTCGTTCTCTAAGAATATCTTGAATATATCCGTCATCAGGAAAGCTTCAGTTCTTATTTTATAATATATCTGTAAATATTCAGGACTGTCTAAAATAGTGTCTGATGTACGGGTTAAAATGATTTTATTTTGTTCCTACGTCTTGGTCTATTATTATTTATATAAATTACTTAGAAATATAATGCATACATGAAATGGATTGGGAAAGTATTGTGACTTTGTGGGTCCGGTTTGCAGAAATTCAAAATGCCCTTTATTTCCGTAGAAATATACTTTTTCTACAGCCCTGAGCAGCCGAATTACATGCATCCTTCAAGGTCGTTTGTCACTCGACCACAAACAGAAGAGTTCACTTTCAAATGACAGCTGCAGGCACACGATTATCAGTACCGATTACGACTGTCCCAACTGGCGAGTCGCGGCTTCTCTTTTATACCTCCACACATTGATCTATAAATTTGCGGAATGTTCTCTAACAATCAAGGAAGCGAACCTTCCAGTCATCTATCTTTATCTGTTTCGGCTAGCATTTTATCTCCGCGCTGCACTGTCTGTCCTTTTGTGCGCGCCGGCCGCACCAGTCGCAACAATGTCTCGCGACAGTATTGAGAATTATTTTACCATAAAAAGTAATTTTTGTGTATCAAGTCTATAACTCCTGTAATTTACCTTTTATGTGAACTTGTGGGCAACAAGCACCATAGTTTTTTAAGTAATTGGTAACGGACGTCACATAGTGTACTATAGGATGCATACATGTACGCGAAATTATTTTATCCGAACAGCACGAGGGTTCAATTATGCGCTGGTCTACGATCCCAAGGTCCCGCGTTCAAACCGAGCCCAGAACAATGAATATTAAATGTACGTAAAAGAGGCAAAATGTATAAGAACTGCTGCGTGACGCTGGTATGACAGAGTCGTTAACAAACCAAATATTTATCCCAGACTACTGTGTGGTTTTGGAGAGAAAGTAGGAACTTTGTAAAAGAAAAGGAACTCAGAAAGAAGTATTCGCGTCAGATATTCTGTCCCTAGCTGACAATCTTAAGGGACCAGTAAACAACACAGAAATGGAAGCTGTATGCGAAGATAAAGTTTGAAAATCGCTGTATTGGAAACTCGACTGAACCTCCTTCATCTCTCTGTAGTTTTTATTCCTATTTGAGGTAATAGAGCTTTTACACAAGAGCGACCTTACTTGTTACGTTATAACAAGCAAAAATATCATACGCTTCTTTCGACTCTCTCCGATATTTGAAATGTATCACGCTACGAAACACATTAGCTATGTGTTTTTGTAGTTCCCTTTCAGATTTAGAAATTCTAACCTCTAGTCGTGCGTTAAATCAAAACTACGCCAAAATATGTTTACTTCTTCTACTGTTTTCCTAAAAGTATTACGAAATAATCATAACAGCTGTTATATATAATACAAAAGGTTAGCAGTAAGATCTTATTTTGTGAGTAGGTCTGATTACGAAACGTGCTCTCAGGTCGAGACCTTTGAACAAAATGAAATCCTTTTAGCCCATACATCAGACACTACCACAGCTGAAAATTCATAGATATATTATAATCATATATAAATATATGATATTATTTTACCTTTCTCATGGCCATGATATTCATCGGATTGCGATGCTCATTTGTCTTGCTTGTTGACAACATGACTTTTAGAAAACAACATTGTACATAAGGGAGGCCGTGGAAATAATAAAACAATAAAAATAACGTAACAAACGTTTAATTAATAAATTACAACATTGTCAAATCTTAGTTTTCTTTTTAGATTAATCCGCCATTGTGTACAAGTTGTTGACAAATGCAAATCATTAGACTATTAACTCTTTAGAACTGTTGGTAACACATTTTGTAATGTATAGTACTTCTTTTGTTTTGCTGACTTTGTGGAAAAGTTATGAGTGTTTAGTCTTAAACAAAAGTAAAAGGGTTTTTCCTAAATTTGGTTTTAATCCATCCCGTAACACAAGTATTATTTAACTCAGATCCACGGCCTTCTTGAATGAGTTGACAGTCACATTCCCCAGTAAACCAAAGTTGGTATTAATGGCGTGTTAAAAGCTTTTGAGGCACTGAACGAAAGAAATTTCTACTTTTAACTCAATTTTGTACTACTAAACGACCAACTTTTACTATTAACTGTCTATAAATACACTTTCGGTGCTTTTTGTGCAGATTATTGCGTGTCGTGGTCAGTTTGAACCACGGGGTACTTAGATTTGGGTGGGGACCGAAAGTTCAGTCAGGAATTATTAGACCAGGGGCTAGTTGCGTATAAACACAACACCCCCTCGTCCCATTTTTCAGTCTTTTGGTGAAATATATTCCGATATTTGTAGGTGCTGCAATAAAATTAACGGCACAGTAGAAGTTTTTACTTCCAGGCACGTTTATGTTTGCAGCACTGAATTGCGACGTCCATAATATTTCATGATCTAGCTGATATAAAAGGTCTGTGATGTTCCTTTGTTGAATTGTAACCAGCAGAACGATGCTTTGGCATTCCTGGCTTACTGGAACAAGTTGTCAAGCTAAAATAGCATTTACAACACATTCTCCACTCTTTTAAAAGTTATTTTTAAAGTGCTTATATAATGTCTCTCAAATTCCGTACTCATATAAACCGGGGGAAAAAAGGAATAGCAACTTACCACTTCTGAAAGAGTGTTAGAAAATTGAGAGCAGTAACAAAGAGGAGCTTGGAAAGGAATAACGCCAGAAAATATTTCACTTTAAATCGTCTGCTTTAGGATTTTATATAATTTATACAATAAGATGTCTGTCTCTTATGGTTTACCAGTTTTACATTGGGTGCCAAATCAGGTCTGTATGGCGAATGTCCCATCATTTCAATTTTTGAGCCTTCAAATACTCTGTTACTAGACGAGATGTGCGTGCGCTTGGCTTGATGAAGAACTATCCTACTGTACTTGTTGGTTTTCCTTACTTCACCGAAGACTTTCGACACCAAATGGCTGTGTACCATTCGGCATTGACCGTGTTACGCTCCTCTGAAGGCACTGTTGCCACATGGCCAGTTTTGCTGAAAAATCAGGCGACCATTTGCTTCGAATTGCTTCTAGTGCGAACAACTTTTGTTGGATTTGCTTCATCTTGAAACACCCTTACAGTCGACTGTTCACGTTCCGGCTCTTGCGCAGAGATTCATGATTCGTCATCTGTTACAATCTTATATACGTCTTTTGAGCTTTTTTGTACACCAATCGACACGAGCTAACTTTTTTCACAGCTAAATAATCCTGTGAATTGAGAAAGTACTAAACAAACGTACGTCCGTGGACTAGCTGATGCTACGAAGGAGATTCCGTAAGGAGCTAAAAATTTTGTCTATTGTACCTATGTCCCCAAGTGGTGTTGTTTTTCAGGCTTATCTGTGTTGAATGGATGCATGTATAACCATAACCTTGTGAAGATAAAACGTGCACCGCTCGTGTTCCAAGTATCGTAGAGACAGAATTTTTGTACGGTCATGATCGGAAAGTAACATTCTTTCTTATTATGAGATTGGCATCTATAATATTCAAATATTTATCCATAACATTTAACCATAACATGTGAAAGATAAAAGGTGCATCGCTCGTGTTCTAAGTATCGTAGAGACAGAATTTTTGTGTGGTCATGATCAGAAAGTAACATTCTTTCTTGTTATAAGATTGGCATCTATAATATTCAAATATTTATCCATAATATTTAACCATAACATGTGAAAGATAAAAGGTGCATCGCTCGTGTTCCAAGTATCGTAGAGACAGAATTTTTGTGTGGTCATGATCAGAAAGTAACATTCTTTCTTGTTATAAGATTGGCATCTATAATATTCAAATATTTATCCATAATATTTAACCATAACATGTGAAGATAAAACGTGCATCGCTCGTGTTATAAGTATCGTAGAGACAGGATTTTTGTATGGTCATTTTTTTTTATTTACGTCCGCCCCAACGTTAAGTCATATCGGACGGTGAATGAATTGGGTGAAATGATGCTCAAATGAGTCCAGGGTCCATGAAGCTTAGAGTTACCCGACATTCGTCTTGAAGGATAAGGGAAAACCCCGGAAAAAGCTTTTCTAGGTAACTCACCCTGACCGAGATTCGAACTCTTGACCTATTGAACGTGAGGCAGACATGCCACCATCTGCGCTACCGAGGCGGGCTTTCGGAAAGTAAAATTCTTTCTTGTTATATGATTGTCATCTGTAATTTTCAGATATTTATCCGTAACATTTAACCATAACATGTGAAGATAAAACATGCATCGCTCATGTTCTAAGTATCGTAGAGACAGGATTTTTGTACGGTCATGATCAGAAAATAAAATTATTTCTTATTATAAGATTGGCATCTGTCATTTATCAAGTATTATCCGAGCGTAATTAATTAATATAATGTTCTCAGTTCAGGCGCACGAGATGGGTGTACCACATTCGGCAGTGCTGCTAGGCGGGGCAAGCTTAGGATTGGCTGGAGTCTGTAGTACGGCCCGCCTCCATGATACCTTTAACTTCTGCGAAGATTATAATGCCTAAGCTTGCCTTAATCTCACAATATATCGCATGACGATCTTGCATTATTAGTTTTTGCACAGCATCAATGTTTCTTGGCACAACAGCTGATTTTGGACGACCTTCACGAAGTACACCATTGAGGGAACGGCGGCACTATTAAATTGCTTATACCAGCGTTTCACAGTGTCAAAGGATGGAGCTTTGTCGCCAAATGTGGAAGTTAGTTGATCGATGCTCTCTTGTCTTGATAATCCACGTCGAAAGTCGTAATAAATCATTTTCACGAGTTAAATCCATGTTTTTCTTAAGACACAATTTTCAGGTTATGTAAACAAAACAAATGACGCTCTTTTGACAAAATGTCTGAAGTAGATTATAGTGAACAGTGTCAAACTTTCCACTGGAAACCTCAGATGGCACTTATAACATTCAGGGTTACCAATGCTCAAAATATAAATACTGTCCCTTGTATGAGGTTCTTCTAGAAGTTTCCTTAATAAGGTAAAAATGTGGATTTTACATTACATTTAGTTCTTTCTCCGTTTAGTCAATAATCTCTTGAAAAGGTAACAAAGATTACGGTACACTGAGTTGACATTCGCTTCTGGAATTACATTGCTTTGGTCCCATACGTAAAATTCTACAATATGCAAATTCAGACATTTAATTTTCCTGACTGTGAGCGCGTTATTTTAGAGCTGAAATTAATACATTTTAAGAATGTACTTTCTTTGAATGTCAAGCTGTGATGTCACTTCGTGTTAAAATAAATTGGAATCTCTGTTTTAGACGAATGTATGACCGTGAGAAGGTAGAAAGTAGAAGACTGCTCAGTTTACATTATAACAGAGCAAAGACTCGCGTTATAGAGCCCTAGGTTCCAACCCCGCTGACCGCCCAATTAGGTAGCTGAGTGCTAGCCTGCTGGCGCCTTTACCTAGCTTTTTCCGCAGCCTTACCGGTTGGGTTGACACACTATCTGGTCAAGCCCTATGTACCCTGTACTCATTTGTACATCATTTCATCCATCGTTCGATATGACTTAACGTTGGAGGTTTTCCCTTATCCTGAAAGATGAATGTCTGGTAACTCTAAGTTCTATGGACCCTGTACTCATTTGTACATCATTTCACCCATCGTCCGATATTACTTAACGTTGGAGGTTTTCTCTTATCCTGAAAGATGAATGTCTGGTAACTCTAAGCTCTATGTACCCTGTACTCATTTGAACATCATTTCATTCATCGTCCGATATGACTTAACGTTGGAGGTTTTCCCTTATCCTGAAAGATGAATGTCTGGTAACTCTAAGTTCTATGGACCCTGTACTCATTTGTACATCATTTCACCCATCGTCCGATATTACTTAACGTTGGAGATTTTCTCTTATCCTGAAAGATGAATGTCTGGTAACTCTAAGCTCTATGTACCCTGTACTCATTTGAACATCATTTCATTCATCGTCCGATATGACTTAACGTTGGAGGTTTTCTCTTATCCTGAAAGATGAATGTCTGGTAACTCTAAGCTCTATGTACCCTGTACTCATTTGTACATCATTTCATTCATCGTCCGATATGACTTAACGTTGGAGGTTTTCTCTTATCCTGAAAGATGAATGTCTGGTAACTCTAAGCTCTATGTACCCTGTACTCATTTGAACATCATTTCATTCATCGTCCGATATGACTTAACGTTGGAGGTTTTCTCTTATCCTGAAAGATGAATGTCTGGTAACTCTAAGCTCTATGTACCCTGTACTCATTTGAACATCATTTCATTCATCGTCCGATATGACTTAACGTTGGAGGTTTTCTCTTATCCTGAAAGATGAATGTCTGGTAACTCTAAGCTCTATGTACCCTGTACTCATTTGTACATCATTTCATCCATCGTCCAATATGACTTAACGTTGGAGGTTTTGTCTTATCCTGAAAGATGAATGTCTGATAACTCTAAGCTCTATGTACCCTGTACTTATTTGAACATCATTTCATTCATCGTTCGATATGACTTAACGTTGGAGATTTTCCCTTATCCTGAAAGATGAATGTCTGGTAACTCTAAGCCCTATGTACCCTGTACTCATTTGAACATAATTTCATTCATCGCCTGCTGTTGTATCGGTATTTTCTATTGCCTGTTGGCAGCATTGATTATGTGACCTTTATAACATCAAGGGGAATTGTGGCTATAAGATATCCTGTAACTTTTTATTTACAAGTTTGTAGAGAAATTTCAATGCACATTCGTTATAAATCTATGTTAAACTAAGTTAAAAGATAACAAAATACCAGAAATGGAACAATGCCGTACCTTGTTTCCGTAAAAAAAAAAAAAAAAAAAAAAAAAAAAAAAAAAAAAAAAAATCTCGATTTGTCACTTAGACAAAACACAATCGTATTACACAGTCAACTGTCTCAGGTAGTTAACTTCTCCTTTCCAACAAAACAATACACTATCGTCATCTAGGGAACAGATTTTGACAAAGGAATCCGAATCACCCGTACATACATTATACAATTTTGTCTAACCTTTATAATTTATCAGTTATACCAAAGCCATGTAGTATAGAGGCGATTGCTGAGGACGTAAAGAAAATTTAAGATACTCACTTTATTTGTCATAAATGTATCTTGAATATATGTTTAATGAAAATGGTTAAAGTAATGTTTTGAAAATATTAAAATCTTTTTAAAGAATTCCATGTGTGTAGTTTAAGATTGAACTTAGCTTTGGTATGTAAGTAATATTTATTACGATCTTCACATAAGATGTACACAAATATGCACCAGTCAGTGAGTCTTAAAAATATATATTTCCGGTGTAATATAGGTATCGAAGGTTTGGTTGGGAAACAAGTTCTTCTACTTAATTTAAGAATATGTAGAGAAGCTAAAAATATTATCCAATACACACCTGCTAGATCTCGGAACCTGAAAACACTGATCCATGTATTGCAGCTCTGTCTCACTCGAACAATTTGACAGAAATAACGCAGAATCACTACAGGTTGAATTACATAGAGTTAGAAGGAAACATAATGATATTCCAATTAAGCAATCTCATGTTTCAATTAGATAAGGATGAACTCAGCCAATTGTATTATCAGGTGATTCATTACCAACCTAATTAGCTTTAATTTGATTCAAATGTCATGTGAGTGTGGAGCATAATTAATGACGTGACCAAAGTGCTGAATACGCATCACTTCAACTAAATGAAAATTATATATGTACAGTTGGTGTTACAAATATATACTTAGCATCATATAGGAGTAAAGAAAATAGCTGTTTTTATCTAAATGTTGAACAAGGATATCGCCGTAATACTTCAGTGTTAGTTACAGGCAGCCAAACATAAACATCCAGAGGAAAGTGGCGATGATAGTGGGCTGTCTGCACACTACAAGAAGGCAAGCGGGGCCTGAAGAGCGAGAGGAGCTTGAACTGTGTATCAGCTCTGATAGTGGATCTGTTTACTACGAAATGAGTGTATGAGAGTACATTTGAGTCAGCCATGCTGTCAGATCTAATGCCCCTTTCGGTAACTGCAGTCATAGGTATTATGTACTGTCTAGCCACCACAAGAAGACAAGCGGGACCTGAAGAGGGAGAGGAGCTTGAACTGTTTATCTGTTCTGGTAGTGGATCTGTTTACTACGAAATGAGTGTATGAGAGTACTGTACGCGCATGTTTTATTGAGCTCTGGATTTACGATGTGGTGCGGGCAGAGGGGAAGAAGCGAGAGCTTAACGCTCTTTTGTTTCTGCAGTGTGGTCAACCTTGAAAAACACAGTTCAGCAACATAGCGTGTAAGATAAGCGAAGATATCACAAGTAACGTTGCATCCTTTGAAAACATTCCTTAGTTTTGCCCACGCCAGCTCAATTGAATTCAGATCACAGTTATACGGAGATGTCCCCTCTCGAGAGCCATAACATCCACAAATGTTGATACAAATATAAATAATTTTCAAGTAAATGCTGATGTACACTCGTAACAAGGATAAACTGGCAATTCGACCGCACCAAACGAGCCTTTATGAAGGAAGCTTTAACTACAAGGTGATAATGTTATATAATAAACTTCCAAATTCATTTAAACAAGCTGCATCATTAAAACACTTTAAGAATAAGGTTAATAAATGTTTGCACGCACACTGTTTTTATACGGTTAATGAATTTTTAGAACTATAACCATGTAAATGAGCACTGGGAGCATAGTACATTCACAAACCTATATTATTTATATTATGACATTTGTTGTAGTAAATTAGTCTATGCAAATACCACATGAAACCATAGAAAAGCTGCTTACTGTGTATATTGTATGTAATCAATTTGACTTTATGTATATACTGTATTTATACATTTTGACGTGTCTCATAACATGTATATGTTGTCAAGGACGAACTAAAATTCTAATTCTTACATACGATTGCTGTAAACTCGTTAGCTAATTAACCTCGAAATTGATCAAAACGAAATATGGCGGACATGATAAAGCTTAGCGTATTAGCCACTAGATGTCAGTGTATAGCGCATTTCAAAGTACATAGTACATATGAGTCACCTATGCTCTCAGATCTGTATTAAAAATACAGAATTTATATACAGAAAAAAACTTAATTAAGTGAAGAAGTTACCGCCTCTTACACGTTTTTTTATAAATAGTGAGATCGTTTCGGCTTTTGTTCATTCCAAACACAACTGTACTACCGGCCGGAAGTTTGCATTTCTACTGTCTCTTGTTCTGATGGTAAAGCGCCATCGTTGATAAATCCGGAAGCACCATATCTCCCAGTGCTGCGTCTTTGACACGGTACAAAGAATGATGTTCTGTTATTTATTTCTTTTCTTTACTTTTTTGTATGGAGGAGAACTAAAGAAAGCTTAGAGAAAATCAGGACGGCAATTACCACCCGTTCCCACTACACAATGCGTTTTTTGTTTGTTTTTGTGCTGGAGTTAGTTCTCTGTCTGGCTTTTGGTGATAGAGTCGGAAGCACTGAAACTCAATTAGTCCAGAGAAGGGTGTGGAATGCCAAACCAGAATCTTCAGGCTCCGGGGCTAAACACGCCATTCTGTTTTCTTTTCTGTTCGGCTCTTTCTGTGACCACACGTGTCTCAGCATATGAGGAACGAATCAGCGACAAAATTGTGTCTAATTTACTGGTGATTGTATACAATGCATAGGCTCTTATTAATTTGATTATTGCAACCTTAATAAATATTCACTTCAGTGTGTTGAATATTGTTTTCCCTCTTTGTCAGTTTGGCCATAAACATATCACATACGAGGGTCGGCTGTATTTCTCAATATAATCTCCAGAAAGGCCTAATACATTTGTCAAATCGGTGTTCTAATTTAATTAAAAACATCTCTGTTGCGTGATTTATCATGCTCCTCTAAGTAACTGTTTAACTGCATCAATGACCTCCTCGTTGCTGTGAAATCTTCGTCCTCCAAAAATTTGTTTGATGTTCGGGAACAGTTGGTAGTCACTGGGTGCTAGATCTGACATATGGAGTGGATGTTCAAGCAATTCCAACTTTAATTCACAGATATTTCCCATTGCAATGACTGAACAATGGTCCGGAGCATTGTCGTGAAGAAACAACAATTTTTCTTTGCCAGATGAAGTCTTTTTCTTGTCACCTCATCACTCAAACGTTGAAGTAAGCTTTCGTAGTACTCAACAGTTATACTTTTACCATTTTTCAAGTAATCAATAAAAATCATTCCTTGTGCATCCCAGGAAAAACTCGCCATAACCTTGTTAGCTGTCAATATTGCCTTTGCCCTTTTAAGAGTTGGTTCACCTGGCGCAACCCACTGTTTTAGCTGTGATTTACTTTTTAGAGTGTAGTGATGTACCCAAGTTTCATCCATGGTAATAAGCCGACTCAAAAATTCATTGGGAATTTTACAGTACAGCTCCAAATTCTTAACAGAAACAGTTTTCCTTTGCAACTTTTGATCATGTCTCAACAAATGGGGCTCCCATCGTACACAGACCTTGTGAAAGCCCAAAACATTACTTAAAATATTACCTGCACGTTCTTTTGTTATGTGTATAGCCTCTGCTATCTCAAACAACTTTAATCTGCGGTCTTTCAGTACTAAACGAAAAATTTGTTCAATGATCTCTGAAGTTGTGACTTCCAAAGAACGTCTAGAGTGAGGCTCATCACTAGTGCTAAACTCTGCAACCTAAATATTGCATAATGCTGCAAAATCATAAAACAATTAATAAATTTAAATGAAATATTAATACTTTAATGGATACTAGCACATTATGGTAGTCATGGTAATGAAACAGCTGACTGTCTAGACAAAAAAGACCATCTCATTTGAGGCACTAAATTATCACTCTATCAAAAGATTAATTATATCAACATATAATCTAAGAGTTAAAGAAGATAATATACTACAAACAAAAGAAAAACTATGGGAAAATTTATGTAACAGCATGACTAGAATCAATAGACTACAAAGGAAATGCTCTGTAGCAACTTTTAGACTTGTAACAGGCCATGACTGTCTCAATAAAATTTATTCAGAATTGGTATAGTGAGATCTCCTTTCTGTACACTTAAAGAAGATATGGATGTAAACCACCTACTCCACTGTCCAACATACCAACATAACATCAAAATACTGGAGTACACGAAAATGCTCTGTAGCAACTTTTAGACTTGTAACAGGCCATGACTGTCTCAATAAACAGGATTGGTATAGTGAGATCTCTTTTCTGTACACTTAAAGAAGATATGGATGTAAACCACCTACTCCACTGTCCAACATACCAACATAACATCAAAATACTGGAGTACACGAAAATGCTCTGTAGCAACTTTTAGACTTGTAACAGGCCATGACTGTCTCAATAAACAGGATTGGTATAGTGAGATCTCTTTTCTGTACACTTAAAGAAGATATGGATGTAAACCACCTACTCCCTTGTCCAAAATACCAACATAACATCAAAATACTGTAGTGTAAGAGAGCAAATGGCTCCATTACCAACTGCTGAACATTAGATACCAACCAACCAACGAACCAAATATCTAAGTATTCATTTTTCAGTCGCATTGTTTAAAGGCGTAAAAAAAAAACAGTTAAAAAAAGGTACAAACACGCTTGTGTTTTAGATCATGTAATGATGCAATGTTGGTTGCAATTGTTTGCAATACATTACTTTCTCTAGTATACTAAACCTAACACACGATAATGGGTAAAGAAAGCTAGAATAACGTATTATATACTTTTTATGAAAGGTGACTATGGAATTTTGTGTTAACCACAACTATAATAGACAATACATATACAGTGTACAAAAGGACCATGCACGAATTCAAAGCTTTCATTGAAATTCTAATAAGCCATTGTAACGTGAGTTACTGTTGGAGCATGAAGAACTGTTTGTGAAGTACATAATTACGTGTGAGGTGTTAACACATCTGACAATAGCTCGGGAACATTGTAATCAGAAAACAATACAAACTTTGGTGTAACATTTAACAGCAGGTGAAATGGCCAACGTTCACATGACTTTCTCTACTCTTCTACAAACACTTATCTCTCTATCTACTTCAAGATAAGCATTATTTTATTGTAGTTACAAGGGAATACAGTAGACTTTATGTGATAGTCAAATGTTTTGGTCGTTATGTGATGTATACATGACTTTCTCTACTCTTGTACAAACACTTATTGCTCTATCTACTTCAAGATAAACATCTTATTGTAGGTACAAGGGAATACAGTAGACTATAAGCGATAGTCAAATGTTTTGGTCGTTATGTGATGTATACATGACTTTCTCTACTCTTGTACAAACACTTATTCCTCTATCTACTTCAAGATAAACATGTTGTTTTCAAATGCTGGGCTTTGGCAATGAAGCCATTAGCTCTCTTGCTCTCCAATATTTCTGTGTAGTGGATCCGGCAGGTAGGGCTTCACAGGTTAAAAGATGTTCTTCAGTCATTTCCTCTTCTTTGTTCCACAGAGGACAATTTGGACTTGTATAAATTCCTATTCTATGTAAATGTGTGTCCAAATAATCAAGTTCCGTAAGTAATCTAAAATTTGCTAATGCAGCTTTACATGGGATTTCTGGAATAATTTCTGGATTTTTAATAAAAATATTCCATTTTTTAACTTTGGCTTTGTTAGATATTGATTGGTTTTGTTTGTTTTTATATTTTCTTTTGATTAATCTTTTTATGAATGTACAGGGTAATTTTTTACTTTTGTTTTGAATTAAATTTGCACCTTTTTTGGCAAGAAAATCAGCTGATTCATTTCCAGCAATTCCACAATGTGCCGATACCCACTGTAATATAATTCTTTTCTGTAGTTTCTGAAGGTGTTGGATCATTTTGTGACATTCTTTAATTTGGATTGACCTCATTTTATGTGAGCTTATTGCACATAATGCTGCTTTAGAATCAGAAAGTATGACAGCATTTTTGAATTTATCTATTCTGTATAGAATAGAAGAGTTAAATATGAATAGCCGTTACTTCTGCATCAAAATTTCTTGTGTGGTATCCTGCTGGTCGATAGAATGAGAACAGTG
This sequence comes from Mantis religiosa, assembly GCA_030765055.1. Lineage (NCBI taxonomy): Eukaryota > Metazoa > Arthropoda > Insecta > Mantodea > Mantidae > Mantis > Mantis religiosa. The sequence goes on along the minus strand of CM060953.1, from coordinate 10,785,003 downwards.
CACACTTAATTTTTGCTCCTGAGTTGTCCAAGTTAGATCCATTTGTGCAGATATGTAACCATTCTTCAGGTGGGTATCTATTGTTCACAGTTTCTAATGCTAGTGCTTTTAGTACAGGTTTGGAAGTTTCAGATTTTGTAACTATTTGTTCTAAATCTAATTGAATATTAATTGATTCAAAAGTCAGTGGGTTTTCTTTGATTAGAATGTTTTCTTTAGAATTAGGAAGATTCAGATCTGTTTTTAATTCCATAACTTTGTGTAAGAAACTTGTTTGTTTTTTCCTCTTGATTGGTTGTAGTAATCTTTTCTCTCATTTTGTTGTTTTTAACCGCAACATATTTTCATGTATTAGTGCCTGCTCCTCTAAAGTTAGATGTATTGGATAGTTCCGAGTTAAGGCTTGCATTGCCATGATTGGACTTGATTTTGCTGCACCGGTTATTAGTCGCAGGGCCTGATTTTGGCGTACTCCTAGGTGATTTATGCTAGAGCTGTTTGCTGTAATTATTACCTCTACATTAAAAGAAGTATTGAACTTCAAGATAAACATTATCTTATTGTAGTTACAAAAGAATGCAGTAGACTTCAAGTGATGAGTAATTGCTACTATTCTTTGTATTAGCCATGAGCGCCTAAACATATAGACTATACGCTACGGAGGCATGTCAGAGAAGTTGCCTATAATGCACGGCGAAGCCAAACAGTTTCAAGATTCTCGCCCAATTCACCTTATTTACCATTTAGTTCGCTCAATAATTACTGACACCTCATATTTGTGTATTCCACTTGCAAGTTTTCTCTGAAAGGTTATTTAGCACAGAAGGATTCATATGTGACAGAAAAAGAAGTAAGCTTGACCACGAAAGAGCGAAAATTTACTATTTTTTACTTATAAAATTGGAGTGTTTTGTTTTCATATGTCTAATGTAGACTTTAAAAATAATAACACTGATCGTTTTAAATTTTCTATCATTAAATAAGTGCACCTATTTAATTTTACTGGCATTAGACAGTTCTGCCAACTTTCTAATTTACATTGAAACTAAGAGTCGAGTATCGAAGTATCACGTATCGTGGAAAATATCGTACATCGGTATCGATAAAGGAGAAAATCTGTCATCGACCATTTCTAACAATAATAATATATAGTGATAAATATGAATTGCACAAGTTACTGATAAACATAAGAGAAAAACAAAACAGCAACAGACAAACATAGCTTTAAAAGTAAAATAATTGCTTGCGGGGAGTGAAAATGAGCAGTTGTTTGATTTACGTGTGGTTAACCTTACATTTGCCTTGAAGAAATTGCCGTATTTAAATCAACATAGAACTAAAATGAAAATAGAATTTTCAAAACTAATTTGTAAGATAATGTGGTACTGTTTTAATTTGTACTACGTAAACAAGAGTAGAGTTGACGTGTTTGTTCACGGTTGCATATTCACAAGATTAAACTGAGAACTAAAGGCGTATATTGAAACGTGATATTTATTACATTCAGGACTCTTCTAAAAATGGTTCGTGTTTATGTAATTTGGTTTGAGGAATTAAAGAGAACTTTGTTTGCATTCCTTGAACCTAAACACTTTGTTTGGGATTTAAACTACCTTCTTTTTTTTAATTCAGGGAGTATCAAAACAACAATATATCATTTTTGGGCTGAGAACTTCAGTTCGCTTTCATTTGTTACAGTATGTAATCAAAAAGGCTAGTAATTAGGACTTCTTGCTTTGATCCGTGTCTCCTGACTTGTAAAACCTTAAAGGACTGGTCATTCCTGATGAAAGGGATTCTTGGTAGCTCTGGATTAGCTTCCTAACTATTATGGCAGGTTACAGCTGGTGCTTTTGTGCCATATGAGGCAAGAGAAAATGAGAATAGGTACACGGAACGCAATTAGGCTCCAGGTTAAAGAGTTTCTGCGAATGACGTCCCTTGCCTTGATTACAATTAACATTTCAGGGCCATTACACCCAAGTAGTCTTCCCTGAGCTCTGCAGCCATTTTTACAAATGATACTTTCCCCAAAACAGTATTCCTTCTCTAAGAATAAAAGTTACTGACGTCACTAGCATAAAATGTATCATGTTATCAACGGTTAATGGAGCCAATAATGGAAACAATTTTAAAATGTTGCCACTAAAGACATTCGTACAATTATATATGGTAGAAAAAGAAGAAAAGGTATTATCATGGAGAGAGACTTCAGTTTTGGTTTAGAATTTTAAATTTAGATGAAAAAATCTGCTAAATTAATATTTAGAATACGCATAAAAGGGTTTAAATGTTAATTAAGAAGGAGTAAACACATATCCACAACAGGATATCATTCCTCATTCTTGTAAAGCTACTTACTAGGGCCGGATGGCAAAAGGGTAGAAGTGCTCAATGAATTTGTATACTTAGGAGTGAAATTGAATAACAATGTAAAATGGGAAGCACACAGGGAAAAATTGAAGCAAAAGGAAGGGTGGCAATGAATGGGATAAGAATATGAAACTATAAGCTAGACATGACAACCAAGTGGTTAGAAAGAATGTACGAAGCACTAGTTGAATCCAAAATGTTGTATGGAGTGGAGATCTGGATGGAGGGGGGGGGGCGCAGAGATAAACAAAACGGTGGACCAAAACTACAGAAGGTTTTGTAAAGAGCTACTAGACTTACCAAGATCAACACCTAGGGAAGTAGCTTTAGTAGAATTAGGAAAGACAAGAAGAAATGGAATAATAATGGAAAGAATAATAACATTTTGATGTAGGTGCTTGGCCAAAGAAAAAGGGGAAATTATGAAATTATGCATGAGACAGCAAAAAAGATTAGAGAAGTCAAATAGTTTAATTATTAGGAATGGAAAATACATGGAGATTAGAGGAAAGGAATACATGCGATGTGAGTAAATTGGTAAAATGCAGATTCGAAGATATAGAAAGGTAGGAAATATGGGGAAGTCTAGAAAATATGAAATCATTACAATTTTACAAGCAAGGAAAAAGAAACTGGGGGTGAGAAGCATATATAGATTACTGCAATAGGCAAGAGAGAAGGGCTAGCTTGGATGAGAACAGGAAAAATACTTCTAAGAGGGATAAGAGGTAGGGAAAAGAGAATTTGTGAATTGTGTGGGGGGAAAAGAATGCATACAACACTATGTAACAGAATGTGAGGAGTTGGCAATATGGAGAAAAAAGTTTTGGGAGGAAAAATGGGAGAGAGTAGAGAAGGGGATAGTAGCTTTATAAATGTTAACAGGAAAGGAGGAAAAGAAGGTAAAAAGTATTAGCGAGTTCTTACAGAAAGTAAAAGAAAAATGAACATGAAATGTATAAAATATAAGAAATTAAGATGAAGGGGAAGAAAGGGGCTAATTAAGTAACAAGGAGACATGGAGGTTAAGAGCTACCTGGCAGAGCAGAAGACCAGGGTGTCATGTAAGCCAAGGTAGCAACAAGGTAATAGATGAAATAGTGTGGGACAGATAAACAGTTATAAGGGATAATGTAAAAGATTGTAAAAAAATAAATAAATTATTCATATTCATACTAAGGCAGGGTAGCAATACCTAACCTTTTACATTTTGATTCTTTTGTTTTAGGCTGTATATTCGAGAGTGGCCAGGGTCTGCAAGTACGATCGTGGAGGACCACATCGCTTTCGCAATAGATGGACATCATTTCTCAAATCTCGTCTCAACTGCTCCGTCACAGGAGATTTCCCTTTTTACTTCAATGAAATACGTAAGTATATTTATCTTTTACTAAGAAACATACCAAAGGAGTGCTTTTGTTTCCTCTTGTCATTCGTTATATTCAAATAATTTGTTTTTCAAACAGTACAATGTTAAATGCTGATGTTCAAACAGACTGCTCTATTGCTCGTTCTGAAGCAAACTTCTCTAAGTGCTAATTTCATTTTCAGGAAAATACCAAAATCACGTATGCTTATATGTGGAGAATATTGTGACTTTGAGGTTTCGTAGAATTAAAAGTCCAATTTGCCGAAATTCTAAATGTTCTTTATTTACGTAGAGATACACTGTTCAATTCTCACGTAACATTACATCACATAACAACACTATCTTCCAAGGTCGATGACAATAACAGCGTCCAGTTCAGCTCTCTTTACAACAACACTCTTGTTACACAACTCCAACTCTGCTTACTCGCTCTGTTTACAACTACTCTTTGCGAGCCGTCACGTCCTGAAATACCTAATTCGTAATTCTCGATTGTTCTAAAATAAACTAGAACCCGAAGAATCTCTATCAGTCCAGAAATTTCTAGAAGCGTAACTTAATCTATGCCGGCGAGTCCTTTACCTCAGTTATCGCTGCCCGCCGGCGTTTGTTTACAATAGCCGCGCTATTATTAACTGCTTAGCAAGGCTCATTATTACCATGAAACTTTATCCGCCGACTGTTTTCTTATTCGTGTCGAAACTTTTATGCTTGTTGCCGTGACAATATGGAGGATGCTCCAAAATTTCCCAGTTCTATCTGCATAATACGAGGGTCGTTTGATAAGCCTCGTAAAAAGACTTTAAGATTTTTTTTCCTGAACATCTCACCTTATTTCTCGATATAGTGTTTATTCATGGCTATACACTTGGTCCAGCGATGTTCCAGCTTTTTCATTCTGTTGGAGAAATAGCATTCGTCAAGGTTTACATCTTCCAACGTTAAGTCATATCGGACGATGAATGGAATGGGTGAAATGATGCTCAAATGAGCCCAGGGTCCATAGAGCTTAGAGTTACCCGACATTCGTCTTTCAGGACAAGGGAAAACCCCGGAAAAACCTTATCCAGATAACTCACCCTGACCGAGATTCGAACTCGGGACCTCGTGAACGTGAGGCAGACACGCTACCACTACGCTACCAAGGCTGGCTACTCGTCGATGGTGACTATCACTTCTTTATTTGATGAAAATTTATAACCATCAAGCCAAATGTTCAAGTTTAAGAACAGGAACAAGTCACTTGGGTCTAAGTCTGGTGAATAAGGTGGATGAGGAACCAATTAAAAATCCATCTCATGCACTTTCGCCATTGCAATTGCTGATGTCTGCGATGGTACATGATCTTGGTGAAAGAATACTTTTTGCGCTTTAATCTCGGGCTCTTTTCAGTCAATTCATGTTGTAAACGATCCAAAAAAACAGTGGCCATTACCTTACCAGTTGACAAAATGCTTCTTGCCTTCTTTGCTGCCCCTAATGCGAGAGATCTGAAGCTTTCCTGGAGACGAATTTGTTCGAGATCTTCTTGAGAAACAAGCCAGGTGAAAAGACGATTACAAATCGACATTTAGGGAGAAATTAATTTTCTATACAATTAACAATTGTAAAAAAGGAATTGACACAATTAATTTTCTATACTCACGCCATCTGCTGACCTGGCATTTAATTTACTGAAAACAGTCTTTTGTTCGGTGATGCGAGTATTGGTAGTGTTTTGTCTTTGTTGATATTTGTACTATATCCAGTTACACATTTGTGGTTATAACATTTAATAACTATCCTGATGATGGGAGACATGTACGCTTCCCAAACGTTGATTTGTAATCGTCTTTTCACCTGGCTTGTTTCCGTAGAACATCTCGTTTTCTTCCGTTTCTGGAGGCAGACAACTTTGGTAACAGAAGACGTTGCATATGCATTAGCATCTCTGCGCAGTTAATAACAAAATGCAAATATTCTTATATCACGTAGTATACGTTGCAATGAAGCAATTACTGTCCCAAGAAGGGATCGTTTGTATAGTGGAAATTAAAGTCTGCAATCTCAAATCTCCATTTTTTCCTGTTTAACTAACGTCTCCTGCCGTTGTTGCTTTACCAAAGTTTCATTAAAAGAAAACATCCATTATTTCCAGGAGATTTGAGTTGTTAACTTGAGTATTGATTATCTGAAGGAAATGCCAGCACAAAATCAATAGCTCAGTTTTGGTTTATTACACAGTTAAAGTAGAAAAACAATTCTCTTTCCCACCCCAAACACCAACAATGTGTCTGCATCACATTCAAGAGGTCCTGAGTTGGAATCTGGATCGGGTTGAGTTATCTGGATAAGGTTTTCTACAGACTTTTCCCTTATCCAGCAAAATTAATATCTGGTAAAACTAAGCTGTATGTACCCTGTACTCATTTGAACATCATTTCATTCATCCGATATGACTTAACGTTGGAGGTTTTCTCTTATCCTGAAAGATGAATGTCTGGTAACTCTAAGCTCTATGTACCCTGTACTTATTTGAACATCATTTCATTCATTGTCCGATATGACTTAACGTTGGAGGTTTTCTCTTATCCTGAAAGATGAATGTCTGGTAACTCTAAGCTCTATGTACCCTGTACTCATTTGAACATCATTTCATTCATCGTCCGATATGACTTAACGTTGGAGGTTTTCTCTTATCCTGAAAGATGAATGTCTGGTAACCCTAAGCTCTATGTACCCTGTACTCATTTGAACATCATTTCATTCATCGTCCGATATGACTTAACGTTGGAGGTTTTCTCTTATCCTGAAAGATGAATGTCTGGTAACCCTAAGCTCTATGTACCCTGTACTCATTTGAACATCATTTCATTCATCGTCCGATATGACTTAACGTTGGAGGTTTTCTCTTATCCTGAAAGATGAATGTCTGGTAACTCTAAGCTCTATGTACCCTGTACTTATTTGAACATCATTTCATTCATCGTCCGATATGACTTAACGTTGGAGGTTTTCTCTTATCCCGAAAGATGAATGTCTGGTAACTCTAAGCTCTATGTACCCTGTACTTATTTGAACATCATTTCATTCATCGTCCGATATGACAACGTTGGAGGTTTTCTCTTATCCTGAAAGATGAATGTCTGGTAACTCTAAGCTCTATGTACCCTGTACTTATTTGAACATCATTTCATTCATCGTCCGATATGACTTAACGTTGGAGGTTTTCTCTTATCCCGAAAGATGAATGTCTGGTAACTCTAAGCTCTATGTACCCTGTACTTATTTGAACATCATTTCATTCATCGTCCGATATGACAACGTTGGAGGTTTTCTCTTATCCTGAAAGATGAATGTCTGGTAACTCTAAGCTCTATGTACCCTGTACTTATTTGAACATCATTTCATTCATCGTCCGATATGACAACGTTGGAGGTTTTCTCTTATCCCGAAAGATGAATGTCTGGTAACTCTAAGCTCTATGTACCCTGTACTTATTTGAACATCATTTCATTCATCGTCCGATATGACAACGTTGGAGGTTTTCTCTTATCCCGAAAGATGAATGTCTGGTAACTCTAAGCTCTATGTACCCTGTACTTATTTGAACATCATTTCATTCATCGTCCGATATGACAACGTTGGAGGTTTTCTCTTATCCCGAAAGATGAATGTCTGGTAACTCTAAGCTCTATGTACCCTGTACTTATTTGAACATCATTTCATTCATCGTCCGATATGACAACGTTGGAGGTTTTCTCTTATCCTGAAAGATGAATGTCTGGTAACTCTAAGCTCTATGTACCCTGTACTTATTTGAACATCATTTCATTCATCGTCCGATATGACAACGTTGGAGGTTTTCTCTTATCCCGAAAGATGAATGTCTGGTAACTCTAAGCTCTATGTACCCTGTACTTATTTGAACATCATTTCATTCATCGTCCGATATGACAACGTTGGAGGTTTTCTCTTATCCTGAAAGATGAATGACTGGTAACTCTAAGCTCTATGTACCCTGTACTTATTTGAACATCATTTCATTCATCGTCCGCTATGACTTAACGTTGGAGGTTTTCTCTTATCCTGAAAGATGAATGTCTGATAACTCTAAGCTCTATGTACCCTGTACTTATTTGAACATCATTTCATTCATCGTCCGATATGACTTAACGTTGGAGGTTTTCTCTTATCCTGAAAGATGAATGTCTGGTAACTCTAAGCTCTATGTACCCTGTACTTATTTGAACATCATTTCATTCATCGTCCGCTATGACTTAACGTTGGAGGTTTGCTCTTATCCTGAAAGATGAATGTCTGGTAACTCTAAGCTCTATGTACCCCGAACTTATTTGAACATCATTTCATTCATCGTCCGATATGACTTAACGTTGGAGGTTTTCTCTTATCCTGAAAGATGAATGTCTGGTAACTCTAAGCTCTATGTACCCTGTACTCATTTGAACATCATTTCATTCATCGTCCGATATGACTTAGCGTTGGAGGTTTTCTCTTATCCTGAAAGATGAATGTCTGGTAACTCTAAGCTCTATGTACCCTGTACTTATTTGAACATCATTTCATTCATCGTCCGATATGACTTAACGTTGGAGGTTTTCTCTTATCCTGAAAGATGAATGTCTGGTGACTCAAAACTCTATGTACCCTGTACTCATTTGAACATCATTTCATTCATCGTCCGATATGACTTAACGTTGGAGGTTTTCTCTTATCCTGAAAGATGAATGTCTGGTAACTCTAAGCTCTATGTACCCTGTACTCATTTGAATATCATTTCATTCATCGTCCGATATGACTTAACGTTGGAGGTTTTCTCTTATCCTGAAAGATGAATGTCTGGTAACTCTAAGCTCTATGTATCTTGTACTTATTTGAACATCATTTCATTCATCATCCGATATGACTTTACGTTGGAGGTTTTCTCTTATCCTGAAAGATGAATGTCTGGTAACTCTAAGCTCTATGTACCCTGTGCTTATTTGAACATCATTTCATTCATCGTCCGATATGACTTAACGTTTGAGGTTTTCTCTTATCCTGCAAGATGAATGTCTGGTAACTCTGAGCTCTATGTACCCTGTACTTATTTGAACATCATTTCATTCATCGTCTGATATGACTTAACGTTGGAGGTTTTCTCTTATCCTGAAAGATGAATGTCTGGTAACTCTAAGCTCTATGTATCTTGTACTTATTTGAACATCATTTCATTCATCATCCGATATGACTTAACGTTGAAGGTTTTCCCTTATCCTCAAAGACGAATGTCTGGTAACTTTAAGCTCTATATACCTTTTACTCATTTGAACATCGTTTCATTTATCGTCTGATATGACCTAGCTGGTTAAAAGGACATTAAATTTAAAAAATAAAACTTCTCGAAACAAATAGCACACGATGAGATTTTTGAGCCTATCATCATAAATTTGCAGTACTCGGACGATGAAGACAATGACAATGACGAATTGTCCTTTGACATAAATGACATTCAGAGCTAATTCTTGGCACTTCCATTGGATTAGTAAAATAGGTAACTTAAAAATTATAATTATAGTACTTAAAACATGTGTGTAATATTCCAATATCCATGTTCCAATTTTGATTTAAACAACTTTAGTATTGGAAAAGTTTTGAAAATTCTGTTTGGGTTTCGAGCACCAAGGTGACTTGCATGCTCTAGGATAGTATTCGAGAGAGAGGGAAATAGGAAAAGAGTGGTTGAATGCTTAGCAAAGAAATGCATCTCATTTGCTGTAGATCAGAACTCTTCCCATTTGAAAAACAATGCAGTACAATATTAGGAACAATATGACTGTATTCGGATGTAGCATCTGTGACTATGCTCTAACCTCAAAATATTTAGGTAGGTACTGGCTTTCTACTCTGTTCACATTGTTTTTTCTGAATCGTGTACTTGTAAAATCTTTACGGCTCAATATTTCTGCCAACTGTATAAAACCTGACAATCGTTTATAGCATTATTCCACTCTTGTATGTCCTCTCTCTCATTATTTTTTAATTACACAGTTAGGTTATCAGCTATATACTTTTTTGTTCTCAACACTTTATGTATGCAATATACAAAAGTATCTAAAAGAGAAAAATTGGAATTGTTTGCTGGTTTAATTAATGGCTGCAATTTTTGTTGAATGGTCATTATGTGTGTGCCGATGATTAATATATTTATGTTTTTTTCTGAACAGAGTCAACGACAGAGCTGATTGAAGGAACCTATGGCTCAATTTCAGCGCAGTTAATCTATGGAGTATTTACAACACCGCCCAACAGCATCAGTGGATCTGCAGTATGCGCCTTTGCATTGCAGGATATTACAGATACTTTTGAAGGCAATTTCAAAGAACAGGCAGAGCTCAACTCTAATTGGTTGCCTGTACAAAGTGCCAAGGTAGTAGCAGTTTGTCCTGTTCATAATCTGCAAATATAATATCAGTAGTCTTCGTTGAGTCAAAATGTCTTGGAGCTTGAATAATCAATGATGCTGTCGGGGACAATGTCCATCGTTAGCTAGTTTTGTTAGTTTGATAGTAAAGAAGATATTTTTGTAAAACTTGAAGCTTTCACGGCAAGCAACTTTGCAGGTGATCAGGCAAGTCAGGTGTGTGAAGGTCGACTTTTTGGCCATGGAGTACAGAAAGGGTGAAAGCTCGACCTTCATAAACCTAACAGATCAATCAAGTGCAGAGTCTGGAAAGATACTTTTGTATGAAAAAAGCTGCTGTATGAAGCTTCTCAAATGCAAATATGCATGTCTATTATGTGTTTCAAATGGTAAGGTATTTATTTGTCCTTGAGCGCTACTAGGTGAGCAACCAATCAGAGTCCTACGGTGTGGTCGTATTGCATTCTCCCTAAATGGTATGTGACGAGCGCCAAACTAATCAATCTCTAGTAAATACTATTCGCGCTAAGACAAAAATGCAAATTTTGCAAAGCTGATCCATGAGGAAGGAGAGAGTAATGTATTTAACATAACCGTAAAAACCCCATATTTTAGCTCAAATAGTTTTGCTAATACAAATAAATAAAGTAGATACCACTATATTATAACTGCATTGCGACATAAGCACTGTAATGAATATCACTATTGGTATATATATATATATATATATATATATATATATATATATATATATATATATATATATGCATGAACATATATTTGAAGGGGGAAAAAAAAAATTACCCAGAAATGAAACGTAAACATTTGACATGATGTGGTAAAAGAAATATGTACTTTGAATAAGCCAAGATGTTTGTTAAATTCGATGAGAGGAAATGATACACTTCTTGCTAGTCTGGCAGAACGTGTCTGGTCACATTATATCTTTGTTTATGAATGGTTCGTAATCTCTATTTACTCCAGAGAGTTCAAAGCAGCATTATTCAGTTACTCTTCCATGAAAAAGTGTATCAGCTGGATCAATGAGATACGATCCACCTTTCCCCCTTACTACTGGTAGAACAATCCAATAGAGTTAATGTGGGCTCAAATTATGTTGCAAACAGAAATAATATTTTTAAACTGGCTGACGTTGAACGACTTATTCATGAAGAAATTGACAAGGAACACAACAAGACTGGGAAAACTGTGTGAGACATCAGATAAAATACAAGAAGACAACTTTTGGAAAGAAATAACACGTAACGAGATTTTGGAACCTATCATCATAAATTTGCAGTACTCAGACGATGAAGACAATGACAATGGCGAATTATCTCTTAACGTAAGTAACATTCACAGCTATACGGATGTACCGCCAGTATTTTCATTGGATTAGAAAAATAAGTAATTCATAATATTTAAAACATTTGCGTCATATATGAATATTCATGTTCCAATTGTGATTTAAACAACTGCATTATTATAAAACTTTGGAAAATTCAGTTTGCATTCCCTTACGTCTAGCGCCATGAACACTCACAAGTGTGTGAGAGAGAGGAAAATATAAAAAGAGTGGGGATAACGAGGTGGCAACGGCGAAGGCTCTAACGTATCTGATTGGCTACAGGCGAATACTCTTCCCATTTGAAACACATAATAGCAAGTTTTTAAACACTTTTAAAGCAGCAAGATAACCTAATTTAGAAAACCTCAAAAATGAGTCTTTCTTTCAAATATATCTAGTTTGCAATTATTAAATTCTGTGGTACACAGTTTCAAAAACAATAAAATAAGCAATCAGTGAAGATAGTGTTAGGAAATTGCGTGGAGGATTTCTAGGTATGCGCTGGAGAAATTGTTGTTTGTTGATCTCTGGATCTTAAACTTCTTCATCCATTCTCTGTCTGGCATTCCAATAATGTGACAGGCTGTTAGTTGCGCTAGAGAAAATAAAAATGCAATGTAATGCTCAGGATTCAACTTTCTAGCCTTCAGTACTGATATTCTACAACTGAAATACTTGGGCATGCTACAAAGTTCTTCATTATAGTTATCCCAGTGAACCTCCAGGGTAGCATTTAAATTATAATGATATATACCTGAGAAGTAACTTGCCTTGCCTAGCTTCTGATTAACCGCACTAGTAGAATTAATGATCTTGGTAGTGAATTTTTGAAGTCTACAAAAGGATAGGTGTATTGAGGAGAAACAAATGACTAAGTCACCGTAGGATATTGTCATTGTGATTTGTACTGGCGAAGCCTTGATACAGTTTATCCCAAGTATGTTCACCTTTCAATTACAGGTTCCTGATCCCAGACCTGGCCAGTGTGTGAATGACTCAAGAACTTTACCAGATCTCACTCTCAATTTCATCAAGACACATTCACTGATGGATGAGTCTGTGCCTTCATTCTTCCGCCATCCAGTCGTAATTCGCACTAGTTTCCAGTAAGTACCTATGTTTAAGTATAGTGTTACATTGGGTAAACATGCAGAGTAATCTACTGGTTATTAAATAAAACACTAATGAATGTTTAAAATATAAGTTCTTTCTTTAGTAGTTTTTATCTTTTAAGATAGATGAAATTGTTATGGGACTGTATTATTTGTCAAATTTGGATCTCCCAGCTCATGAAATCTGTGATCTCATAACCTCAACACCTGTATAGGACAATTTTGTTTGGTTTTCTGCACTTAATACTAAATTAATTCTTATTCTTCAGATAAATATTCAGTCCTAATATAAATACTAAGTTTTTTTGGAAATCTGTATAACTAAGGATGTCATAATAATTAAAATTAAATATCAATTACTTTTTTTGAGTTTCATTAATGAGTCACTATGTTTACACTCAACGTAGAAAGTGAAGTTGAGTGTAAACATAGTGACTCATTAATCAAACTCAAAAATGAAGAATACTTCACTGTTAATAATGCTTCTGCTTTTAATATTTATCAATTACTTTGCTTTGCTAGCTAATATTTAACACTTCTCTTGCTGTTTGTTTCAGTTATCGGTTTACACAGATTGCAGTTGATCCACAGATCAAGACTCCTGGTGGCAAGACATATGATGTACTGTTTATTGGAACTGGTAAGACACAAAAACCTCTGTTTCTTTTTATGGTATTTCGTTAGTAAGTACACAGTTACCTTACTTTAACGTGTATAATGGCATAATGAAACAATAAATTGAGTGTATTTCTGAATAGAAGAACCTACATTATGCTAGCAATTTTAATATCCCACATTTATGCTCTCGTCTTTTACATTTTTCCAATGTTTACGCCACTGGCAGAAGTGAAAAATAATTAAGTAAATACCTTAGGAGTCAATGTCACTTGTAGAGTCTAGAGCTCTCCCCTATTTTAGAATGTTCTGTTATATAAGAAAATAGTAGAAAACAATCACATATCTAAGGAAAACAAATATAACCATATTCCTGCTACAGAACATATGCAGTAGGGACTGTATGTATATATCTATAATATACAGCCTTAAACAAAACAAAACAAAAAACAAAAAATTTAGCAGCTGCCAGAAATAAAGTTTGATTCAGAAAATATCGGAAGTATTCGATGACGCTGCGTTCACAATATATGCTTTAATACCACTCTGACTTCATTTCAAAGCTATGTGATAAATATGGAGATGCTTTGTGACTTGGCCATATGCATGGTTGCCGAGCAGTCAAGTGCTGAGTTCAAATCCCTGTTGTGCATGTTTCCTTTTATTATTGTTACTTTAGTAGCAATGTCTTATGTTTTTCTTGCAGCAAATAAACATTAAAATTTTAACATTCATTTATAAAAATGAAAATAACATATTCTTGTCGTTCTCAAAATAAATGCAATGTTATTAGAAAATTGCCTTACTATTGGTTGTGTAAATACTCAGGCTCATTCATGTTATGAATGGTAGTGGCATATAATGGGAATTATCCTCTCATGATAATTTCACTAGGGATTTGGTCTTATCCATATCCCCCTTAGAATGAAGGAAGTAATAAAATGATGTTGGGCCAAATTGGAACCACCATTTGAAATTTGTCCAGAATTAAGTTTTGATCTCTTTTTCATGTGCATGTACTTTTATTACTTATCAAATCTAAGTGATATTGATAATCAAAATCCTAACATCAATGGGGAAAGTAAAAGCTACTCTTTGTGTTCTTTGAATGGCTTGTATCAAACATAATGTCAAACAGCGACTATCTGATTAACTCTTTCTTATATGGCTTGCTATTGGCTGCTATTTGTAAATATAATTCTTCCAAATTTATATGTTATGTACAATATTTGTATAATCATTTCTTTACACTAATTTAAAGTTATAATGCTTTATCTACCAAATTGCCTGTGTACCTTAAACATGTGTTCTGTATTCTTGTTTAATATTTGCACATATTACACTGCTCTGCAATTTAAAAATTTTGTTTTGATGTTTTGGTTCTGAATGTCATTTTCCCCTAATTTTGCGGCACTAATTCCAAATATGTCATCCATTTTCTTGTACCACATCCAGATTTTTTAAAAAAGTGAAAAAAAAAAATTATTTCCCCTATTAGTGCTATATATTTATACACTTCTGCGAGATCACTATTATGCTCATGAACATGGTGTGTATGAAAAATTATGTAATAAAGTCATTTTAAACACAATGTATGTACATTTTATAAGTATTATCAACCTTACATAGAAAAAAACAGTGACCTAGCTAGGAAGAAATGTTCTTTGTGCACATCTTCCATGCGTATCAATATTACATTCCCTTGACAGAGACCAACAATAGTTTGCCATCATGTTAACACTCCATCCACCATGATACCTTCTTTCTACGCTTTCCAAGTCCTGGTGGAAACATTCACGGTGTTCTTCACTGTAAAATCTATGACAGCAATCTGAAAAATAATCATTGTGAGCATGAAGGTTGTGCAACTTCAAACTCATGTTACAACCAAGTTTTCTCAAGTTCTCCAACATGGTGTTCACTTTAGTTTCTTAATCTTGACTTCTTGTCTTTCCTAAGAAGTTGTTTACAACATCTTTGTAGCTCTACCAGGCACGCTTTTTTGTTTCATTCAATTTATTTTCAAAAATGAGGTCACACATTAATTTTCTGATCTGTGGTGTTGTAAAAACACCTTCATTCAACTTAGCTAGGGTCATTCTGTTATAAATACTACATATATGCTTAAAACTCTCAATACAATGGTGTTATACTTCCCATGCCCTACTATGAGATTTTATGAAATGCGAATTCTATAGTTTCTAAAAAACCTGACGTGATAGAAAATAACGGATTGCATCGCTGAACTCAGGGCAAAATTCCTCTTAGGAACACTCAATCATTGGAAAACATAATTTTTGCTGCAGAGCTGTGTTATCCAAATTCTAATAATAATATGTTTTAATCGTATATAAAATGAAAGAATTCATAAATACAAGCACTAAAACAAACATACTTGCATTCTAAATACATTAATTATTTGACAATACTACAAATTTCAAGCAGTTTAAATGAAAGCAAAATCCCTTACATTTGCAAATACTGTCTCATGTATGACATATTTTTCATTTATGTAGAGACATTCTATTAAAGTGCTGTTTTATTGTGCAGACAATGGTAAGGTGATCAAGGCTGTGAATGCTGGTTCTGCAGACAGTATAGAGAAAGTTATACCTGTTGTTATTGAAGAGATCCAAGTATTTCCTCCACACATACCAGTGAGAAATCTGATGGTTGTTCGAGACTCCAATTTGCCTGATGGACGTCTTGTTGTTGTTTCTGACGGAGAGGTTCAAGCACTTAGGTTACATCGCTGTTACAGTGACAAGATCCTCTCTTGCAGGTAAACCAACCATATAAATGAATTTTGATATACCATAAGTTGTTGACTGTTAGTGGACTGAAAGTGTACTAGAGTATATAACCAACTTAACATCTTAAATTCTAACTCATTAAAATCCAGAGCTATAAAACATAGATCTAGCCACAATAATTTACCTAGAAAATGCCAAAAATCTTTGAAGTTCCAATAGTTAGTAATATATAAATAATTGAATTAATGAATTTTATTAAATACTAAATCATTTACATCTTGGGTTGCCATTGAACTAGATTCTGAGTGCTTCTGAAATTGGACAGCCTTCTGAGATTCTTTGTATATGTTTACATTTTGAGGTGTGCTGTTTTTTATGTTGTTTCGTATTGTTTATAAATGTACTTTTTACCTAGTCTAGCCATAAATACGGTTACAACTTGAAAAGTGAAAAACAGAAATACCATGCAGAATATTTTAATTGGCTTTTAGTAAGTTGTATCTACAGGCATTCGTTACACACAGCACCAATCACTTTTCGAAATGGCCACCTTTTGCACGGATACAGGCTCTGAGTCTTTGTGGCTACTCGTCTATGGTGGAATGGGCAACATTCAGGGGGAAATCTGCCACTGCTGACAAGGAACGCTTTAAACTTCCAATGGTGGGGAGTCTTCTTTTGTAGGTGATGCCGTCAAGCAGTGACCACAGTCGGTAGTCCAATGGATTCAGGTCCGGATTGCTACTGGGTCAATCTTCAAGCGAAGTGAAGTCAGGGGCATGACGCTGAAGCCATGCTTGCATTGACCTGGCCTTGTGGGCAGGGGCAGAATCCTGCTGGAAAGTCCATGGTCGGTTTTGAAACAATGTACCACTCAAGTTCTTGACAATAGGCCCCAAAACAGTGCTTTCATACACTCTGGCACTAGTTTTAACGTCCTTTTTGCGAAAGTGTAGCTGGGTGGTACCAAAATAATTCACCCCCCACCACACCATCACTGAGGAGGGATGATGGGCCCTCTGAACTTAAGGAACCTTATTACTGGCTTCCTGAGATGATGATGCATAAACCCTGTCATTTTGCACATTGAAAGACTCAATAGTGAAAACCTCACCAGTGAAGAGGATGTTCCGATGAATATTTTGAGCGTAACACTGTAGGAGATCTCAGAAACTATTTGTAGTTGGTTTATTAATACTCGTTACTTACTTACAAGTAAGTGACGAGTATTAATAAACCAACTACAAATAGTTTCTGAGATTAATTTTGATGTCACTGTTACTAAATTCCTCCAAACACATATAACTGTAGGAGATGTTGACATTTAAACACTCTTAGCTTCTTTAGGTGTGTGTCAAGATAATGTCCTTTATGTTGGCGATGAGCCCTTAGTCCAAGGTCCTCTGACAGAAGCCTGGACATTGTCCTTTTTGAAATGTTCATTTCATGGGACAAGATAGCATGCTTCCGCACAGGATTTCTCCGAACACGAGCTGGCACTGCTTTTTGTGCTGCTGGAGTCCTGACACTGCATGGTCGACCCTCCCTCGGCCTATCCTTTACAGTCCCATTTGTAGTGAATTGCTCAATGGAGCAGTACACAAACAAACGGCTGATTTCCAGCTTTTGTAGCATCTTGAAAACGTCACTTGCAGACTTTCCAACTTTATGCAACGCATTGATGGCCACACAATTTTCATAATCACCCCATTCCATGGTGAGACCTGGAGCTAAATACTTCCTCTTTCAAAGGCAAGCTAACAATGGTTCAAGGGTAAGCTGTGCATACACGCAATTGTTTACGTGCCAAACAGGATGTACAGTATATGTCAAAAATTTGTAACAGTATTTATGGCAAGACTAGGTACAGATACAATGCAATGATATTTTTATGTATTTCTCTCATGCTGTAATGCTGCAGCTTTTTCATTATGTTGCACACAATCAATAACTTTTAATAGGTCAAAGAAAAGTCCAACTACATTATTTTTTTATTCCATAAATGTTTTATTGAATTTTCCAACTTGAAATTCATGGTACCACATGTCACGTGGTTTATGGCGTACTTAAGATATACATTATTTTTATTATAATAACCTTTTTATTACATTTTAAAAGTAATAATTAAATTATATGTTACTCATGTGGTACATTTTCTTTTGTAGTGAATGTGTTGCCCTACAAGATCCTTACTGTGCTTGGGATAAGCAAAACGCCAAATGTCGAGCAGTTGGAGCTCCTCGCTGGAATGATGAAAAATACTTTTATCAAAGTATAGCAACAGGAGTTCATTCTTCTTGCCCAGCTAGTATGTATAACTCATGTTAACTATCTAATAAACAAAGACTAAGACTGATTTTTTTCCCACAGATATTTATAACTGCAATTCATTGTCTACATGATCTTTTTCAAAGTAGTCCCTTTCTATTTCAATGCATTTTTTATAGCGCCTCTGTTATAAAACACGTGCTGCAGACCATTCTTTGTCAGGTCCTCAAGAATCGCCTCACTTTTCTGAGCACTGCTTCAGCGTTGTCAATTTGAATATCCCTAAGCTTTGCCTTTAGTGATGGGAATAAAAAAAAAGTCACAGGCTGCAAGATCGGGGCTATAAGGTGGATGTGGTATACAGGTAATGTTGAATCAAGCCAGAAACTCTGACGTGAGGCCGTGTATTGTCATGACGAAGTCGCCACCCAGTCCGAGAAAGCTCTGGTCGTTTCTTTGTAATGTACTTCCTCAGTGTAGTCAATACTGACGTGTAGTATGCTGCTGTAACAGTAGTGTGAGGGGGAACTGCATGCGACATGAGACCGTGCATTGTCATGATAAAGTCGCCACCCAGTCCGAGAAAGCTCTGGTCGTTTCTTTGTAATGTACTTCCTCAGTGTAGTCAATACTGACGTGTAGTATGCTGCTGTAACAGTAGTGTGAGGGGGAACTGCATGCGACATGAGACCGTGCATTGTCATGATAAAGTCGCCACCCAGTCCGAGAAAGCTCTGGTCGTTACTTTGCAATGTGCTTCCTCAGTGTAGCCAATACTGACGTGTAGTATGGTGCTGTAACAGTAGTGTGAGGGGGAACTGCATGCTGGTAAATCATTCCATTACAGTCAAAAAATGTGATCACCATCACTCTTTCTGCAGATGGAACAACTTTTGACTTTTTTGGTGTTGGAGAACCTAGCGATTTCCACATTGTGATGGCTTGTTTTCCCTCAGGATCATAACTATGCAGCCATGATTCATCAGCGGTGATAATCGATTTAAAAAATGCATCTCCTCCATTAGCAAAGAGACAGAGCACCTCACGGCTTGTCTCCATTCGCACAACCTTTTGTTTGAGAGTCTGCAGAGGTGGTACCCAACAAGCACAAACTCAGGTCATATGGAGATGGTCGTGCATAATTTTAAACACACTGCCATATGAAATTCTCAACACTTCACTGAGGTTACGTAATGTAATGCACTAATCCTCTCGGACAATCACAGCAGCTGTGTTAATGTTGACTTAGTCACAGCAGAAGCTGAAACACCAGGCCCACCTTGCTTAACACTGACAAGTCGGCCTTCTTTGAAGTCCTTGAACCACCTAAACACTGTTGCATGAGGTAATGCATCTTCACTGTACCCTTGCTTCAGCTTTTAAGTTTCGGTGGCTGTATGGTTTAAACGAAAACAGAATTTGAATGCGCTGGACTGCTCCTCTTGCGTCACCTTCATTGTCTGGTATGCGAAATGCATGTACGGTCTACAAAATAGAGTATGACTACCAACCTACCAATACAAGAGTGCTTCCGCCTACCGAAATTATACATAAAACCCGCTCTTAATATTTATGTTACAGACATGGAACTATCACGGAAGCTACAGAAAAAAATAAATCTCAGTCTTTGTTGATCAACCCTCGTATTTGTTAATATTTTTGACATATTAAAACCAAAATTTCAAGTTCAAGTTATGTTCATGAGGCTCCCTAACTATATGAGGGTAGTCTCATCTATGAAAAAAAAAGGGGGCGGAATTATATCTCTCTATAGTCCCCTTTTACCTGGATACACTTTTACCTGCAATGTTCGATAGCTTCAATATCCTGTTTATAGTGAGAACTGTCAAACTCCTCAAAATACCACCAGTCATAGACTTCATCAAGTATAGAAACAGAAAATAATCTGAGGCACTATATCAGATGAAAAAATGCACAAGGAAAAATTTTGAACCTTAACTCATTATTTGGGCTAACACAATAATGGAGTATGTGAACTCCACCAAGTTCTGATTTGACACACAATGACTTCTTTTTGTTCCTAAATATCAAGAATAAATTGCATGGACGATTTTCTTTGGCAGAAAAAGCCACCGATGCCTTCAAAAACCATGTTTTGGAGGTGTTGCAAGAAGACTGGAATAAATGCTTTGACAAATGGTTGAAACGAATGCAAAAGTGTATTGATCATAATGAAGAATATTTTGAAAAACAATAAACAGTTTTCAATCAGAATTTACTTTTTTAAGTTAATTGATGGAAATTAATAATTTCTTCACACTAGCCATATACAGGCTAAGGGAACTGCACATGCATGCTGTTATCAACAGTTTAACTTACAGGCTTGTTAATGTACCTTTAAACAAGATGGAATTTTACTAAAATTAGGCAAGTGAGTCAACCTTGTATATACTTTTCTCCACTTACAAGTTTTTTATGAAGACTAGTTTCTGGGGACTTCTCCCCTATCGTCAGCTCTGTGGTAGACTGATGATGCATCCGGTGTCTGCATCTGGCTTGGTGTTGTGCTGCCATCTAACGTCCTGGTAAGTTTGATGACGTCATCTACCGCGGGAATTTCAAAATTCATCAAGAGGTCCTGTTTTTTCGTAATAAATATGTTTTCCCAAATCTGTAGTTCCAGAGGTTTGTTTGCCTGTTTGATCAGTTCTATTTCTGGTTTTATGTTGTGATTCTCAGACCAAAAGTGATGTGCTACGGCCGACTTGTCCATTTGTTTGAATTTAATATTTCTGAAGTGTTCTTTCATTCTTGTTCCTAGATTCCTTTTGGTCTTACCAATGTATATCTTGTCACAATCCTGGCAACTCATTTGGTAAATGCCTGATAATTAAGTTTTTGGTGTGCTATTTTTTAGAGGGTGGTTTAGTAAGTTGCGGATGTTGTGTTTGTTTTGAGGGGCTAATTTTATGTTGAAGCTCTTAAATATCTTTTCAAATTTTTTGAAGTATTTTGGATGAAATGTAAATTTTCCATATCTGGTGTTTGGGCTTTCTAGTTTTTTTAACGTAGTAATGTCCTTTAAGTATTTGTTTCTTTTGTGTCTATAGATCAGTTTTTTGATGAAATTTGTGTTATAGTTGTTCAGTTCGGCAACCTGGTGTATGTGAGCGTACTCCTGTTCATATTCTGTTTTTGTTAGCGGAATGTTGATTAATCTGTGAACTAAACTATGGAATACTGCATATTGATGTTGTACTGGGTTGAATGGGTTGCATTTAATGTAATTGTCAACATGTGTTGCTTTTCGGTATATTCCAAATTGTAATCCTGTTGGTGTTCTAATGATTTTCAAATCTAGAAAAGGTAGCCATTCATCCTGCTCTACTTCAATGGTGAAAACTATGGATTTTTCTTGTAGGTTTAGCAACTTTATAGAATTCTCGGTTAGTCTTCTAGGGACTATCGCAAACACATCGTCGACATATCTATGCCAACATTTGAAAATATGTGGAAAGGCTTTAGTAATGTGTGTTTCCAAATTACTAATGAACAGATTAGCTAGTAATGGTGAAAGAGGGTTACCCATGGCCAAGCCTGCTGTTTGTTGGAAGATCTTGCTGGAGAACGTGAAGCTGTTTTGTTCAATACATAGGGTGGTTAATTTGATGTATTCCTCTATTTTATCATCTGCAACGTTGCTTTTGAAATACTTCTGAAATACTTCTTTTTATTCTATATAAGATGGAATGTATCAAAGAGTACAATAATATCACTCACATTGCAGAATACAATGGATTCCGTGCTGAATTGGTCAAAAAGAAAATTGATAAATTCAAAAGACAACAAAAATGCAAACAAGTAACTACTCTTTCCCCAATCAGCAATGAAACTTGATACAGAAAATTTACATATCATCCCAGAGCTACACACCTTTTCCAAAATGTCTTCAAACAGCACAATATTACTTTGGCCCCACAGAACAAATTTAGAGTACAACACCTTTTGAAATCACATAATACAAAGGAGATACCCACAGACAAAACATCAGGTGTGTACCAGATAAACTGCAAAGGCTGTGACAACTTTTACATTGGAAAAACAAAAAGGAGCTTGAACATTAGGCTTAAAGAGCATTTTAGGAACATCAGGAACAAAGAAATAGATAAATCGGCGGTAGCATACCATTTTTGGAAGGAGAATCATGATATAGAACGAGAAATCCACTTATTAAAAAGTGTCCAAGATCCAGCTGCATTAACCGCGTGGAAAAAAATCTTCATAAAAAAGTATGAAAGAAAATTGTTTAATTTTGACACTACCTTTGAAGAAAACCCAAATTTCAAGTTCATCAAGATACCGACAGAGACGCACCTATCGCCTCCAATGAGTTCACCAAACCAACATCTATTAGTCGACAACAGCTAATGATGTTAGGAAGATCCTAACGAAACGCATTCTAGGTAAATACTAGCAATAAGTGGAGCACTGAGTACTAGTTCGACTCCAAATAATATTAATTTTGTGCTTCATTGTATCATAGTCCTTACACATTGGAATAGGCTAAGGTATTGGATGGATAGAGTCGACAAGAAAAATGCAATGCTACAGCTGGGGTTTGAACCACGGATGTACTGGTTTGATCTTCAAATACCAGTCATGGCATTGAATTTTTCATGTCAACTCTATCAATCCAATACCTTAGCCAGTATATGCCTAGTGTGAAGAAATGATTAATTTCCATCAATTAAGTTAAATGGTGAAGCCTGGGACTCAAGTACTTACGATAGTAAGTTGCCACAAACGGTGTATGTCGAATGCGAGAGCCCCTAGTGGTTTACCGGGGAAATATATGAGTCAATTGGAGAATTTAATGTCATGACGTGGTAGCTCAATGGGTAAGAGCAACTACACAGAAACCAGGAGATCTGTTGTTAAAATCCCGGCCATGGCATTGAATTTCTCATGTCAACACTATCAATGCAATAAGAATTTACTTTGTTTTAATTATTAGGCTCAAAATATAAATAGTACCCCTTGTAATGGCTTGCTTCATGTTATCATATTTACATGATATGAACATGAAATCTGCAAGCTCCAAGCTTTTATGTTTCTGATTACATCATACATTAGAAGCCAGCCAGCCAGCCAAAGAGTGATTTTCATCACATGATTATTCTGCCATCTCTATTTCCATTAACTGCCTTTCTGTGTAAGATAATGGGATATCTATAAAAAGATCATAGTAAAGCAAATTCTGTGAATTTAATATGCCATAACCATAATTTCTTTTCTCAGGTAAACTGATAGGAAAAGATGCAGGAAGTGTGGGCGGACTGTCATCAAATTATCCCAAATCATTTAATCAAGACTCTGGTCGAGCTGGGAAAGATGTCCCAGATGGAGAAGTGATAAACATAATGCAAGATGAAGAGGAACATAGCGGTAAGTATACAACATAGCTGGATATAACAGGACTCCAGGTCTTACAGTCAAAAGAAAATGACTTTGTAGCTATTTTAGAAAAATGTTTTGCAGAAGATAGGAAAGAATATCCAAGTATCCTAACTAAATGGTATTGTAATGAAAATATAATACCATTTTTTAGTAAATTTTTCTATTTAAAAGGTAGATTAGCTGGGAAGGAGCATTTTCTTGAAAATTTGGATTCAGCAGACCTCGATACCCAATTTTGCTATCAAATTTTTTTATGGATTGCAATATCTTTTCTATCTATCAGGCACGTAATATAGAAAGTAATAAAATTCCATCCTCTACAAAACTCAATATTAATATGGTAAATGTAATGTAACTACATCTCACGCAGCAAAATACGATTTTGTTTTTATAAGCAACAAAGTAGTTTGAATAATAAAATGATAAATGAGCTGGTGTACCGGTAACATGCTTACTTTATGTAGCGATGTAAAGAAAACGAGAAAATTTATAAGGGTCGTTCAAAAATAAATGAGCCGGAGTCTGGTATGTGCAAACCGGTGACAGGATGGTAATATCGTCGGAACATGTTGTTCCGACCAGAGCATCGAAGTTCACAGCCCATCGCTAGAAGGCATGCATGCACATCACGTGACTATACAAACCTAGCAGCAGTAGGCATCAACCATCCAACACTGCCAGTCGCATTGCAAACAGTGAAATGGAGGCGTCAAAAGAAGAGCAAAGAGGTGCTGTTTGTTTTCTGACAGTGGAAGGAGTAGGGGGAACGATTGTTCATCGACAAATGTCACAAGTGTATGGTGAACACTGCATGTCCCTTGCAAGGGTCAAGGCATGACACAAGCACTTCAGGGCAGGACGGGTGTAATTAGCCGATGATGCACGGTCTGTAGCACCACACTGCATTACCGATGACATAGTCTAGCTGGTTGTTGCACTCATTACCCAGGACCACCGAGGTCAGATTGAGCATTGGAAGTGTTCACACCATCATGAAGGAACGACTGCTCTTGCGCAAAGTGTGCCCAATGGGTGCCCCACAGTCTTCAACCACACCAGGAAGCATGTCGAATGGCCCACTGTCTTGGTCATCTGCAGCGCTATGCTAGTGACGGGAATGAGTTCCTGGCATGAATGGTGGCTGGAGATGAGTTATGGTGTCATCAGTTCGAACCAGAATCAAAACAACAAAGTCTCCAGTGGAAGCATCCTGAAGCAGGAAAAGTTATGCTGACATTCTTCAACCAAGATGGCCCCCTTCTGATACACTTCCTGCAGCCCGGGCCAACAGTGAATGTGCAGCTTACTCTCAATCCTGGACCAACCTTTGCCAAGTGTTCAAATAAAAATGACCAGGCAATCTTACCTGGGGCCATACTGCTCCAGCCTCATACGGCTCACAGTTGCGGCACTCCTGCAGAAATTCAAATGGGAGGTTCTCGGACACCCTCCATACAGTCCAGACGTCTCTTCCTGTATTATGCCATTTTTTGTCCCCTTAAAAAGGTTCTGAAGGGCAAACAATTCACCTCGGACAATGATGTCCAGCTGTATGTGCGGAATTTGCTCACATCGCAGCCCTGGGACTTCTATGAGACAGCCATTCACCGCCTTGTATGAGTGGGACAAGTGTCTCAACAGCCAGGGCCAATACTTCTAACATACAGGTACTGGTTTCTGTAATTATGTCTCCGGCTCGTTTCTATCTGAACGCACCTTATATTACTCCGCCAGCGACTGTGATTGGAGGGAATAGCCTTGCTATTTTATCCAACATGTGGCAATCATGTGTGCTTTCAATGAACTTCTATGCAAAGACTGTGAAAAAATTTACATAGGGAGGACAAAAAGAAACATAGGCACTAGAAAGAAAGAACACTTCAGGCACTTAAGATACAAAAATATTGATAAGTCCGCAATAGCAGCTCATTTCTGGTCTGAAAATCATGAAATTGAAGATAGCACAGAATTACTAAAATACGTACAAAAACATAGTGAACTCGTCATATGGGAGAGGATATACATAGAAAAACATAAAAACCAACTTATGAACTTTGAAATCCCGCCAGAAGAGAATCCCACATTTAAGTTCATCACTAAATCAACAGATGGCAACAGCAACCCCAGAATTACCCACACCGCTGGATCAAACTTTAGTCGCATAAGAGCCGTAGATGCAAACGATGATTTGCGAAACATGTCCTCAAAATAGGTACAAAAGTGAAGCAGATGTGTAATAAATACGACTCATCTAAAAATTAATAATTACTCAAATATTTGTATTTTTCACATAACCTCACCTCATTTATAAATTAAAAATTAAGGTATGGATCTTTCTTCGGAATAATAGTGCTAAATAACTGCATGTAGCCACTTTGGTAATGACTTGAAAGTTCTACTGACATGTAACCAAAAAATGCTTTACATACTCAAGGGTTTAAATAATGTAGAATAGAAAAAACAAATACTTTAAGTACAATATAAATTTTGTAAAATAAATTCTGCAGTGGCAGTTTTAATGAAAATGGTTTTTATTGTACAGGTCCAGAAGTAAGTGCAGCGGACAGTCCTCTTCCACAGTATTCTGTTGAAACCTTGGCAATGGCAGTAGTAGCAGGTTCAGTAGCTGCATTGGTGGTGGGATTTGTAACTGGCTATTTTTGTGGTCGAAAATGCCATAAAGAAGAAGAAGACAACCTGCCATATCCAGATACCGAGTATGAATATTTTGAGCAACGACAAACAGTTAACAGGTAACTCCAGTCTCTAATTTAAGTAATTTTACATTTGTATTAAGTATTGAAAAAGTAAGGTGGTAATTACTTTTTGTTCAATTAATTGTCATAGATAATGCCATGGGTGAACCCCAAATCATTAATAAATTCCTCAGTTAGGAATTTATCTAGAGAATTTGGAGATCAAGAATATCATTTCTTACATAGTGATTTGACCAAAAATAATTATTATTGTAATAACACTTGTAAAATATTTATATGAGAGTGGTCTGAAAAGTTTCCAAAATTGACATGAAGATGGCAGCACTTGTAAAAAAAGCTAGTCAATTTCGTTGTTCATCTGTTGACAGTTACTCACCAAAGTTTCAGCCATTTTGGACACTCAGTTGTTATACAACAGTCATTTGAGTGAGTTGATGTGAGTGTTTTTATGAAAAAGGACAAAATTGAGTATTGAGCTGTCATTAAATATTTGTTTTTGAAAGGCAAGATGCCTACGCAAATCAAAGATGAGTTGGATTCTGTGTATGGGGACTCTGCACCATCATTTACCACAGTGAAATTTTTTGCCATCTGAATTTAAACGTGGCCGTAAGAGCTTGGGAGGCGATGAATGTTCGGGACGTCCAAAAACTGAAACTACCGACAAAAACATTGCCAACGTTCATCAAATGGTGTTAGACGACCGCCGAATTAAAGTGAGAGAGATAGCAGAGGCTATGAACATGTCACAAGAACGTGTTTGTCACATATTAAATCAACATTTAGACATGAGAAAGCTGTCCACGCATTGGGTGCCATGTTTGCTAACATTAGACTAAAAATGCGTTTGAGTGAACATTTCCAATGCTCTGTTGGCGCAGTTTAGGTTCAATAAATCCGAGTTTTGATGCCGATTAATTACTGTAGATGAAACTTGGATACACCATTATAAGCTCAAAACAAAAATATAGTCCAAATAATGGACTGCAAAGGGTGAACCGCCTCGAAAGAAAGCAAGAACTGTTTTTTCAGCTGGAAAAGTGATGGTGACTGTTTTTTGGGATAGTCATGGAGTTATTTTAATTGATCATCTTCAAAAAGGAAAGACCATTACAGGAGCATACTACGCATAATTACTTGACAAGTTGAAGGCAGAACTTGCGGAAAAACAGCCACATTTGCTGAAAAAGAAAATCCTGTTTCACCAAGACAATGTGGCGAGAATCCATGAATTACAGTTTGAACTGCCTGACTCACCACATCTAGCCCCAAGCAAATTCTTTTTGTTCCCTCATCTGAAAATTGCGCTCGGAGGACAGAGATTTTCGTCAAATGAAGAGACAATCACCTTCCTGAACAATTATTTTGCAGAGAAAAATGCCTAGTACTATTTGGATGAATTACAGAGATGGGAGCATCGCTGTAAGAAGTATGTAGAGTTACAAGAAGACTATGTCGAAAAACGCAGAGTACCTTTTGGACGGGTTACAGGGATGGGAGTTTCGCTGGGAGAAGTGTGTAGAGTTATAAGGAGACTATGTTGAAAAATGCCGAGTACTATTTGGATGGGTTACAGAGATGAGAACATTGCTGAGAGAAGTCTGTAGAGTTACAAGGAGACTATGTTGAAAAATGGTGAGTACTATTTGGACGGGTTACAGAGATGAGAGCATTGCTGGGAGAAGTGTGTAGAGTTACATGGAGACTATGTTGAAAAATTTAATGCACTTATACCAGAATTTCAGTATTCTGTCTATTATTATTCCCTTCCTTTTCCCTCAATAATATAAAAATGTAAGTGAATAAGTGTTAAAAATTGACTATAAATAGCTTTTTTTTTAATTAATTTTGATATCACTGAAGCTAAATTCCTCCAATCACACATAATTTGTAGTAATAGGTTGTAGAACATTGATCTGATATGTAGTATTTATGTTTCAGCCGACTGGCACCAGAGCCAAAGTTGTTGCCTCAAGAAGAAGTGACGTATGCAGAACCAGTCCTCGTACCTGCTCCAGCCCCCAACAAGCTTAACTCGCCCAAGAGCACATTGCGGAAAGCACACAACGCCAACGCTGCAGCAGCAGAGACACTGTTCCAATTTTCTGATAATTACACACCCCCACCTCGTGACCCATATGCACACCAGAGAGGACGGGACAATTTTGGTACGCTACGCTCGCACCAGGGTGATGGTTATCGCACCGGAGGAGGCCGAGGGCCCACCAACATGGGGGACGGGTTTGGTACGGCCCGTAGTGCCAAGAAAGTGTACCTCTGAGAGGCAGGGGAGGATGGGAGGGGGCATCATCGCAGCCTGACTCGTCCGCCACGTAACCGGGCCGGCACCGGGGGCGGCAGACAACACAGGCAGCAGCTGCAGGCAGGAGGTGGAGGTGGTCATCCACTGGCTACAACCACACCTCCTTCCAGCTCCTCATCTTCGCCCTCGCCCCCTTCCTCCTCCCCTTCTCCCCCCCTTGTCTCCATGCATTCCATGACCTTGAATGGTGGCGGTGGTGGTGGCGGTGGAAATTCCCCACCACCTTGCAGCTATATCTACAGGACTTAGCACGCAAACGATGGCACGGTGGCTCACTCTGTGCACTGTGAAGTGTTGGACTCAGCAAGGGATAACAAGGGCTGCAACTTGAGTAGCATGAAGAAGGGGATGAGAAGTGCTGGATAAGAGAAAAGGTAATGAGGGTTGATTTGAGGGTCATCTTGCTACCGCAGATGAATCAATGTTAATGTGGCTTGCTCTCTTTGGGAAAGAATGTTTGAATGATTTTGTGGAGCAGATAATTTGTAATAATGGATGGTTGTGAGCAGAGTGGCTAGGTTCGAAACTGGTGAGATTATTACTGTTATACTATTTAGCCTTTAGTGTAACAAAGGCTAGGGTGCTGAACAATTATTATTCTAATCGTGGCAGCGTTGGGAAGTATTTATTATTAAGAATACTTTGATCAAATGCACTATCTAATATGGTTAATGTTTATCAAATCACATTAGATAAACATGTACAGGATGTTGCAGAATTCAACCATAAGACTGGCAGGGTTTGCAGAAGAGTTTTAGGCAAGAATTTTGGTATAGGGCTCTTATGGTGTTAGCAATTGATCAAAATCAATAGCAAATCAGTATGTCACCGATAAGACTTTCCTGAGTTGCTGATAGTTGCAGGTAATTGTCACCAGGCTGTGTTCAGACATTTCATGTAAACACCTTCGTAATGTGTATATTTAATCTTTGAAAGAAAACACTAGCAATTAAAATTGACTTCACTCCAAACATATGCCATTCATCTATTTAGGACCAAGAAGGATGACTCAGGCAGTGTCATCTGTGGCCCACATTCAGGTGGTCCAGGTTTGATTCCCATGGTCAACGTACCTGACCTAAGGGTTTTTGGGGGGTTTTCCCAAGTCACCAGGTGAATGCTGTGTACGTTACAAGGTCAGATCAAATATAAATGGGTATTTTAATATAACGCTGCGCTGCTGTTGGCAATAATTTTGAGGAGAAACTTTGTCAATATGTAGGTGGGGGTATCTCAGAGTGGGTTTGGCATGCACATGCACCATAGAGAAAGGGGCTGTGTCAGTATGCCATGAGGTGCACACGTCTGTTGTGCAACACATCATCAGATTTCTTGCAAAAAGGACACCAAACCATCGCAAAATTTGAGATAGCTCCGTGCACACTTTGGGGAAGAAACACTTTTACAGACTGGAGTGTATGAGTGGACAAACATTTTTGTGGCGGGAAGAGAGGCTATAGAAAATGAACCTCAAAAGAGTAGATCGTGGACAAGCATTACTGCAGGCAACATTGTTGACATTCATGACATTATTGAAGAAGATTGGCACATAAAATTATTCGAAATTGTTTTTTCCCTAGGAATAATTTATGGAAGTGTTCAAACAATCATCCTAGATGAACTCCATTATAGAAAATTGTCTGCTAGTTAGGTTCCTTGTCCTTCAATCAGGAACAAAAAGCGTTACGTCAGAAAGTTTGTCAGGGACACCAGCATCGCTACGAGGAGGAAGGAGAAGATCTTTTGAATTGCATTGTGATTTGTGATGAAACCTGGGTGCATCATTTCATCCCAGAGTCAAAGCATGCATGGAGTGGCAGCGAGGAGACGAAGCAGGTCTGTCAATTTCAGAACACACCCATCTGATGGAAGAGTGCTTGCAACTATTTTCTGGGACTCTGCAGGAGTTTTGCTGGTGGATTTTCTTCATGAACAAAGGGCAATTAATGCAGCCTATTACTCTCACATTTTGGATGAAGCAAAAGCAGCAAGCGACGCCAACAACCGATCCAAATCGCCATTCTTCTCAATGACAATGGAGGCCACATACTGCCACTATAATGCAGGAAAAACTGGAGAAAATGCATGGAGACACCTTTGGAACTCACTCCTCACAGTCCAAATTTATCGCCCTGCGACTACCATTTGTTTGGACCACTCAAACAGCGGTTAAGTGGAGAAGAGTTCTTGCTCAATTGGCTCCGCATGCATCCTTCTTTCTAAAGGATGGCATCAAAAACTTGCCAATGCAATGGAGAAAATATGTATCGAAGGCACGGCACTATGCTGTATTTGAGCATTTTTGTTTGTTGATAAAATAAATTTAAAAAAATCATTCCTGTTTATATTTGATGTACCCTTATAATTACATCCCCCGAATTTTATCTACATTATCATTTTACATCATCTCTCATCTGGTGGTCTCTTTCAGGGTAGAAGTGTCGGCAGGAGTCTGAGTGTTGCATGTGGTGTGGGATTTCTCTTGTGGAGACCTTTTGGTGTGGTATGGCAGGATGGTTAAGGATTACATGTCAGCGAGCAAGAATACTCTCTCAGGGTCCAGCAGTTATCACCAGTCAATGAAAAGTCCTGCTTCAATTTCCTGTGGATAGTTTATTCACACAGATCTTACTTGTCTGATTGCTCGGCTTTTCTCACTTGCTCTCACTCTCGTTGCATCCCCTTGTCTGTTTGAGAACATTTAATCCTACCACATTTGAAATCTAACTCCACTATTACCTCGCCATCAGATATTAAACTAACGTGTCTTCTCCCTTTCTTTGTAACCAACCGAGTCATGCTTCTCACTTTGCCCTACTCTCGGCTTCTTCCTAGATTTGTTTGTCTATCTCCACCCTTTTTCTATTTGTTCTCTATTTCACACCTATCATGTGATTTATGCTACATTTTATTGGGGGAGTTAATTTGTATGGTTTTATCTTATTGGTCATTTCCATTCACCTTCAACTGTGCAGCAGTCGCAGGTCTATCCCCTAAAGTTGTAGGACCCCTTGGCGTCATAATGGTACTGCATCCTGCCTCTACATATTTTCCTTAAACCTCGTTATTGTTTCTGGCTCCGTGCTGGCGAAGGCATTTTGGGCTTCTATTGTCCTATTGTTTACGTATCTGGCTTTGCCTGCCCATCCTAATTTAAGGTAACTTTTTCCTTATATTTATTTCATTTACACGTTATTTCTATTACAATATTTCTTTTTTACTTTATTTCATATATCATATATTCCCAATTGCTTATTAATAACTTATATGGTTTTATCATCCCTTTCGTACATTCTTCTCTCAGAAACCTGTGGTTTCTGCTTCACATGGCAGGATATGTTCATAGTAAACACTTCCTTCCCCAGTAGTACGGTCTCTTGTCTGACCTAGTGAGCTGTTTCGGGACCACGATGGGTGGGATGCTGGTTGTTTTGGCCTGCAGAGAAGTTATAGGGACCCTGCACTTTGTACTGTTGTGGCTCCTTGGGACAACTGCCCACTGCCTCCTCTTGCCTCATCCTTCCTCCCGGGGTGCTCCACTTGGAAGCATAGGTACAATAGACCAAGTTTGGACCTCCATTCCGAATCCTCTCCATAGCATAATCTTCTGTTTGGAATAACAACAAAATGTTTTACCACTTGTACAGAATAAAACTATGAATAGAAGTATTTATAAACAGTGGAGCTTCATCAATAAAACCTTTTTAAACCACTTCTTGAACTGTAAAAACACTTAACCTCCACTTACATTTAAAATTAGGACATGTTTCAAAGACCCCACGTCCTCGTCAGCTGATGTTCAACTGGTTCTTCAGGTGACCGCCTAGTGGATGCGGTCCTTGAAACATGTCCTAATTTTAAATGTAAGTGGAGCTTAAGTGTTTTTACAGTTCGAGAAGTGGTTTAAAAAGGTTTTACACTTGTACAGAGTTTGAACGGAGCACTACCAGAATGCCAGTGTTATTACTACAGTTAACGTTTGTTTACTCTCTAATATGAAAATTATATTATTTTCCATATGAAAATGGAGGTGTCAGTAATGCACTGACTCTTACAAAGTATTTTTCCAGAACAAGCGAATTTCATAACTTAAAAAATACCACAATGTCAGGTATTTTTACACTTGTGGAGAAGAAACGAACTGTTTTAGAGTGGAAATCAGTACAGCAGTTTTTATTTAATTGCATATATATATTTAAAGGAACAGTCACCACACACCATACCTGTCCTATATTATTCTTCTGTCGCTGCTGAAGGTTCGTCAGTTGAATTCTGCAATGCTCTGTATATTTACATATATATGCATACCAAATGGTATGAGAGATTATGTTTCGTTTTCTAGACCACATTCTGTAATAGGATGCTATAATGTCAAAAGTTAGGTCAGCTTAATGGAAAGAACTCCTTTTTTACGGAAAGAAAAGTGATACTCGAATGGTGCATCGTATTACAACATTAGAACGTGTGGCTTGGTGCTGAAGAACTGCAATTTAAAACATTTCAGCATCACTTAATGGCTTTTCTTATTTCGTAACAGTGATAATGGGATTACCATCATTTTTGTCATTACTCTCCAATACATATACATCTTCTTACTGTACTTGTTTGAAACAATCGCCTCTTTGTGTGATTTTCCTTTTAAAAGGAGGCACTGATTTGCAACTGAGAAGATTTTATTTTGAAATGTATTTTATCCATTTAGCCGATGTAATCTCTTTCTCAATTTACAAGCCTGTGAATGAAATATTTATAAATATTATCATTGTACCCAGCTTAGTTTTGCTAAACATGTAAATATTATACATAACACAAGAGTGACAAGTGGGATTCAATTATCAATGTTTTGGTAAGTGTATAGTTGTGAGTGTTGCACAAGCAAGGTGAGAATGCTTTGGCGAAAAGACAGAATTTTGGCAGCTAACAAAACTAATAACAGGAAAAAAGATATATACATTTAAGACTGAAGTAAGTCCACATTCCACACTTATGTACCAGCCAGGTTATGTTTATTTGGACACCCAAATTGAACATAGATAAAATTAGATAACCTCTTCTTAAAAAAAACAGTACAAATTTCTCTCAAAATGACAAGACAGAAAAGATAACTTTTTGCACTTTAAGAAGTTCAATTATGATAATGAAAGTATGAATGGAGGCATGAATGGGTTAAAGTGAAAGGACTGCATGGTTTTTCTTCTTTTTTTTTTCACTCAGGCTTCATACCAAAGAATGATCAGCATTCATAGCTGATCTAATTGTTTTGTAAGCCACATTTACATACCAGAAAATTTTCTTATAGAAAGTAAGAATTGGGAATGTAAATATTAAAGAAGCTGGCAAACGTTGAAGCTAGCATCCAACTTGATTCGTCCTATCAGAACAAGGAAGATTTTAACGCAAGTTAATTGGACTTCAGTGAGATGGTGTAACGAATACCAGGACGCTAGAAAATTAAAACTGTAAGGCCAAATTTGGAGTAATTGAAAACTATTTTCAGTACGAAGTATTCCAAACGTTGGGCTGTTATAATGCAGAACATTGAAGTGATTCCTTTTACAGAGCGAGCATGCAAGTTATTGTTTAAGAAATGCATAGAAAAAAATTAATGTTTAGAAGAGTTATTTAAAATGTATGTACTAAAAGTTTTATTTTGGCCCTTTTACAAGGAGCAACTGCCATTTATGAATTCAGAATAAAAAGAAATATTAAATTGGCATTAAAATTGACTGTGATTACTATAGCAAGTTTTAATTAAGTTGACTGTTAATAGATGGCACTTCTGTTCCGCTTAGTATATTGGTTTCTAATAATATGTATGCTTGCTCACAGTGTGCTTATAAGAAGGCCAAGGGCTGACGGAGAAGTGAAATCTTGGAATGCATGATTTGGCTGTTTTGAATAGTAAACTTTTCAGCATGTATTATATAAGTGAAATAGTTGAAATTTTGCTTGATCAAGTGATAAGAGATGTATATGGACAGTTAATAGTTATTTTTTTTACATTCAGAAATTGAAACAGTCAAGTGTTCTTCTCATGGTATGTTAAGCTAGACATAAAAATTTTGTATATTAGCTTGGAATTTTTGCACAAAGTAAATTTGTTTATTTGACATTTCTATAATATATTGACTATAGTTTAATGTTTCTTCTGAAGTGTATCATGCTGGTATATGTTACTACTCAGTTTTATTTTGGTAAAAAGAAAGAAATCTGTAAGTTGTAAATATAACTTTAAAAGTGTCACATAATAGGAGAGATTATTTTCTCAGTCTTGTTCCTTTTTTTATATATGCTACTGTGTCACAAAAGTACTGAGAATTGATCATATAAAAAACTTGTATAAGTGCGGATTTGAGATTATTATTGTTGCTAAGTTGGTATATCTTTCCTCTATACCCACGCGGAGTTTGACTGTCATCTAGTTTTTTTACAGTTTATTTAATGTCTTCTATTAATTGAAAACGGGTGCCTCAAAGTGCTAACTAGAGTTTTGGAAAGAGAAAGAAGTCAGCCGGAATCACATCAGGTGAATACGTTGGTTGTTCGATTGAGATTTATTGGGTTTTTGGTCAGAAATTCCTTCACAATGATAGCCTTGTGAGCTGGGGCACTATCCATGAGTTGTCTTTACACAAATCTGGTCTTTTTCACCGTATTTGTTCTCTCAAACGCCACATAACATTCAGATTATAATATTTATTTACCATCTGACCTTGCAAGAATTCTGAGTGCACGTCACCACGAAAATCGAAAAAAAACTGTCAAAACGACTTTCAGGTTTTATTAAGTTTCAAAGTATAGAAACTGGAAGAAGCGTAGAGACAGTGAAGCACAAGTTTAAATAAAAGTGAATTGAGAAGATATTGACAGATTGCTTCACTTACACTGTTTTTCACAGGACATGTTTCAAGAGCTGTTGCTCCCATCTTCAGCTGAATCTCGACTAGTGCAAATCGTAGTGGTTTCTTCCTTCTCCGTATCATCAATAGATGGCATGATGTATTTGTCAAAGATGTTCGGTGGTGGAGTTTGGAAGGGACTATTTTTGTTAATGAAGATTTTTTCCCATACAGAAAGAACTTTGGGATGATTAACATGTTTTATTAAAGTTATCTCCAAGTTAATGTCATGTCTGCAATCCGAACAATGAAAAGACACTGCTAATTTTTCTATTTCACCATTTTTAATGTTTCTTATATGCTCTTTAGTTCTGATGTCAATATTTATTTTTATTTTTCCTATATAAATTTTAGGGCAAGTTTCACATTTGATCTCATAGATTCCTGGTTTTTCTTTTGCAATAATTGAATTTTTTTGATATTGAGGTGCAAGAACCATGTTGTGCGTTGAAAAGATTTTTTGGAATGTATTATGCACAGATGGGTGGAGGCTAAATTTCTTAGATATTTTATTCTCGTTTGCTCTTGTAGGCTGCAGGATGGTGGTTTCTTTTATTTTCTTGTTGAGTTTGTTAATTTTTTTGTCAGTTAAATTTGGGTTGAAACCGTTGGACATGGTTACTTTTTTTATATGGTATTCTTCTTGATAATGTTCTCTGTTTAGTGGAAAGTTGATCATCCAAAAGATTAAACTGTTGAAAATGGCATGTAGGTGTTGTTTTGGGTTGAAACTGTTGTTCTTAATATAATTATCTGTGAGCGTCGGTTTCCTATAAATACCAAAAGTGAGTTTGTTGTCCATTTTTTTAATCTTGATGTCCAAAAAGGGAAGCACCCCATCGATTCACTTTTATTTTGATTGAGTTTGATGTGCCCTTTTGGGTTTTGGTTCAGTGGGAAGGCACCACTCAGAAGCTTGTTGACTGGTTTACCTGTCAAACTCATAAACCCACGTCTCGTTACCAGTTACAGTGCATTTTATGAATGTGGGGTTGGAGTTGGCTCATTCTAGCATGTCTTCAGTGATCCTTATGCGATTGAGTTTTTGCAGAAAGTTCAAGTCTTTTGGAACTAATCTAGCAACATGTGTCATGCCTAAGGATCCCAGACGTCCTGGTTTTACTGGGACAGTTCCAGATTTTAGCCTTTTTTGTTCAATTGTCCCAGTGTCGCAAAAAGTTCTACCCAGGATGCTAAATGTCCAGTTTTTTTAGAGGTTTATTAGTACTGAATACTTTTGCATCTTAAATACACATAACATCTCTAGTTTTATTGCACTTGCATTCCTTGACATGGAGAACTACATTTTTTTAGATAATCAGGTAAATATCAAAAGGGAAATATTTCGTTATTTGATTGTTATGATGGTACCGAAGTGTATGTTTACTATCGGCGGAAGTTGCATTCTAGTTTCTACAGATGACTCGGATTGGCTTCTATCTCATCCTATGTGCATGCTTTCACACATATGAACACGTGGATACTAAAGTTATTATTCGGTTTAATTTGCTTCTACTGTAACTGTGAAGTAAATTAAGATACCTAGGCAAAACTGTATATTTAGTGATTCTGTTAGAGAGCAATTTCTACTTTTCAAGGACAGTAGTATTAATAGTACTGGATCTGGATATGAAGTGTAGTGTAATTTCTGCCACAGTGTGTTTAGCGTTAGCCATGGATGGAAATCTGATATCATGGATCATGTTCAATACAATAAGGTTAATGGCACTGTATTAATTCATTATTTACCCATGTGTATATGTAAAAGATCTTTTGGTTTTCCGATAACATAATATCAAAGTGTCCCAGTTTTTTTCATTTCGGAATCAGGGATCCCTAGTCATGCCCAAACAATCATTTAAAATGGTACGAATCGATTCATGAGAGACAGAAAGTTCAGCAGCGATCTCTCTCAGATCTAATTGACAATTTCCAGATTCCATTTCCTTCACTTGAGCAATGTTCAGTTCAGTTGAAACGGCTGATGGCCGACCAGAGGGAAGCAAATCTTCCACCACATCTTGAACACTTTTGAATTCACTGTACCACTCATATGCACATTTTTTGATAAAGTTGATTCAATGTAAGCCCTCTGTAACATTTTCAGCAATTTGGCACACAAAATACCATTTGCAATGCAAAATTTGAGACACATTCCTTGTTCAGTATTTTTATTCATTGTGAAATTTCAGCAGACCTTTGAGATGCACTAACAAAATGGCGTCCTGTAAACAAACGAGATGACAGATGACAATCAAACTGTGTGGGCGTAGAGAAAAGATGTACCAACTTAGGGAGAACAATAATTTTGAATCCCGTTATACAAGATTTTTATGTGATCAATTCCTGGTACTTTGTTGACAGAATGTATAAAAGTAAAATTGAGCAGTTTTGTTAAATAGTGACCTTTTAAAGCTAAAGCGTGTATAGATATATTAAAGGTTTTTAAATATGCTTCTTCCTAAATGCAGGGCCAGCTAAGCTATTTTGTACTGTAAAATACAAGTTTTATAATGTGATTTGTAGATGCATAAAAAGGTATCCATGAGCAGTAGAGGAACTGTTTTCCCTTAACCCCTTGTTTGCCAGCTGTTATGGTAAACAGAAACAGAGATTAGCAACGTTGTCTCTTAAAAAAAAATAAGTGCCGACAAAAAAAAATACTATATATAAATATATATATTGTTCCCCATGAGTCATTGCAAGGTTGTCAAGTACGTACTATGTGCAATTATTATACATTATTCTAATGTGCATTAAGTCCAACAAGTTTACAATTTTAAGCCATGTCTGCACAACAAGTCAAATATCTGACAAAGCTGTTTTAGCAGTTGCTTGATTCAATTGTTTTTACAGCATTTTTGTTCAGTTTGCTGTCGAGTGATAGTAAATTACTTACATCCGTTTAGGTTTTATCCAACGGCAGTTTAGAGTAATTGTTAAAGGACACTGTAGTTCCTGTTGGGTGCTGCTTTCTTTCAGGGAACGGACGATAAAGATATTGGGCATGTTGTCGAGACATGAGTTATTTAGATAAAACATATTGTCATCACTATGAAACACACATCACATTGTTATACTAGAAATTATCTTGCATTTTAGAGTAGCCTTTTTGGAAAATGATTCCAAAGTAATCAAGTCATTTGGGAATTAAAAGAAATATATTGTAATTATTAAGTCTTCAACAGTTACGTGTACGCCAATTTAAGGATACTGCATTGCAAGTAAACAGAAGTTTTTAATTTTTTCCAGGCATCAATTCACCATATCTTTTCCAGTATTTGAATTTATTAAGGAAATAAAAAAAGAAAGGATATGAAGGAAAAGAAAGATGTAAATTTTCAGTCAGTATAGTTTGAGACTTCTTAATATTTGTAGTCAGTAATATGCAAATTTGAGTAAAATGGAAATGAGCTATGAGACTTATCAGTACTTAACACGCTCCGCACAGGTTGAGGGGGGGGGAAAGAACAAAAGATATGTGGAGTTGATATGCAGAACTGGCACCATTGAAACAAGTTGTAGGCCTATAAGTACTTCATCAAGTTAGGCTTGAGAATTATTTTTACAGCCTTATAAAAATGAAGAGGGAAATGAAATTAGCCCACTCTATGTGGACCTCTGTGCCTGTAGCAGTCAGATCAATTTCCTTTTTTTTTTAAACTTTTTTGTAGAATCCCAGTTCAAAATACAGGGATAAAATAAATAACAGTGTGATAAGAAAATAGTCTATAACAAATTACTCCCATCTTCTTAAGTAGGATGCATTGCAGATCTCAATAATTTAGAACTTTTATAAGAAGCAAAGCAGGAAAGCCAGAAAAGTAAAGAAAGGCAGGA
The DNA here is from genome assembly GCA_030765055.1 of Mantis religiosa. Lineage (NCBI taxonomy): Eukaryota > Metazoa > Arthropoda > Insecta > Mantodea > Mantidae > Mantis > Mantis religiosa. The sequence goes on along the minus strand of CM060953.1, from coordinate 10,745,565 downwards.
ATTAGAATGTGTCATTTTGGAAATGCAAGTACCAACTGTCCAGCTATTTGCAAATGCCAAAATGACAACTAGAGTGAAGTAGTGTTAGGCATTGTGAGGTTCTCAATTAGTATTTGTTGAGTGCCATGACTGCATTTAGTGCCATCTGTTGAACTATTTTGAAAATAATGCTGATGTGATTGCATCCTCAATCACCCTAGGTATCAATATTGGTTCTGTTTCTGTAAATGTTAATATGAAACTATTATATAATATATTAACTGCCTATGTAACTGCAGTGTCAACTGTACAATTTTCTTTTGTAAACATAATGTACTGAACCAATAATTAACAATAAATGAATTTGATTAGGTAAGTTGTATAACCTATAATTCACATTAATATTACAAAGACAGTATATGTGTGTGTACTTTTCTTTTACCATAATTTCATAAATCACTTAAAAAAAATTTGATAATTCTTTCAACTTTGAAGAATGCCATTCTTTTGAATGGTCACAAACTATACTGTGAGGGGCATACTATATTGTTTTACACTTTATTTCTTCACACAGTAGGCACATTATAGTTATGTTCTTATCTTATGAACTCTGAAAGGAATGCGTTCACTACAGACATACACACGTATAGACAAGGTGACGTAATGATATACAAGTCGCGCATAGATAGAAATGCTGGGAAGATAACATGGAGCCTACTTATTACACAAGCAGCAGCCCGTTGTGTTGCTTGTGACACTGGATATGAATATTGTTTTTTCAAAGCTTCTTCATCACATTTATCTATAACGCTACTTATAATTTCACGCCCTTCCGAATGCACAACCTAAAATTTCTTAAGATCTTCAGGCATGGCGAGAAGTAGTAAATCTTACTACACTGAACTAGTTCTGCATCTTGCTACACAAGTAGGCTATGTGACTTTCTGCAGGTGATTGTTGAATGTTTACTGTATTGCTCACTCACTGCGTAACCGGACAACGGTTCCCCTCTCCCCCACACCTCATCCCCCGGAGGTCATGAGTCCAGAACACCTCTATACACATCAGCGCTTAGCCACTTTTTCAACATAATCTCCTTGTAACTGTATAAACTTTCGCCCTCGATGTGGCAGTCGCTCCAGACCCTCCAGAAACCATTCTTTCGGAGTGCTGCATACCCATGTCCTGACATTATTAAGCGAGTGGGTATCTGCCAGAGCAATCCACACAAAGTGAAGATTGACCTCCCTTTAATGACCAGGGAGTTACCAAGCTGTCCCAAAAGGGCGCCCAATGCCTCCCTGGGGCTTTCCATAGAGCAGGACCTAGAGACTAACAAGCCCCCCCCCCATCTGATCTGATGGACACAAGATGGGATGGAAGTTGATACACCACTTATGCGCACCAAGCCCAAAGGGGAAGGCTACCGATCAACCTCGGTAGGGCCGCCTGGTGATCTAGCACACCTTCTACTAGCTATGCTGGCTAGTACACGGGAATATATGACTTCCCTAAACCCCATCCGAAGATGTACCCAATCTCCCACAGGTATTGGGAACCACTGCCCTCTCGATTCCAACCCAATCCGAACAACTCCCCTACGGGAGGGGCTCGAATGTTCGGCCGAAGGTTCCTCTAGTAACGTCAGAGGTACGAGTGCTAGGGGTCCGCAGCACCCGCACCACAGCAGCTGAATGGGACCCATGTCTTGACAGCTGTTTCCAGTTCTTCAAAATCTGCAAAATGGAGACCACACAGAGGTTTCCTCATGTTCCCAAACAAGTGATAATCACTAGGAGCCAAATCTGGTGAGTATGGTGGATGTGGCAGCACCGTGAATCCCATTTGATCAATGACAGCAACAATGGTTGCTCGGCTAGTGTGGGGACGTGTTTTATCATGCTGCAGAAGCATACCTTTAGCCCATTTGCCTTGCCGCTTCATTTGAATGGCACGAGTAAGCGCCTAAGGGTTGCCACATATGCACTGTTAATCATGGCCCCAAATTCCTGCTAGTCAATGAGGATGATGCCCTCTGTGTCCCACAACACTGTAGTCATTCGCTTGCCAGCTGATGGCACTGTTCAACATTTCTTTTGGCGGTGGACTGCCCTTATGCTTCCATTGCATTGATTGTTGTGTTTGTGGCTCATGGTAATGGAGCCATGTCTCATCACCAGTCACAGTCCTCGACATGAAGTCTGCTGGATATTGATCATGGCATTGCAAAAGATCTCTGCACACATCCACACGCCTCTGCTTTTAGTCTGCAGACAAGAATATAGGCACCCACCTAGCTGACACCTTCCCCAACTGTAAGTAGTCATGCACAATGTGCTGCAAGGTAAGTCCAGTGGCTGCCTCCATTTCTGTAAATGTGATGCATTTTTTTTCTTGGATGGCCTGCTCTACCCGGGCAATGTTGGCTGGTGTTGACACTGTCACATGCCTTCCAGAACTGGTCCTCTTCTCCGTCGATGTGTGCCACATTTTCCAACCATCCACTCAGTTGTAAACAGTTTTCCGTGAAGGTGCATGTTCCCCACAGACTGCCACCAATCACCTATGAATTTCTGCAGTGGTCACGCCCTCTTTTCATTGTTGTATAGCATTGTCCTTGTTGGTTTGCTTCCCATGATGTCTGCTCCTACACTGACACTGTTGTTATGAAGTGGCTGTAATGTGTACATCCGTTGTACCTTTTGCAAGTGCTGCTACCAACCGGTGGAACAAGAAACTAGTTACACATCACTGCCATCACAATTGAACAGTAAACCATACCAAGCAGAAAAAGAAAGTGTAAAAAATATAGTATGCCCCTCATATAACTATACTATACAAAAAACTACTGACAATGCTTAGTATTGTGACTGGGAGGGTTAGGTAGAATCAAAATTCTGGTTTGTAGAACTTTAGAACACTCTTTATTGCAGTAAAATTGATAATTAGCTGTCTTCAAGGCAGACTCGGTGCTCTGCTGCACGAAAACAAATGAAAGAAATCACTGAGGTACATTCCAATCGTCAACTGTTGCAATAACCAACATTCAACTGCTGCTTGTAACACCTTATTTATACCCCCAATTGTTTCTGGAATGCCGCAGACCTTCTGAGAAATTTCTTGGCAACAGCAAGGGACCGAATGCTTTGGAGCCTCTTTCTGTCTTTTTCTCTCTTAACCTCATGCCCGGCTCCAGCTTGTGACAGTAGCAAAACAATGCTACACGGTGACAATACCATTCTTCTAAGTGGTCGCGAACTATACAGGATGAGTCAAAAAAGCATCGACAATTCTAATTATGTTGCGCATGGCAGCACACTGATCGTATTTTAAGAAGGATCCGTGTAGAACATCAGTTAGCGAACTGCTGTCCTAAGTGCATGTTTGAATGGACGTGCGCAGATCATTCAAAGTCACCAACACACGTTCAGTAACAATCTATGGGCTGGAATAATTGCTGACCATATCATTGGTCTGTATCTACTCCCAAACACACTAACAGGACCGATCTACCTCCCATTAGAGATATTTTGCCTACCTTATTGGAGGACGTCCCACCTCACATTCGACAGGTAATGTGGCTGCTCCAGCACACTTAGAGAGAAATGTGCAGAATCACCTCAACATTGCATATCCCAATCAGTGGATTGGTAGAGGGGGACCAGTTCCACGACCAGCATGATCACCAGATCTGACACCACTGGACTATTTTCTGTGGGGTAGTATGAAAACCATAGTGTACGCTACTGCTGTAACATCAGAAGAGGACCTCATTGCATGAGTACATGGAGCGATTGCCATTCTTACAGGTCAACCACACTTATTGGAGCATGTACGTGCAGCTTAGCACTGCAACGTAGGCAGTGCATTGACGTAGGAGGTATCCAGGACAAATGGGATACAAATAAGCTCCATTTATAATTAAGTTAATTGAAGGAAATTAATCATTTCTTCACACTAACCAGATATAGGCTAAGGTTTTGGATAGAGTCAACCTGAAAAAGAGAGTTTAAGAGTTAAATGATGAAGCCTGGGAACCAATTACTTAATATAGTAAGTCGCCAAAAACGGTGTATCTTGAATACGAGAGCCCCTAGTGGTTTACCGGGGAAAAAAAATTATATATATATATATATATATATATATGAGTCAATTGCTCCCGTAGCTCAGTCGGTAGAGCACCTGCCTACCGTGCTAGGGGTCCTGGGTTCGATTCCCGGCGGTGGGGATGGGGATTTTTCTCCGACCAAGATAATTCCCCATCTTCCCCAGAGTCTGGAAGTATGAATGAGAGTGTGAATGTGTGCGTGATGTAATGATAAAAAAAAAAAAAAAAAGATAACGAGTTAACACCTCCAGTATGTTCCAAAGGAGAACGGCCGCCGATATGACCATTGCAGTTAAAGGCGGGGTATAAATGGAACAAACAAAAAAAAGAAAGTATCCATTACTTTCAATTCAATATTGTATTTACGCAGAATAAAAATGGAAGTTTCAGCATTCACAGTATTTAAAAACAATAAAAAAAAAAATTGGAGAATTTAACGTCATGACTGCAAGTTGGCCATGGTAGCTCAATGGATAAGAGCAACTGGACAGAAACCAGGAGACCCATGGTTCAAATCCTGGATATGGCATTGAATTTTTCAGATTGACTCTATATACCCATTTATAATGTTAAACTGCATAATGTTTGTTCATTGTATTGTCGACATATGGAATGGACACTTTGATGGTCCATTGCGCCTAAATCATGTGCTGCTTGGAAAATGATCCATTTGCCATCCTGCACATAGTGTTTTTTGACTCATCCTGTATGTTTCCAAAATCTTTGAAAATAGAGGTTTACAGATTTTGTTTTTATATTTATGTCACCAAGTTTCAATACTGTTTCATTTAACATTGTCCTGCACTGTGACGTAGTGGGCTAAAGCATTGTGCTTTAGTTCCCTGCCATTGAATTCACCTGGGATTGATCCCACCCCTGTGGGATGCAGGATATGGACCAGTGCCCATTCAGCATCATAAGGAAATTCAGGAGCTATGATAGGTGGCAAACCCTGATCTAGAAATTCAACTATCTGATTGGAGGTGCCTTGATTTTGATCTCATCTCCTCCCCATATTGGTTTGATGATCACCTTGCGTATAAGGACTTGAAGCCGATAGTTGGGTTGGCAGGCTCTGGGCTACTTGCAGTTATGCCATGAGAGATGGTTCATTTAATATTGATATCAAAAGCCACTTTTGGCACTTTGTTTCAAATATGCAGATTTTTTATGACTCTGGGCCAAAAGGAGTAATTACAGAGGCGTAAAATTGAGTTATTTTAGAGGTTTGCATATCATTCATATCACCACATTTCCTGAAGTTTTATCAAGTGATACTTTTGGCATAATTTTGACAAAACTGGATACATTTGAATTCCAGAAACTAAGAAAAACAATAAGCTAAACTAATCTTATCATATACTCAATTCCTAATTCCAACCCTCACATACAAATCAATATCCTCTATTTGAAACTTTTTATATTTATACTATAGGACCTGATAAAAATTATAAAGTACCTTATAACTCTAAAAGGCTTAGTCTGTACCATATTTACATCCCCTTATGTAGAAATCTGCACCATTTAATTCATAGGGTTAAAATATTGCACAACAGCAGTTGGCAAACATCTACAAGTTCCAAAAACCACCTAATACTTATTTTGAAATATATAAAAGCTACCTTTGCTTTATTTTTAAGTCCTTACATACAAAACTACACTGTCAACCTTTACACAAATTTGTGTACCTGTACTGTAAAAATTACAGAATACCATGAAACTACAAACTTGCTGCAGACTTGCAAGTATCATGGCAGATGGTGTTTACATGCAATGCTGGGTACCAACTGTACAGCAGAAAAAATGCATAAATATAAAACATCAAAGCAGTTGATAGTTGAGAAGCATTTTCTGCTCTGGTGAAAGAAAGCGTGAAGCAAATATTTTACACAGCAATTAAATATAAGGTGCATTAAAAAAGAAACGACCCGGAGACATAATTACACAAACCAGTACCTGTATGTTAGAAGTATTGGCCTTGGCTGTTGAGACACTTGTCCCACTGTGACGCAAGGCCGTGAATGGCTGTCTAATAAAAGTCCCGGGGCTGCGACGTGAGCCAGTTCCACACGTACAGCTGGATGTCATCCAAGATGAATCGTTTGTCCCTCAGAGCCTTTTTAAGGGGACCAAAAATGGCGTAATCACAGGGAGAGAGGTCTGGACTATATGGAGGGAGGCCAAGAAGCACTCATTTGAATTTCTGCAGGAGTGCCGCGATTGTGTTGGCCATATGAGGCTTTGCACTGTCGTGGTACACAATGACCCCATGGGTAAGGTTGGCTGATCGTTTTGATTTGATCGCTTGGTGAAGGTTGGTCAAGGATTGAGAGTAATGCTGGGCATTCACGTTGTCCCATGCTACAGGAAGTGTATCAGAAGGGGGTCAAAGAAGAACATCAGCATAACCTTTCCTGTACTTGTGTGGATGGCCTTGGCTTTTATTGGTGGATGCTTCCACTGTAGACTTTGTCGTTTTGACACCATGAGTCATCTCCAGCCACCACTCATGCAAGGATCACATTCCCTTCCCTAGCATAGCGCTGCAGATGACCAAGACAGTGGGCCATTTGACATGCTTCCTGGTGTGGTTGAAGACTATGGGGCACCCATTGGACACACACTTTGCGCAAGAGCAGTCGTTCCTTCATGATGGAGTGAACACTTCCGACGCTCAATCCGACCTTGGCGGCCATGGCTTTTACTGTCACTTGGTAGTCTTGGGTAATGATGCCTCAACCAGCTGGATGATGTCATTGGTAATACAGTGTGGTGCTCCAGACCATGCATCATCGGCTAACAATACCCGTCCTCCCCTGAAGCACTTGTGCCACGCCTTGACCCTTGCAAGTGATATGCAGTGTTTGACGTACACTTATGACATTCGTCGATGAATGTCCGTTCCCCTCCTACTTCCGCTGTCAGAAAATGAACAACACCTCTTAGCTCTTCTTTTGATGCCTCCATTTCACTGTTTGCAATGTGACTGGCAGTATTGGACAATTGATGCATGCTGCTGCTAGCTTTGTATAGTTACATGACGTGCACGCATGCCCTCTAGCATGGGCTGTGAACTTCCATGCTCTGGTCGGAAAAACACTTTATTACACACGCCACGATATTACCATCCTGTCACCGATTTGCGCATACCAGACTCTGGCTCGTTTCTTTTTGAACCACCCTTATAGTAACTGAGAAGCAGTGAACAAATTTAATTCAGTTGTTCTATGTCTCAATTGTCCATGAGCACAGCTTCATTATTCAACATTTCGAACTCTGCAATGATGCATTACGCCCAAATAAATCACACAAGAATACATACCTGGTACTGAATAACTCTTACCAGAACACATCGTGCAACAACTGAGGTAAGGTGCCTGCCATAATAGATGCAAGACTATAGCAAGATTACCCAAATATATTTTGCAACCCCTTATGCCTTGATAAATAGTCCTGTACATAGTATCGCCATTTCACTAACAACAAAACACAGCTCCTATCTTCCTTTTAAAAGTGCAAGTAAGAAGGCAGCAATATAACTTATATACAACCAACATTAACTATTGGAGCATTCAGAATCATCAGGAGACTGCGGCTCAAACATCCCCTTGATCAACAAAAATATTGACAGTGAAAGAAAACAAACAAAAATAAACAGATTTACACTAAACACAAATTATGTTGTGAAGGACATTGTTATTTTGAACATTGGCAAGTCCATCTATCCCTGGATAAAGATATTACCTAGTCACCATCCGTCCCCCTTCACCATAACATATTATCCACACACAGACTGGTGCACTGCAACTCTGCCAAGGAACCATCTCTTCCAGAAGTGCTCCTGGATGTGCTGCCACCTGGAAAGTCTAACAGGTACTAAAGGTAAGAAGGAAGGTTCAGAGTGATTCATTAGTGAATGCTGCCAACCAAGAAAATGACCAAAAGGTAGGAGGTTGAAGCAGTAAGGGTGATAACTGGCTTCTACTTGATATAGTAATATTACTAAGTGCATCTTCGTGAATATTACTGCAGCCTACCAGAGACCACAAAACTGAGAACAAGGATGAATTGGAAAGGATCTTGAAGTATTTATTTCAATTAAGTTAAAACCTAAGATAGATATTCTGAAAATTTTCCTGAGGTTTCAAGCTGATAATCTGACAGGCAATTGTCAAATACTTGGTTAGATAGAATAAAGGAGCACTTTAGAAAGATAGTTAATATAGAATCTATAATCCTTATAGGTTGTATTGGGAGGGAGTTAGAACAAGATTGGAGAACTTAGAGGGGCAGATGTTATTTTCTCAAATGAGAGAAAAAATCTCTATTATTTTATAACAAAGTTAAAGAACGTAGGTATTGAAAAGAAATTACTTAGTCTTGCCGTAAATACTGTTACAAATTTTTGACACATACTGTACAACCAGTTTGGCATGTAAACAACTGCGTGTGTGCATACCTTAACCTTGAACCATTGTTAACTTGTCTTTGAAAAAAGAAGTATTTAGCTCCAGGTTTCACCATGGAATGGGGTAAGCCATCATTGCGTTGCATAAAGTTGGAAAATCTGCAAGTGACATTTTCAAGATGCTGCAAAAGCTGAAAATCAGCCGTATGTTTGTGTACCACGCCATTGAATGATTCACTGCAACTGGGACTGTAAAGGATAGGCAAAGGGAGGGTCGACCACGCAGTGTCAGGAGTACAAAAAGCACTGGCAGCTCATGTTCGGAGAAATCCTGTGCAGAAGCAGGTTATCTTGTCCCATGAAATGGACATTTCAAAAAGGACAATGTCCAGGTTTCTGTCATAGAACCTTGAACTAAGGGCTTATTGCCGACGTAAAGGACATTATCGTGACACACGCCTAAAGAAGCTGAGAGTGCTTAAATGTCGACGTCTCCTACAGCATTACACTCAAAATGGTCATCGGAACATCCTCTTCACTGATGAAAAAGTTTTCACTATTGAGGAGTCCTTCAATGTGCAAAACGACAGGGTTTATGCATCATCATCTTGGGAAGCCTGTAATAAGGTTCCTAAATATATCGAGATTCAACTGTAATAAACTGTAATAATAATAATAAGGTTCCTAAAGTTCAGAGGGCCCATCATCCCTCCTCACTGATGGTGTGGTGGGGGGTGAGTTATTCTGGTACCACCCAGCTACATTTTTGCGAAAAGGGCATTAAAACCAGCACCAGAGTGTACGAAAGCACTGTTTTGGGGCCTACTGTCAAGAACTTGTGGCACATTGTTTCAAAACCAACCATGAACTTTCCAGCAGGATTCTGCCCCTGCCCACAAGGCCAGGTCAATGCAAGCATGGCTTCAGCGTCATGTCCCTGACTTCATTTCACCTGAAGATTGGCCCAGTAGCAGTACAGACCTGAATGTATTGGACTAACGACTGTGGTCACTGCTTGAGGGCATCTCCTGCAAGAGAAGACACCCCACCATTGGAAGTTTAAAGCGTTCCTTGTTGTCAGCAGTGGCGGATTTGTCCCTGGATGTCATCCATTGTGCCATAAACGACTGGCTACAAAGACTCAGAGCCTGTATCTATGCAAAAGGTGGCCATTTCGAAAAGTGATTGGTGCTGTGTGTAATGAATGACTGTAGGTACAACATACTAAAAGTCAATTAAAATATTTTGCATTGTATTTGCATTTTTCACTTTTCAAGTTGTAACAGTATTTATGGCTAGACTAGGTATATATGTTGAAGACTGTAAAAGAAATAAGTGATTAGAGATTGCTTGATTTAGGTTAGGAATATGGAAACTGTAAAGGTTGATGGGGAAAGTTACACAGGGGCTATGCCCAATTTATTGGTAAGAATAAAATGAATGACACATAACGTTTGAATGCATGGGGACTAATAGCTGGAGAAATGAGTTGATAAAATAGAAGTGGCTAAAGATAAAGTAATAGGATTAAATAACATTTTTAAAGATAAAAGTCAGTCAAGAGATTTAGGGGAATTTCTCTGTGGAGAGAAAATGAAATGGCAAAGAGAGGAAGTAAAGAGCAGAAAATGTAGGTTATGAATGCACTACCCCTATAGAGTGAAGAATTTATGATAATCCTGTCCATTATTGGCAAACCTCCATTTTATACATGTTAAATAGAAAATAGAGATATCCCTCAGCGAAAACGTAGACTTCATGCAATACACTTACCACTAAATAAATAAATGAACACAAAAATGAATGAATGAATAAATAAACAAGGAGGAATAAACCTTAGTCAGTTCACAGTTTATTACCGCAGCCTGAACTGTGAGATCTTGCAGAAACTTCTTTAACTCGAAGTGGTGCCCACAAAATGGGACCATGGTCGCCCATCATTTCCTCAATGTGCAGTAAAACCATTTTAGCAATAGAGAAATACGACAGTTCTAAGATCAGGTATGAACTCCAAATTAATTCCCTTTGTAATAATGTAGCACTTAACGATGACCTTGATAAGATTCAAGATTACTTCCAGCTTCACTGGATCAACATCTGCATACTTAAATGGAAATGGTAGATCAACTCTGGCTAAGTGGCAATTGCTCCATTAACTGAAAGTTGTTTGGTGACACAATCTTAAAATAAGTAACACAAGAATGCAGAATCTTTCCAACAGTGTTTCTGGCATTCAATGGGCTTGTGAAGCATTGAAGGCAATTTTTGTTGATAGAAATTGTTTTTTGGATAATAGTTGTATAGGGAAAGATGGGTTACATCTAAATAGAAAGGGAGCTTTTGTCTTGGGCAAGGCAATTGAAAAAATCGTAAGCATTTGCATGGGACAGGGAAACTATTAAAGGTAGCAGATGTTGCTAAAGAAACAAAAAATCATAGTTGGGCAAATTCAGAGGAAATACAAAATAGTATGAATACTATGAATGAAAGATCATTAAAATATATAAATGACTATAATGTAATAACAAAGAGAGTTATAGAAAATGCAAAAACAAATTACAATAGAGAAATAGTTGAAAGATCAGAAAATAAAACAAAAGTAACATGGAATATTGTAAACAGAATCCATAAGAATAATAACAGTAAACAAATTGAAAACATAAAAATAAAGCATAATGATAAAGTAATTGAAAGTCCAAAAGAGATTTGTAATATATTTAATAACCACTATTTAAACATAGTTAAAAAAGTCAAAACCATAAATACTTCTTCACAGGACAAAAACTTAATCACACAGAAAACACAGCTAAAGTCAATGGCAATTTTTGAGATAACTAAAGACGATGTAATAAAAGAAATAGATAAGTTAAAATTTTAAAAAATGTAGCGGTTTGGATGAAATCTCAAATGAAATTGTCAAAGCTATAAAGCTGGAAACGTCAGGGGTATTGAGCCATATTATAAATGCCTCTCTGACACAGGGAATTTATCCAGATACACTTAAAAAAGTTATTGTAAGACCAATATACAAACAGAAAGGTGGAAAGTTAGAAAAGGAAAATTATAGACTGATTACACTATGTGGTAGTTACTCGCAGATCATAGAAGGGCTATTTTTAGAACAATTACAATCTTACTTTAAAAAACTGAACATTATAGCGGAGGAACAATATGGATTTCAAAAACACAAATCCACAATACAAGCGATAGATAAAGTAAATAGCACAATAATAAATGCCTTAAATAAAAGAGAAATAGTTATTGCAGTGTTCATAGATCTAAGTAAAGCTTTTGATTGCGTTAACTTAGAACTACTATTAGAAAAACTTAACAGATATGGGGTACGAGGAATTGCACAAGATTGGGTTGAATCTTATCTAAAAAGGTGAATGCAATGGGTGGAAGTAAATTTTAAGAACACAAAGGGAGAAATTGAAAATATTAAGTCAGACTGGGGATATGTAACATCAGGTATTCCTCAAGGTTCAAAATTGGGACCATTTTTATTTTTACTTTATATAAATGACCTTTTTGAGTTGATAAGGAAGCATGGTGGTACTGTAATAGGATATGCAGATGATATAACCATAATAATAAATGAATCTACAGAAAGAGAAGTGGAATATAAAGCAAAGGAAATCCTAAAAATAGTAAAACAATATTTCTTGAACTTAGACCTAATGATAAATTTAAATAAGACCTGCTGGATAAAGTTTGATCTCAAGAAGTGTTCAACGAATATAAAAATTACTATAAAAATTATTTGTGGTTGGTTTATTGACATTCGTCACTTACTTTTTCATATATTTATGAGAGACTAGTTTCAAAGGCCCTGGCCTCCATTTTCAATCTCTTTCCAACTGGCATCTGTTGTTGTCTACCACAACAAACCACAAATAATTTTTATATGAATTTTGACGTCACTGTTACTAAATTCCTCCAAACACACACACATAAAAATTACTGTTGATGGTGAAAGTATTCCATAAACATGCCGTAGAGAATTTTTGAGGGTAGTAATTGATAAACACCTAGGGTGGAAGTAACACATAGAATATATAATAAACAAAGTTATATACGTAATGAAACAAGTTAGATGAACTATGGATAATAAAACCTTAAAACAAGTGTATTATGCATTTGTCTATTCACATATAAAATATGGGATATCTTTATGGGGTAATATAAATGCAAAAGAGGTGTTAAAAATTTTCAGATTACAAAAGAAAGCTATCCGAATAATTGAAAATGTTGAGAGAAGATCTAGCTGTAGACAGATAGTTAAGAAGCATAATATTTTAACTGTTCCATGCATATACATATATGAAAGCATTAAATATGTAATAGAAAGGGATACATGTAAAAAGAACTATAATGTACACTCATATAATGTAAGAAATAAAGCTGACTATTTTAGGACCACACTAAGGGGAACACTAAACAACAGATCATTAGAAAGTATCGGAAAAGACATGTATAATAGAGCGCCAGGAAAAATAAAGAATACTAAACTGTGTAGTATTAAGAATATAAAAAGGTATTTGTCAGAACACGCTTTTTATAGTGTGGAAGAGTACAAAGCAAAAAATGGAAAATAAACAATGTACGTTTTAATTTCTAAGTAATGTATATAGTAGACTTTTTGGTATATTTTTTATGTTTTCTTATAAAATGATATATCCTCTGTATGAAATATAAGGGATGAATAAATTGAATTGAACAGAATTGAATTGAATGTTCATTTTTCATCAGCAATTACTATCCAGGGCAAACAGCTTGAGCTTTCTTTATGTGTGGCAGTAGTAAGAACTAAGTGTGTTGTGATGGCTGGCTGTAGGCTGCGTAAGAAGTTGTTAATTTAGTTGTTAACTGTGGTGTATATAACAGGAGTATAGTGTAGTGTCGTATCACAAACTAGGTGTCTCTAATAGTGATAATTTTCAAACATGGAAACTCCAAAATGTCACCTTTCAGGGTTGTAAACACCCAAAGCTGCCATGTGTAGACTAAGATTTGGATAGATATAGTCAAACTGAAAAATCAGTTTTTCTAAACCATTGAGCTACTATGGTCAACATGCCGACATGACATTAAATTCTCCAACTGACTCGTATGTTTCCTGGTAGACAACTAGAGGTTCTCATATGCTATGAGACAGGCACCTTTTTGTGGTGACTTACTATGCTGTAGGTACTTACGTCCCTGGCTTCATAGTTGGAAGATTTTGGAGACAGATGTGACGACGTATGATGGCTCTGTTAACTGCCCGTTGACTGCTCTATTGACTGTCACATTGACCTACTTAATTCCCTAAAGTAAGTGTTCTATATTTGTGAATTCCAGGCTTGAACTACTTTTAACACAGTTCTTCAAATGTTACTATATAGCCAGGGGAGGTTCGATTCCTACAATGACCGTTACAATAGCATCCATGGAGTGGGTTGAATGCTTCAGAAAGTTGATCAGCCAGGAGATGAAATGCAGCAGGTAGTTGAACCATGGAGTTTTCTTGGTGCGGAGTCTACATGACCTTAACATGGGGTACAAAGAAACCATAACGTCAATAAGCCCAAGTGACAGGACCCTGAAGTGCTCCCCATTGTTAGGCCCTTACATAGTTTCATTCCTAAATAAGTGATGTATTTGTCCATTCTATCCTGAATGTGGCAGCACTTGTTAAAGAGAACTTAATGCTCTCTGGTGACAAGTAATTGTAGGTTTCCAGCATGGCTTTAGAAAAGGTCTGTCAACAATTACTGCTGTGGCAGAGTTTGTACACCAGGCTTCTATGAACTTAGAGAATAATGAAAAGGTTGGAGCCTTATTTTTTGTCTTATTAAAAATTTGACAATTATGGTATAAGAGGAGTACCCAAGAGCTTAATTACTTCTTACTTGAAAGGTAGAACACAATATACACAAATTAATTACCAAAATGCAAACTATCAAAACATCTATTACTCCACTTGTAAAACTGTAAAATACGGGGTTCCTCAGGGTAGTGTTTTAGGACCAATTCTGTTCATTATGTATATAAATGATTTACCTACTACTCACAATGCAAGTATAATATCTTATGCAGATGATACAATTGTCATCTGCTCTGCTGTAAATAACAAGAATTTAATTTAGGATATGAGCTCTCTGGGAGAACGTTTGTTAAATTATTTTGACAAAAACAACCTCAAATGCAACATGGAAAAAAACCAGATCAATGCAAATTAGCCTGACAAATAAGACTCACTTTAACATCAATCTACAGATAGATAACTCTAGCATAAAGGATGTAAGTGGCCATAAATTCCTAGGGCTTTATATGAACAATAAATTGACATCGTGTAGTCACATTGATTATCTATGTAAAAAAATTAGTAAATCAATATTTCTAATTAAGCATTTTAAGCCAATCGGTGATACCAAACTACTGAAAAATATTTGTTATGGTGTTATCTTCCCATACCTATCATATGGAATTGAAATATGGGGAAGTTGTCCAAGGGTACATCTGGACAGAGTATTCATTCTACAGAAAAGGTATATCAGGATAATTTTTAACTTAAAAAATACTGATTCTTGTGTAGATATTTTCAAACAAAACAAAATGTTCACACTATACTCACTATATGTATATAAGGCAAGGGCGCCGGGGTAGCGCGGTGGTTTCGTTCGCGGCTCCTGTTCTAAGGGTCCCGAGTTCGATTCCCGGCCCTGGGGTTGGTGATTTTAAGTCGGCCCTATCCACGCCTTCACCTCTGTCTAGCACACGTGAAGTATCCCCTATGCCCAACGTGGTTCGGAGTCCACGGTAAAAACTGTAGGTCCTCTCACCTCACCGCCATCTTCACTATCACCCTATCATCGGAGGTAATGGACACCGCCCTCTGGGTGCCTCCACCTGAGAAATGGGTCCGGTCATCACTTGGTGGGGTGAGGTTACCCCGAAGGCCAAGGTTGCCATGTGGGGAGTGTTAGTAACTAACTAACTGTATATAAGGCAATTCCTTTTGTTGTAAGTAAGGTAAATTTGAAGACTGCTGATGTACACAATTATAATGCCAGACGCAACAATGACTATTTTAGAGATTGTACTTCTAAACGATCTACTGATAGAGATGTTTATATAATGGGACAGATTTTATTTAATAGACTTCTAACATCAATTAAAGCATTAAATGGTTTGAAGCAATTTCAAAACAAATTAAAATACTTTTTAATGGATAAATATTTGTACAAAGTTGATGATCTGTAAATATGTTTTTATACTGTTTATATTTTGCTCTGTATCCTATAATTGTAAACTTTTAGATTGTAATTGGCAATGTCAGAAACTGCTTTGCAGTCTATTGACAAATAAAATAAATAAATATATTATACAAAAATTCTACCCATAGCTGTCAGTGACTGAATAAACTAGGAGAAATTATCTGGAGTGTTTTTATTTAACTTTTTTTTATAACTGTTCAAAATTAGGCACAATAAATTACACCATCCTAAGTAGAGAAAGGTATGAACAGGAATAAATGAAATGATCCCCTAGGCCTCGAAAACTCTAATACCGTCACAGTCAAAGAAAGCAAGAGTTGAGTCAAGGATGACTGGATAAGAAAGGTAAAAGAGGGGATCTGACATATTGGAAGGAAGAAATATCAGTCCAAGTCAATAACTCACCATGCATTCATCACATAATTTTCTTTAGATTAGTTCCTTTATGTCTTTAGCTTACCAAACAACGGTGGTGCTGTCGCTGATGTAATATATCCACAAAAGATTCATTTAAATGCTACACATTTTGATGGACAAATTTCAGCAATCCTTCAGAACTTAGAAAATCTTCTGTATCATATTGTCTCGGCTGCAGCAACACACACAAAAGGCTCAGCACAGAGATATAAGGGACAAATAGTGCTGGGCGGAGATAAACATCTTGGCTAAGCAGATAAACATAGCGTGGGGATAAAAGACTTGCCGGCACAGATAAAGTTTCATGTCTAGAAAGTTCGTGGTTCGTCTAGTGACAGAATATTTGATTTCTTGATTGTTACAGAACAGTCTCGAATTATGAATGAGATATAGGGGAGGCTGGTCCACAGAGAGACACTTACAATTTTTAAATATGTGTGTAAGTTAACAAGTGATGCACTCTGGTTGTGAATAGAGGAAATAAAGTTGCAGTTGGCAAACCTGTTTAAATCCAGAATTGTAAGGAATGTTTCTGGTCACAAGCAAATCTTTATTTTCGGATGAGTAAAGTAAAATTTTCAGGGTGTACTTAGTAGATCATATTATTATATTCTTTCTTTATATTATTATGCATTTTGCTTTTCTTAAAAGCAGTGGGTTTCTTCTTTAGAACTAAATAAATAATGAACAGTGGGGTTGAAGTTTAAGATTATGTAAATAATAAAAATATTTTTATGAGCACGTGGTCCACAATGAGACAGTGGTAGGTGGGGCAGTGTGAGACACTACTGAAATTGAGAAATTTATTAAACTCACAATTTGTTTTCATCCAGAATGGCTAGAAACAGGCAAAGAAAGGCTCAAATTGGTACATTCTCAATTGATAGCATGAGGGAAGCAGTTTTGTTTTGAGACATCCCTGCCTTCACGCAAAGAATGATGCCAACAAACATTACTGCAGGTTCCTTTCTTGGAAGTGTTGAGACAATGAGACCTATAGTTAGCAGTATAAATTCACCAACATACAAACTTGCAAAGTGGCTAACAAACAAATTCAACTCATTTCCAAAATTCGACAGCCTAAGCATCAAAAACACCTATGAACTTATAGAACACATTAAGGATACTGAACTAAAAGAAGAGGACACACTAGTCTCATTTGATGTTAAATCACTGTTTCCCAGCATACCAGTGAAACAACTCCCAACGTTGATAGAAAAATGGCTCAAATCACTTGGAATGGCATCACCTGAAATTTCAGACTACATCGAACTAACCAAATTATGCATAGAACAAAATTTCTTCAAGTTTCAAACAAAATATTTCCACCAAACTTCAGGGTTAGCAATGGGCAACCCCCTATCACCCTTCATGGCCGATCTGTACATGAGTGCACTAGAAATAAGGATCAACAAAGGTTTCCCTTGGATGTTCAAACTCTGGCAACGATATGTAGATGACATCTTTGCAATAGTACCAAAAAAACATATCAGTGATGCACTAAAACTTTTAAATATCCAAGAAAAAAGCATCAAGTTCACTGTAGAAGTTGAAAAAGATGAGTATTTACCATTTTTGGATCTAAAAATAATGAGGAATAAAAACAGACTAAACTTTGGCATTTACAGAAAACCAACACAGACAGACAACTACATAAAAACTAATGGTTACAACCCAAGATCCCACAAACAGGCAATCTTCAATAGTTTAGCACACAGACTGGTAAACATCCCTCTCACAGCAGAAGAATACAAAGCAGAATACAACAGAATAATTAAAATAGCACAAAAAAATAATTTTCCCAAATCATTAGTGGACAAAAGAGTGAACTTAGTAAAAAAAGAAGCTACTAAAGGAAACCACAACCCTCTCAGCTACAGAAACTAATATGATTTTCAAAAAATTCACTTACCATCCATGGGCCTATGATAAATTCAAAAAAGTCTTCAAAAAACAAAACATTCAACTAGCACCAGTCAACCATTTCTCCTTAAAAAACCTAATTTGCTCAAACATCAAAGATGCCATTCCATCTAACAAAAAATCTGGTATATATCAAATTGAATGCAATGACTGTAGTCAAATTTATATTGGAAAAACCAAAAGAAATTTAGAAACAAGAGCAAAGGAACACTTTAGAAACATAAAATATAAACAATTAGAAAAATCAGCAGTTGCCACACATTTTTGGGAAAAAAACCACAACATAAATCCAGAACCAAAACTACTAAAACATACATCAGGAAAAGAAGAACTATCCACATGGGAACAAATCTTCATTTCAAAAAATAGGAACAAAGTCTTCAATTTCGACATCCCCCAGGAAGATTTGTTCAGCAAGTTCCTTGAACCGCCACCAGAGGAGACCTGTGACAAAATATCGTCAACTACACCAATGAGAACCAGTCGATGGCCGGCTGAGGATAGAGGCAAAGCCTCTGAAACATGTTCCGGAAAAATTTAAAAGTAAGTGTTGTTTAGTGTCATTAATCGACTCCCTTTAAATTTAATTTAAATTTAATTACTGCAGGTTTTCGTAAGACTGGAATATTCCCATTCGATAGGAATACAGACTTCTTACCCAGTAGTATAACTGACAGAAAACCACCAGATAACACTATGGGACCATGTGACTCAGCAGTTAATAAAATTGGAGCACAACATGTCGCCAGAAATGGAAGTTCTGAAACTGTCTTGGGAGAAAGTGAACCCTCAGTAAACACTTGTGGAGAATAGATATAGAATAAAAAGAGTATTTCAGAAAGTGGAGTGCCATTGTTACTAAAATTAGGCAAGTGAGTCAACTTTGTATATACTTTTCTCCACTTACAAGTTTTTTATGAAGACTAGTTTCTGGGGACTTCTCCCCTATCGTCAGTTCTGTGGTTGACTGATGCATCCAGTGTCTGCATCTGGCTTGGTGTCGTGCTGCCATCTAATGTCCTGGTAAGTTTGATGACGTCATCTACCGCGGGAATTTCAAAATTAATCAAGAGGTCCTGTTTTTTCGTAATAAATATGTTTTCCCAAATCTGTAGTTCCAGAGGTTTCTTTGCCTGTTTGATCAGTTCTATTTCTTGTTTTATGTTGTGATTCTCAGACCAAAAGTGATGTGCTACGGCCGACTTGTCCATGTGTTTGAATTTAATATTTCTGAAGTGTTCTTTCATTCTTGTTCCTAGATTCCTTTTGGTCTTACCAATGTATATCTTGTCACAATCCTGGCAACTCATTTGGTAAATGCCTGATAATTGAGTTTTCGGTGTGCTATTTTTTAGAGGGTGGTTTAGTAAGTTGCGGATGTTGTGTTTGTTTTGAGGGGCTAATTTTATGTTGAAGCTCTTAAATATCTTTTCAAATTTTTTTGAATTATTTTGGATGAAATGTGAATTTTCCATATCTGGTTTTTGAGTTTTCTAGTTTTTTTAACGTAGTAATGTCCCTTAAGTTTTTGTTTCTTTTGTGTCTGTAGATCAGTTTTTTGATAATATTTGTGTTATAGTTGTTCAGTTTGGCAACCTGGTGTATGTGAGCGTACTCCTGTTCATATTCCGACCGTCTCAGTGTGGCACACTGTGGGGCAGGGTGAGATGATTAATATTCATTTGAATATTGGTAATGTGTATCTTCATGATTATTAAAATCAATGTTTTTATGTTTTGCATTTGTTAATAAAGGAATAATGAAAGCTTGTCACCTATTTGCATTCACAACACACCAAAATAGAAATAAGTATGGGATTTCAAAAATATTGTGTCTCACTGTGGACCACCCTCCCCTATAAGAGATTGCAACATGCCAGCGAGTAGTAGTAAACACCTGAAGGTTTCACGGTGGGCATTACTAATCAAGGCTTCGCAGGTGATCAGCCATATCATCAGGACTTGAAGAAGGCCATGGAGTTTGCAATGGCCGAAAGCTTGACGTTTATTAATTTGACACGGCTGATCACCCGCAAAGCCTTGATTAGTAGTAAACAGTGTCCTAATGAGAGAGTGAAATCAGAACTGAATTGTGTGAATGCTTTTGTTTGTGGACGGCAACCTTGGAAGATTGTAATTGTGTATGTGATGTAATGCTGCTACTGTAAGTGTACTTCTACGGAAATAAAGAACATTGTGAATTTCTGCAACTTGGACTTTTAATTCTACGAACCCACAAAGTCACAATATAAATAAATTTGAAAATGTATTATTAACTGACTCTAAGGCACCTAAAACATCCATAGCATCTGATTTTTTTTATGTCGCCCTTCCTCACCAATGCAGGTGTTAGGAGTCACTTGGATTCTCTCAGAGCGACAAAGCCAAAGCATATTGACCTGAGAGATATGAGATCAGGGTTGGCGGATCGGCCCAGTGCCTGGGGTGAAAGAATGATAGAGTAATTGGTGGAATCATGGTGAAGGAAACCAGAGGACCTGGAGAAACCCACCCCAGCGCCATGTTGTCCACCACAAATCCCACTTTGCGGTCACCTGGGAGCGAACCTGGGCCGCCTTGGTGAGAGCCAAGTGGTCTAAGAATATTGAGTCAAAATGTCAGCCTTTGTGTACTTTTAATGTCCTATTATGCACATATACATTCTATAATTAAATATGGAATAATATTTTGGGGAAATTCACCAGAAGCCAAAGATGTATTTATTAAACAAAAGCAAGCCATTCAAATTATAGGCAACGAAAGAATGCTATGTTCATGTAAGTCACTGTTCAAAAAGCTTTGCATACTTCCCTTGGCATGTGTTTATATTGTGACTTTGTGGGTTCGTGATATGAAAAGTCCAATTGCACCACTCAAAAATGTTCTTTATTTCCACCGACTTACAGTTGAACACTTGCCAATTATATAGAATAAAAAGAAGTATTTCAGAAAGTGGAGTGCCATTGTTACTAAAATTAGGCAAGTGAGTCAACCTTGTATATACTTTTCTCCACTTACAAGTTTTTTATGAAGACTAGTTTCTGGGGACTTCTCCCCTATCGTCAGCTCTGTGGTCAACCAAGGTTGACTCACTTGCCTAATTTTAGTAACTTGCCAATTACACAGAATTACATAATACACACAATTACGATTCACCAGTTCGTCCGTTACAGTTCCACTTGCACTCGCAATAACGTAAACTCCTCCGACGCACGTACGCAGTCCGTCCCCTCACTGGGCGCTCCTCACAGCTCGCCAAGAACTAACTGTCCTCACTCATTGCAGCCCTTTTTATAGGAAAATCGCTGTTTTCTAGAAGTCTCTGGCTTCAGTGAATCACAGCGAAGGTTCCAGACGGCAGGGGAAGAGGGAAGAGGCGGCCAGCGACAAGTGACACTTCCCCAATCATCCCCTCAGTTAGTGACTGAGATTAATGGGTGGGTCTGGCCCTAAATACTTCACGTCTGACCCTCCTGCTGGCCAGTTCTATAGGGGGTTGCGACGTTCGGGTGACACCTTTTTTTTTCAGATGAAAAGGTATTTTTATTGTAAGTTGCATGAAACATCTACTTGTTGTAAGACATCAAAAACATCCATTTCTACATTAAGTGTAATTTTTTATGAAAAATCATTTATGTGAGTTGGATACAAAATACACAGTAATTCAACAAATAAAAACAAAGTACATCATTCTCCAGTAATGAATTAGTCAAAACAAACTATATGGAATTGATGCCAGAATATATTCATTGAGGCATGGAGAATTATTTCAACATTACTGACATTGGTAGTTCTTATGCACTGAAAAACTAAAGCACTTCACTGAACTTCAAAATTAAACATAACCACTTTCTGCAGTAGCGTCCATTAACTTGCACAATGCGAGTGTGTGGCCCTGAATACTTCATGTCTGACCCTCCTGCTGGCCAGTTCTATAGGGAGTTCCGAAGTTCGGGTGACAATATACTGGAGACAGCTTTATTTGTAAAAAGAAATAGATTTAACTTTCAAAACAACGGAAGTATTCATATGCATTACACAAGGCTTATTAAGGATATACACGTAACCTCAATCAGAACTACAATGTTTAAGAATGGAGTACTGCATTCCTGTACAATAGTTTATAATTCCCTTCCTAATGACATCAAAAGCATAGATAACTACAACATGTTTAAAACTAGAACAAGGGCTTTCTTACAGGAGCACTGCTTTTACACAGTAAAGGAATATCTGCAATTTAACAAATCCAGATAGTCTTAAGACAGGAATTTATTTAGCTTGTTCATTTCTCTCATTTATAATTATATCCAATTTGTATTACATTATAATTGAATGTAGGTTAGGTATATTTTATGTTTAACTTTGTAATATTAAGTGTAAATTTACTGACGTATCCTATATCAAGGTACTATATACAGATTTGATTTTAAAGGATGAATAAATTTGAATTGACCTATAACATCTGATATAATACCTTAAAACCTAAATATTGCTGAATGCCTTAAAATCATAAAACAGTTATTTAATTTAAATAAAAGATTAATACTCCAATGGTTACCAGCACATTGCACAATACATGGTAATGAAACAGCTGACTATCTAGCCAAAAAAAAGGCAGTAAAATTATGTTAAACTCATTTGAGCCACTAAGTTATCACTCTAACAAAAGGCTGCTCCATGGCTGAGTTGTTAGACCACTCGGCTCTTAACAAAAGTTGCCCAGGTTCGATAACAGGCAACCGCAAAGTGAGATTTGTCGTGGACAACACAGCACTGGGGTGGTAAAAGACCATGGTAAAAGAAGATGTATAATTCTCAAGCTCTATGGGTATATTATAATAAATTATACAGAAATTTCAATTTTTATGAACAATTATCTGAAATTAGAAGGTTTGGTTCATTAAATTAAGCAGTTTTCGAATAATAATGATAATAGTCAAATCCTCTAAGACTTGTACAATAAATTAAAATTGTCATAAATGTGTAAAAGCAGAAGTGCTTTAAACAAGTTATATGTATTAATTTTAATATTGTTCTTATATATACTGAAATATACGGATAAAATATATAAAGAAATATAAAGGCACAAATGATAAAAAAAATGTGGAACGCTTCACGATTTTGCGTGTCATCCTTGCGCAGGGGCCATGCTAATCTTCTCTGTATCGTTCCAATTTTAGTATATGTACCGCCGAAGCGAGTACAAGGACAGTAGTAATTCGATCAGTATATATATGAAGTGTAAAGGATGCTATGCATCCGTTATTTCCCAACTACTTTGATTTTAAATTATATTATAGCTGTTTGAGATTTCTGATCAATTTTCTTATACAATTATATTTAAATACTCATTAATACCATCAATATTATTGAAGTTACAATATATTGTGCCGTAAAAGTTCAATTTGTGAATGAACTTTCGAAACTCTCGCATTTTATACAGCAAAACCTGCCAGGATTCTAAGGAGAGACCAGATGTGTACTGCTATCTGGTGACGATTGCATGAACTACATGAAGCTGTTAGCATTGGTGCCAATGTATCAAAAATCAGTAGATTTTTTGCTTAAAGTTTGATGTTATTCATGATTAAAGTATATTAATAGTTTATTAACTCATTTTCTTTTCTGTCTGTTCGGGGATAGTTTTAGAATCGATTTTAAAGCCATGAGCTAGAAACTTACGAACATTGCCAGAACTGGATGACAGTGCAATATTACCTCATTTCAAATTTCCCAATCTACTCTTATGTGAAAAAATGCTCGAAAAGTATAATGAAATCCTGAGCAGAAGCAGGTTATCTTGTCCCATGAAATGAACATTTCAAAAAGGACAATGTTCAGGCTTCTGTCAGAGGATCTTGAACTAAGGGCTTATTGCCGACGTAAAGGACATTATTGTGACACATGCCTAAAGAAGCTGAGAGTGCTTAAATGTTGACGTCTCCTGCAGTGTTACAGTCTGTTTAGTTAACGCGTGTGCAGTTCGGAGTCAAAGGAACCTGTCCCTCCCGCCCACTAATGACCGTCATAAATTTATCTCCACACTTCAGAAATGGAACACTGTCGTTGAGGACCAATAGCAACCTTGATTTGCTTGTTTACTCCACGTGGAGTTCCAACTTCCAGTTGATCTGTTTCATTGCGTGCAGAAATTCGTTGTGTGTCACGATGTGGAGACCGTGGGAGGGAAATGCAGTGCTAAATGCAAATTAAGTAGTAGATAACTTTCAGTCAAGTGAAAATAATCAAAGTGAAGACAATAGTGTGAATAACTGGGCCGAGTTATGTTACTGGAAAAGCCTCAAAAAAAGTTATAACGGGAACTCTTTCTAAGCAAATTCAAGCGCTTGTTTTGAACATATATAAACATGTGCTGACAAATAATCTTGGTAAGGGGTCGTGTAATGAACCTGATGGTGAATTCTGGCTATTCACAGAAATACAGTAAGAAATATTGTGACGAAAGGAATACCAAAGACGCCGATCAAGTGTGTAAACAAAAGGAAACATTTCTCTAAAGTAGATAATTTCACATGGGATTTAATTCGTCGAGAAATTTATAGATTCTATGCAAAAGGGATAGCACCCACCTTAGACGAATTGGTTGCACATTTGCAGGAAAATTGTGATTTTCCTTATGGGCACTGCACTTTGCGCGGCCTTCTAAGTGAGCTGGGTTTCAAATACCGCACTTTGAATAAGATAAGGGTTATTGTGGAATCCAGTAGAATTGTAGCTTGGCGATGTATATCGTCAAAACTAAGAAAGTTTTGCAGTAATGGACATAATATAATTTATTTAGACGAAACCTCGTACGACACCCATGACGTATCGAGTAAGGTGGCAACTTTGCAGAAAGATCTGGGAGAAGGAGGTCCAGGATTGTAAAAAGATTATAAGGGTTCGTCAAAGGCAGCAGCCGACTGCACATGAGTTAACTAAACAGACTTTACGCTCAAAATGGTCATAAGAACATCATCTACACTGATGAAAAAGTTTTACTATTGAGGAGTCTTTCAATGTGTAAAACGACAGGGTTTATGCAACATCATCTCAGGAAGCCTGCAATAAGGTTCCTAACGTTCAGAGGGCCCATCATCCCTCCTCACTGATGGTGCGGTGGAGGGTGAGTTATTCTGCTACTACCCAGCTACATTTTTGCGTAAAGGGCATTAAAACCAGCGCCAGAGTGTATGAAAACACTGTTTTGGAGCCTACTGTCAAGAACTTGAGTGGCACATTGTTTCAAAACCAACCATGAACTTTCCAGCAGGATTCTGCGCCTGCCCACAAGGCCAGGTCAATGCAAGCATGGCTTCGGCGTCATGTCCCTGACTTCATTTCGCCTGAGATTGGTCCAGTAGCAGTCCAGACCTGAATCCATAGGACTAACGACTGTGGTCACTGCTTGAGGGCATCACCTACAAGAGAAGACACCCCATTAGAAGTTTAAAGCGTTCCTTGTTGTCAGCAGTGGCGGATTTCCCCCTGGATGTCGTCCGTTCTGCCATAAAGTCTGTTTACCCAATGCGTGTGCAGTTCCCAGTCAAAGGGACCTCAAAAGACGGGACCCTCCCCTCCACTAATGACCGTGATAAATCTATCTCCACACTTCAGAAATGGAACACTGACGTTGGGGACCAATAGCCGCCCCCATTTGTTGAAAATGACAGTTGCATGTCTACTCCGCGTGGAGTCTCAGTTGCCAAAGTTCCAACTTCCAGTTGTTCTGTTTCATTAGGTGCAAGACGGTGATGTTAAAATGTTGCAACATTGTAGAAAGGACCGTCAGGAGGAGGGTCCATGTTGTAAAACAATTATGAGGGGTTGTCAAAGAAAGTGGCCGCCCTGCACTTGCGTTGGATAGACAGACTTTAGACGAGTAGCCACAAAGACTCGGAGCCTGTATCTATGCAAAAGGTGGCCATTTCGAAAAGTGATTGGTGCTGTGTGTAATGAATGACTGTAGATACAACATACTAAAAGTCAATTAAAATATTTTGCATTGTATTTGCATTTTTCACTTTTGAAGTTGTAACAGTATTTATGGCTAGACTAGGTATATATGTTGTTGTCTGTAAAAGAAATGAGTGATTAGAGATTGCTTGGTTTAGGTTAGGAATATAGAAACTGAAAAGGTTGACGGGGAAAGTTACACAGGGGCTATGCCCAATTTATTGGGAAGAATAAAATGAATGACACATAACGTTTGAATGCATGGGGACTAATAGCTAGAGAAAAGAGTTGATAAAATAGAAGTGGCTAAAGATAAAGTAATAGGATTAAATAACATTTTTAAAGATAAAAGTCGGTCAAGAGATTTAGGGGAATTTCTCTGTGGAAAGAAAATGAAATGGCAAAGTCAGGAAGTAAAGAGCAGTAAATATAGGTTATGAATTCACTACTCCTGTACAGCCAAGAATTTATGATAATCCTGTCCATTATTGGCAGACCTCCATTTTCTACATGTTAAATAGAAAACAGAGATATTCCTCAGAATAGATAGGGCCGAAAACGTAGACTTCATGTAATATACTTACCACTAAATAAATAAATGAACACAAAAATGAATGAATGAATAAATAAACAAGGAGGAATAAACCTTAGTCAGTTCACAGTTTATTACCGCAGCCTGAACAGTGAGATCTTGCAGAAACTTCTTTAACTCGAAGTGGTGCCCACAAAATGGGACCATGGTCGCCCATCATTTCCTCAATGTGCAGTAAAACCTTTTTAGCAATAGAGAAATACGACAGTTCTAAGATCAGGTATGAACTCCAAATTGATTCCCTTTGTAATAATGTAGCACTTAACGATGACCTTGATAAGATTCAAGATTACTTCCAGCTTCACTGGATCAACATCTGCATACTTAAATGGAAATGGTAGATCAACTCTGGCTAAGTGGCAATTGCTCCATTAACTGAAAGTTGTTTGGTGACACAATCTTAAAATAAGTAACACAAGAATGCAGAATTTTTCCAACAATGTTTCTGGTATTCAATGGGCTTGTGAAGCAATGAAGGAAATTTTTGTTGATATAAATTGTTTTTTGGATATTAGTTGTATAGGGAAAGATGGGTTACATCTAAATAGAAAGGGAGCTTTTTGTCTTGGGCGAGGCAATTGAAAAAATTGTAAGCATTTGCATGGGACAGGGAAACTAATAAAGATAGCAGATTATTAATTTTTAGATGAGTCGTATTTATTACAGATCTGCTTCACTTTCGTACCTATTTTGAGGACATGTTTCGCAAATCATTGTTTGCATCTACGGCTCTTATTCGACTGAAGCTTGATCCAGTGGTGTGGGTAATTCTGGGCTTGCTGCTGCCATCTGTTGATTTAGTAATGAACTTAAATGTGGGATTCTCTTCTGGTGGGATTTCAAAGTTCATTAGTTGGTTTTTATGTTTTTCTATGTATATCCTCTCCCATATGACGAGTTCACTATGTTTTTGTACGTATTTTAGTAATTCTGTGCTATTTTCAATTTCATGATTTTCAGACCAGAAATGAGCTGCTATTGCAGACTTATCAATATTTTTGTATCTTAAGTGCCTGAAGTGTTCTTTCTTTCTAGTGCCTATGTTTCTTTTTGTCCTCCCTATGTAAATTTTTTCACAATCTTTACACTTAATCTTGTAAATGCCTGACTTTTCCTCTGGTTTTATCTTATCAGTATTATTACTGTTAAGTAGGTTTTTAATGTTGTAATTGTTTTTTGGTGCCAATGTTATATTGTATTTCTTGAATATTTTTTGGAGCTTTTTTGTGGCCCAGGGGTGGTAAGTAAATTTAGCAAATCTAATTTCTTGTTTTATTGGTGTGAGATCTGAGATCTGTTTTAATCTCTTTTGAAGTTTGAATGATTTTAGTCTTTTATCTACAAGGTTTTTTCCATATCCATTTTTAATTGCAGTTTTTAAGATTTGATGGTATTCGTTTTGATATTCTTGCTGGCTGAGGGGTAGATTTACTAATCTGTGTGTGAGACTGTTGATGGTTGCATGTTTGTGTGGAATTGGGTTGAAACTATTTGCTTTGATGTAATTATCTGTGTGTGTTGCTTTTCTATGGATGCCAAATTCCAGTTTTTCATTGCCTTTTTTTTTTTATTTTAAGGTCTAAAAAGGTAGAGTACAGTCCTCTTCAGTTTCCACTGTGAATTGTATGCTGGGTTCTTGCAGGTTGAGTAGTTTCAAAGCATCATCTATTTGTTTGTAGGTCACTATTGCAAAGATGTCGTCTACGTATCTGTACCATGTTTTAAAAATATGAGGGAAGGCTTTAGTAATATGTGTTTCGAAAAAGCTCATGTATAGATTGGCCAAAAATGGTGATAGCAAGCTTCCCATAGCTAGTCCTGAAATTTGTTTATAATATTTTCCATTGAAGACAAAATAATTTTGATGTATACATAATACAGCCATTGCCAAATATTCTTCTATTGCATTAGCATCTAGGTTTATAGAATTTAGCCATTTTTTCAGTTGAATCAAAAGTTTGTCTAATGGAATGCTAGGGAAGAGGGAGCGAACATCAAAGGGTACTAAAGTATCAGGAGGTTTTAGTTTAAGATTTTGAATTTTTTCTACCAGGTCTAAAGAGTTTTTTATGCTCAGAGTATGGAATTGAGGAAAGGACTGTAATTTTTTGGACAGCCATTTTGTCAGAAGGTAAGTAGGAGTGTTTATATTATTTACAATGGATCTCATGGGTATGTTGGGTTTGTGTATTTTAGGCAAACCATATAGTCTTGCAAGGGTAGGGTTGTCCGGTTTGATAGTTTTTTGTTCTGCAGTTGTTAAAATTTTACTATTAATGATGGTTTTTTGTACATCTTTTATGCATCGGTTGAGTGGATTAGAATCTATTTCTTGGAATTCTTTTTGTTCTAGTAACTCTAACATTTTTTCCTTGTATGTAGCTGTATCTAAAATTACTATTTTGTTCCCTTTATCAGCCCTTGAGAAGATTACATCCTTTTTCCTTAGAGATTTAACTATCTTAATTTGTTTCAAATGTTTTCCTGGTTTTTTATTTATTAAGTTTTCCAATATAGGAGATGATTTTTCTCCTAATTATATTTTTGCCCATGGTTTCCAAGCCTTCTACTGTTAATTCTATATCTGCAATGAATTCATCCGGGTTGCTCGAATATGTTTTTAGGCCTTGGTTAAGCACATCTATTTCTTCAGTGTTAAAATTTTGCTTTGAGAGATTAAATACATTGTCTAGGGATGTGTTCTTTGCTAAAATTTTGTTATGTTTTTGTTGCCAATGATTATGGTTATGCTTTAGTTTCTTTTTTTGACGATAAACTTTCTCTTTAACTTTATAATTTATATGTTCAAATGATTTATTCTCTAAATGGTCCCATGCTCAATATATAAAATGATGGCAAACAGCCCTTAACGATACTTATATTACATTTTCATAGTAGGAATGAATTACCGTACAAGAATAACATATATGAAACATACAGAGATACAAACATTCACTATAACTCAGGAAATAATAGTAACAAAGAACTTAACAGAAAAAAAGAAGCTACATATTCTATGGGACATTAATCCATATTACTTTTTAAACAGTTCAGCTTTCAAACCAGCTATAAATGTGTAACACTTTATCAGCTATCAATATATGCCTTCAGTAAATTTTCAGCAACTTTCCTTTTGAAACCTTTTATGTTCCTGCAGCCTTTCAGTTCCAGTGGCAGCGCATTATATAAGTTGATAACGTGTGAGGTTAAGCTGTTCAGGCCATAAGTAGAAGTGTTCACTGTTGGTTTTGTTAAGTTTCCTTTATTTCTTGTATTATATATATGTGAGGAGCTTTCAAATGTTAGATTGGACTTTAGAAGATTATTTTTTATTTTGTGGAGATATATTATCAAGGACAACTCTATGTTCACTTAATAATGGTTTATTCACTTATAGACATGACATACATGTTTCAAGTTTCGTTGAAAAAGTTTACATATTACAATATTTAGTTACATACATCAAGATTTACAAATTTTACAGAGCATATACAGAGATTAATAATAATGTAACTTTCTTTATGGTAAAAAAAAAAAAAAAATCTTCGGTTTTCCCTTTCTTTGAGGAGGGTCTCGCGGTTCTTCCTATCCATTGGTGAAGATCTCAGTAATATGAAACAGAAGATGTAATAAACTGTATTAGTATTTTCTTATTTGTTATATAATGATTGAACATAAATAATAATAATAATAATAATAATAATAATAATAATAATAATAATAATAATAATAATAATAATAATAATAATAATAATAATAATAATAATAATAATAATAATAATAATAATAATTTATAAATATGTACTTAATGCTGATATCAGAAATATATTTCAAAGGTTATACTCACTTGTTGAAATTACTAGACAGATTGACAGTTTGATCTCCCATTTATACCCTCATTGAAATATTTACAAATTACATGTGTCAGGAAAAAAAAAAACCCTTTGAAATTACAATTGCAGATATTCATCTATGTCATAAAAGGCCATCTCAATTAAGTAATTTTTTAAACATTTATTAAACTTGGAACCAGTTGATTGTTTAATTGTGGCTGGCAGCTTATTGTATAAAGTTCTTCCAATTACAAATGGATTTTTATCAAAAAATTTCTTACTCTTTGCTTCCCTATACATATTCTCTTTAGTTCTTGTGTCATATTTATGTATATTGCTATTACTCCTTATATTTGTAGTTCTCCTAACTAGTAAAATAACTCTAAAAATATATAATGCAACCACTGTAAGAATTCTTTCTTTTTTAAAAATTTCTCTACATGAATCCCTTGATTTTAATGAACACACAATCCTTACACACCTCTTCTGCAATACCAGTAATCGTTTCAAATTTTCTTTAGACGTTGTACCCCATAATTCAATACCATAATTCAAATGAGGATGAATTATTCCATAATAAATCAATTTTAAATTAGGTTTATCCAAATAGTGTGCCACGTAATTTAATAGATAGATACCCTTACTTATTTTATTGCATATATAATTTACATGTTTTGTCCATGATAAGTTTTTGTCAATATTCAATCCTAGAAATAAGTGATCATCTGTTGTATCTATTTCTTCATTTCCAATTTTAATTTTCATATTGTTGTACATGCAATTACTAATTTTAAAATATATTATGCTTGTCTTGTTTAAATTATTAAATAGGTTGTTATTAGCAAGAAATTTAAGTATTACATCTGTACCTGAATGTATATTATTAGTTAAGTTGTCTAGATCTTTTCCCCAACAAATTATAGATGTGTCATCAGCATATGATACATTATTAATCACAGGTAAATTATTAGTGTATAATGTAAATAGTAAAGGCCCAAGCACAGATCCCTGTGGGACTCCATATTTAACAGTTGCTAATGAGGATTCATATTTTGTTTCTATTTGGTTTAGTTTACATATTATTTCTGTGCTTTGTACCCGGTCTTGTAAGTATGTGTTAATTAATTTACCTGCAGTCCCCCTTATACCATAATGTTCCAATTTTTGTAATAAGACTTGGTGATCAACACTATCAAAGGCCTTTGATAAATCAAGAAAAATCCCCATTACTTGATTGTCATTTTCCATTTTGTTAATTAATTCGTCTATAAGTTCTACCGCAGCAGTAATTGTAGAATAACCTTTTCGAAAACCATGCTGGGAATTAGATAAAATTTTATGTTTGTCCAAAAAACTTAAAATCCTCTTTAAAATAACTTTTTCCAGTAGTTTAGCAAAAGTAGATGTTAAAGTAATTGGTCTATAATTACTCACATTAGTAACATCACCCTTTTTGTGTAATGGTTTAACAACCCCCTTTTTTAAACAGTTCGGAAAAATTCCTTCCCCTATAGAGGCATTTATTAGATGTACTAGGATGTTAACTAATTCTTCCTTGCATTGTTTCAGGATTTTTGATGAAACTTCATCCCACCCGCTCGAGTTTTTAGATTTTAATTGAGTAATAATTTTGAGTAATTCTGTCTCAGTAACAGGATTTAGGAACACTGTGCTACCAATATGCTTTATTCCCTCATTCCTATCCATTTTGACTGCTTTATTTCCCTTAGGCACTGCTACATTTATAAAGTATTCGTTAAATATATTACCAATGCTTACTGGATTATCAACCCTTTTGTTCTGATGATTAATTACAATGTTCTCTGAATTTTTACAGTTTTTCTTACTAGCATTTACTAAATCCCATAAAGACTTACTTGTATTTTTTGCAGTAGCTACCTTATATTTAATATTTTCTGACCTTAAACTTTTGAGAGCAGCTTCATACTCTTTTTTGTAATGTTGATATCTATCATAATACAATCTATTACCATACTGCTTATAAAATATATACATGTCCTTCATTGATTCCCTAATCTTAATTATACTGGGGAGAAGGATTAATTTATTACTTTCTTTTTTGCGTTTATTTATAACCCGTTTTGGACACGAAGTATCAAAGTGTTTATTAAATATGAGGTAAAAGTTATCCCATTTTTCATTCACACAGTCAGTATCATGTACTTCATCCCATGATTCATGTTTTAGCAACTTTTTGAACACATTTATATTATATGAATTGGTTTTCCTTATTCTTGATTTTAAAATATTATCACTTCTAACAATAATTTTTTGAATTTTCATTATCTGTGCCTTATGATCAGAAATAAAGCTGTCAAATACTTCTACTTTTATTCTTTTACTATCTATATTTGTGGCAATTTGATCTATAGCGGTAGCTGATGCCAAAGTAACCCTAGTCGGTATTTTAATATGCATTTTAATATTAAACATATTTAATAACTCTGTAAGTTTTGTATACACGTTATTTCCATTGATAGAGTTTATATTTATATCACCTATTATTACAATTTTGTTACTATATACTGAGTATTTTGTCAACATTGTTTCTAATCCTTTGAAAAAATTTGAAATTTCACCATTTGGCGATCTGTATACTCCAAAAAGTAATATGTTACCCTCTTCAGTATTAATTTTAACCCCAGTAATTTCAAAATCCTTTTCTATGCAATATTTATTTAAGTTGTATATTTGCACAATTTCGTTGTAGTTTTCATGAGCATATATTGCAACACCCCCACCTTTAAATTTACTTCTACTGAAACTATTTTGTAAAACAAAATTGTCTAATTTATAATGCTCAATTTGGTTTTCCTTTAGTCCATGTTCTGTAATAACTACAAATATAGGGCCTACTTGATTTATAAGTATATTAAATTGCTCAATTTTGTTTGCTAAATACTGCACATTTTGATGCAGCACGCTTAATGGTAAAATGTTAGTTACATGGTATTGTCACGCGAGCGCTGGAACACCCTGTGGAAGCAGCTGGGAGCGGAAGACAGGGGAGGTTCGTGTAAGCCACACCTCCCCCTCGTCTGTCTTATAGTGGTGACAGGCGGTGGTCGGGAGAAAAACACGATTGTGCCGTCTGTTTCTCTTACACCTGGTTCTCGATCTTTCTTTTACTGGAACATTCTTGTGGACACTGGAAGACGGCGATATTCCTATATAAAGGGGGGTTGCAGACAGACGGAGTTAGTTAGTCAGTTAGTTAGTTAGTTAGTGTGTTAGTGAGTGAGGAGTCAGTCGCAGTTCTTGGTTAGTCAGTGACGTGTTAGCAAAGGAGCGCCGTGTTAATGAACGAGAAGATTGTGCAACGGAAGACTTTACGTAACTGGTATGTGCATCGGAGTTTATGTAATCGCGAGTACAAGTGAAATTGTAACGGACGAACTGGTGAATTGTAATTGTGTGCATTACGTAATTTTGTGTAATTGGCAAGTGTTCAACTGTAAGTCGGTGGAAATAAAGAACATTTTTGAGTGGTGATACTGGACTTTTCATTTCACGAACCCACAAAGTCACACTGGTGTCAGGAAGCGGGAAGATAACATCACCGAACATTACAACCATGGACGCGGCATTGGAGAAAATTTTGGAGAAGATGATGGAAATGAAGGCGGAACTGACAGAAATGAAGACGGCCAACGGCAACATCACCGAGAAGATGGAAGAAATGAAGGCCGAATTAACAACAAAAATAGAAGCGGCAAATAACAACCTGGCCGCAAAGCTGGAAGAAATGATGACGGCTAACGGTAACCTCACGGAGAAGATGGAAGAAATGAAGGCCGAATTAACAACAAAAATAGAAGCGGCCAATAACAACCTGGCCGCAAAGCTGGAAGAAATGATGACGGCTAACGGTAACCTCACGGAGAAGATGGAAGAAATGAAGGTTGCGAACGAGGCCCTCGCCGCCAAGTTTGAGGAACGGTTGGCCGGCGTGAGGAATGACGTCACGAATCTGGGCAAGCGGATGGGTCAAGTGGACGACCGCCTTAATGATTTAGAGGAAAAGGCCGACAACATCGCAAAACCCCTCACCGGCCTGATGGAGGAACACCGGCCTTATGTGTGGACGGAGGACGCCGAAGACGCTTTCCAGCACCCGAAGGGGACCCTGTGCAGTGCTCCAATTTTGGGTTTCCCACAACCGGGTGGCGCCTTCATTGTGGACACCGACGCCAGCGACCATTGCATTGGAGGTGTCCTATCGCAGATCCAGGACGGCCATGAGCGCACAAGAGTGGAAGAGAAGGAGCGTGCCGCAGCAGTCCGAGTAGTTGTGGCAGTGCCTGCTGAAGGCTGGGATAGCGCAGGCCTGAGGAGGGAGCAGCTGGCGGACGCAGACTTGGGGCCACTCTTGAGGGAAGTAGACGCAGGGACGAGACCAACCTGGGAGGACAACGCACCGAGGAGCGCCACCTACAAGACGTACTGGGCCCAATGGGACTCGTTGAAGACCAGAGAGGGCGTGCTGTTCCGGGTATGGGAGTCACCCGATGGGAAGGCGCAGAGAGAACAGTTGGTACTTCCCCGGAGCAAGGTACCGGAAGTCTTGGAGGAAGAGCACGCCGGTACTTCAGGAGGACACCTGGGAGCGAACCGAATGATTCACAAACTACGGCAGCGCTACTTCTGGCTGAGACTCCGAGCGGATGCTGGTGGTACACCTGGACCGCCTCGCACGCTACGATGGTGCTGTTCGGGGCGAACAGCTTTGAGGAGGGAGCAGTGTCATGCGAGCGCTGGAACACCCTGTGGAAGCAGCTGGGAGCGGAAGACAGGGGAGGTTCGTGTTAGCCACACCTCCCCCTCGTCTGTCTTATAGTGGTGACAGGCGGTGGTCGGGAGAAAAACACGATTGTGCCGTCTGTTTCTCTTACACCTGGTTCTCGATCTTTCTTTTACTGGAACATTCCTGTGGACACTGGAAGACGGTGATATTCCTATATAAAGGGGGGTTGCAGACAGACGGAGTTAGTTAGTCAGTTAGTCAGTTAGTTAGTGTGTTAGTGAGTGAGGAGTCAGTCGCAGTTCTTGGTTAGTCAGTGACGTGTTAGCAAAGGAGCGCCGTGTTAATGAACGAGAAGATTGTGCAACGGAAGACTTTACGTAACTGGTATGTGCATCGGAGTTTATGTAATCGCGAGTACAAGTGAAATTGTAACGGACGAACTGGTGAATTGTAATTGTGTGCATTACGTAATTTTGTGTAATTGACAAGTGTTCAACTGTAAGTCGGTGGAAATAAAGAACATTTTTGAGTGGTGAAACTGGACTTTTCATTTCACGAACCCACAAAGTCACAGTATAGTGTTTTTGTGTTTGCTCTAAAGGGTAGATTGCAGATTATTTTCAAGGCACAATTTTGAAGTACTTCGAGGTCATGTATAATTCTCAAGCTCTATGGGTATATAATGTAACAAATTATACAGAAATTTCAATTTTTATGAACAATTATTTGAAATTAGAAGGTATGGTTCATTAAATTAAGCAGTTTTCAAATGATAATAGTCAAATCCTCTAAGACAGACAATAAATTAAAATAGTCATAAATGTGCAAAAGCAGAAGTGTTTTAAGCAAGTTATATGTATTAATTTTATTATTGTTCTTATATACACTGAAAGACGAATAAAATGTGTAAAGAAATATAAAGGCACAAGTGATCAAAAAATGTGGAACGCTTCACGATTTTGCGTGTCATCCTTGCGCAGGGGCCATGCTAATCTTCTCTGTATCGTTCCAATTTTAGTATATGTACCGCCGAAGCGAGTACAAGCTCATTAGCAATTGGACCATTATATATATGAAGTGTAAAGTATGCTATGCATCCGTTATTTCCCAACTACTTTGATTTTAAATTATATTATAGCTGTTTGAGATTTCTTATCAATTTTCTTATACAATTATATTTAAATACTCATTAATACCACCAATATTATTGAAGTTACAATATCTTGTGCCGTAAAAGTTCAATTTGTGAATGAACTTTCAAAACTCTCGCATTTTATACAGCAAAACCTGCCAGGATTCTAAGGAGAGACCAGATGTGTACTGCTATCTTTTGACGATTGCATGAACTACATGAAGCTGTTAGCATTGGTGCCAATGTATCAAAAATCAGTAGATTTTTTGCTTAAAGTTTGATGTTATTCATGATTAAAGTATATTAATAGTTTATTAACTCATTTTCTTTTCTGTCTGTTCGGAGATAGTTTTAGAATCGATTTTAAAGCCACTTCCCGATGAGCTAGAAACTTACGAACATTGCCAGACCTGGACGACAGCGCAATATTACCTAATTTCAAATTTCCCAATCTACTCTTATGTGAAAAAATGCTCGAAAAGTTTGATTTTCTCAAAAACGGTCCTCTATATTTTAAGATACCATATACCGTGTAAAATGAAATGTATATCTTGAATTTTTCTGGGAAGAACCTCTGAAGTTCTTTTGAAATTTTAAACGTGCTTTAAACATAGCTCACAACTGGATAAAAAACAAAACGACAAATATCTTATTTTTTTTTAAATTCTAATTATTTAGATGGAAGAAACAAAAAACTTTTAATAAACGAAGTTTTCAAAATAGACTAAAACGTATTAAACAATTTCTTCTCACAAGTGTTTAAGCCGATCTATCTACTTATAAATCAGTATATTGTTTAGTCATTTTTAAAAATGTGGTACATATATTAAATTTTAAAACAGTTTTATTTATTTTAATTGTCTCTGAAGTATAACGTAAAGGAATAACAGCAACATATCTAAACTTCCTAAACATTCTGTTGCCTTGTCTTGTCTGCTTATCTGGCGCTCTTTTTATATACCATATAGTGGTTAAATTTCTCGTACCAATAATACAATAAAATGCCTAAAAACTGCGTATAAAATAATCAACAAAGCTTTTTAATTTCGATTATAAAATTGAAATTCATAGATAACTTATGTCATCGCGTCATTGTTAAAACCTCTGAAAAAGCTTATATCAAGTGCAACATAGAGGTTAGGTTACGAAAGATCTCTTGGTAGTTAAAAAAACAAGGAAACAGTTTGTGTACTGTAGTATATTTGGTACTTCAAATCAAGTCTAGAAATGTCAGATTCAGAATCGTCGAGTGAAGAAAATGTAGAGCAACTCAGAGAAGCTGTAAATAATGAGTTCATTAGTGATTCGCTATTCGGCAAGAACAATAACATTAAAGGTAATTTGTGACTGTGGTGATAATTGGAAACTTCAGATGTATTTTCACATAAGATACTTGGAGCTAAACAATACCCTCACATCATTCTTGGATTTAGTAACGTCAGGTGAAAATCAGACATGTATTCTAACCTCTAAATTGGCAACAACCTTGATTAAAAAAATATCAGTAGCAATATTTTTTATTTAGCTAAGGTAATTGACAGTATATATCACGATGTCGGACTGCAAAAGTTAAAATGTTATGTTTTCAATGAGATCTTCAGATATTATTTAAACAGAATCCAGTAAACTGTCCTGGTTATGACATTGAATTTTCAGTTCTGTTGATTGATGTTATAGTCGCACTGCTTGAACGGCTACCCTGGTTTTATCTTTGTTAATACAAATATCTCAGATAGCGCATTGATTATTCTTGAAAGAGTCAGAGGGGAACTAATGTGCACCCTGGACCTGTGCTAAGCACCAATGAACACATCATTTCAGCCAATGGAATCACAAATAACAGATAGATGTTATGTCCAAGTGGAGTAATCAGTGCGTTATCTGAAATGTTTCTATTAACAAAGATAAAGCCATGGTAACCATTTTAAGCATCACAATATGTTTGTTGTTGTTATTAGCTTGCATTCTGGAAGAGAATGAATAATATATAACTTATGTGCAAACTGTTGCAGCTGAAAAAGTTGTTGGAAAATGTGAAAAACGTCCTTCATTAAGAGCAGAACTGAATAAAGAGCAAGAGTGCCATCCACTTAACGTTACTCCAGAGTTTCAGAAATTTGTGGCTAAGCATTTAAGCAGAATGTTAGACAGGTAAATAATTCATGACTTTATTGTATTCAAACAACATAGTGAAAGCCTGTGGATATATGTGCCTGTATAATCAATTATTTGTGTTAAACCTAGTAAAACACTTTTTGGATGAAGTACATACTAGTAAATACATAACATTTGAGGTTGACAATACTAGTTCTTCTAACACATTTAAAGTATAAAGTAATTACAATGGTGAAGGATTAATGTACAGTGAGTGGATGAAATTAACATAATATAGGGAAGAATTAACAGAAGTCATTTATGCCTCTTGATTCTGCATGATGTCATTTGCTTTCCAGCCTTTTAGGCAGAATTAAATTAGTGCATTGAATCTATAATGCCATGGGTTACATAATGAAATCCACAGCGTAACAGCCAGTAGTAAACCAGAGCCTGCCAAACTGACTGCCGGCCTTATGCACACATATGCAAGGCAGAGGTGGGCAATCACCCAACCAATACAGGAGGTGATGTAGTCAGCGTCTTGGCACCCCCAGCCAGAATGTTGGTTTTCTACACCAGGGTTTGCTACCTTACATAGCTCCTCAATTTCTTCACGATGCTAAGTGGTCACTGGTCCTATATTCAGGACTTAAAATCCACATTCCCAGGATGAGGTCCATCCTGGGCACGTTTTGTGGGAGGGACCCAAAGCACAACATCCTAGCCCACTATGTCATGGCCATGATGCAGAACCAAGAATCTGTGTATTACCAAAACACGCAGTACAAGAAAAACCATGAGACCTTTCACTAGTAGCATAAATGCCCCTACATATATTGGAGGAAAAAAAAACAACAGAGAATCAAGTCAGGTGTTATAGATTATATCACAGTGAACATGGCAACAAATGATGATGGCTCCACCAGTCAGGTATACTGGTAACAATAAACATATTTTCAGTAACAATGATGAGAAAACACTAGCACAGTCACTGTGATGTGAAAGTGAATAACAATGGCTATCAAGGTCGTACCTTCTTATT
The DNA here is from genome assembly GCA_030765055.1 of Mantis religiosa. Lineage (NCBI taxonomy): Eukaryota > Metazoa > Arthropoda > Insecta > Mantodea > Mantidae > Mantis > Mantis religiosa. The sequence goes on along the minus strand of CM060953.1, from coordinate 10,706,052 downwards.
TTTGGCCAGTATTAGGTGTTTTGAATTATATTAAATTAAATGTACACTATACAGTTTGGCCAGTCGTTCTCCAGCTCTGATATTTCTTGAGATGGGAAAGCAGACTGTTGTCAGTTCTTTAGGGAGAATTTCAATCAGAGGAACAATGCACATTTTAAATATTTCATGATCCAGTAGCCATATTATTATAATAGCGATAATAATAGGACTTACAGATACTAAAAATTGAAATTCACACATGCACAAAATAGCAAACAAACTTCACCAGTGCAAGCACCAAAAGCAACTGAAGCCACATAGTCCATACAAAATTAAACTGGCAACACAGTGTTGGAGTTGGAGGCCGCATCTAGCAGAACAATGCTGATTGGTGTTAGCAGACAGTTTTAACTTCCTGACCATGACACTGGATGCAGAGACTTCCAGTACTCCAACAAAGCAGTTAATGTGCATAAAAGGTGTGAAAGAAGTACGAGTGCGAGTCAAATGAAAACCTTAAATATTTTTTTAAATATTATTTATTGTGCAGAAGTGGTACAAAGCTGTATCATTTTTCAACATAATCTCCTCTATGCTCAATGCAAGTCCTCCAGTGCTTACTAGTCCGCGCAACTACTCATGCACCGCGTGGCGTACTTCTTCATCGGAACGGAACTTCTTTCCTACCATTGCATCTTTGAGTAGTCCAAACATACGAAATCACTTGGGGCAAGGTCTAGATGAGGAAGACACTCAAAATGCAGGTCTGTGATTGTTGCAACTGCTGTACGGGCAGTGTGGGGCCTTGCATTGTCATGTTGCAAAACGACACCTGCTGACAGCAATCCACATCACTTTGATTTGATTGCAGCTGCAGATGATTCTTTAGGAGATTTGTGTATGATGTACTGGTGACAGTGATCCCTCTAGGCATGTAATACTCCAAAATGACACCTTTCTCATCCCAAAATAGAGTCAGCATAACCTTCCCTGCTGATGGTTCTGTTCGAAACTTCTTTGGTTTTGGTGATGAGGGTGGCGCCATTCCTAGCTTGCTCTTTTCGTTTCCAGTTGGTGGAAGTGAACCCAGGTTTCGTCCCCAGAAGCCATTATCTTCCCGTTCAAAGCGCCGAAGAATTTCTTCACAAGCATCAACACGTCGTTCTCTCATTTCAGGAGTCAGCTGCCGTGCCAGACACTTTGTGAAACTGGAGTACATCATGAACAATGTGGTGTGCTGACCCATGACTAATCTGTAAACATGATGCAATGCCATTCAGTGTCACTCGGCAGTTTTCCTTCACTATGGCTTCAACTGCTGCTTCAACTCGTGTGCCTGACCTGGACGTGGAGCATTTCCACTGAAGTTACACCATGTGCGAACTTCATACTCCATTCGTAGACTTGTTGCTGTGACAAACATGCATCACCATACTCACCCTTCATTCATCGATGAATTTCAATAGGTTTCACACCTTCACTACGCAAAAACCGAATAACAAAATGCCGTTCTTCCCTGGTGCAAGTCGGAAGTGGGGCGGCCATCTTTACACTGATATGGGACGGTATGTGTGTTTCTGCACTATGCTGCCACCTACAGGCCATTCTGCACACTTACCAATTTACCAATTGGTAGCACACTTACCAATTTACAGGATAATAGCACAAAATTTTGATTTGTTATTACAAATTCATGGTTTTCATTTGACTCAACCTCGTATTTGAATAGAGTGGTGTTCTAATGAATGTCTTGCATGGTAATGAAATTGCAAGTTGGATTTAAGTGTTTTAAAGCTAATATAGCTCTGTATTTTCATTCTAAAGATACTTTTGAGGATATGTTTTCAATTACTCATTACTGTATGTTGGTACTATTAACCTTCCCCCTACACCTCTTGCAACTGCAAAACGTCAGGGCCGGAGATCCAATGGCCATATTGTAGTAAAACAGTCTTCCTTAAATGGTGTCATACTACATGACACTATTATGTGTTTCAAATGGGAAGGTGTTTGTCCTTGAGCACTACTAGGCCAGCAACCAATCGGTATCCTGCGGTGTTGTCGTATTGCATTCCCCCTAAGTGGTGTGTGACGAGCGCCAAACTAATCAATCTCTAATAAATACTATTTGCGCTAAGACAGAAATTCAGATTTTACAATCCATGGGGAAGGAAAGAGTAATGTATTTAACATAACCATAAAAACCCCATATTTTTAGCTCAAATAGTTTTTCTAATACAAATAAATAAAGTAGATACCATTATATTATAACAATGCATTGCGATGTAAGCACTGTAATGAATATCACTATTGGTTGGCATGTATGCGTGAATGTATACAGATGGATCCTTTATAAACAAACAAGATGCTGGTGCAGGAGTATACTGCAAACATTTTGCACAGTTAAATTAATTGGGAGTCGATTAATGACACTAAACAACACTTACTTTTAAATTTTCCCGGAACCGGTTTCTGAGGCCTTCCTTCTATCTTCAGCCGGACATCGACTTGTTCTCATTGGTGTAGCTGGCAATATTTTGTCATCGGTCTCCTCTGGTGGCGGTTCGAGGAACTTGCTGAACAAATCTTTCTGGGGGATGTCGAAATTGAATACTTTGTTCCTATTTTTTGAAATAAAGATTTGTTCCCATGTGGACAGTTCTTCTTTTCCTGTTGTATGTTTTAGTAATTTTGGTTCTGGATTTATGTTGTGGTTTTTTTCCCAAAAATGCGTGGCAACTGCTGATTTTTCTAATTGTTTGTATTTTATGTTCCTAAAGTGTTTCTTTGCTCTTGTTTCTAAATTTCTTTTGGTTTTTCCAATATAAATTTGACTACAGTCACAGCATTCAATTTGATATATACCAGATTTTTTGTTAGATGGAATGGCATCTTTGATGTTTGAGCAAATTAGGTTTTTTAAGGAGAAATGGTTGACTGGAGCTAGTTCAGTGTTTTGTTTTTTGAAGACTTTTTTGAATTTATCAAAGGCCCATGGATGGTAAGTGAAGTTTTTGAAGATCATTTTAGTTTCTGTAGCTGAGAGGGTTGTGGTTTCCTTTAGTAGTTTCTTCTTTTTTGCTAAGTTCACCTTTTTGTCTACTAGTGATTTGGGAAAGTCATTTTTCAATAATTTTGTTGTATTCTATTTTGTATTCTTCTGCTGTGAGAGGGATGTTGACCAGTCTGTGTGCTAAACTATTAAAGATTGCCTGTTTGTGGGATCTTGGATTGTAGCCATTAGCTTTTATGTAGTTGTCTGTTTGTGTTGGTTTTCTGTAAATGCCAAAGTTTATTCTATTTTTATTTCTGATTATTTTTAGATCTAAAAATGGTAAATACTCGTCTTTTTCAACTTCTACAGTGAACTTGATGCTTTTTTCTTGAATATTTAAAAGTTTTAGTGCATCACTGATGTGTTTTTTTTGGCACTATGACAAATATGTCATCTACATATCTTTGCCAGAGTTTGAACATCCATGGGAAATCTTTAGTGATCCTTATTTCTAGTGCACTCATGTACAGATCGGCCAGGAAGGGTGATAAGGGGTTGCCCATTGCTAAACCAGAAGTTTGATGGAAATATTTTGTTTGAAACTGGAAGAAATTCTGTTCTATGCATAATTTGGTAAGTTCGATGTAATCTGAAATTTCAAGTGATGACATTCCAAGTGATTTGAGCCATTTTTCTATCAATGTTGGGAGTTGTTTAACTGGTATGCTGGGAAACAGTGATTTAACGTCAAATGAGACTAAAGGAAAGGATTTTGCACAGTATCTAACACTAGACGAAACTTCAAACCATTATGATGGAGAACTAACAGCCATAAAAGCAGCACTGCTGAATGTCCTGTACAGACCGTACATAAAGCAAAACATAGTTATCTTAACAGATTCAAAATCAGCCATAGATGGGATTGTAAATTATAAAAACAAAACAACAAGAAACATCAAAGAAATAAGAAGTTTAATTAAAGCTGTCGAATCAAGAAACCATGTCACCCTGCAATGGATTCCAGCTCACATTGGACTTTTAGGTAATGAACATGCTGATCAACTAGCAAAAAAAGGTGCAATTCAAAATATAAAACCTGTAAGACAAACTGAAATTAATAAACAATTAAACAACATTAAGCTACATTTTAAAAGACAGCAGAGACTTGATGAAGAAGATAAACTAAAAGACAAGGATTATAAGAACATTGGAGACAAAACTGACATACAAAAACTACCAAGAAAAACTGCAGTGGCCCTATTTAGAATGGAAACTGGCCATGAATGTCTTGCAGAACACCTTTATAAAATACACTGCATACCTACACCCAAATGTACTATCTGTAAAGAGGATGTCATCATGAACAAACACCATTTGGACAAATGTAATGGTCTCAAAAGTGGGAACCTACAGGCTTTATATTGGGAAGCCAGGGGGAAAATGATGCAAATCAACTAATCCCCAGTGCCATTAGTCAACAACAACAACAACAACATATTTGAAATTACTCAGAACTAAAACGTAAATATTTGTCATGACATGATAAAAGAAATATGTACTTTGAATAAGCCAAGGTGTTTGTTAAATTCGATGAGAGGAAACGATACACTTCTTGTTAGTCTGACAGAACATGTCTGGTCACATTATATCTTTGTTTATGAATGGTTCGTAATCTCTATTTACTCTAGAGAGTTCAAAGCAGCATTATTCAATTACTCTTCCATGAAAAAGTGTATCAGCTGGATCAATGAGACACAATCTACCTTCCCCCTTACTACTGCGAGAACAATCCAATAGAGTTAATGTGGGCTCAAATTATGTTGCAAATAGAAATAATATTTTTAAACTGACTGACGTTGAATGACTTATTTGCCAAGAAATTAACAAGGAACACAAGACTGGGAAAACTACGTGTGACATCAGATAAACTACAGGTAGACGACTTTTGGAAAGAAATAGCACGTAACGAGATTTTGGAAGCTATCATCATATATTTGCAGTACTCAAACGTTGAAGACAATGACAGTGATGAATTATCTCTTAACGTAAGTAACATTCACAACTATATGGATGCACCACTAGCATTTTCGTTGGATTAGAAAAGTAAGTAATTCATAAACTAGAATTAATTTTAAACTAAATATTTAAATTGTTTACGTAATATATGAATATCCATGTTGCAATTGTGATTTTAACAACTACGTTATTATAAAACTTTGGAAAATTCAGTTTGCGTTCCCTTACGTCTAGTGTCAAGAATACTCGCAAGTGTGCGAGATAGAGAGGGAAATATAAAAATAGTAGAGGTAACGAGGTGGCAAGGCTGAATGCTCTAACGCATCTGATTTGCTACAGACGAGAACTCTTCCCATTTGAAACACATAATAGTAGCGTCAGTTTACTGTGGTTTTCACATTTATTTGCTCCATTCTGTTTTATGCACTCATTGAAAACAAAATGTAACTGTCTATCTGGACATCAGCACTCCCCTCCCCTCTGTAATGCCATTCTTACTCAACGTAAACTTGATTGCATTCCTCCCAACAATGGGACAGAGCTTGGTCCTATACAGTAATTTTATATGAGATATCCTAGTGGTGTACCGAAAAAAATACAACTCATTTGGAGAATTTAATGTCATGCTGGCATGTTGCCATGGTAGCTCAATGGTTAGTTCTCAACCGGATGAAGAATGGGAACCAACCAGTACAATGTTTATGGAAGCTACTATAAAAATAAGGCCCCCAAATATATTTATATATATATATATATATATATATATATATATATTTTTTTTTTCTCAACTAATGCACTGTTTAAAATATATGTTAAATGTATTTGCATCGTAATATTTATTATATAAGTTAGTGATTATAATTTATTGCTTTCCAACAGAGAACTGGAGGAGATGTTGGAGGAAAGCACTGAATGTCAGCAAGCACCAAATTGCCAAGATGAAGGTGGAGTGCGATTGTTTTCCTCTTCAACATCGTTTGCCACTGTGGAAGTAGCAGACAGTAGCAGCAAAAGGAAGAAAAAGAAACGAAGAGTTGTGGACAAACATGACTCTGAAGAGGAACTGGAAAAATGCCAAAGTGCAAGTGTTTCTCCTGAATGGGTTCTCTCTAAAAAGGGTACTGAGAGATGGGAGAAGTCATCAAAGGGAGAGGTAGTCATGGTTAACAAGAAAGGTGAAATACTAGCTCATGAGAATGTCAAAACAAAAATTAGGACTAACAGCCGTGGTGTTAGAGAGAGAGAATTTCATATAGCTGTATAGTTATGAATTGTTTTTTGAAAACTCAATAAATGCTAAAGTTTAGAAAATTCACATTTTTATAGTTACATATCCTTATTGAATTTAGTTATATGAAGAGAACAGTGTGATTTTGCTAAACTTGATTATTACTCCCAGCCAGTTATAGCATAAGTCAATAAATGCAGAATTTACTTTACTTTTGAGAGAGAATATCAGGTGCAGCCAACCCTTGTGCCATGTAATACACGGGTCTTCATTTAAAGTCTAATGGGTGCACAGTATTTTGCCTGAACGATTGGATGTTTGACAAACGCCTTTGCTCCTACGAGGGTTGGCTTATAAGTCCCGGGCCTCACATAGAGAATGTGTCACTGGGTCAGTTTGATGGATAGCATCATATAGTTTAACTATAGACCAGCTCAAGTCTATAGCTTGTTTAGTTTTAGAATGACAGCATTTTAAACAAGACAGATGTAGAGGTTTCATGAAAATGGAGGATTTGGAAAAATGAGCAATGATTAAATACTTCCATTTGAAAGGCTTAACGCCTAAAGAAATCAAGGAAGAAATGGACAGTACATTGAAAGACTCTGTCCCTTCATATGCAATTATTAAAAGGTTGGTTGTAGAGTGTAAAATGGGACGTACGAGTACTAGTGATGTGCCTCGCTCTGTCCTTTCATGTACAATAATTAAAAGGTGGGTTGTAGAGTTTCAAACGGGACGTACGAGTACTAGTGATGAGCCTCACTCTGTCCCTTCATATACAATAATTTGGGTTGTAGAGTTTAAAATGGGACATATGAGTACTAGTGATGAGCCTCGCTCTGTCCCTTCATATACAATAATTAAAAGGTGGGTTGTAGAGTTTAAAATGGGACGTACGAGCACTAGTGATGTGCCTCGCTCTGTCCTTTTATATACAATAATTAAAAGGTTGGTTTTAGAGTCTAAAATGGGACGTACGAGTACTAGTGATGAGCCTCGCTCTGTCCCTTCATATACAATAATTAAAAGGTGGGTTGTAGAGTTTAAAATGGGACGTACGAGTACTAGTGATGAGCCTCGCTCTGTCCCTTTATATACAATAATTAAAAGGTGGGTTGTAGAGTTTAAAATGGGACGTACGAGTACTAGTGATGAGTCTCGCTCTGGATGTCCTGTGGAAGTCACAACTCCAGAAATCATTGAAAAAATTCATCGTTTAGTACCGGAAGACTGTAGATTTAAGTTGTTTGAGATACCAGAGTTTGTAAACATATCAAAAGAACATGTAGGTAATATTTTAAGTAATGTTTTGGGCTTTCACAAGGTCTTTGCTAAATGGGTGCCGCATTTGTTGACACCTGATCAAAAGATATAAAGAAAAACTGTTTGTGTTAAGAATTTGGAGCTCTACTGTAAAATTCTCAGTGAATTTTTGAGACGGCTTATTACCATGGATGAAACTTGAATACATCATTACACTCCAGAAAGTAAATCACAGTCAAAACATTGGATTGCGGCAGGTGAACCAACTCCAAAAATGACAAAGTTAATTTTGTCAGCTAACAAGGTTATGGCAAGTGTTTTCTGGGATGCACAGGGAATTATTTTTATTGATTTCTTGGAAAAGGGTAAACATTTCAATTTCAATTTCAATTTATTCATCCCCTATATTTCATACAGAGAATACATAAACACAATACTCACAGACAAAGGTGCATGTATACTTTGTTACATTAACAGTGAATAAATCTATCTAACTAAACATCATCATCAGCATGTCCATTACTGGAAACTGGTTTTGATCTGCCCTAAATATCTAAGTCGTGCTTGTCATAGTAATCAGTTTTACATAGCTTAGACACTCCCATATGGCAATTACGGCCTTCAGGGTAACCTTTTTTTCATCCATATGATCCAAATACATAGGATACGTCAACAGGTTTAACAAATACAATCTGTACATAACAGTACATATCACTGGCGTCTACTACACAAGCTTATTGCAACGTTTGAGTGATGAGGTGAAAAGAAAATTGCATGTGTGTCCTATTACTGGTTCAAAAGTTATGGCCTATTGAAATGGTTCAGGTTTATATGGATCACACTGTATCTTTAACAATGTTCCGTCACTGAAAGATGTTTTACTTCATTGTCGTTATTGTATACAAATCATCAACATCGACCTTCTTTCGGGCCCAAATGACCTCATTGTCGACGGGCCCTAAAACACTACTAATCCAATCCAATCGACCTTCTTGTTGCAATAATCTATCCCTTTTTCCAATAATTATCAATTCTTTTAGTCTTCTAGTTAAATATAAATAAATAAATAAATACATCACGTATTAAATCACATTATATAAAATAAATTCTCCCCCCCCCCCCCCAACATAGTTACTGAATACAAAAGATGCCATGTAAATGAAAGATAAACAACAGTTCTATTGACTTTGATTCAAATGTACCTGAAGGATTAAAGTGATATAGGTAAAATCCCAGACAATTCATCACCAGTACCTATTCAATATTGTATCCAATATTCAACAATGTTATATGTGATCTTTTGTGCTGCCAATGTATGGCACGTTGCTGTCCAAAAGACATGATTGATCTGAACAGATTGTATAGTCGCACTGTTCGAACACTTACCATGGATTTATCTTTGGTAATAGATACCTCTCAGATAACGGACTGATTACTCCACATGGAGTGAACATCTATCTGTCATTTATGATTCCTGCGAATTTCATTGGCTGAAGTGATGCGTTCATTGGTGCTTAGCACACGAACAAGGGGCGCACAACAATACAGTATGTACAATTTATCTTGAGCGTTCGTCTCCCAAGTCCTCACTTGGTAAGTTTCAGCTGACTCCGTAAACACAGATGACAACTTAGAAACATGAAATGGGCTATACTAGTACACTAAACTTGTACACTCTGACATCTAGTGACTAATATGTTAAGCTTTTACGCGCGCTCTTTGTTTTCTGTGTGCATTCGTTTTGTGCAAGTTTGAGGTTAATTACTTGTAACTATGGCTGAGGGCACACCAAACTCATCATCATATGTACCTTCCGAGCAACGAACTCCGACTCAGAAACATGCATGTACAGTCGTGCATAGTGGTGGCCGCAAAATAATAGTGAAAGGTGCAGAAAATGCGATATAGAAAAGGATAACAACCAGTTAATGTTCCCACTCAGCAAATCAATAGAATGAGCTGCTACAGGAAAAAGCATCAGCACTGTCAGGCGTATTAAATTGTTTTGTACATCTCATCCCAATGAATCTCCAAAAACACTAGGAAAAAGCAAGTAAGGCTGTGATCTGTGTACGATAATGACTAATAGTAATGTTTCCTTTCTTTCTTCTTTTCCCTTCAATTCTTTCCTTTTTGGCTTCCTCCTTTTCCTTATATCTTGCTCTTTTATCTTTCTTTTTCTCTTGCTCTGAGCCCTTTGTATATTTCTACATAGCTTTCTATTTCCCTCCATTACCACAGCTACACCGGTATTTAATACAGGCCAACAAACCTAGGAGCAAGACTTACCTATGTTGTGGATGTTATGGTTCTCGAAAGTGAACACACTATTATTCATTTACCTCCTTATAACTTTGATGTGAATGCAATTGAACTGGCGTAGGCAAAAATAAAGAACGTTTTCAGAGGACACAACGTTACTGGTGATATGTCAGCCACAAATCTGTGGAAACTTGCTATAGAAGCATTCTCTTCTGTAACTGCGACGGATTGGGAAGGATACTGCAAGAACTGCAAATGAAATATTGGAGAAATAATGGTGTAATTGAAAATGCGATTGATGAAATTATCAACAGATCAGAGGATACTGGCGATGAAACTGATGCAGTGGACTCAGAAATCGAAGAATCACAAAGCGAATGAGTATTTATGGCTGTCATATTTGTTTACTGTTTTAATGTGTTTCATAAATAGTAAGTATTTAAACATACAGCGTATAGGATCGAGTTCAATTTAATGTTTGTCCACAGATATCACACTTGCGGCGCATATCTTTGCTTATCTTACGCACTATTTTGCTGAACTGTGTTTTTCAAGGTTGACCACACTGCAGGAACAAAAGAACATTAGCTCTCACAACTTCCCCTCTAACCGCACTACCCCATAAATCCAGCGCTCTTCTTATCTTGCGCGTACTGTACAATGGACTCGCCATGTATGTGCAATAAGCTCACGTAAACATCTTTGTTTGCATTTCTTCCAGTATGCCTCCTTACTTTGCCCTGTAGTACCGATATCGTCTTAAAACTATGACCTTAAAATACTTCAGCCAAAATCATAATTTTGGAATTATGTAAATTATTTTTTCACCTACCCGAGCTGCTTTAAATTGTAAAGCCAGCTTCTCTCCCTTCATTTTAATAAAAATTCCATCTGTGTTGTGGTTGTTTTCTATCACCCCTCTGAAATGAGATGCCAAGTTCAACAAAATGTCAACTTTTTTGAATTTTGAGAAGTTTGGCATTCTTATATTTTCCATTATGCAGATGTCACTGCAACAAATGCCAAATGAGAAACAAACAACAAATGAAGAACAGATCTCTTGGGTGTGTTGGGTAGTCTGCTTAACAATTTGAAATGTGTGCCGTGTATCCTATTGAAGCAAGTACAGATACTAAAGAGCACCAGGAGGTAAGTTTTGCCACAGTGAACTTCTTACCACTCAAGTAAACATTAAAGGGTTTAGAAAGATAGTCACACTGAAAAATTCAATGCTATAGCTGGGATTTGAACCAGAGATATTCTGGTTGCCATCCAGCCGCTCTAACCATTGAGCTACTATGGCCAACATGCCGACATGACATTAAATTCTCCAACTGACTTGTGTCGTTTCCATACTTTAGCCTACACACGGGCCTTAAAGTACTTACAGCATAGTAAGTCGACATTAAGGAAGTTGTCTCATGTGTTTATGAGAACTCCTAGTGGATTACTGGGAAAACACGAGTCAGTTGGAGAATTTAATGTCATGTCGGCATGTTAGCCATAGTAGCTCAATGGTTAGAGAGGCTGGACAAAGACCAGAAGATCCGTGGTTCAAATCCCGGCTATGACATTGAATTTTTCAGTCTGACTATCGTTCCTTACTTTAGCCTACACACGGCCAGTGTGAAAGAACAATTAATTTCCATTAATTGACCTAATAGTGGTCCGAACTATGAAGCCTGGGCCTTAAATTACTTACAGCATAGTAAGTCGCCATTAAGGTAGTTGTCACATGTGTTTATGAGAACTCCTAAGCGGTTTACCGGGAAAAACACGAGTCAGTTGGAGAATTTAATGTCATGTCGGCACGTTGGCCATAGTAGCTCAATTGTTAAAGCGGCTGAATGGCAACCAGAAGATCCGTGGTTCAAATCCCGGCTATGGTATTGAATTGTTCAGCCTGACTCTATCGTTCCATACTTTAGCCTACACACGGCTAGTGTGAAAGAACAATTAATTTCCATTAATTGTGGTGCGAACTATAAAGCCTGGGCCTTAAAGTACTTACAGCATAGTAAGTCGCCATTAAGGTAGTTGTCACATGTGTTTATGAGAACTCCTAAGCGGTTTACCGGGAAAAACACGAGTCAGTTGGAGAATTTAATGCCATGTCGGCACGTTGGCCATAGTAGCTCAGGGGTTAGAGTGGCTGGATGGAGACCAGAAGATCCGTGGTTCAAATCCCAGCTATGATATTGAATTTTTCAGTCGGGCTCTATCTTTCCATACTTTAGCCTAAACATGGCCAGTGTGAAAGAACAATTAATTTCCATTAATTGACCTAATAGTGGTTAACTATAAAGCCCGGGCCTTAAAGTACTTACAGCATAGTAAGTCGCCATTAAGGTAGTTGTCTCCTGTGTTTATGAGAACTACTAAATGGTTTACCGGGAAAAATATCAGTCAGTTGGAGAATTTAATGTCATGTCAGCACGTTGGCCATAGTAGCACAATGGTTAGAGAGGCTGGACGAAGACCAGAAGATCTGTGGTTCAAATCCCGGCTATGACATTGAATTTTTTAGTCTGACTCTATCGTTCCATATTTTAGGCTACACACGAACTGTGAGAAAGAACAATTAATTTCCATTAAAGGGTTTGTTTAACAAGAATGGTGCACATGGCTGTTCATCTTAAAGCATTCAGTGTAATATAGACTGAAACAGTGTTGTGTGAATAAATGTAAAGTTTGAATGTATATCCTGGTATAGAACCAACGTGCTGAGATAGTATATCCACATTTTTTATTTATTTATTTAATTAGTTACTTTTTTTTCCAAAGATAGGCTGTAAAATGTTCTTTGATAACTTGCTTTAAAATGATAAAGCCTATTATTTGTACACTATAATGCATGAGGAGTCAAATGAAAACCTTAAATAATATTTTTTAAATTTTTTTATTGAACAAAAGTGGAACACAAGTGTATTATTTTTCAACAATGTCTCCCTCACATTTAACATGTTCCTGTATTGCTTAGGAAGTGCACAAATTCCTTTGAAAAATATTCTTTTGGTTATGTGTGCAGCCTTCATGCATTGTTTGCTATTTCTTTTGTTTGGTACAAACATGAGACAATCAGTTGGTGTGAGGTTGATGTGTATTGTGAGTGTGTAGGAATATCTAAGTGCAGCTGAAGGCAAGCATTGTCATGTTGCAAAATGACAATTTTACTTTGAAGCCCTCACCACTTTGATCTTATTGCTGGCTGAAGTATATTTTTTAACATATTGGAATATGAAGTACTGGTGATGGTATGTTCCAAGATAACGCCTTATTCATTCCAAAGGAGAGCAGAACCCTTCCTGCAGATGGCTCAATGCAGAAGATCTTGGGTTTTAGTGATAAGCAGAGGCAAGATTTTGTGGTGACTATTATTTATAACATTTGCATTAATAAATTTAATTGATGGTGTTTTGTGGTGAAAATTTTACCATAAATTTGCATTAATTTTGCACAAATTTTCGGGGAGAATTAATAAGTAATGACATGGCTTAAATGAAAAGTAATGGTAACTAGAGTAACACAACTGTAACACAGCTGTTACAACCCCTGTTTTTCCCCAAATTAAAATATTTTATTTGAAATTAGCAGACAATAGTAACATGGATAAAATCAAATGTCACATATCAGACATCACCAAACTGCAGCATATAAGAAGTTGTGGTATTTTCGCTTTTCATGCTTGTTCTTTTGTCTGTCACAAACTAAGTTACGAGGATGAGTCAAATGAAAACCTTAAATTTGTAATAACAAATCAAAATTTTGCGCCATTATCTTGTAAGTTGGTAAGCATGCTAGAAACAGTGTGCAGAATGGCCTGTAGGTGGCAGCTTAGTGCAGATGCATGCATACTGTCGCAGTATCAGTATAAAGATGGCTGCCCCACTTGCAACTTGCACCAGGGAAGAACAGCGTTCTGTTATTCGGTTTTTGCGTAGTGAAGGGGTGAAATCTATTGAAATTCTTCGACGAATGAAGGTTCAGTACGGTGATGTATGTTTGTCACAGCAGCAAGTCTACGAATGGAGTAGGAAGTTCACAAATGGTGTGACTTCAGTGGAAGATGCTTCAAGGCACAACGAGTTGTGACTCCACAGAACATTGCAGCAGTTGAAGCCATATTGAAGGAAAACACAGCATGTTTACAGATTAGTCATGGGGCAGCACACCACATTGTGCATGATGTGCTCCAGTTTGACAAAGTGTCTGCAAGATAGCTGCCACGGCAGCTGACTCCTGAAATGAGAGAACGACGTGTTGATGCTTGTGAAGAACTTCTTCGGTGCTTTGAACGGGAAGGTGATGGCTTCCTTGCAGGAATTCTTACTGGGGACGAAACCTGGGTTCCCTTCCACCAACTGGAAATGAAGAGAGCGAGCAACGAATGGTGCCATCCCTCTTCACCAAAACCAAAGAAGTTTTGAACAGAACCATCAGCAGGGAAGGTTATGCTGACTCTCTTTTGGTACGAAAAATGCGTCATTTTGGAGCATTACACGCCTAGAGGGACTATTGTCACCAATTCATCATACACAGATCTCCTAAAACATCATCTGCGGCCTGCAATCAAATCAAAGTGAAGTGGATTGCTGTCAGCAGGTGTCCTTTTACAACATGACAATGGAAGGCCCCACACTGCCTGTACAACAGTTGCAACAATCATAGACCTGCATTTTGAGGTCTTCCTCATCCACCATACTTACCAGACCTTGCCCCAAGTGATTTCCATAAGTTTGGATCACTCAAAGACACAACGGGAGGAAAGAAGTTCTGTTCTGATGTATAGGTATGCCATGCGGTGCATGAGTGGTTGCGCGGACTACCAAAAGAATTTTTTTCTAAAGACATTTATGCACTTTGTAAGCGCTGGAGGACTTGCATTGAGTATGGGGGAGATTATGTTGAAAAATGATACAGCTTTGTACCACTTCTACATAATAAATAATATTTAAAAAATATTTAAGGTTTTCATTTGTCTCACCCTTGTATTAGTAGAGAAAAATCTCTCACTGTAGCATTTGACATTGGCAACCAAAGACATTGAAGGGACTTTTCACAGAAATTGCTGTAAGAATCAGCTTTTGTCTTCAATGTCAAGATTGCTGTTACTACATCTAATCTGTTATTGTTACCAGCATGGCTTTGCTCTTCAACAATGTCACAAAGCTCTTTGTAATAAGGAAACAAATCAGAATCACAAGTAATACCACTGGTTTTAAATGCATTCTGCCATTACATGATTTAAATCACCTATACTTGATTTAGTAACTAGTCTAGAAGGCTCAAACAAATGATCTAAAGCTTTTATGGTTATTACATCATCAGTTTCTGTTGCCATAATGGAGTTCATACGGCTTCTACTGCTTCTCTAACACTGGGATCCATGATATGATATACAAGTGCACTTACTGTGTTTCCAAAGTGACCACCCTCTAATATTTCACATTTGGCCCTCAGCGAGTTAATTCTGGATAAAACAAGAGGATTGTAGATACACACAAGTCACTATGGAGACTGGTTCAATAAAACCTCTCTAAAACGGGAATTGATCGTTCTGGTATTTATTTTCCATTTACACAGGTTTCCGTCTTTCAGCGGGTTGTGTTTGATTACAAATAAATTATGAAAAGTCACATAGGTTTACATATGAACCGTGTAATGAACTTTGAAATCCCACCAGTAGATAATTTGACAAAGAAGTTCATAGTTCCACCACCACAGAGAGGAGAGCAGATAACAACAGATGCTAGTTGGAGAGAGGTTGAAAATGGAGGCAATGGCCTTTGAAACTAGTCCCTCAATAATATAAGAAAAGTAAGTGACGAGTGTCAATAAACCGACTACCAATAGTTTTAAGATTCAAAATTATGTTATGGCGTGGTTGAAACTCTCGAGTCATCCATTGGAAGCTCTGAAATTGTCTTTGTCTAATTTTCTTGTCTCTAAAGCTTGTGTTTGAAGTAATGGTCCAGAAATTGTAATTCCTTTATCACGCTCTAACAAACCGCTCAAACACGCCACGATTTAGCTCGTCATACTCTGTACAAGGGCTGTTCAATAAAGAATAATCACAATTTTATTTTTGACAACGTACCTTTACTCATCCTCATAATTTTGATGGTACTTCTGCAAATAGTCTCCCCTGAATGCGATGCACTTGTCCCAGCGTTTCTGCCAGTCTTCAAAGACATGCTGCAAACCATTTTTGAGAGATCCTTCAAAATAGCCTCCGCAGCCTTCACCACTGCTTCTGATGATCGATAATGCCTCCCATGAAGGCGTTTCTTCAAGTTAGGGAATAGAAAAATGTCACATGGGGCTAAATCCGGACTATAGGGAGGGTGAGGGATGCACTTCACGTTGATTTTTGCAAGATATTCAGCAACAACATTGGCAATATGGAGTCGGGTATTGTCATGGTGCAGCATCCAGCCTGCTTCACGGAAATGTGGTATTTTGCGCCTGATATGGACTTGCAGTGTTTTCAGGACATCCCTGTAGTGTTGTCCAGTTACTGATGTGTGTGCAGGTACAACATGCTGATAAATCATTCCATGAATATCAAAGAATGAGATGACCTTAACTTTCCCAACAGATGCAACCACTTTTACTTTTTGGGGGGTTGGTGATGAAGGAGATTTCCACACTGAGCTTTGCTGTTTGCTCTCAGGATCAAACTGATGTAGCCAAGTTTCATCAGCAGTGATTACGTTTGAAAGAAACTCCGGATCTTCCTCTAACTTCAACTTTAACTGCATGTTACCTCCATTGCAGGGGTAGACGATACTGAACATGTCTGAACTTGCCTGGTTCTCACAGGCGGGAACCAGGAGTACCAACACTGAAACTACTACAGCGTGATTGTTTCACATTAAGCTAACAGAATATAATGATTGAATTTTAGTGCAAAAAATCATGACCGTAAAAAAATTATGTTCATTCTTTATTGAACAGCCCTCGTAGATTTTGAGATGCGTTTCACATGCCCTGCTGTTCCTTTTAACCACTCGTCTTTAATTGTTGTTTTGTTTTTCAGGATGTCATTGATCTGAGTTTTTCCCACTTTAAACAACACAGTGAATTCTTTAGCTGAAGGTTTGCTCTTTTGGCGTTTTTTAATAACATTATTTCTTTTTTCTTCCAGTGATAATGTCTTATGTTTAGAACTCATTTTTCAGAATTTGTATACACACAAAGTATGTTTTTAAAAATCACCAAAGTTGACAGTTTTCTTCTACTCGTACTTGATCACTTGTAAGAACTAAACTGAGAATGAACACAAAACAGTTGGTGTGTTGAAAGAGAGTTGAGAAAGCTAATTGTTTGTTGTCAGTTATCCTCGAAGGATTACACTTTATGACTTTATGGTTCATAGAACTTCGGTAAGAGTACAGTCGCCCTCAAAATTACTGCACTTTTTAAAATACTTACGTTGTAACCTATTAAAATAAAGTAACCCTTATTTACGCAAGCGCATTCCGAAAATTATTTCCATTTCCGTGTTAGGCAGTTTTCTGACTTGACTATGACCATGACGTGCTGGCTGGCTGTATATAGCCAGAAGGTTTTTGCTGCGTGCCCACCCATTAAGGGTTTTACCGCAGATAAGGTATTCGAACGGGATTTTGTAGGATGGATATGGTGTAGGTTTTGAGATTTGAAGAATTTTGTGAGGTTACAATTTGTACCTTCGGGATGAAAGGACAGGATGCCCAGCACCCTGGTGTTTTTAATTTAGTTTTGGGTTTGGGAGAATTTTGTTGCCAAACAACTTAGGAGATTATGTGGAGCTCAGCTTTAGCTGCTGTTAGGATTAGCTCCTGGGTTATCTTGGGTGCCCGCATGGCATGTGGGGGACCCGATGTCTAGAGCGGCGTCTAGTGGGATCATAATCTCCCAGTGATCTAACAAGGGCGCTTCTATGAGTTGGTAAAGTTGCGTAGAATTTTGATGCCCGGCGCCGAACTTCGTCCTCCACATATGTAAGTCCCGAGGCTTCGTGAAGCAACCTGGTAGGAAAATAACGTCCCACAGAATAGACCGTAGTCCTCTATTCTGTGCACGTTGAAGCCATGCCAACCAGCTATCTGCGGCCATGCCCCAGATCTCGCAGGCATATAGCATCACGGGGATTACCAGCGCTCGGAAGAGGTATAACCTCAGGCCAAGCGGCATCGAGCTCGACCCCAGCATAGGATACAGGGAAGCGATAGCTCCCTGTACTCTTGCCGCTAGGTCTCTGATGTGTTGGCGAAAGGTTAGGCCTCTATCCAATGTTACTCCAAGGTATCGGACAGAGTTAGTCCACTCTATCCTTCGACCTCGGAAGCTGAAGTTGGGGCAGTCTGCGGGGGTGTGGCGCTTTGTGAAAAGTATGGCGTGGTTTTTGTCCGGATTAACGGACATCCGCCAACGCCGACACCACTGCTGTGTGAGACGGAGGTGTCTCTGGGGTTGAAGGCTCTGAGTATGTGTCTGTCTTTGCAGAATAGAAGCACGTCGTCAGCGTATTGTGCCATTACGACTCGTAGTTCTGTGGGGAGATCTGCCATAAAGACATTGAATAAGGTGGGAGATAGTACAGAGCCTTCGGGGACTCCGCTTCTCACTGGTCTAAGTGTTGATGTTTTCCCCGCGACTGTGACTTTAAATGTGCGGTGTCGTAGGAAGCTGTGTAGCATGTTGATCATCTGTGTTGGGAGCCCCAGTTCTTCTGGCTTAGAGTTGAAGCAACAATATATGTGGCGAACAAAGGTTACCACGTTGGCGTGACAGTTTGATGCAAATGGAAATAATGGGTGTTTGGCTCAGGGTAAAGCAATGAGGTTTCTCTCAGGGTATGCGTGGATATGTATGAGAAGGATAGTTTAAATGACACTGGAATGCCCGTTTCAAACTGGTTTAATGACAGCTTCTTTTTATCAGAACATCAAACTTGAAGTTACCGACCAAGGATTACCAATATATCACTGTTCAGAGAGACTGAAGGTGGAATGCTTATTACTCGATAAACTTAATTCGTTCTTCACGTACATATGAACTGACAAATATCTTCTCTCACCACTTCTGGTCTGCCCTCGACCAAGACAGAAGAAGTGGACTGCCCTAATCGGCTCCCAGCCACCAACTGTCCTCCACAGTGGCGCGTGGGTGTATAGCTTTCACTTTCTGAAAGTCCTTTATTCAACCAAAGATTCCCTTTGTGACTATTTTGTCATGCCATTAAGAAGGGTCCGAAGAATAGCCCATTCAACAAAGTCAAGTACTACCCTTTAGAAATCTGCTAAGGACAATGTTTCTTACGTTTCTGTTGTTAAAACAACTATTCTCCCCCAACTGCTATTTGACTCCACTGCACCTGCACGTGTTGTAACAAAGAACCAACATTCCTTTGAAATCCATCATTCATAATTCATAATTTCGGTATCAGAGTAGGTATAATTTTACTTGGAAAATAGCTCCCTTACGAAATTTATTTTACGCTTTTCCAGATTTCCCGCATATAAGGAGTCGGTTTTAAGCAGTTTCACTATCTCATTTATTCCTATTATTCTCATAAGGAGATCTGTAGTAACTTTATTTCTGCAAACGGTTATCTCGGTAATTTGAAGTAGGAGAACATGAGGTAAGACCGGGTGCGCACTTGTTTTTACTGAAGTGTGGTGCCATCTGCCACAGAGTTATGTAATTTCTTTTTCTCATGCTTATCATTCATGCACAGCGTGTTCATGCCGGTCTCACGTGATTTAACCGATTTATTACATGTTGAAGGAAAGCTGAGTTTGTGAACTAATTCTTCATCTTATTCGTGGAACCCACAACCAATTGTGGAAAGTTAAAGTCAGAGTGAAAAATTCAATGCCATAGCCGGGATTTGAACCATGGATCTTCCGGTCTCCGTACAGCTACTCTTAAGCATTGAGCTACTATGGCCAACCTTTCGGACGGAGACAAGAAGATCCGTGGTTCAAATCCCGCTATGGCATTGAATTTCTCAGTCTGGCTCTACCCTTTCATAGCGCGTCCTACACACGGCTAGTGTGAAAAAACAATTAATTTCCAATGAAAATTGTGTCGGTGTGCTTGGCGAGTAAGTGTGGCAGTAGTCTTATGCCCGATTTCACCAACAAATGTTAAAATCGACGTTAACAAATGTAACAGCGCTAACAATTTCTCGCATTTCACCAACCTGTTTTCTGAAAATGTTAACAAACACGTGCTAACGCCAAGAAACTTGTAAATCTTACATCTATAGAAGGCTGTGGGTGAGTCGTATTATTTTCTGAACGTACTGCGATGGGCTTTTGTTTTCATTTTCGTCTGCACACAGCTAAAAAAATGGCGAATAAACAAAATCATAAACAAAAGCCGTGAAACAAATTTCTCGTCGATGGAGAAAGAATCGTTAATTGAATTGGTGACGAAGTATAAGGATATCGTGGAAAATAAGAGGACGAATGCGGTGAATGTAAAAGAGAAAGATGTCACGTGGTAAAAAATTGGAAACAAACTTAATTCAAATGCATGAGTCATTACTAGAAACACGAAACGTATTACGAAAATTTAAAACGAGTAGCGAAGAAGGACAAGTGACTGGAACGTTACAAGACGGGAGGTGGACAGTGTATTATAAACATAATTCAGTGAATTATAAAATCGCAAAGTTATTAATACTTGAAGCAAAGGCGAGATCGGCATATTCCCTTCGGCGCAAGTTCTAACCTCTCTTGTAGTTCCGTAGTAAGCTTCATAGTAACTTGTTTGGACAGTCTATACCTCTGTCTGATAGTTCCTCAAAATCATTTCTCCTCATAGGCCGTACCCTATTACGAATGCCATTTAGACGATCTTACATATAGCAAATCGACATCAATAGCTGAGTTCATGCCCGCCATCTTGACTATTTACAATTGTTAAAAACTTAACAACAGAAATATGGCGTATTTTTAATTAATTAGAGCCAACTGAAAAATTCAATGCCACGGCTGGGATTTGAACCACGGATCTCCTGGTTTCCGTCCAGTCGCTCTTAACCCTGGACGGAAACCAGGAGATCAGTGGTTCAAATCCCGGCCGTGGCATTGAATTTTTCAGTTGGCTCTAATTAATTAAAAAATCACCCATATAGCGGAGTAATGTATTTAAAAGGATTAATTCTTTAAGGATTAATTCCTCAATATAAATTTACATTAGAAATATGGCGTGTTAGTTTAACAAGAGATTTAACACGAGTGTTATGTTGGTGAAATCGGGCATAAATGTTAAATTTTTAAATGCATGCTTTGAAAGTTCTTTGTTGGCTGTAGTTCAAAAGCAATCCAATGGGGGCAGTGTCCGTTAAGTCTCCATGCATTTAGGTACTTTGGCGTTGATTCAAAGAAGATAACTGACTACGGAATACAAATTAATATAATGTTTAGTGTATGTGCACGCCATTTTTATCATTCTGAATATGCCATGGATACAAATAGATAAAATAGTCAATACAATCTTAGTTATTTTAATTGACCTTTCACAATTGTGTTATTTTATATAGTAGTATTCTCTTCCAAGGAAACTGAAAGCAGCATTGTTCACCGAGGCAGAGAGACCGGAGGTTTTGGGGTAGGTGAGGTGAGATGTAGTTATCTTCTGCCAAAGTGATGTTGACAAATGTGGGTCTAGTAGAGTGACAGGCCATAACTCACAGCCTTCTAAATATCATTTCCTTCTTAGGGAACCACAAACACATGTGCGACAAATGACGACGTTTGCTCCTCTTAATTAGGTGCTAATTATTTACTAATTATGTCAACAGATGCTGCCGCCACAGGAAATGACGACAGGCTTATTAAATGACGTGAAACGCTGTGACGGATGGTGATTCTCAAATATTTAAAACGACATGGCCCACGCTGTCCCATTTGTGGCGAAACAGATATGGTACACATAGCGAGCTTCAAATGTTTCGGCCCTCTAATGTTACGTGCGTTAAAAGTTTTGTATTCTCAAGGCAACTATCCGAAAAGTAGAAGAAAAGCTCCGTTGTGTTTTGCTCACATTAATGTCCTCCAAAGTTTCATTATATGAATGAAATGATGTTCAAATGAGTCTAGGGCACATTGATTCTAGAGCTACCATGGAATCTTGCCAGAATTACATTACTTTCTCCAACTGATTCGTATTTTTCCCATTATACGAGTATATACGCTTTATGTTACATATTTTATAAAATAAAAATGTTATTTTAATAAGCAATACATCGCAACATATTGATATGCACACAAGAAAACATCTGATAACTGCATCTTTCTATTCACTTATTTCGTTTTTCTTCCAACTTCTAAGCCTCCTTCAACTGTTATACTCATATCGGAAGCTTTGACTGAAACATTTGATGGCGTTTTTACACTTTGAGGTTAGGTTATGACCCTTTTCTTTTTAACTTATTTTTAAACGTGTATTCATGTTGTCAAGTTGTATAGGAATAAACCTATTGTTCTATCTATTTATTGTTAATCAATATAACTTTCATAGCATATTTGTTGTAGGTATATAAGAAGAATACAATGAGTTGAAGCGATAGATTTGTAAACATGTGATGGTGCTCAAATTCCTTGCTTGACCGCGAGAGTAGAAAAGACAAAAGCAAAACGACGGCGTGCTGCCACCTTTAAGTACAAGCATTTGACAGTTCAAATCAATAACACAGAATATCTCTGAAAGTGTTAACGCGACAAAAGAGTATTAGACAAAGTATGTCTACC
Source organism: Mantis religiosa (assembly GCA_030765055.1). Taxonomy (NCBI): domain Eukaryota; kingdom Metazoa; phylum Arthropoda; class Insecta; order Mantodea; family Mantidae; genus Mantis; species Mantis religiosa. Next base: position 10,683,557 of record CM060953.1, on the reverse strand, counting down.
TCTTACAGTTTACCGATTATACAGAACGAAGAGGACTTCAGATGCCATTCTCAGACAAATTCAAGATATACATTTCATTAAATATATGCAACTGAAAAAAGATCGTCTGAATCATTTTTCATAAAATCAAAGTCTTCGAGAAATTGCCAATGTAAAACATACTTTGAGTGGGTGGAATGTCTTGAATATCTTTGTGTTGTATCTTGATGAAAACTTCCTTATTTTGTGTGTGGATGCCAATTTGATGTTGGTACTTTGTGGCTGTTTACTCCCTTTTCTCGGCATAGCTGCAGTTAGCAAGCATTGGCGATTATCTCACCAGTTAGGTCTCGGGTAAATTACTATATTACCTTTATTTGTTAGATAAAAATTCCTGCATTTTGAAAGATTGCCCTTTATTTTATAAAAACATAATTCGTAAGAATTTTTCGTAGTCAATGAACATTTTCTTCTTTCCCGTTCCATCTCCATGGCTACTTGATTTTTCACGATCGCTTCCCATAGCATTTATATAATCTAGCCCACTTCCTTGACTGCGCGTCTCTTTTGTTTTATCACAATATTTTATTAAATATCTATTGTAACATTTCACATATTTAACTAACATTCAAAATTTACAAATAACTCTTGCTGGGGCTATATTTAACTAGCTGTTTCAATTTTTGGAAGGTGGACAACTCAAGTTTTTGGGTTACTCTATTCTCACACAAACGTACACGTTTCTAACAATAGTTTTTCTATTCAAAAGCCCTCGAAACGTGTATTTAATGCGAAATCTTGTTATCGAATTATTGGATAAAATTCAATACCTTTCTGAATATTAGGGATGGACCCTCCATACTCACATTGCTTGCAAGGTATCGATATCAAACGATACTTTTTCGGTGGTGATTCTGCAAGTTTTATTTTATTTTAAAATCACAAAATATTATTGCCGCAAGTAGAACATTACAAATCCCGAGAAATTGTCAGTAAGGTGGTAGCTGTACAGTAACATACAAGAAAATAATCGTGTGTCAACTGTCAGTTAACAGTTGCCAAGAAGAAATCACTACATATCTCCCGTCACCTCCTCTTTCTAGTGGATTACTGGATTGCTGGACAACAATTTTATTTATTTATTTGTGCTGCAACAGAGCAATGCTCCAATTACAGTAGCTATATACATAATAATCTACAAATTTAAATATAAATGGAAATATAAGACAAAAAGCAATGCAAAATATAATGCAAAAAAAAAGAAGCTAAGACTAAATATATACAAATTTAAGTGCGATACAAAGCGTAACAATGGCTGGCACCGTAGCTCAGTCGGTAGAGCACCAACTGAGAAAATGCCGTTCTAGGGGTCCCGGGTTCGATTCCCGGCGGTTGGGGTGGGGATTTTTCTCCGACCAAGATAATTCCTAATCTCCCCCAAAGTCTGGAAGTATGAATGAGAGTGTGAATGTGCGTGATCTAATGATTAAAAACCAAAGATAACGATATGTTCCAAAGGAGAACGGCCACCGATATGACCATTGGAGTTAAAGGCGGAGTATAAATGGAACAAGGGGGAAAAAAAGCGTAACAAACAAGAATACAAAAAACTAAGACTAAAACGCGCGCGCGCGCGCGCGCGCACACACACACACACACACACACACACACACATAATACAGTTACGAATGCCTTGTCTTCGAAGACAAGACATTGGTAACTAACTGTATTATCATTAAACATAAAACATAAATAACACAATTGAAAATCACATGCCGTTAATTCCTTGTATATAAATACAAATTATATAATTGTTCCTTAAATTGCTTGTAGGAGAAACTATGATCCAGTTCTATTTTAGAAGAAAGTTCATTGTACTTGGCACACATAACCTTAAAATAGGGGAATTTTTATGCGATGATGTTTTTGGTGTTCTAACGTGGAACAATTGACGGTTTCAACATTTCCAAAACAAATAGAATTATCCACTAAATATTTGTGTATTTCACCTACAACAGTTTTGTCTGAAAGACTATTTAGTACAGCAGGACTCATACGTGACAGAAAAAGAAGTAGACTTGACCCCGATACAGTGATAATGCTAGTATTTTTGAACAAAAACTTATAAAAGTGGACTGTTTTGCTTTTGAATGTCTAATGTAGAGTTTAAAAATAAGAACATTGATGGTTTTAAGTTGTGTCTCATTAAATATGTGTACGTAATTTTATTGGCAGTTTTATACACAGTTCTCCCAACTTTCTATTTTGTACTAAAACTAGAAGTAGAGATGACGGTATCGAGATCGACCCATCCCTAACTTATATTTAGTGGAGGAAGTAAACAAATTGCTCAAGATGGCGATTATTATCAGAACGAAGGCGACCAATGACAAGAAAGGGAAGTAGGCGTTCCAAGGAAGCAAACACTATTAATGAAAAGGATCAGTAGCGTTGTGTTTTAATTACTATTCTTGCCATGTAGTTGCCCTCGTTAATTGGAATACTTCAGGGACGTTTTTGTCGGCAACTTTACAATTGGACACACGATTGACATACAACTAACCCCAACACTTTCAGTTATTCAACATTTGTAGGTCCTGAACTCGTGTTTTGTTTCTGAAATGGAGACACAAAATCTACTCGTGATGGTTACTCAACAAACTTAACACTTTTGCTGTTATTTGACTTACAAATAGTTTGGCTAAAACACCAAACTCTAAGAGAAAACCTATTTTACTATTGTGCGTAGAATGCGTGTGTTTATTGTGTAACCTTGGACGTACATAACCTCTCAAACATAAATTATCCTTTAAATGTAAAGAAAGAATTCTTAAAATAGAGATGGCAGTACCTGACAACTTCTAACAATGACGGCATTTAGTTTGTATTCAACGTCTTCCAAGATTGAACGTGAAGCTTTCAAAAATAGTCTCACGTTACAAACTTCTTTTTATATGGAACATATTTAGAAATTGATGATTTTTTCAGAAATACTTCCAACGACTTTGGTTAAAATACCATAAGTTAAAAATTGTTTCGTGACATTGGATTTTATATCTTGTATTTTCTGTGAATGTCCTCAGAAGTTCTCTTCATTCTGAATGACTGTTGTATAACTGATAAACTGTAAGAGATATGTTCTTTCTCGTTGCGGAAGTGTTTCATATCTCCATGGTTACCTGATTTTGACGACCGCTTCCCATAGCATTTATATAACATATTTCTTGACTGCGCGTTTGTTTTGTTTTATCATGAATTGACAAACAACTCTTTCTGGGGGCTATACTTAAGCAATTGCTTCAACATGGGTGATAGTTAAAGGGGCGTAGTGTACAGATCCGGAAATGACATCAGTTATCCAAAGCGCTTTTCGTTGCTCGGCTGTTATATTCTGCAAGCGCCTCTCTAGTGCAGCCTGGTAGCACGTGATACAAATAAGACGTTTTGAATCGCTGTCAACGTAGTTGAACCTCGCCAGACGTAACTCTACATGAAGATCACGTGAGTAGATAGATTACACGTTTTTTAGACACCATATGTTTTGGAGGGGCCTCCTCTCTCTCTCTCTCAAAAAGTGCGTCCAGACATTTGGTGTGTGCGTGCATGTTCGAGGGGGCGGAGACATCATAAATCCAAACACCTATAATTCTCTGCTGACCTCAAAGGTCAAACTTTAATTACAAAAACTCGAAGAGCGTGCAGTGGAAGACCCGCTACCAACCTGACCAAGCTCCTGCTCAGGAAATTATTTGGGTGGAGGGGCAAATGGGCAGGTCTGGCCAAATTTGAACTTGAATACCAATTTTTATAATGTTCGCCCTCAACTGTGAGCCATAAAATTATTAATAGATACAGCTCTAACAAGTATCGTCCACATGTCTGAATGGCATCTTCACTTTTGGGGACCAATATTGAATTTTCTAAACCCCAAAATATTCTAAAGAGACTTTTAAACGCGTTCTTCTTTTAAATTAACATCCTGCAACATTAAGATACGTCGGTCGATGAATGAATTGATGACCAAATAAGTACAGCGTACATAGAGCTCAGAGTTACCATACATTCATCTTTCAGGATAAGAGAAAACCTCCAACGTTAAGTCATATCGGACGATGAATGAAATGATGTTCAAATGAGTACAGGGTACATAGAGCTTAGAGTTACCAGACATTCATCTTTCAGGATAAGAGAAAACCTCCAACGTTAAGTCATATCGGACGATTAAGGAAATGCTGTTCAAATGAGTACAGGGTACACAGAGCTTAGAGTTACCAGACATTCATCTTTCAGGATAAGAGAAAACTTCCAACGTTAAGTCATATCGGACGATTAAGGAAATGCTGCTCAAATGAGTACAGGGTACACAGAGCTTAGAGTTACCATACATTCATCTTTCAGGATAAGAGAAAACTTCCAACGTTAAGTCATATCGGACGATTAAGGAAATGCTGTTCAAATGAGTACAGGGTACACAGAGCTTAGAGTTACCAGACATTCATCTTTCAGGATAAGAGAAAACTTCCAACGTTAAGTCATATCGGACGATTAAGGAAATGCTGTTCAAATGAGTACAGGGTACACAGAGCTTAGATTTACCAGACATTCATCTTTCAGGATAAGAGAAAACCTCCATCGTTAAGTCATATCAGACGATGAATGAAATGATGTTCAAATAAGTACAGGGTACATAGAGCTTAGAGTTACCAGACATTCATCTTTCAGGATAAGAGAAAACATCCAACGTTAAGTCATATCAGACGATGAATGAAATGATGTTCAAATAAGTACAGGGTACATAGAGCTTAGAGTTACCAGACATTCATCTTTCAGGATAAGAGAAAACCTCCAAAGTTAAGTCATATCGGACGATGAATGAAATGATGTTCAAATGAGTACAGGGTACATAGAGCTTAGAGTTAGCAGACATTCATCTTTCAGGATAAGATAAAACCTCCAACGTTAAGTCATATCGGACGATGAATGAAATGATGTTCAAATAAGTACAGGGTACATAGAGCTTAGAGTTACCAGACATTCATCTTTCAGGATAAGAGAAAACCTCCAACGTTAAGTCATATCGGACGATGAATGAAATGATGTTCAAATAAGTACAGGGTACGTAGAGCTTAGAGTTACCAGTCATTCATCTTTCAGGATAAGAGAAAACCTCCAACGTTAAGTCATATCGGAGGATGAATGAAATGATGTTCAAATGAGTACAGGGTACATAGAGCTTAGAGTTACTAGACATTCATCTTTTAGGATAAGAGAAAACCTCCAACGTTAAGTCATATCGGACGATGAATGAAATGATGTTCAAATAAGTACAGGGTACATAGAGCTTAGAGTTACCAGACATTCATCTTTCAGGATAAGAGAAAACTTCCAAAGTTAAGTCATATCGGACGATGAATGAAATGATGTTCAAATAAGTACAGGGTACATAGAGCTTAGAGTTACCAGACATTCATCTTTCAGGATAAGAGAAAACTTCCAAAGTTAAGTCATATCGGACGATGAATGAAATGATGTTCAAATAAGTACAGGGTGCATAGAGCTTAGAGTTACCAGACATTCATCTTTCAGGATAAGAGAAAACTTCCAAAGTTAAGTCATATCGGACGATGAATGAAATTATGTTCAAATAAGTACAGGGTACATAGAGCTTAGAGTTACCAGACATTCATCTATCAGGATAAGAGAAAACCTCCAACGTTAAGTCATATCGGACGATGAATGAAATGATGTTCAAATAAGTACAGGGTACATAGAGCTTAGAGTTACCAGACATTCATCTTTCAGGATAAGAGAAAACCTCCAAAGTTAAGTCATATCGGACGATGAATGAAATGATGTTCAAATAAGTACAGGGTACATAGAGCTTAGAGTTATCAGACATTCATCTTTCAGGATTAGAGAAACCTTATAACGTTAAGTCATATCGGACGATAAATGAAATGATGTTCAAATGAGTACAGGGTACGTAGAGCTTAGAGTTATCAGGCGTTCATCTTTCAGGATAAGAGAAAACTTTCAACATTAAGTGCAGGAGTAGAGATAGTCATGTGTACATCACACAACGACCATCTGTTTAAAACATTTGACTATCTCATAGAGTCTACTGTATTCCCTTGTAACTGCAATAAGATAATGTTTATCTTGATGTAGAATGAGGAATAATTGGTTGTAGAAGTGTAGGAAGTCAGTGAGTGCAACATATATGATGTTTGTAATTTTCAAAAACAAACGCTCTTAATAAATATTCCAGTTGTCCGATTAGTAAACTGGCCATTCCAAATTTTCGCTTTGGCAATAAAAATGTTTCAGAAAAATCACTAAAAATTTAATAAGTTAACACGTGAAGTTAAGAAGAACAGCAACATAAAAGTGTTATACTGATAAATATAAAATTATATAAACAAATTAAGAAAAAGAAGAAACTGAATGTTATATATAGCATTACAAGTAAGTTTTATTTATTCCTGTATTATAGAATACGTAAAATTTGTATATAGGACAATCAGAGGTGAGGAGAAGAAAGAAAGCCAGAAAATATGTAGATAATATATGTGTAGGAAAGATAGGTACGCATTGTTAAAGAATCCGTTAGAAGAAATGTCTACGTCATGCTAAAGAGTGTGAAACAGTTGAAAGCAGTAGCTAACGTGCGCACGCATTGGGAAATAGCTTGATTTGAAACGAAACGTTACTGGCATTGCAAGGCTATGCAAGTCTGAATTGTAAGGTGTTTTAAAAACTCTGGAATGGTGCTTTCGAGGAATTGTGTACGTTATTTGGAATACAAATAACACACGAGGAGCCCCTGCAAGTCAAATAGGTAAGTTTTGAGTTAACATGAGCAAATTATTCATTTTGTACCGTACGTTTGTTTATTGTTTACTCTCTGCCACTAATGTACAAACTAAACAAATGCAGTCAGTTCGTAAGAATATGGAGAGTTGCATATAAATGACTTTCTGTATTCAGGCTCCTTTATTTTTACTTAACCTCTACACAAAATGTTTGCTTTTTTTATATGCTAATGGTAGTAAACCGTTGTAAATACAGGAAACCGAATCGATAGCTTTTCAGATGTTCAAAAGTGGATGGCTATGTACTGAAACAGTCTTTCAATGTCATCAACAAAAACAACAGAATAATGGCAGTACTTTAATGGCGAAGTGTTGAACAATTTACGCTAATAACAAGTATATCTTAGAAATGGTTTATACCACAAAAAGCTATTTGAAATAAATAGTGTTTTAATATAAAAAAATTAAAATATTTCGTGAAAACGTAGTTTTTGATGGAAGTTCTGCTGGAAACCATCGTGATACCTAACTTAAATAGCAGATTTCGTTTTTGTTTCTGAATTGTGCTGTTTAAAGACATTTTTACGTCTGTTATTGCCCACTAATTCACCGGAAATACATGTTTTGAGGATCTCTGATAAAGAAGAAGATCTTTAGCGTAATTTAGTAACGATAAAAAGTATGTCGAATAAAAAAGAATTCCTTAGAAAGTGTATGAGCAATAGATTTTATCACGAGAGAATCAAATTTATTACGAGAAGACAATACAAAACAGGTGGAAGACAATACGCATGTGGGAAGAGAGTGCCAACCTAAGTAAACTCCGCTGTTTTCCTAATTCATTAACAGAACTAGGAAGTTGGTACCGATTTCCTTGAGTAGTGTAAGAGCGGACAGGTATGGCTATACAACGCAGCGCTACTAGCAAGGGCAAGGTTCATCGTAGAATAAAACTCATTACTACAAAACAGGTGTAACTGTATGACACAGAGCTAGCAAGTTCGTACCGATTTCCTTGAGCAGTGTAAGGACGGTCAGACATGGCTATACAACACAGCGCTACTAGCAAGGGCAAGGTTCATCGTAGAATAAAACTCATTACTACAAAACAGGTGTAACTGTATGACACAGAGCTAGCAAGTTCGTACCGATTTCCTTGAGCAGTGTAAGGACGGTCAGACATGGCTATACAACACAGCGCTACTAGCAAGGGCAAGGTTCATCGTAGAATACAACTCATTACTACAAAACAGATGTAACAGTATGACACAGAGCTAGGAAGTTCGTACCGATTTCCTTGAGCAGTGTAAGAGTGGCCAGGCATGGCTATACAACGCAGTGCTACTAGCAAGGGCAAGCTTCATCGTAGAATACAACTCATTACTACAAAACAGGTGTAACTGCATGACACAGAGCTAGGAAGTTCGTACCGATTTCCTTGAGCCGTGTAAGAGCGGTCAGGCATGGCTATACCACGCAGCGCTACTAGCAAGGGCAAGGTTCATCGTAGAATACAACTCATTACTACAAAACAGGTGTAACTGTATGACACAGAGCTAGGAAGTTCGTACCGATTTCCTTGAGCAGTGTAAGAGCGGCCAAGCTTGGCTATACCACGCAGCGCTACTAGCAAGGACAAGGTTCATCGTAGAATACAACTCATTACTACAAAACAGGTGTAACTGCATGACACAGAGTACGTTGGTAGGAAGGAAGACATTCGAATAACATCTTTGTTGTGCTTCAAAGATGAGCAACTAAGTTTGCTGTACAACCATTATATGTTTTCTAGAAGTGCGCTTATTCGCGTCCTTATTTACTTCATTATTTACATTTATATTTCAGTGGGATACTTCCGCAAACATGGAAAAAAGGAGAAGCCAGATCGAGAAACAAAATTAGCTGAAATCATTAACGAATTTGCAACAGATCATCAATCAGCTAAATCTTGTTTCACGGGACATAGAATTAGGTTTTCATTTGAAAGGCTTCAGAGATACATTATTGATTTTAGTAATACGGCCGCAGATGAGTAAATTTGTAGAAAAATTCCTGTTTTGGCATTTTGTTTAGCAAAAGCCTTCAGATATTTAACAAATTAATTTTATTACTTGGATATTATTTTACATTCGATCGGAAAATGTTACAAACCGCGTTACAATTGCTTGTGTGTTGTCACAATGTGATAATTTAAATAATGAGATCAGCCAGAGACAAACCCGTATGTAGTATATAAGAATTTGTATGTTGTACATAATGATGTAAATACATGTGCATTTTCCAATGTATCATAAGTCATTTGTTTTTCTCTTGGCAACCAGTTTCAATGCCTCTCCTCTGTGCGTTTGTTATCTATGACTTGTTTGGATGCCGAAAGAAGGTCGGTCGCAACTTGCATAAGGAACGACCAGCGGTTCGAAATACCTAGCCCTGATCATTAGCTACACTACTGTTTCGTTAGACTTTGTCATCTATTCCTGTAGCAAATGCTTCGCTCCTCTTTCTGTCGGCTACGCTTCATGGCTTACTGATTCCACCTAATGACTTTTGTAAACTGTAAGAAATGGCCAAAATATTACTGAAAAATAATGTAGATCTCCTTAAAGCACACTTGTTGAGTGTACAAGAATTTTCGAGATATTCTTTTGCTTGCATTTTAATACTTCTCAACGTAATTCCCTCATTCCACACTCTCTCTCTCTTTCTTTGGTGTATATAAAAAGAACTGAATTTAAAGCTTCCACATATCAACTAGTTCTTAAAAAGTTGACAATTGTTTAAGTCTAATGTATTATCGTATTGCAGCTACATCTGAAATCGTCTTTCTCATAAATGAGAAGAACATAGAAGAATGCGCGTTTCTAACAAAAATTTTCACAAGAGTAGAGAAAATAATGCGAAACCTCCAAATTTAAGTCATATCGGACGATGAATGAAATGATGTACAAATAAGTACAGGGTACATAGAGCTTAGAGTTACCAGACATTCATCTTTCAGGATAAGAGAAAACCTCCAACGTTAAGTCATATCGGACGATAAATGAAATAATGTTGAAATAAGTACAGGGTACATAGAGCTTAGAGTTACCAGACATTCATCTTTCAGGATAAGAGAAAACCTCCAACGTTAAGTCATATCGGACGATAAATGAAATAATGTTGAAATAAGTACAGGGTACGTAGAGCTTAGAGTTACCAGTCATTCATCTTTCAGGATAAGAGAAAACCTCCAACGTTAAGTCATATCGGAGGATGAATGAAATGATGTTCAAATGAGTACAGGGTACATAGAGCTTAGAGTTAGCAGACATTCATCTTTCAGGATAAGATAAAACCTCCAACGTTAAGTCATATCGGACGATGAATGAAATGATGTTCAAATAAGTACAGGGTACATAGAGCTTAGAGTTACCAGACATTCATCTTTCAGGATAAGAGAAAACCTCCAAAGTTAAGTCATATCGGACGATGAATGAAATGATGTTCAAATAAGTACAGGGTACGTAGAGCTTAGAGTTACCAGTCATTCATCTTTCAGGATAAGAGAAAACCTCCAACGTTAAGTCATATCGGAGGATGAATGAAATGATGTTCAAATGAGTACAGGGTACACAGAGCTTAGAGTTATCAGACATCCATCTTTCAGGATAAGAGAAAACCTCCAACGTTAAGTCATATCGGACGATGAATGAAATGATGTTCAAATGAGTACAGGGTACATAGAGCTTAGAGTTACTAGACATTCATCTTTTAGGATAAGAGAAAACCTCCAACGTTAAGTCATATCGGACGATGAATGAAATGATGTTCAAATAAGTACAGGGTACATAGAGCTTAGAGTTAGCAGACATTCATCTTTCAGGATAAGATAAAACCTCCAACGTTAAGTCATATCGGACGATGAATGAAATGATGTTCAAATAAGTACAGGGTACATAGAGCTTAGAGTTACCAGACATTCATCTTTCAGGATAAGAGAAAACCTCCAAAGTTAAGTCATATCGGACGATGAATGAAATGATGTTCAAATAAGTACAGGGTACGTAGAGCTTAGAGTTACCAGACATTCATCTTTCAGGATAAGAGAAAACCTCCAACGTTAAGTCATATCGGACGATGAATGAAATGATGTTCAAATAAGTACAGGGTACATAGAGCTTAGAGTTATCAGACATCCATCTTTCATAATAAGAGAAAACCTCCAACGTTAAGTCATATCGGAGGATGAATGAAATGATGTTCAAATGAGTACAGGGTACATAGAGCTTAGAGTTACTAGACATTCATCTTTTAGGATAAGAGAAAACCTCCAACGTTAAGTCATATCGGACGATGAATGAAATGATGTTCAAATAAGTACAGGGTACATAGAGCTTAGAGTTACCAGACATTCATCTTTCAGGATAAGAGAAAACCTCCAACGTTAAGTCATATCGGACGATGAATGAAATGATGTTCAAATGAGTACAGGGTACATAGAGCTTAGAGTTACCAGATATTCATCTTTCAGGATAAGAGAAAACCTCCAACGTAAAGTCATATCGGACGATGAATGAAATGATGTTCAAATAAGTACAGGGTACATAGAGCTTAGAGTTACCAGACATTCATCTTTCAGGATAAGAGAAAACCTCCAACGTTAAGTCATATCGGACGATGAATGAAATGATATTCAAATAAGTACAGGGTACATAGAGCTTAGAGTTATCAGACATTCATCTTTCAGGATAAGAGAAAACCTCCAACGTTAAGTCATATCGGACGATGAATGAAATGATGTACAAATAAGTACAGGGTGCCTAGAGATCATTAATCCTTCAGAATGATAGCATCTTCCGGAAAGAACCTTATCAAATAAGTCACTCTGGCCGAGAGTCGAACTCGATACACAGGAGGGCTTTTATTCTGATTGGCAAGAAGCAGGGCCACAGGAAATAAGTTTCTGAAAGAGGACTTTGTAGAAGAGTGAGTTGAGAAACCTATGTGAATAAAACTATTTGGTTTTTATTCCCACAGCTTTTCTCACTGTTGTTCTCGAGTGTTCTTCTGTTTTTGAATCTTAATAGCCATTTCAAAATGTTATTTTCAGGATTTATCTCTGTTCGATTACTTAATACATTGAGCTGACAAAACAATGCAGTTAATAAATTAAGGGAAGTCAACTAGAAACAAAACACCTAAGAATGACAGGCAGTTTCTCAATGCAATTGGAAGTGTTTATGATAAACGTCACTAAAATATTATTTATAGTTCCACAGCCTCCTATGAATATTAATTTATTTGCTATAAACCAGAGTCTTAAGGCAATCTACATGGCAAGGGTATAGCACAGTCAGATGTTTAACAATTGCACGGCACATGCTGGCCTTTCGCCAGAAACAACTGAATACCTATCGATAGGAGTTTAAAACCATTCAGCGGGTATCTAGAAAGCGGTATATGCTACCAAAAATTCATTTTTGTAAGAATAAATTTTGGGTTTTAAAGAGATGAGTATTTTTACGTAAGGCACAAAGTACTTACAAAGGCAAAGTACTTACAGCATAGTAAGTCGCCATTAAGGTAATTGTCTCATGTGTTTATGAGAACTCCTAGTGGTTTACCGGGAAAAACACGAGTCAGTTGGAGAATTTAATGTCACGTCGGCACGTTGGCCATAGTAGTTGAAATGGTTCGAGCGGCTGGACGGAAACCAGAAGATCCGTGGTTCAAATCCCGGCTATGGCATTGAATTTTTCAGTCTGGCTCGACCCTTTCACTTATACTTAATGTTACGAAAATGTTCTTTCGTTCTGGTTTCTAAATTACGTTTTGTCCTTTCAATTTAAACTTTATAACAATCGAGAGAATTAAACTGATAAATACCAGATCTTTTATTATTAGGAATTTTATCTTTGTAGAGAAATGCAGAAATTTTATTTTGAGGAACTAAATTTATACCAAACTCTTTAAATTTTTTTGAAAATGTTTTTTTTTTTATCAAGGATGGTAAATAAATTTTTTAAAATTGTAATTGTCTTTAATTTTTAAGGGTAGAAATATCATTAACAGTTCTTTTATATTTAAAATTTTCAATGTTTTTGTGTATACAGTCTTTATTAAAACCATTAATTAAAGCAGTATTAATAATGTTTATGTTCTTTATTAAATTAATCTTTATTCAGGGGTATATGTACTAATCTATAAATCAAACTAATAAAACAGCAAATATATGTGAAAAAGGGTTAAAACTTTGTTTTTATGTAATTATTAATATGAGTAGACTTTCTATAAATACCAAAGTTTAATTTATTATTATTTCTTATGATCTTTAGATCTAGAAAAGGAAGAAATCCATTAATTTCAATCTCCAGTGTGAATGTTATGACTTTATCTTGTAAATTTAGTAATTTTAAAGCATCATTTATTTGTTTTCCAGGAACAATAGCAAAAATATCATGAAATTTCAGATCTTCATTTTTGGAAAACTAAAAGTTAATAACTTTTTCATCTAAAGGGTAGTTTGGGCGGGTGAGATTTTATTTAAAATGTTACGCCATGTTTGTTATATATCGACTTAGTTTTGTTTTTTAATTATATTGTTCATACACTCACGGACCTTTTTAAAATGTTTTTTTCTTCACTTGTTTATAGAAGCATGGCATTTCAAAAACGTTCATTGTCGCCCCCGTACTCTGAAAGGCCATAATAGAAGTAGGAGGGATACAAGGGGAAGGGAGGATAAAAAAAAGAACATCTTAAAGAGCAGGCTGTTGTTCAGAAAAGCTGAGGAAGCAGTGATCTTCTTTTTTTTCTGAAGGAGGTTTCGAGGTACTGTTTAAAATGCAATAGACATATTCCCATTTTCGCCCAGTTGAGTGTGTACGATGGGACAGAGGGGAGGAATTCCAATCTGACAGGAGAGAGAGGGAGGGGGAGGATTCCCTAAATAGATTTTTCGCTGCAGCAGACGAGAGAGAGGACCCGCTCCTTTGCGAATTGCTGGTTTCTCAGTAATAACAGGTTACGTCGGAAATAATTGCCCCCGTGCTGGTCCCGTGTTATTAAGGGTTAGGAAAAAAATAAAGAAACACAAACCACCACCTCGGCTACCTCTTAAAGATAATAATTAGAGGCAGTCCAGTAGGACGTGCGACATCTACCCTGGAATGTCACTCCTTTTAATTAACAACAAAAAACGCAATTTTGAAAATCTCGCTTCTTTTGTTTTCTTTCAGTACTTAGGCCTAAAATAACAAAACACACTCTTGATCTTAACCTGAAGAAGCGCTGATTACTATATTAGAACATCTGATACGCCGCAGTTACGTGAATTTCTCTACTCGTTCTTCTAAATATTCTTATTCTTCTATTTCTTGTTTAGTTTATCCACAGGGAAAGTTGCTAAATCCTATAGAAATGTTTATATAATATGTAACTAACCCTAATACAGTTATTCTTCTATTTTATGTTACTAGAGAAAGAAATTGTCAAATATATATGTCATTCTTCCCGCCTCGGTAGCATATATGGTAGCGCGTCTGCCTCATGTTCAACAGCTCCGTAGTTCGAACCTCGATCACGGCGAGTTATCTGCTCAAGGTCTCTTCCGGGATTTTCCCCTATCCTGAAAGATGAATGTCGGGTAACTCTATGCTCTATGTACCCTGTACTCATTTGAACATCATTTCATTCATCGTCCGACATGACTTAACGTTGGAGGTTTTCTCTTATCCAGAAAGATGAATGCCTGGTAACTCTAAGCTCTATGTACCCTGTACTTATTTGAACATCATTTCATTCATCGTCCGATATGACTTAACGTTGGAGGTTTTCTCTTATCCTGAAAGATAAATGTTTGGCAACTCTATGCTCTATGTACCCTGTACTCATTTGAACATCATTTCATTCATCGTCCGATATGACTTAACGTTGGAGGTTTTCTCTTATCCTGAAAGATAAATGTTTGGCAACTCTAAGCTCTATGTACCCTGTACTCATTTAAACATCATTTCATTCATCGTCCGATATGACTTAACGTTGGAGGTTTTCTCTTATCCTGAAAGATGAATGTCTGGTAACTCTAAGCTCTATGTACCCTGTACTTATTTGAACATCATTTCATTCATCGTCCGATATGACTTAACGTTGGAGGTTTTCTCTTATCCTGAAAGATGAATGTCCGATAACTCTAAGCTCTATGTACCCTGTACTCATTTGAACATCATTTCATTCATCGTCCGATATGACTTAACGTTGGAGGACGTAAATAAAGAAAAGAAAAAGTAACAAGGAAATAAGTTCCAAACAGTATTTTGATATCACTGTATGCTTTAACAAGTTGTTCAGTTTTTTAGTAATGGATAGTATATGTCATACAGATACTAGTTATACAAAAGGAATCTAGAATGAGGACTTTAGGGGCTATTTCCGGAAAATTCAAGACACACATTTCAATTATCGTAAAAATATTTGTGAAAACATAACATTTTAATTAAAATATAAAGAAGCATTTTTAAGAAAATCAAATTTCTGAAGAATGTTGTGCTTATAGGAAGTCTGAGGTGATGGATTTTCTTGAGAAATGTTCGTGGCATCGTCGTAAATAGCTGAACTTGTATATCAAAATAAAAAATTAACCATCTTTTAGTTTTTGAAATATGTTATTGATAAACACGCTACATAAAGCTTCACAAAGCGCACCATCACCGTCGAACATTATCATGTCGTCCTTACACCCTAATACATATATTTGTTAACCTAAGATACAGTAAGGTGGCGGTAGCTGATGAACCAACCTCGGAGGAACCTCCAGAAACACACCTGGATCACGGTAATCGAAGCCACGACTTGACCACGTACTTTTACCTTCGTGTATTGCAATGGGTAACTCGACTTGATTTACCAGTGTTCTTCTAATGCACCTACATCATCTCTAAGGGCCATATTTAACTGTAATGATACACTTGCAAACAGGATCCAGCTACCTTTCAGTTAATAGACTGCTGGAAAAAGGGAAACAAGATTAATGTCATTTCGGAGCTTCCCACCTTGAGATGTTAATGGATTTTGGTTGGAAATAACTGCTCATTCTATCGTAGCCGTGGGATCACACACAAACCGGACGACATATCAAACCTTCGGTAGCTGTAGAAGAAACCAAAACGCCATTTGAGAGATCTCGCAATAATATGTAAAAGCTTTTAACACGTAGGTAATGCCAACTTTGGTTTGTTACGGAATATGACAATCGCCTCATTCAAGAAGGCCATGAGTTAAATAATGGTAGTGTAAAATGGCACAATCAACATTTTAGTTTTCTCAAAAGACGAGAAATTTTGGGAAAATCTGTAATGTATTATTTATATTTGTGTTAAGTTATTTCAATTATTTTATTATTTCACGGCCTCCCTTATGTAGAATGTCGTGGTTTTCTTAAAGTCATATTGTCAATATGGAAGACAAGAGAACATCGCAAACCGATGAATATCTCGGCCATGAGAAAGGTAAATAATACTTATATTTATTTATAATATTTATATATAATCTATAATATATAGGACTGTGTAAAAAGTGTATCTGTTCGTGGGTCTCGGCCTGCGGCCTCTTTTCGGAATGACATCCACTGGCCAAGTAAAATCTTCGTTTTCTAACCTGCGTATCATGCATATCTGTTTGTTTATCACAACATTGCTATGAAGTTTTAATGTAATGCCTAAGTTTTTGTTAGAAATAATTTGTTTTAAGTTTACATACCTGATACATAGAATCTCTTTCATTAAAATACAGATGCGGTCTATATAAATCTGAACCAGTTCTATACGCCATAACTTTGGAACCAATAATAGGACACACATACAACTTTGGGAGAATATAATCCACAATTGGGAGATTACATTACACTATTTACATCTCAGAGAAAATGTTGGAAGTGTCCTCCATCAGCATCTATACATGTTTGTACTCGTCTCACCATATTCTCTCAAGTTTTACGGAGAGTATCCTCGCCAATGTTACTTATTTCGGTTTGAATCTCTAAAAAAATCTTTTTATCGAATTGTTACATTGCTCAGTGTACCCAAGTTCAAGCGGTGGCGTCTGTGGCATTCGAAAGGTCATGGGTTCGTTTCTCACGGCTGACCATCCTGGCTCACGTTTTTTTTTCACGGGTTTCCCAGGTGATTATGCGAATCCCGGGAAATACAGTTACATTCCAAGAATTCACTGTCTCCTCATTACGCTTCTCTTCTCATTTTATTTCACCTTACATCGTGATTGGCTGCTTTAGGGTTGGCAGGGTTTCCGGCAGGGAATTTATTCTGTATAAACCCTTGTCCTCCGGATCGGAGTTACTGGGAGCTGAGTCACCATGAGTTTCAGTTTGCAGCTGTAGAAACCCTGTCCTTTACTATCGTCTCTTCTCAGGTCGACTACCCTTAGAATCCTCTAACCTTGAGAGGGCGCCCCGTTAGTCGTAGAGAAAGTATTTCATTGATCGAGGTAACCAAGTGTTGCTTCTGAACGTTATAGTAATCACATCACACTAGAGTAACATAATAGGTCTCCATTCTGCTCTGTTCGAGAGTAACATGCGATTTAGAATTTTCCAGTCTAACTCCACTTGTGAGGCTAATTTTTTTGCCATCATACGATGTTTGAAGATGCTATTATTATGCACCACGTTGTGACACAATCTTGAAGCAGGATTATTTCGGATGAAGGTGGATACAGATTAATTTCTCACCTTTGATGACGATGTCGAAGAAATCTAGAAGTTTCTCTTGCAGCTCTGGATAAGTAGTTGTGCGATGAGATCTTTTTCTTTCCCAGGATCGCGGTAACGGGGCTGATAAAGATAGAATGAATAATACTTTTAATAATACTTTTCTTGCTGAACAATTTAATGAATTTAATTTAATGAACAATTTTAAATTTTTTGAAACAATCACAAATATTATTAATGTAGTCTTTCTAAAACCAGCGGTAGATTCCGCGATGAACTATTTCTTTATTTGCGCACGCACTACTTATACATCTTTGATGTACACACAAAATTATTTCTGCACTCACTCGGAGAGACAATTACACGTCTTACCTCTAAGACTTTCATAAGCAGAACAACATTTTTTTTTTAAATTTAAGTCCTTTAAATTTTTAAGTCATATCGGACCTTTCAGGACAAGGGAAAACTCCGGAAAAAACCTTATCCAGATAACTCACCCTGACCGAGATTCGAACTCGGGACCTCTTGAACGTGAGGCAGACACGCTACCATCTACGCTACCGAGGCGGGTAAGAACAAAATCCTTTTAAACAGTTAACAGCTTCCTCTTATGTTACGTTGTCATGGTTACAGCATTACCTACTTTACATTACTTCTTTATTTTATTATAAATACTAATATCGTTGACTATTCCTAACAACATGAAGTATAAAAATAACTGCTATACTTGTCCAATCTTGTCCAAACATGGTTAGAGCCCATTTGGGTTAAGTTGTCTGAAAGAGAGAGAGAGAGAGAGAGAGAGAGAGAGAGAGAGAGAGAGAGAGAGAGAGAGAGAGAGAGAGAGAGAGAGAGAGAGAGAGAGAGAGAGAGAGAGAGAGAGAGAGAGAGAGAGAGAGAGAGAGAGAGAGAGAGAGAGAGAGAGAGAGAGAGAGAGAGAGAGAGAGAGAGCAATAGTTGAAGGATGGCCTCAGCTACCTCCCATTCACTATAATGAAAAAGGAGCGTTTCTTCCCGTCAAAACCTTCCCCTGTTGTCAGTTTTCTTCTGCCACTTCTTCCTCAAGTGCGCAGATTCCTGGAGTATTCCACCTTCGCCATACCGATCGGGATGTCTCAGGCGGTTTCGTCTGTGACCCGCATTCGGTTTGATTCCCGTGGCCGACCTGACTGAGCCATGGGTTCTTTTTCTGGGATTTCCCGGGTCGCTAGGCGAATGATGGGTAGGTTAATTACATCCCCCGAATTTCCTGTCCCTTCATTTCATCTCCATTATTATTTCACAACATCTCTCATCTGGTGGTCTCTTTCAGGGTAGAAGTGTCAGCGGGTGTCTCGGCGGTGCATGGCAGGCTTCCTCCTCCGGTAGGTCGGTTGCCGGTCTCCGCTGGGACCATTTCGGGACCGCCAGCCAGGGACCTTTGGGGGCTCGGATCGCCTACCTGGGATCATTAGGGCTCGGCTGCTGACCTCGTTGCCGTCCCACTATAGGGGAGCGAGTTCGTTGTCCTGGCCTGTCGGGGGAAGTCTCTATCCAGGTAAACTGTAGGAACCCTGCTCTCTGTACTGTCGTGACTTGTAGGGGAGCGAGTTCGTTGTCCTGGCCTGTCGGGGGAAGTCCCTATCCAGGTAAACTGTAGGTACCCTGCTCTCTGTACTGTCGTGGCTTGTAGGGGAGCGAGTTCGTTGTCCTGGCCTGTCGGGGGAAGTCTCTATCCAAGTAAACTGTAGGTACCCTGCTCTCTGTACTGTCGTGGCTTGTAGGGGAGCGAGTTCGTTGTCCTGGCCTGTCGGGGGAAGTCTCTATCCAGGTAAACTGTAGGAACCCTGCTCTCTGTACTGTCGTGACTTGTAGGGGAGCGAGTTCGTTGTCCTGGCCTGTCGGGGGAAGTCCCTATCCAGGTAAACTGTAGGTACCCTGCTCTCTGTACTGTCGTGGCTTGTAGGGGAGCGAGTTCGTTGTCCTGGCCTGTCGGGGGAAGTCTCTATCCAAGTAAACTGTAGGTACCCTGCTCTCTGTACTGTCGTGACTTGTAGGGGAGCGAGTTCGTTGTCCTGGCCTGTCGGGGGAAGTCTCTATCCAAGTAAACTGTAGGGACCGTGCTCTCTGTACTGTCGTGACTTGTAGGGGAGCGAGTTCGTTGTCCTGGCCTGTCGGGGGAAGTCTCTATCCAGGTAAACTGTAGGAACCCTGCTCTCTGTACTGTCGTGGCTTGTAGGGGAGCGAGTTCGTTGTCCTGGCCTGTCGGGGGAAGTCTCTATCCAGGTAAACTGTAGGAACCCTGCTCTCTGTACTGTCGTGACTTGTAGGGGAGCGAGTTCGTTGTCCTGGCCTGTCGGGAGAAGTCTCTATCCAAGTAAACTGTAGGGCCCCTGCTCTCTGTACCGTCGTGGCTTGTAGGGAGTGAGTTCGTTGTCCTGGCTGTCGGGAGAAGTCTCTATCCAAGTAAACTGTAGGGACTCTGCTCTCTGTACTGTCGTGGCTTGTAGGGGAGCGAGTTCGTTGTCCTGGCCTGTCAGGGGAAATCTCTATCCAAGTAAACTGTAGGGACTCTGCCCTGTGTACTGTCGTGGCTAATAGGTGAGCGAGTTCGTTGTCCTGGCCTGTCGGGGAAGTCTCTATCCAAGTAAACTGTAGGGACTCTGCTCTCTGTACTATCGTGGCTTGTAGGGGAGCGAGTTCGTTGTCCTGGCCTGTCGGGGGAAGTCTCTATCCAAGTAAACTGTAGGGACCCTGCTCTCTGTACTATCGTGGCTTGTAGGGGAGCGAGTTCGTTGTCCCGGCCTGTCGGGGGAAGTCTCTATCGAAGTAAACTGTATGGACCATGCCCTCTGTACTGTCGTGGCTTCTTGGATCGGTCGCTCTCTGCCTCCTTCACCTCATCCTTCCTCCCGGAGGTGCTCCCACTTGGAGGCATAGGCACAATGGGCCCAGCATGGTGGTCTACGTATCGAATCCCAATCTCCACCTTCGCCATGTAAAGTTCGTCTTAACACTATGTGCGAGCGAGAGGGTGAATAGTGCTTTCTCTTTTCAGAAATCCATGACTTCTTATCCCATACAGATTCTAGTGTGGAACAGCAATTAATTTCCAACAATAACAATCAATTTATATAAACATTCAATATGACATTTCTCCGAAGGGTTGTTTCTGTTTTACAGTCAGTCACACAGCTGGTCTCCCTGTACCACCTAATCCCCTGAACACTTGTCTATTACCCTAAGCCCTTTCCTCGCCAGTTGGCGTCGTTGTGACAAACCACATGTGTTTTTAATCCTCTGTGTCCTTCATCGTTGTCCTCACAACCTTTCGTCATATTTGAAGAAACGTTTTCGAATTCATGCACCACATTAGTGATAAATGTCGATGACCTCCTGTCATATAGGAGAGAAGCGCCCAGTACCGCACACCTAAGGTTTTTTGAACATTCACAGAAAATACAATGGAGAACAAGTAGCGCGTTACTATTATCATGAAGCTGATAACATACAGAAACAGCATTAGTAATGAACATTCATGAACGCCAGTCATGTTGTCTTTTAATAACTAAAGTAAATATTAGTGACAACTGCGCATCTCAAAAAGTGTTTCCCAATACCGGACAGACGTAAATAAATACATATTTCTAAATAAAGGAAAAGGAACTGCATACTAAATAACAAGATAATTATTCTTATAGTAATTATTGTATTTTTGAGATAAAAACAGAACACGGTAACGTGATAACATATTTATCGAAACGTTCTCTAGAGATTATTACAACAAAATAAAAATGTCTTAGAACTAATGAAACATTTGTTTAAACACAGTGATCACATCTATAAAAATCAATGTTCTCTTGTCCTGTACATTCAATATGTGTCCAACTCTTACACGATACACGCTGAACCCAAGCCTCGTCTGTGATTTCTAAACAAATGATACACTCTCTTAGAACACTTCAATCAACACTGGTTTTGGTTCCAAAATTTAATTTTCTTTTTATTCTTCTAAGGCTCTTCACTATTTCTAGTTTCTGTTGGCACAGAGTTATAGCTAGGTTCTCTATTTACAGTGCGAATCTTTGCTATTTGTTTCTTCTTTTGTTTTTGTGCCTTTTTCTGGAACATCAACTTATACAGAGTCGATGTTAATGTTTCAGCAATATATATTGCTACTCCCAGGCTCATTGATCTTTCTATCACATTCTTTATTACTTGTTTCATATTTTCTTCTAACCATTTTCCTTTCTTTTTGGTCTCCATGTTGACAGAATGCATATAAATAAAAATTAATCTAATGTCAGCGCAAGTTCAGGGGATAAAAATATACCTTCGCGTACGGTACTGGGAAAATTGCTATCGTACGGTACTGAGCAGCTCACAGGTACTTATATATGACGTCATAGCACGATCCGATTCTTTCAAACCGACACTGTATTTTGTGTTAGTGTATTCTACTTAATACCAAATAATATGAGTACAAATACTTAATTAGTTCTTCACCGGACAAAGCAGCAGCAATGTCAGCAAGTTATTAACAGCACAGTTCCAGTTCACTACACGACTTCTCTGCACAATAACTTCTGATTCAACGGCCAAAGAGCAGGGAAAACTCTCTGTTGGTAACAACGGTAGTCGTTTGTCTAAATACACACCATGAGCTTCTACTATCTATCGGCAACTACGAGATACTGACACCGTACGGTACTGGGCACATCTCCCCTATGTCTTTACATCTGTCTAAAGTACGCGAAGAAACTACGAGATGCATTATATTCACATGTTTTTCTATACCCATTTTTAAACCAACTGTACTTATAAAGCGCATTCATCTATCTTATTCAGTTAATCAAGACAAGTATTTGAAGGGTATATAATAGGATTAAGTGATAGCCAAATCTTGTGAGAGCGATCGCTAGTAATAGCTCTGAAATTCAATACACTCTCCATTATTACAAGAAGTAAAATGACAATACGGATTTTCTACCTTCAAACGTTTAAGTATT
The DNA here is from genome assembly GCA_030765055.1 of Mantis religiosa. NCBI lineage: Eukaryota > Metazoa > Arthropoda > Insecta > Mantodea > Mantidae > Mantis > Mantis religiosa. Next base: position 10,661,076 of record CM060953.1, on the reverse strand, counting down.
TGAACATGTTTTAACTTTCTCTATTGTTAGCTCGGTATTATTTTAGACAAACCATAATAGATAAATGAAAACTTACTACTCAAAAGAAGCAGATAACTTTAAAACCTACAGCTTGTTGTAAACAATTTTTCTGTGATATTAGCCATTTCCCAAATACCGCTTTTATTTGAATATTCTAAAGGTGTGATATTTATATAAAAACATTATTCACTTGTTCCCCATGTATCACGAAATTTCAAGGGCAGCATTGGCAATGGACTTTTAACCATCAGTCGGTTTCGTCTGTACCATTAAATCGACGATCGAACATATATTTCTACAAATGTTTTTCCCAGTTAACACGAATTGGGCAGACAACTAAATTATATTTTTAAATATAATATTTGGGATCTATACGAGGGTGTCTGAAAGCTTTACGACCTCAAAATGAAGATAACAGCGCTCGTAAACAAAAGCAAGTTAGTTTCATTGTTCATCTGTTGACATTAACTAACCAAAGTTTCAGCCATTTTGGACGCTCAGTTGTTATGCAACAGTCGTTTGAGTGAGTTGATGTGAGTGTTTTTATGAAAATGGATAAAATCGAGTATCGAGCTGTCATTAAATATTTGTTTCCGAAAGGCAAAACGCCTACGCAAATCAAAGATGAGTTGGATTCGGTGTATGGGGACTCTGCACCATCATTTACCACAGTGAAATTTTTGGCAGATGAATTTAAACGTGGCAGTAAGAGCTTGGGAGACGATGAACGTTCGGGACGTCCAAAAACTGCAACTACCGAAGAAAACATCACCAGAGTTCACCAAATGATGCTATACGACCGCCGAATTAAAGTGAGAGAGATAGCATAGTCTATTAATATGTCAAAATAACGTGATTGTTACATATTAAATCGACATTTAGACATGAGAAAGCTGTCGGCGTGTTGGGTGCCGCGTTTGTTCACGTTAGACCAAACACGTGTTCGAATGAACATTTCCAACGCTCTGTTGGTGCAGTTTAGGCGCAATAAATCCGAGTTTTAGCGTCAATTAATTACTGTAAATGAGAGTTAGATATACGCCCGAAACAAAAGTACAGTCCAATCAGTTGACTGTAAAGGGGAAACGGCTCAAAATAAGCAAAAACTATTTCTTTCGACTGGGAAAGTGATGGCGACTGTTTTTTGGATAGTCATGGAGTTATTTTAATCAATCATCTTCAAACAGGAAAAACCTTTACAGGAGCACACTACGCTTCATTAGTTGATAAGTTGAAGGCAGAACTTGCGGAAAACGGCTTGTAACTCCATTCTTAAACATTTAACAGTCACTAATACCTTTATATTCCAATTAAAGTAAAGTAGATGTAAAAACAAACATTCTAAGGATAAATGTGCACCCCATAAATGATGGATGGTAGAGAAGTAACTCGCCCTAATTGTTGGTTACGCCCTAATTTACGGAAAGTATCCTCGCCAATGTTACTTATTTCGGTTCGAATGGATTCCTTGAGAACATTAATTGTCCGTGTCCTATTCTTGTACACTCTATATTTAGATACCCACACAAGAAAATATCCGATGAGGTTAGGTCAGGGGATCTGGGGAGCCACAGACAGCCAGAGAGATAATTCGATTATCAAACAAACTGGTTACAAGATCCATGGTGTCATTAGATGTATGGCACGTTGCTCCGTATTGCTGGAAATAACCTTCTCTCAATTCGATATACTCTCCGTAAAACTTCAGAGAATATGGTGAGACGAGTGCAAACATGTATAGATGCTGGTGGAGGACACTTCCAACATTTTCTCTGAGATGTAAATAGTGTAATGTAATCTCCCAATTGTGTATTATATTCTCCCAAAGTTGTACGTGTGTCCTATTATTGGTTCAAAAGTTATGGCCTATTGAAATGGTTCAGGTTTATATGATTGTACTATAGATATCAGCACATTTGATTGCATTATCAAAATGAACAATAAGAAACATGAAAGTTGAACATTGCCGTGAAAGAGAAAATGTGTTTGGTTCAATTTAATTGCAGAGCATAAATATATGACTGAAAATAAACTGCGTATGTGACTACCAACAAAACAAACACTTTGTACCAACATGTGGTAATATCCATGTTTTGCACTGTTTGATTTGAAGTTCACATATCGATATATGCACAGTGACGGCACTGAACATTTTAAAATGCTACCTTTTTTCAAAAAAATTAAATTTTTTGTTATTTGACTACTTTCTAATGTTTTGCTCGGTGCTTTTGTTCGATTTGTTCTAATACTTTGTTAATTTGTCTAGAGAACATTTATAGCTATTACTTTTTACCACATTAAGGCAATGGGAATTCCTTTAGCGCGTGCACCAACAAACCATAGCTCGCCATACTGTGTACGAGGGCTGTTCAATAAAGAATAATCACAATTTTATTTTTGACAATGTACCTTTACTCATCCTCATAATTTTGATGCTTATTCTCAAAATAGTCTTCCCTGAATGCGATGTAGTTGTCCCAGCGTTTCTGCCAGTCTTCAAAGATATGCTGCAAACCATTTTTGAGAGATCCTTCAAAATCTCGTCCGCAGCCTTCACCACTGCTTCTGATGATTGATAATGTCTCCCACGAAGGCGTTTCTTCAAGTTAGGGAATAGAAAATAGTTACATGGGGCTAAATCCGGACTATAAGGAGGGTGAGGGACGCACTTCACGCAACAACATTGGCAATATGCGGCCGCGCATTATCGTGGTGCATCATCCAGCCTGTTTCACGGAAATGTGGTCTTTTGAGCCTGATATGGACTTGCAATGTTTTCAGGACATCCCTGTAGTATTGTCCAGTTACTGATGTGTGTGCAGGTACAACATGCTGATAAACCATTCCATGAATATCAAAGAATGAGATGACCATAAATTTCCCAGCAGAAGCAAACACTTTTGCTTTTTTGGGGGTTGGTGATGAAGGAGATTTCCACACTGAGCTTCGCTATTTACTCTCATGATCAAAATGACGTAACCAAGTTTCATCAGCAGTGATTACGTTTGAAACAAACTCCGGATCTTCCTCTAACATCAACTTTAACTGCATACGAATGTCCTTTTGTTCGGGAATCAACAGTCTTGGAACCCATCGCTCACAAACACGTCTCATATGTAATGTTTCTGTCAACAACGTGTGGGTGGCACCCAATGAAATGTTCAGTATTTCAGAAAGTGATGTTAAGGTAATTCGTCGATCCTCTCTCACAATGGCAGCAGCAATGTTGATGTTTTCTTCCGTAAGAGCAGTAACTGGAGCACCGGGTCCACCTTCCTTTGAAATTGATTGTCTCCCCTCTTTAAACATTTTAAACCACCTTCGAGCTGTGCTGTAGGGAAGAACAGACTCTCCATAGGCCTCCTGTAATATTGTATATGCCTCAACTGAAGATTTGTTGAGATGAAAGCAGAATTTCAAAGCCGCATATTGTTCCTCGCGTGTTACCTCCATTGCAGCAGTAGTCGATGCTGAACATGTCTGAACTTGCCTGGTTCTCACAGGCGGGAACCAGGAGTACCAACAATGAAACTACTAAAGCGTGTTTGTTTCACGTTAAGCTAGCAGCATATAAGATTGGATTTTAGTTTGAAAAATTATGACCGTAAAAAATACGTACGTGGAGTCATTTAATCGAAATCAGACGATAGATTAGAACGTTATACAAACCTGATTTCATTATTCTTCAGGAATATTGATATTTTACTTTAAGAGCGAATTCAAAAGCTTTATTGATGTTAAAGGAGATTACTATGAAACACTCAGTATACCTATATCCTAAATGAAGATGTAGAGAGGACTTAGTTTTGTTGTAAAGGTAAAATGAAGGAGGTGGAGGACTGGGGAGAGACAGCCTGACACAGTGCCATGTAAGCAACAGGTCTCTTCCACCCCCTACATTCTACGTCATTTCAATTATTGATTGCATGTGCCGGCTTCGTGCTCGAGGGTACTTCCATCTTTACTGGATGTTGTCAGTCCTAGCCCGCTCCCACTTTCTCTACTTACACGTATTCCACCCGAAACTTCACCGGAAGCACATCATTTGAAACTCCAAAGAAGCGTTTTTAACCCTCTCATGGTGTCAGCTATGGAAAAACACATTATATATCTAGTTTTTTTTTCTCACCCCAAAGTGATTCTAACAACTATGTGGTGCTAAAGTGTAAAATATTTCCGCAAAAATATTAACGACTTTATTTTGAGACCAAAGCATATCTTTTAAATTAAAACTCCATTGTTGTAAGCTATATAAGTTATGAACTAGCCATGTCTGAAATATGAAAGCATATACAGGGTGTCTCTGAAATCACTATCCATTTCAATGAAGGAAGACATGATTGAAAAATCAAAATTATTTTGAAGTGTTACACATATTCTAGTGCCCTTCTACATGACCTCCATCTAGCTCAAAACACATACGCCATCTTTCAGTAGTGGAAGGAAATGTAGACTGTAACATGTCAACCGTAATTCGACCTGCTGCTTCCCTGATATTTTTCCGTAACTCAGGCAGACCATTCACTTTGCTAGTGTACACTTTAGATTTGATGTACCCCCATGCAAAAAAGTCTAAAGGAGTAAGGACTAGTGAATAGGAAGCCCACAGCCGAGGTGAACCTCTGCCTATCCATCTCCCTGGAAAGGTTCTGTTCAGGTAATCACGGACGATGTTTGCAAAATGTGGAGACGCACCATCTTGATGAAACACAACTGTACCCAGTATGCCATCTTCTTGAAGCTGCGGTTCAAGGAACAGTTCTAACATGTCGAGGTAGATGTTACCTGTTATTGACTTTCGGCAAAGAAAAATGGGTCATACAGTTTTGTGTTTGTCATACCCACCCAAACATTGACTTTCGGTGTATCACGTTCCCACTCCGATACCTCATGTGGTTCTTCATTTGCCCATATTCGGCTGTTGTGTCTGTGCACTTTCCCACAAACATGGAAAGTGGCTACATCAGAGAATAAAATGTTGTCCATTAAATTCTCATTATCTACACATTCCAGGAGGTCGAACCACATTGCCCGACGACAGGCGAAATCCTCGTCCTCAAGATGGTGCAGAACTAGAATGTGATTAGGACGTTTTCGTAGAGTGAAACGTAGAATTTTCCACACTGTGTTGCGAGGGACGTCAATTCCCTACTGAGGCGTCGGACTCCTATCACTGGCAATTTGAGCCTGCTGCACTGTTTCTGCCAAGACGTGTGGTCGTCCAGGACATGTCTCATCACACACACTGCCGGTACGCTTAAATTTGTACACAAGAGCAGACGAATGTGTGCCCTTGATGGGGCTGATTTATGGAATTTACGGGTAAATGCCACTCTGGCGTCTTCATATGACAATCCGCGTACCCGTGCACAAACAATAGCAACTCGTTCTTCTGTGCTAAACATCTTGCACTAAGATACCAGTATCTGAAAAGAAACAAAATATTGCGTTTTTATTAAAATGGATAGTGACTTTAGAGACATTCTGTATATTTTTACTATTTCAACACAAAATGTTTATTTACCTAAACATATATTCACAGTATATAAAAATATTGTAATTTCTTTTGAAGAAACTTTCATTTGTGTGACGCGAGTATATTTTCGAAGTCCAAAGCTGTACGTATACGCATGCGCAAGTAAACAGCCTGCCGGTTCTAGCGTTGCAGCCGACATGAGAAAGATATCTAAAACTTGTAGCCAAGCTCTGCAAAAATGCCCCAAACATAGGTGACGTGTACAAAGGAACATGGTTTGAGCAGGTGAAGTTATCGCCCGGTCAGATTTTGTTACTCATGCACTGCTTTGCACATAAACAATCATACGACACGACGATAATGGAGTGCTCCGTAGAAAATACATGTATGAGCTCACTGACTGTATCGGACTGTTTTTTTATTTTTTTATTTTACGTCCTCCAACATTAAGTCATATCGGACGATGAATGAATTGGGTGAAAGGATGCTCAAATGAGTCCAGGGTCCATGGAGCTTACAGTTACCCGACATTCGTCTTGAAGGATAAGGGAAAACCCCGGGAAAAGCTTGTACAGGTAATTCACGCTGACCTAGATTCGAACTCGGGACCTCTTGAACATGAGGCAGACACGCTACCATCTACGCTACCGAGGTGGGCATATCGGACTGGTTCGGCTACTGCCGCGAAGTGTGAATGATGTCAAATGACATCAAGTATACTGCAAAGGGAAAATTGGCGGTCCCAGTCACGTCGTTCAAATCGGCGAATGCAAAATAGGACGACTCAAGTTTCATCGTAGCGGCAACTGGATTTTGGGAAGATCAACGTGGAAACGAATGAGGTGCGGATAACGATATGCCCCAACAACAGGAGGGATGCAGTCTAATTGCAGCGCCCACGATGAAACTTGCATCGTCCTATTTTGCATTCATCGATTTGAACGACGTGACCGGGAGTATCCTCGCCAATGTTACTTATTTCGGTTCGAATGGATTCCTTGAGAACATCAGTTGTCCGTGAGCTATACTTGTACAGTCTATTTTTTAGATACACCCACAAGAAAAAATCCGGTAAGGTTAGCTCAGGGGATCTGCGGGGCCACAGACCTTTTGAGATTATTCGATTATCAAAGAAACTGGTTACAAGTTCCATGGTGTCATTAGATGTATGGCACGTTGCTCCATCTTGCTGGAAATAACATTCCCTCAATTCGATATAATCTCCGTAAAACTTCAGAGAATATGGTGAGACGAGTACAAACATGTATAGATGCTGGTGGAGGACACTTCCAACATTTTCTCTGATACGTAAATAGTGTAATGTAATCTCCCAATTGTGTATTATATTCTCCCAAAGTTGCACGCGTGTCCTATTATTGGTTCAAAACTTATGGCTTATTGAAATGGTTCAGGTTTAAATGGATCGCACTGTACAATATAGAGGGACAAATGTTGACGCGAGGTATACCCGAATTGACTCCGGCCTCTATTAACCCGGCGTTCTTTCCTTGGGGCAATACCTTAAGTCTAAAGAGCCCTCCCCCCCCCAACATCGACAATAATGCCAAGACGGGATGGAAAAGGATACACCACTTACGAGCGTCAACCCCGCAGGGAAGACTACCGAATAACCTCGGTAGGGCCGCCTGGTGATCTACCACACCTTCTACTAGCTGTGTAGGCTAGTAGATTTCTTAGGCAACCCTCTACCCCCTCCAGGCGGCCGAAGACTGGCTGGAGGTATCCGATCTCCCTCGAGTAAGGGTAACACACTGCCCGGTCGAGTCCAACCCAAACCGAACAACTCCCAATCAGGGAGGAACTCGAATGTTCGGCCCGAGGTTCCTCTAGTAAGGTCAGAGGTACCACGAGTGCTAGAGGTCAACAGTGGAAGCTAGTACGCGGGACCTCTTAGGCAACCCTCTACCCCCTCCGGGCGGCTGAAGACTGGCCAGAGGTACCCGATCTCCTGCGGGTAATGGGAACACACTGCCCCCTCGAGTCCAACCCAATCCCCCGTATGGGAGGGGATCCGTCCCATTCAGCTGCCGTGGTGCTGGCGCTGTGGAGCCCTAGCACTCGTGGTACCTCTGACGTTACTAAGAGAAACCTCGTGCCGAACGTTCGAGACCTTCCCTGATTGGGAGTTGTTCGGATTGGGTTGGACTCGAGGGGGCAGTGGTTCCCGATACTCGTGGGTGATCTGGTACGTCTCCGGACGGGGTTGAGGGAAGCATAGCTAGCCTGCATAGCTAGTACAAGGTGACCTAGATCACCAGGCGGCCCCACCGAGGTTATATCGGTAGCCTTCCCTGCAGGTTTGACGCTCGTAAGTGGTGTATCCTTTTCCATCCCGTCTTGAGTCCACAGGAGCAGATGGGGGGGAGGCTTGTTAGTCTCTAGGTCTTGCCCTATGGAAAGCCCCACGGAGGCGCCGGGCGCCCTTTCGGGACAGCTCGGTAACTCCCTGGTCGAAGGGGGCCCTGGTCCTTGGTCCTACTGGTCCAGGACGAATGGGAGTAGATCCTCTGGCATTATCGTAACATTAACGTAAGACCAACCCAATCCGAAGAACTCCCATTCAGGGAGGGGCTCGAATGTTCGAGGTTCCTCTAGTAACGTCAGAGGTACCACGAGTGTTAAGGGTCCGCAGCAGCTGAAGGGGATGGATGCCCTCCCCTACGGATAATATCTGGTGCACCATGACCTCAGAGAGACTTATAAGTACCTCCACCTCGAGGAAGGGATGAGGGGAGAGTAGCACAGGAGGACACAGGCCGTAGGCAGGCAGGCCACAGGTTCACACAGAAGTCCCTAGTTCAAAGATCGTCCCATTTCTGGAGTGAACGACCCGTCGAACAAGCAGCCCTTTACTTTTCACAGAACTACTCTTTCGTTTGAGGAAGCAACTGCTCTTTGATGGAAGAGAAATTATGGTAAAAGAGAAATCATCCCCAGCATTATATCGACCAATGAAAGCCATGATCAGTGTCAGTATGGGTGGTCGAACCCGGGATAGCGAGCCTCGCCGCTCGAGAGTCAGCTGAACCTGTCCACAAATGCAGAAGACACAGAAAGTCAGGATAACGAGATAAGAACGGTGCGGGCTTCCGAAAGAAATAAAAACTGTAACAGCCAATTAGCAGAGCAGAAAAATTAACCGAGGGTTAGAGAAGGGCATTATTAAGGCTGAGAAAAAATACCGGGTGCCTTGAAATTTTATATCCCTTGTTAAAATATGTTAAATGGTTTCTGAGAACAAGACGGTACTGTGTTTCATAACAAACGCTGTCACGTGGTGGACTAAGTTCTATTAACTGCTATGACAAATTATTTTACTTTAAAACAAGCTGAAGTAGGTAATTAAGTAGGAATGAACTAAATACATAATGATCGTAGACATTTGGAACAAGTTCAATAAGTGATGTGACAGATAATTGTTCTAGTAAGGTAAGACCTGAAGCTTTCCTAGCGACGAATATGTTGATCTTCTCGGGAAACAAGCCAGGTGAAAAGACGATTACAAATCCACGTTTCGGAGCGTACATCTCTCCCATCATCAGGATATTTATTAAATGAATCGCTTATTTCAGAAACCACCTAAGAGACAAAATATCAAAAAATGTGTTTTTGGTGGTACTGTACAATTTATAGGTAAATACATCTTTTAGTGTACTAATAACCAATGTTTCATATCAGTAATGCTATTTTAAGCCTTTAACATAATTCGTTTATTTCAGAAAGAACCCAAGCGCCGTCGCTTATGTTCTTTCAGTGGTAAATTTCACTCGTGACGGTTGGCAGCCTCGATGACATCACGTGTTATGTGACTCACAACTACCCTGTACGTGGCCACTCATTTTCCCCATGTGACAGAGATTTTGGAAGCATAAAGCGTCTCTTGAGAAAGATGGACAGGATTTATACTCCTGATGAATATGCAGAGCTCATGCTAAAAGCTAGTAAGTCTGGCCGATTTACTGTATATCACCTTACATCAGATGATGTTCAAAAAGTGGTGGCCCAAATCATATAAGAAAAAGCCAAATTCGTACGAAACATCAGGCAGGGAAGTGCCCAGAGAAATTAAGCAGCCAAGTCCAAGTACAAGCAGTTTCTCTACAGCAAGGATAGTCCGGGAAAAGTGGTAGCAAGGGAATTCATTCTACCTTGACATTGCTAAAAACTGCCAGCCCTCCGGAACTACCAACAGAGAAAGCTTATCGTTTGGGGAAGGTATGTTTACTTTTATTTTACCAAGGTTATTTGAAGCGTTTATATTTTACTTTTAGCTAAACATTTTTGAAGGCTATAACAAGTTTTAAAATTTATCGGATTTTGCACAGTCAGAGTTTTGGTTTTAGGTCCCAATCAACAATAAAATGACAGACGATATAAAAAAGTTGATGGAATACTCTGTTGGATATGAAGCCTTCTATGACACTTATCATCCAATGGCGAACAACTGACGAGGAGTTGCCAGAAGCTGAACAAGTGAATAAGGGCAGATCTTTGTATATAGACTTACTATAGCGTGTAGTCCACTTGTATTTTTCGATTTAGGCCTAATAAAACCATGCTTTTTTATACTTATATAGTGTGTCTGTTACTTACCTTTTATACCAAAACAGGTAAAAAATAATGGTTTGACTTTTTATTTGTAATTTACGTCCGCCCCAATATTAAGTCATATCCGACGGTGAATGAATTGAGTGAAATGATGCTCAAATGAGTCCAGGGTCCATGGAGCTTAGAGTTACCGACATTCGTCTTGAAGGATAAGGGAAAACCCCAGAAAAATCTTATCCAGGTAACTCGCCCTGACCGAGATTCGTACCCGGGACCTCTTGAACGTGAAGCAGACATGCTACCACCTACGCTACCGAGGCGGGCTATGGTTTGACTTAATTTCAATAATAATTTTAAAAGAATCGCTTTGGATACACTCATTTACTGCAGAAACCACCTAAGTGCAATTTTTTTCACAAATGTATGACTCAAAAGGCTTAAAAGAAAAAAAAAAAAAAAAGAAAAAAAAACAGATTATTTCAATAGCATGTTTGATGTTTGGTAAAGACTAGACCTATACTTAAGCTGCAAAACAGTTTTTTTTTTTTTTTTTTTTTTTTTTTTTTTTTAAGTTTTCCGAAAGTTGAAAAAAGCGCGCACTTAGGTGGTTTCTGAAATAAACAATTCAAATGTTATAACCACAAATGAAACACTCGATATAACACAAATATAAACAAAGACAAAACACTATCAATACTTGCATTACTGAACAAAAGACTGTTTTCAGTAAATTAAATGCCAGGTCAGGAGATGGCGTGAATATAGATAGATAATTTATTCATCTTGTAAATCATACATTGTACATGAGTATTATGATATAAGACACGTCAAATTGTGAATTTACAGTGCAATTAACTATACTTGTAAATTAACAAGTGACATCCAATAACGACAAGTCAGTGTTTGTACAAAATAATTATTTATAAAGATATCTCAAGAATTTTATAATATACGCAATTAATTCAGAAATGTAATAATATTATAAACTTTCCATAACTAACTTTCACTAACTGAATAAAAACAGTGATCTAGCAAGTATGCCAAAAATGGCTTTTTAAATGCTGAAAAATTGCAAGTGGTTCTGTTGGCTATAGGCAGTTTATTAAAAGAAAGTGATTCCTAGATTTATTACACTTTTGATGAGCTCTTGTGTTACTTCTATTCACATGAATATCCATTCTCTGTCTAGTATTATGGTTATGAACTGTGTCATTAAAGGTACAGTGACCGTTTCCTGTCATTAAATTTGTCTTTGTAAACTTTAAAATTTCAAAAATGCAAAGACATGGGAGAGGTAAGATTTTAAATTTTTTAAATAATGGTCTGCACGTAGATGATTGATTTAACTCCTCCAAGTATTATTAGAATCCGCTTTTTGCATTATGAATAATGATTTACAATGTGGTGAGTTACCTCATAATGTTATGCCATATTTTAAAAATGGAGTGAGCACACGCAAAATACACGCTTCTGAGAGTTTAATTTCTTTGGGTCAAAGAAACGTAACAACTTAAGTTGAGGATCAAGCTGTATAGATCTATGCTTCTTAAGCCGACGCATTTCCATTTTTAAGGCCGGTTTCCAAGAGGAGCTGAACTGAAATCCAGTATCACGACTAAGCATGCTCCTTTAGGAGGAAATGGCCAAAGCCTCCTTAATTCTCCGCTCCCAGTAACTTTGCATATAGCCAAGATGGTCGCCTCCCGAAAGTTGGCTCTGTGGTCGTTATCAAAACAATACTCAGCCAGTCCAGACTTCTCAGGTTGCATTAAATGAATGCTCCGTTCATGTTCGTTTATTCTGGTAGCGATGTTCCTTCCGGTTTGTCCTATATATGGTGTCCTACATTCACAGGGAATGCGGTACACTCCCGGAAGCTAGCTCTATGCTCTGCCAGTCCAGACTTCTCAGGTTGCATTAAACGAATGTTCCGTTCATGTTTGTTTATTCTGGTAGCGATTGTCCTTCCGGTTTGTCCTATATATGGTGTCCTACATTCACAGGAAATGCGGTACACTCCCGAAACTTGGAACTCCAGTTTGTCTTTCACTGATCTCAACAGATGTTTAATCTTCAGAGGTGGCTTGTGGATGGTCCTGATGTATTTGGTGAGAATTCTGCTGATTCTGCCGAATAGGTTGCCGGTAAACGGGATGCAGGCTGTAGTGGTAGGCTTATCTGACGCTTGCTGTATTACAGATTTCCCTGGTGATGGAGGCTTCAACGCCATATTCGGAGTAGCCGTTTTGACGGAAAGTGAGTCTCAGGTGCTGTAATTCCTGTTTTAAGTGGCTGGGATCAGAGATAGACAAAGCTCTGTGACGCAGTGTATTGAGAACTCCCAGTCGTTAAGACTTATGATGGAAACTATGAGCGTTCAGATAGAGATCGGTGTGTGTAGGCTTGCGGTATACAGCATGCCCCAATGTACCGTTGCTATTTTTGAAACAAGAATGTCCAGGAATGGAAGAGTTCCATCTTTCTCCATTTCCATGGTAAACTGTCTTTGAGGTCGAAGGCTGTTGAGATGCGCAAGAAAGCTAGGCAAAGTGTCTGATCCATGTGGCAAGATTACAAAAATGTCGTCCACGTATCTATAGAAATGAGATGGTTTAAGTGGAGCTGTGGCAAGTATTTCATGTTCTAGGTGTTCTGGACCTCCAAGTTCCGGAAGTGTACCGCATTCTTCGGTGTTCATAGGTTGTTAAGGTGCTCAGTTTATGTGAAATAGTCTATTTAGGCTGATAAGTTAATGCTTGTCATGAAACCAAGACGGAGTCTTCCAGGTGGTTCTGGAGAGCTCCTCCCCTTCCGCCGATCACCTAGGCCTAATCTTTGTTCAAAGCAAGAAGGTTAAATTGAACTATTTTACAAAGAAATTATTGAAGATATCTAAATAATTTCCATATATTAAAATCAGTGCACATGATAAGAAGACTGGGTTAAGTATTTCTCATGAGAAAGAGTCATTAGTTGTGCAGTTTAAAAGTCAACTGCCTCTTTGTTCTATGGTTAGCATTAATACAGAGATCCCAGCTGGAGTATGGGGCTTTGTCTTTAGCCTACCTAGAGTCTGCACGTACGAATGAGTGGGTGAATTTGTGTACACCAAACGTAACACAAACCAATATATCAGCAACACTATAATCGTCGAGCAATTGTTCCAAAGTAAAAACAAAAACAGCCGGTATTACCTTACAGCTTATAAGTGGAACGTTAAGAAAAACTAAATGTCATAAACAGTTGACAACTTAGTTCCAGTAGTTCATTTATTAGCTTCTATAAACTAGTCAACTTTATCTTCATACTTCACCACGCATACTGTAGCAGAACCGACGCAGAACAAGACTGCAGATGTGATGTATATATTACTTCGTCATCAAGCTAACCGTGCCAAAATGATAACAGTCATGACACCGATGATCCATCTTCAACCTATATGAAATGAGCCCGGGAGAAATGTTTACAGTGCAACTTCCACCGACTGATCGCAACGGAGAAACCGCCCGGTCCTTCCGACAGATGAAGTATACCTCACACGGAGGTTTCTCCCTCCATAACCACAAAGGCTACCCTAATAATGAACATTTTTAGATTGGTATGTTGCCAAAAGCGAATCAATTCTTTTGTTTGTATTTGAAAACTATTTTCTAACGTTTTTCGAGTTGTTTATAATATACTTTGTTCTATGTTTCACCATAGAATACATTTTAAAGCGTCTTGTAACGCCCAAACAATGTGATGACTTAGAAATACATTTGGTAAAGACTAATACAATTTATAATTGTTGTAACAGTTCAAAATAGATCGTCTTTTTTCTTAGCGATGTGTGAAGGACTAAGCCCAAGAATTGCTATTACTGTCAGACATGTATGAATTTATTGGACATTGGTATAAGTCAAATACATCAACAGTTAGACGTGAGAAACTGACTACCGATCAAAAACAACAACGTATTGATTGTTACAGAAAAACTTCAAGGTGACACTTCAAATTTGGTTTGGAATATCGTTACTGTTGATGAATCTTGGATTTATTGTTTTGATCCTGAAAACAAAAGTTTATGGGTCTTTCGAACAGAACATAAGTCTACAAAAGTCCGACAAATTCAGTGTTAGTAAGAATATGGTTGTCATATTGCTACGAGGTTAAGATTTCCAATTTTATTTAATATTTGTAATTTTGTAATTTATTTCTCATCTTTCCTTTTACAACATCAAATGAAATACAAAATCAAGATTACAATTATAAAATCCATACTGAAATATGCCATATATTCCTAAATCCTGGAAATCCTATCATGTTGCCCACCATTGACTAATAATTCGGTCCCCATACACCTAACCCTAGGTTTTTGTGTATTGGAGGCCCTCTACTCCTTTTCACACATTCTGCCATTTCATCTATCCCACTCTATATTTTTCTCTTAATTTTTCTTAGTCATCTCTCTTTAACTATCCCTAAATAATTCCCTATAGTTCTCCTGTTCTTTTCCCCTTTTACTTACAAATTTTTTCTAATTACTACTTCACCCCCCAAATTGTCCCATTTACGTAGCCAAGCCTGCTCTTTCCATATCTTTGTTTGACTATAATATACAGTGGAAGTCTGCATTCTCTTCTCCACACAATGGACATTTATCTAGCTCCCTCTCTTGACCTATACCTTTCTGTCCCATTTACGTAGCCAGGCCTGCTCTCTCCATTTCTTTGTTTGACAACAATATACAGTGGAAAACTGCATTCTCTTCTCCACACAATGGACATTTATCTAGCTCCCTCTCTTGACCTATACCTTTCTGTCCAATTTACGTAGCCAGGCCTGCTCTCTCCATTTCTTTGTTTGACTACAATATACAGTGGAAATCTGCATTCTCTTCTCCACACAATGGACATTTATCTAGCTCCCTCTCTTGACCTATACCTTTCTGTCCCATTTACGTAGCCAGGCCTGCTCTCTCAATTTCTTTGATTACAATATACAGTGGAAGTCTGCATTCTCTTCTCCACACAATGGACATTTATCTAGCTCCCTCTCTTGACCTATACCTTTCTGTCCCATTTACGTAGCCAGGCCTGCTCTCTCCATTTCTTTGATTACAATATACAGTGGAAGTCTGCATTCTCTTTTCCACACAATGGACATTTATCTAGCTCCCTCTCTTGACCTATACCTTTCTGTCCCATTTACGTAGCCAGGCCTGCTCTCTCCATTTCTTTGATTACAATATACAGTGGAAGTCTGCATTCTCTTCTCCACACAATGGACATTTATCTAGCTCCCTCTCTTGACCTATACCTTTCTGTCCCATTTACGTAGACAGGCCTGCTCTCTCCATTTCTTTGTTTGACTACAATATACAGTGGAAGTCTGCATTCTCTTCTCCACACAATGGGCATTTATCTAGCTCCCTCTCTTGACCTATACCTTTCTGTCCCATTTACGTAGCCAGGCCTGCTCTCTCCATTTCTTTGTTTGACTACAATATACAGTGGAAGTCTGCATTCTCTTCTCCACACAATGGACATTTATCTAGCTCCCTCTCTTGACCTATACCTTTCTGTCCCATTTACGTAGCCAGGCCTGCTCTCTCCATATCATTGTTTGACTACAATATAATATACAATGGAAGTCTGCATTCTCTTCTCCACACAATGGACATTTATCTAGCTCCCTCTCTTGACCTATACCTTTCTGTCCCATTTACGTAGCCAAGCCTGCTCTCTACATATCTTTGTTTGACTACAATATAATATACAATGGAAATCTGCATTCTCTTCTCCACACAATGGACATTTATCTAGCTCCCTCTCTTGACCTATACCTTCCTGTCCCATTTACGTAGCCAAGCCTGCTCTCTCCATATCTTTGTTTGACTACAATATAATATACAATGGAAATCTGCATTCTCTTCTCCACACAATGGACATTTATCTAGCTCCCTCTCTTGACCTATACCTTTCTGTCCCATTTACGTAGCCAGGCCTGCTCTCTCCATATCTTTGTTTAAATACAATATACAGTGGAAATCTGCATTCTCTTCTCCACACAATGGACATTTATCTAGCTCGCTCTCTTGACCTATACCTTTCTGTCCCATTTACGTAGTCAGGCCTGCTCTCTCCATATCTTTGTTTGACTACAATATAATATACAATGGAAATCTGCATTCTCTTCTCCACACAATGGACATTTATCTAGCTCCCTCTCTTGACCTATACCTTTCTGTCCCATTTACGTAGCCAAGCCTGCTCTCTCCATATCTTTGTTTAACTACAATATAATATACAATGGAAATCTGCATTCTCTTCTCCACACAATGGACATTTATCTAGCTCCCTCTCTTGACCTATACCTTTCTGTCCCATTTACATAGCCAGGCCTGCTCTCTCCATATCTTTGTTTGACTACAGTATAATATACAATGGAAATCTGCATTCTTTTCTCCACACAATGGACATTTATCTGGCTCCCTCTCTTGACCTATACCTTTCTGTCCCATTTACGTAGCTAGGCCTGCTCTCTCCATTTCTTTGTTTGACTACAATATAATATACAATGGAAATCTGCATTCTCTTCTCCACACAATGGACATTTATCTAGCTCCCTCTCTTGACCTATACCTTTCTGTCCCATTTACGTAGACAGGCCTGCTCTCTCCTTATCTTTGTTTGACTACAATATAATATACAATGGAAATCTGCATTCTCTTTTCCACACAATGGACATTTATCTAGCTCCCTATCTTGACCTATACCTTTCTGTCCCATTTACGTAGCTAGGCCTGCTCTCTCCATTTCTTTGTTTGAATACAATATAATATACAATGGAAATCTGCATTCTCTTTTCCACACAATGGACATTTATCTAGCTCCCTATCTTGACCTATACCTTTCTGTCCCATTTACGTAGCCAGGCCTGCTCTCTCCATATCTTTGTTTAAATACAATATACAGTGGAAATCTGCATTCTCTTCTCCACACAATGGACATTTATCTAGCTCCCTCTCTTGACCTATACCTTTCTGTCCCATTTACGTAGCCAGGCCTGCTCTCTCCATATTTTTGTTTGACTACAATATAATATACAATGGAAGTCTGCATTCTCTTCTCCACACAATGAACATTTATCTAGCTCCCTATCTTGACCTATACCTTTCTGTCCCATTTACGTAGCCAGGCCTGCTCTCTCCATATCTTTGTTTGACTACAACATAATATACAATGGAAATCTGCATTCTCTTCTCCACACAATGGACATTTATCTAGCTCCCTATCTTGACCTACACCTTTCTGTCCCATTTACGTAGACAGGCCTGCTCTCTCCATATCTATGTTTGACTACAATATAATATACAATGGAAGTCTACATTCTCTTCTCCACACAATGGACATTTATCTAGCTCCCTCTCTTGACCTATACCTTTCTGTCCCATTTACGTAGCCAAGCCTGCTCTCTCCATATCTTTGTTTGACTACAATTTAATATACAATGGAAGTCTACATTCTCTTCTCCACACAATAGACATTTATCTAGCTCCCTATCTTGACCTATACCTTTCTGTCCCATTTACGTAGCCAGGCCTGCTCTCTCCATATCTTGTTTTGACTACAATATAATATACAATGGAAAACTGCATTTTCTTCTCCT
The DNA here is from genome assembly GCA_030765055.1 of Mantis religiosa. NCBI lineage: Eukaryota > Metazoa > Arthropoda > Insecta > Mantodea > Mantidae > Mantis > Mantis religiosa. Next base: position 10,643,360 of record CM060953.1, on the reverse strand, counting down.
CACAATGGACGTTTATCTAGCTCCCTCTCTTGACCTATACCAACCTGTCCCATTTACGTAGCCAAGCCTGCTCTCTCCATATCTTTGTTTGACTACAATATAATATACAATGGAAATCTGCATTCTCTTCTCCACACAATGGACATTTATCTAGCTCCCTATCTTGACTTATACCTTCCTGTCCCATTTACGTAGCCAAGCCTGCTCTCTCCATATCTTTGTTTGACTTCAATATAATATACAATGGAAATCTGCATTCTCTTCTCCACACAATGGACATTTATCTAGCTCCCTATCTTGAACTATACCTTTCTGTCCCATTTACGTAGCCAAGCCTGCTCTCACCACATCTTTGTTTGACTACAATATAATATACAGTGGAAGTCTGCATTCTCTTCTCCACACAATGGACATTTATCTAGCTCCCTATCTTGACCTATACCTTTCTGTCCCATTTACGTAGCCAAGCCTGCTTTCACCATATCTTTGTTTGACTACCATATAATATACAATGGAAGTCTGCATTCTCTTCTCTACACAATGGACATTTATCTAGCTCCCTCTCTTGACCTATACCTTTCTGTCCCATTTACGTAGCCAAGCCTGCTCTCACCATATCTTTGTTTGACTACAATATAATATACAGTGGAAGTCTGCATTCTCTTCTCCACACAATGGACATTTATCTAGCTCCCTCTCTTGACCTATACCTTTCTGTCCCATTTACGTAGCCAGGCCTGCTCTCTCCAGATCTTTGTTTGACTACAATATAATATACACTCGAAGTCTGCATTCTCTTCTCCACACAATGGACATTTGTCTAGCTCCCTATCTTGACCTATACCTTTCTGTCCCATTTACGTAGACAGGCCTGCTCTCTCCATATCTTTGTTTGACTACAATTTAATATACAATGGAAATCTGCATTCTCTTCTCCACACAATGGACATTTGTCTAGCTCCCTATCTTGACCTATACCTTTCTGTCCCATTTACGTAGACAGGCCTGCTCTCTCCATATCTTTGTTTGACTACAATTTAATATACAATGGAAATCTGCATTCTCTTCTCCACACAATGGACATTTGTCTAGCTCCCTATCTTGACCTATACCTTTCTGTCCCATTTACGTAGCCAGGCCTGCTCTCTGCATATCTTTGTTTGACTACAATATAATATACACTGGAAGTCTGCATTCTCTTCTCCAGACAATGGACATTTATCTAGCTCCCTCTCTTAACCTATACCTTTCTGTCCCATTTACGTAGCCAAGCCTGCTCTCTCCATATCTTTGTTTGACTACAATATAACATACAACGGAAGTCTGCATTCTCTTCTCCACACAATGGACATTTATCTGGCTCCCTCTCTTGACCTATACCTTTCTCTCCCATTTACGTAGCCAGGCCTGCTCTCTCCATATCTTTGTTTGATTACAATATAATATACAGTGGAAGTCTACATTCTCTTCTCCACACAATGGAAATTTATCTAGCTCCCTCTCTTGACCTATACCTTTCAAGTTTCTCACTCCTGTTCTCGCCCAAGCAAAACCTTCTCGCCTTAGCTTACTACATATATCTATATATCCTTCCCTTCCCCAGGTTTTTATTTCTCTATATAATCTCAGTGATTATTTAATATAGAAAATATGCATATTGTCAATTAATATTACATTGTTGGAAAGGCGGAACTTGCAGCTATTTTTCAACGTAATCACCATTGCGATCGTTGCACTTTTGCATGCGCAGAGGCAGTTTTTGTATACCCTTGTCATAGCACTCTCCCACCAAGTTGCGCAGGTAGCGCTCAACCTCGTTTTTCAAATCATCGTCGGTCTGTGTGACTTCAACTCAGGAAACAGATGATAATCACTAGGTGCTAAGTCTGGACTCTAGGGGGGATGGGTGAGGATGCCCCGTCCGAACTGGGCCAGGAGACCAACCTCGCACACACCTTGTGATAACGCAAATGTTCGGTCAAAATCTTGTCAATCGTAGTCTTACTGGCTTCAGGGATAAGTTCACACAGCTCACGAACTGTCACTCGCCGATCTTTAAGCATTTCTTGCTCCACTTTTGCAATTGTTTCGGCTGAAACCGAAGGCCGACCAGAACGATGTTCGTCATGGACGTCTGTACGTCCGTCGTTGAACTCTCTGACCCACTTTCACACGTTCTTGTCGTCCATACACTGTGGCCCATAGACTTCACATAACTGACGATGAATTTCAGTGGGGGTGGTACCCTTGGCACTCAAAAAACGGATCACTGCAGGCAACTCGCACTTGGCGGTGGAAGTGATAGGAAGCTCCATCTCAAACGGCTGCCCAGCCAAGACTAATGGTTGTAACGGGTTCTTTGTGATGGGGATCTGTAGGTGTGAAACAAAGCTATACGCCAGTGTTGCCGGATCTTGCGTAATAGTGTCCCTTACGACTCCAGCGCCTTGGAGGCCTTATTTTACGGCCACACGTCGTATATTAGAAGTTGGGATGGGTCATACCCGTTTTCCACGACACTCGACCAAATCATTTCTACTTCTAGCTTCATTACAAAATAGAACGTTGGTAGAACTGTCTAATGACAATAAAATGAAGTAGGTACACATATTTAATGAGACAAAACTTAAAATTATCAGCGTTCTTATTTTTAAACTGTACATTAGACATTTAAAAGCAAAACATTCCACTTGTATAAGTTTTGTTCAAAAATATTGCATTCTCACTGTTTCGGGGTCAAGTCTACTTCTTTTTCTGTCACATATGAGTCCTGCTGTACTAATTAGTCTTTCAGAGAAAACTGTTGTACGTGGAATACACAAATATTTAGCTGGCATTTGTTTTGCAGTAATGTACAATTTTAGTGTACTAGAAAGAGAAGGTGACAGGAGATACGTAGTGATTTCTTCTTGGCAACTGCTGACAGTTGACACACGATTATTTTCTTGTATAATGTTTTACTGTACATTACTGACAATTTCTCGCGCTTTGTAATGTCCTACTTGCGACAAGAATATTTTGTTATTTTAAAATACAATAAACATTGCAGAATCACCTCCGAAGTATCGAAAAAGTATAGAGATACACGTACTGATCGGTATACACATGTTTGTTTACTGCAATTGTTTTTAACAAGTGAATGTATAATGAAGAATAAGCTGGGTTAACAAAAGATAGATGAAAAATACATTTAGGTAAGAACTACATGTCTAAAAGAAAGACACATTAGATAGTCCTTTGGATACACAGGTAAACAAAATGTTTTGCAGTTATCCGGAAGATTTACGGTGACTGACCGAGTCACCGATGCACGGACTCCCGCGAGTTTGCTGTGCGTAAGCTGCCTTTAGTATTCATTCATTTAACTCTTAATAACACGTTGAACTATTTATCTGTCATAAGAAAACCTAAAGAACTGAATACAGCTCTGATTCGTATTCTCGTTAAGATTACGTTTACCTTATTTATCTAATTTGTTCTCCCACATATGTATCTACAATTGTACGTAATTGACACATTAGCGCTAAAAGCAAGTTTCAGTCCTAATTATTCCATCCCTACTAAGTTGTAAAGGCATTAACTTCTAAATTGCTTGGTTCATTGTTCACAAACTGAGCAGCCATTATTTGTTGCAGGCAAAAACTGTTCCTTTAGTAGCCGATGGTGACCTATCAACGAATGTAAAATAAAGATGGCATCACAAGTCAACGGAGAAGGTGAGTTTCTAAAATTCTTAACCAATTTAATTTCATTTTCAATTTTATCCTATGAGTTTTAAATGTGAAAGAAATACATTTCTCATTTAGTTTGTGGGTTATTAATCTTCCAATTTTAATGCTGCAAATTAAAGAACAGTCGCTACAGGGTTAACTCTAGAAATCGATGCAAATTTGACCTCCAGTATGGTGGCACAGTATTTAAATGATATCAGTATGTGTACTGATGCACAAAAAGCGAATTAATTCTATTTGATTTTAAGAGATGTCCTTTCGAACCTCAGCTTAATATAGGCAATAGTCTAGTCCAGTGTGTAAAAAGTGTAAATATGTTAGGTTTAATCCTTGATGACAAGTTAACTTGGAACAACAACATTGAAAAACTAGAAAGTAAATTAAATCAGGACTTTTTGTGTTGCGATATTTAGCCAATTTTCTCTCAGTAGATACTAGTATATTTTGCATTAGTATATTTACACATTTCTTATGGCATCGATTTGTGGGGACACACTTCCAAATTAAACTTTAACAGAATTTTTCTCCTACAGAAAAGAGCTATCAGATACCTGGCAAAAATAACACGTAAGAGTTCATGCAGGCCGTATTTTAAAAAAAAATTAAACATACTTACTCTTCCCTGCATATTTATTCCGCGAACAATACTTTTTGTACATAACAGGAATATAACCTCCACACATATGAAACAAGGGGAAAGAATAACTATATAGTTAAAGGTCACAGGCTAAAAATTTTTGAACATAAGCCCAAATAATTTGGTCCAAAACAATAAGCTTCCGGTAAGCCTAAAAAATACTGTATCAGCTGCTAAGTTTAAATCTAAACTGACTAAATTCTTGTTAAGCAGAGCCTATTAGAGTATAGATGAATATTTTGATGACAACTTCGATGATTTTGAATATAATTATGTTTTGTATATGTGTGACAGAGAGAAGCTGAATGACAAATTTTTGACATTTCTAATCGTTTACTTTTAAGAGAGAGTATGTATTACAAATGACAGGGCTTAATTGTGTTCAAACACTGTATTAAGTTGCAATAAATATTAATATGAATTATTAACTGCAATTATATCAAATAATTTTGTTTACCTGCTAAGTTAAAAGGAAAATTATTTTAAAATACTTTCACGCAGAACTTTATAAATCTTTATAAAACCTTAAGAGGAGTTATAAAGGCCTTATACCTATGACAATTTTGACTTATTCAGTTTTTTGCATATTATAAAAATATAATCCATCCTGATTAAGTGGACATAAAAATATATAAATATATAAAATTACATATAAATATAATCCTTCAAATTTTTTTTAAATCCCGGCAAAGTTTTATAGAACAAAGTATAACTCCAGAACCATTTGGTGTAGAAGGTTGTGGTTTGTCTTATATTTTAGGAAAAATTCTGATTCATATGTTGGCTCATCTGGAATTCAATATACGAGGGCTGTTCAATAAAGAATGATCATAAATTTTTTACGGTCATAATTTTTTCGCAATAAAATTCAATCTTATTATATTCTGTTAGCTTAATGTGAAACAAACACGCCGTAGTAGTTTCATTGTTGGTACTCCTGGTTCCCGCCTGTGAGAACCAGGCAAGTTCAGACATGTTCAGTATCGCCTACCGCTGTAATGGAGGTAACATGCAGTTGAAGTTGATGTTAGAGGAAGATCCGGAGTTTCTCTCAAACGTAATCACTGCTAATGAAACTTGGCTACATCATTTTGATCCTGAGAGCAAACAGCAAAGCTCAGTGTTGAAATCTCCTTCATCACCAACCCCCAAAAAAGCAAAAGTGGTTGCTTCTGCTGGGAAAGTTATGGTCATCTCATTCTTTGATATTCGTGGAATGCTATATAATGATTAAAAAATCTAGGATAAACATTATCTCATTGTAGTTATAAGTGAATAAGAAGTAGGCATTCCAGAAAATTAAAAGTAATGGAAAGTTCAAAGAAATAACAAGAAATGTTGCCAAAATGGTTTCACTGCACAACAAGGTACATTTGACGAAGCGGTGTCTTTAATTTTTGTGTAGTAAGTCCACACTTTACTCTTTCAACAGTTATCCAGAATGAAATGGATTTTTGAGGAGATTCTGCAAAACTTCAGCACATACCACTTTACATTTAATGTGCCACGAAAATATTTTAATTTAATTTGCTAGAGTCGTTTTTGACAAAATATAGAGGGTTAAGGATAAACGGATTCCTGTGGTGGCAGGATTACCTTAAAGGTCTTTGTGTGGCATTCTTTGGTAGGTATTGAACGAAAATATTCAAGTAAAGAGTCTCTCAGGGTTGCTATACAAAGATTATAAGAAAATTTCAGCACTACAAACTACTCTTTACATAAAAAACTAGGAGGGCTGTTCAATAAAGAATGATCACAATCTTTTTTTAACAACGTACCTTTACTCATCCTCATAATTTTGATGGTTCTTCTCAAAATAGTCTCCCCTGAATGCCATGCACTTGTCCCAGCGTTTCTGTCAGTCTTCAAAGACATGCTGGAAACCATTTTTGAGAGATCCTTCAAAATCGCCTCCGCAGCCTTCACCACTGCTTCTGGTGGATGGATAATGCCTCCCACGAAGGCGTTTCTTCAAATTAGGGAATAGAAAAAAGTCACATGGGGCTAAATCCGGACTATAGGGAGGGTGAAGGATGCACTTCACGTTGATTTTTGCAAGATATTCAGCAACAACATTGGCAATATGCGGCCGCGCATTATCGTGGTGCAGCATCCAGCGTGCTGCACGGAAATGTGGTCTTTTGCGCCTGATATGGACTTGCAATGTTTTCAGAACATCCCTGTAGTACTGTCCAGTTACTGATGTGTGTGCAGGTACAACATGCTGATAAATCATTCCATGAATATCAAGGAATGAGATGACCATAACTTTCCCAGCAGAAGCAACCACTTTTGCTTTTTTGGGAGTTGGTGATGAAGGAGATTTCCACACTGAGCTTTGCTGTTTGCTCTCAGGATCAAAATGGTGTAGCCAAGTTTCATCAGCAGTGATTACGTTTGAAAGAAACTCCGGATCTTCCTCTAACATCAACTTTAACTGCGTGCAGACCTGCATGGGAATGTCCTTTTGTTCGGGAATCAACATTCTTGGAACCCATCGCGAACAAACACGTCTCATGTGTAATGTTTATGTCACCAACGTGTGGGTGACACCCAATGAAATGTTCAGTATTTCAGAAAGTGATCTTGAGGTAATTCGTCGATCCTCTCTCACAATGCCAGCAGCAGTGTTGATGTTTTCTTCCGTAAGAGGAGTAACTGGAGCACCGGGTCCACCTTCCTTTGAAATTGATTGTGTCCCCTCTTTAAACATCTTAAACCACCTTCGAGCTGTGCTGTAGGGTAGAATAGACTCTCCATAGTCCTCCTGTAACATTGTATAGGCCTCAACTGAAGATTTGTTGAGACGAAAGCAGAATTTCAAAGCCGCATATTGTTCTTCACGTGTTAACTCCATTGCAGTGGTAGGCGATACTGAACGTGTCTGAATTTGCCTGGTTCTCACAGGCGGGAACTAGGAGTACCAACAATGAAACTACTACGGCGTGTTTGCTTCACATTAATCTCCTAATAGAATATGATAAGTCTGAATTTTGGTGCGAAAAGTTATGATCATTATTTATTGAACAGCTCTCGTAATTATTTCCCTCAAAAGTTCCTCCAAGAATGTGAAAACTCTAGCAGATCTTGTTACTGTGCTGACGAGGTTATTGCTTATGGAGTCAAAACGAGTTCTGACACATTCACTTGAATTTATTACTATGAAACAGCTGTTTTGGATTATGTCATGAATTACAATCTTTCCCTTTATTAGTATCATAATTAGTTAAACAAATCGAAGATAGACTTCACATGTAAATGTTTCCGTTACAGGAATATCTGACTTCCAGAAACAATAATGGAAACATATTCCCCTCTGCAGCATTTTTACTTTGTTTGCACAAGAACGCCAGAGGGCTTGTTCAACCCCCTAACAAAATGTTCGTATGTTTCTAGGGCGGTAAGCACGTCTCCCGCCCTCCGTCACCACTCCAGCAAAACATCAAATAAACGCACACCAGTACATTAGCTTAACATTCAGATTTAGGATAAGAGAAAACCTCCAACGTTAAGTCATATCGGACGATGAATGAAATTATGTTCAAATAAGTACAGGGTACATAGAGCTTAGAGTTCCCAGACATTCATCTTTCAGGATAAGAGAAAACCTCCAACGTTAAGTCATATCGGACGATGAATGAAATGATGTTCAAATAAGTACAGGGTACATAGAGCTTAGAGTTACCAGACATTCATCTTTAGGATAAGAGAAAACCTCCAACGTTAAGTCATATCGGACGATGAATGAAATGATGTTCAAATAAGTACAGGGTACATAGAGCTTAGAGTTACCAGACATTCATCTTTCAGGATAAGAGAAAACCTCCAACGTTAAGTCATATCGGACGATGAATGAAATGATGTTCACATAAGACAGAGCTTAGAGTTATCAGACATTTATCTTTCAGGATAAGAGAAAACCTCGTACGTTAAGTCATATCGGACGATGAATGAAATGATGTACAAATAAGTACAGGGTACATAGAGCTTAGAGTTACCAGACATTCATCTTTCAGGATAAGAGAAAACCTCCAACGTTAAGTCATATCAGACGATGAATGAAATGATGTACAAATAAGTACAGGCTACATAGAGCTTAGAGTTACCAGACATTCATCTTTCAAGATAAGAGAAAACCTCCAACGTTAAGTCATATTGCACGATGAATGAAATGATGTTCACATAAGTACAGGGTACATAGAGCTTAGAGTTATCAGACATTCATCTTTCAGGATAAGAGAAAACCTCGTACGTTAAGTCATATCGGACGATGAATGAAATGATTTACAAATAAGTACAGGGTACATAGAGCTTAGAGTTACCAGACATTCATCTTTCAGGATAAGAGAAAACCTCCAACGTTAAGTCATATCAGACGATGAATGAAATGATGTACAAATAAGTACAGGCTACATAGAGCTTAGAGTTACCAGACATTCATCTTTCAGGATAAGAGAAAACCTCCAACGTTAAGTCATATTGCACGATGAATGAAATGATGTTCAAATAAGTACAGGATACATAGAGCTTAGAGTTACCAGACATTCATGTTTCAGAATAAGGGAAAACTTCGGAAAACCCCTTCTTCATGTAACTTACGCTACCGAGATTCAAACTCGGGACTGTTATACATAAATATGCTATCTCCAAACTGTATCTAGTTCTACTAACAAGAGTTAAACCTTCTTTGCACGTTTCCATGAGAATGATTCTCGTTATGTGGTGACATCGACGTTTCTGGCACAGGCAGGAGGAAAAATGAAGAATTACTTCGTATATGAGAAAGGTACATATAAATATTTATTTGAAAATTCAGACAAATAACAGGTAATAGCTTAGAGATGATTACATCCAGGGAAATATGGTTTGACTTAAGTGCCACACCGTAAGGTCTATAGCTTTTGTGTGGTAACATTTTTTCTATCTCCTACAGTTTTCGTGTTATACAAAAGTCATTCACAGTGTAGAGGACTTGTGAGAGCATTGCAGTTAGTTATAGTAAGTGGATACTCATTCATGATAATTTGGCGATTTTTATTTAAAAACAAAATAGCCTTATCTGATATGAAATGTATCCCTAAGTGGGGTTTTACGCCAAATGACTTTCTAAGTTGAGTTTAACATAGTTGAGGTATTATTCACGAGTTAAAAAGCGTAACAAGTCATAGCTCATTAATTTTTGGATGAACACAACATGTTTACGTGATGATAATTAACGGAGTATTAGAGCAAATCGAACAAAGTACATGTCAGTCAACTCTCGAAACATTAGAAGGTAGCTGTGAAATGTAAACAAGTTGCCTTTAGTTTCATAAAGATGGCATTGAGGTACAGCTCCTCCTGTTGATGAGATAATTGGACGGCGATAGCATCATCTGAACACATTTTTACGTTTTGTTACGCTTCTACGCTATAATGCGGTAGGAAGTACGTATTGTTTGTGTTATTAGCTCCCTATCACGTTCTCATCTCCTCGTGGGAAACAGTTGAACCGCGGAACGCTCATACCTCCCTATACACTAACCTAATCTATGACATAGCTATTACTTTCTCTAATACCTTTTAACTATTCTTATGAACACATGTTAATTTTTTTGACGTACTTATAGCAAATAGATGAAGCATTACTTTCCACCCAATACTTCCATACTACTCTTTACTTTTAGAAATTTTCGAATATGTAATATTTTCAGAAATGACTTTAATGATTTTTATTATAATCTGATTTGCTTTGTCTAACAAATTCGTTTACTAAGTCGTGCAGCTCAGTTGTACAAGCTCTTTCAGAACTGACTCACAAACTTGAATGCTATTATGAGAGTCGTCATCTAGTAGGCTGTGTATGAGACGCGGAAATAAGCGTGTAACAGCGGACTAACAAAACAATTATTTAACAGTGTACTCTCGTGTGTACATTAGTCACTACTAAATTGTCAGATGAATGTCACATTCCGGTAAGTTGTAAGCTGTGATTCAGGAGAGATTAAAACTATTATATAATAGTAGTAATGGGTAGCGACTTTTGGGCCAGCCTGTACATAGTTTCGAAGTAAATTTTAGGTATTTTTAAAGAAGTTGAACCTTTGTAGATTTATATGAATTTCTCTCGGATTAAATAGCATTTCACAGGCTATTCCAAAAAAAAAAAAAAAAAAAAAAAAAAGAAATTAAGTTCCATCTACCTAAATTTAAGTTGTCATAGAGATGCCTTAAAAATAGGATTTGTTTAAAAAATCTAATAATTCTTGAGAAATACAAAATAAATACCTATATCTACGTTTGCCTTGTAAATGGCGGCTGGAGTTGGGAGGTTTTCTTAAAAATCTTTGTGTTGCATTGTTTGAGCTTTCCATTTCTTTTTCTTTCTTTCTTTCTTTCTTTCTTTCTTTCTTTCTTTCTTTCTTTCTTTCTTTCTTTCTTTCTTTCTTTCTTTCTTTCTTTCTTTCTTTCTTTCTTTCTTTCTTTCTTTCTTTCTTTCTTTCTTTCTTTCTTTCTTTCTTTCTTTCTTTCTTTCTTTCTTT